>CM072099.1:48967769-49567769 GCA_036850905.1 Luffa acutangula | reverse complement strand
GTATGGACTATAGGAAGCTTAATAAAGCTACCCGTAAGGACCATTTCCCTCTACCATTTAATAACCAGATGTTGGATAGATTGGTTGGTCAGGCCTACTACTGTTTCTTAGATGGTTATTCTGGGTATAACCAGATTACTATTGCTCCTGAGGATCAGGAGAAAACCACTTTCACCTGCCCTTATGGGGCGTTTGCTTTTAGGTGAATGCCTTTTGGCCTTTGCAATGCTCCAGCAACATTTCAGCGATGTATGTTAGCAATTTTTTCTGATATGATTGAGTCCACTGTTGAGGTATTTATGGACGATTTTTCAGTTTTTGGAGGGTCTTTTCAGAGTTGTTTGGATAATTTAGGTAAGGTGTTAAAAAGATGTGAGGATACTCATCTAGTTCTCAATTGGGAGAAATGCCACTTCATGGTGAAGGAGGGCATAGTGTTAGGTCATAGGATTTCTAAGAATGGTCTAGAAGTTGATAGAACAAAAATTGAGGTTATTGAAAGATTAGAACCACTGAGTTCTGTTAAAGCGATTTAGAGTTTTTTGGGTCATGCTGGATTTTATAAGAGGTTCATAAAAGATTTCTCCAAAATTAGTAAACCTCTATGTAACTTATTGTGTACTGATCATGTTTTTGACTTTAATGCAGATTGTAGGAAGGCTTTTGAAACTTTAAAGGCTGCATTAATCTCAACACCCATTCTTTGTGCACCTAACTGGAATTTACCATTTGAGGTAATGTGTGATACAAGTGATGTTGCAGTAGGTGCTATGCTGGGGCAAAAGCAGGGCAAATTTATCCATCCTATATATTATGCAAGCAGGGTTTTGAATGAGGCACAAGCCAACTATACAACTACTGAAAAGGAGTTGTTAGCTGTTGTGTTTGCTTTTGAGAAATTTTGGCCGTATTTGGTTGGATCCAAAGTCACAATTTTCACGGATCATGCAGCAATAAGGTATTTAATGTCTAAGAAAGATGCAAAGCCTCGATTAATTTGTTGGGTTTTATTATTGCAGGAATTCGACTTGGAGATAAAGGACAATAAGGGATCAGAAACTGTCATTGCAGATCACTTGTCTCGTCTTGATCCATCATCATTTTGGCTGAAGCAATCTGCCATTTTAGATTCTTTTCCAGATGAACAGCTCTTTGTTGTTGAGGTAAAGGTAGTCAAGGATGTCCCTTGGTATGCTGATATTGTCAACTTTTTGGTCAAGGGAGTCACTCCTATTGATATGGATTGGAGGCAGATGAAGAAGTTTAAGCATGATGCGAAATTTTTCTATTGGGATGAGCCATTTATGTATAAGCAATGCTCTGATGGTATTATTCGTAGGTGTGTTTCAGGTGATGAAGCAAAGGAAATCCTGGAGCAATGTCACTCTTCGCCGTATGGAGACCATGTCAGCGGTCAGAGGACAGCTATGAGAATTTTGCATTATGGATTTTTCTGGTCTTCCTTATTTAAGGATGCCCATTGGTTCTACAAGCAATGTGATGCTTGCCAAAGGAGAGGAAACTTAGGGCCCAGAGATGAAACACCTCTTACTTATATTTTGGAAGTGGAATTATTCGATGTGTGGGGTATTGATTTTATGGGGCCATTTCCCCCTTCTAATGGAAATGTTTTTATCTTATTGGCAGTTGATTATTGTCCAAGTGGGTGGAGGTCATCGCATGACATCAGAATGATACCAAGACTGTATCAAGGTTTCTTCAATCGCACATCTTTGCGTTGTTTCGGACACCTAAAGCTCTAGTAAGTGATGAGGGTACGCATTTTGTTAATAATATCTTAGCTAAGCTTTTAGCTAAATATGGAATCAAGCATAGGATAGCTACCCCTTATCACCCACAAGCAAATGGTCAAGCTGAAATTAGTAATAGGGAAATAAAATCTATTCTAGAAAAAGTAGTCCATCCATCTATAAAGGATTTGTCTTTTAGGTTGGATGAGGCTTTATGGGCTTATAGGACAGCCTATAAGACTCCTCTGGGTATGTCTCCCTATAGGTTAGTGTTTGGGAAAGCTTGCCATTTACCATTAGAGCTTGAGCATAAAATGTTTTGGGCTTTGAAAAAATTGAACTTTGTTCTGAGTCGTGTAGGGGCAATAAGAATGTTGTAGCTCAATGAATTGGAGGAATTTCGTCAATTTTCTTATGCGAATTCGAAAATGTATAAAGAGAAGACTAAGTTGTGGCATGACAAGAAAATAAGCCTAAAGAGTTTGTCAAATGTCAAAGAGTTTTGCTTTACAATTCTAGATTAAAGTTGTTTCCTGAGAAACTAAAATCTAGATGGTCAGGGCCATTTGTTGTGATTGAGGTTTTCCCCCATGGAGCAATTACTTTGCAGGATGCAAAAGGTGGGAGAGTGTTCAAAGTGAATGGTCAGCGTGTGAAGCATTATTGGGAAGAGGAGTTTAAGTTGAAATATCCTTCACTAAACTTGGTTGATGAATGAGAGAGCGAGATTGTTGCGGGAGCATTTCACAGAACAAGATTTTGAGCTCCCAGTGATTGTTTTGATTTTATTTTCTCGCTGATTTGATTTGATTTGATTTGAATTATTTCATTTAGGTTTAAACTCTGCAAGATTTATTTTTATTTTTCGTTATTTTTAATTCCGTAGATTTTATTTTATTTTCGCTAGTTATTTTATTTAATTAGTTCAGATTAGAGTTAGTTTAGTTTTATTTTCTGATTAGATTTAATTAGATTTTTTATGTAAGTTTTTATTTTCGGTTATTTAAATTTATGTTTAAATTAGATTTGAATAAAATTTCTCCTTATTTATTTGGTTTTGAATAAAAATGAAAGATAAAGATTTGATTTAAGCGGTTAATTCAAATTTTTGGATTTGATTTTATTCTTTTATTTTGAATTTGAATTCCGTATCCAAGATTCTTCAGGTAATCCTTTGTTCAGAAGGTTGTTGTGGCAAAGTTATGGCTGAAGCAAATCGTCCAAATAGGAAGGGTTTTGTTGAAGAATTGATTATTTTTACCGTTTGGATTTTGAATTTTCTATTGGCAGGTAAAATTGTGTGTGTATCTGATGGAGCCACGTGTCACACAGAGATGATCCAAGGGTTTGGTCGTTGGACAACGCATAATTATTTACCAGGGGCAATTGGAATTCACGATTTTACCGTTGATGGTTTTGAATTTCCAGATTGCGTGCGTTTAAAAAAATGGTAATATCATTTAATGTGGAACAAATCTTTTCGGTTGAGATTTGATTTTGCTGAAGCCTTATTTATTCGCAGACTACGATAAGTTTATTTTCACTTCACCTTCGCACTTCATTCATTTATTGTTCATGTTTTTCCTTCTTTCCCTGTGTGCGATAAACTTCCTTTGAGATTCCGATGGCAAAAACGAGAGCAAGAAAAGAGAGGGATAATGAGGAAGAAGAGGTGCCTGTCACCCCTGAGGCACAAAAAGTGAAAACGAAGAAGAAGAAAACGCCGGAGGAAAAAGAAACCAAAAGAAGAAGAAGGCAACAACGGGCTGAGGATCAAGAAGTTGTACAGAAGGTTGTGGGAGATATTGCTGCCACAATGGTTGAAGAAGACCCGAAGGAACCAGAAGAGCAAAATCCAGAGCAGACTGAGCCGAGAGTTGAGGATACAGAGGAAGTGAGAGAAGGAGATACAGGGGAGATTCAAGAAAAGCAGTCAGAGGATGTGCAAGAAGAACAGGCAGAGGTTGCGCCTGAAAAAGGTAATGAGCAAGAACAGGAGGCTCGAGTGGAGGTGATCATGCTGGAAGTGCCCAAACGTCGCCGCATAAAGCGAAAAGTCGGTCATGTTCAGGTAGTCCGAACTAATACTTCCTCGCCTCCAACCACTGATTCTGAAAGAGAAAATGTAGAAAGAGAGGAACAAGAGAAGAAGGAGGCTGAGGAGGCAGGAAAGAAAGCAGCGGAAGAAACTTTGACAAAGCATCAGGAAGACAGAGGCAAAAGAATTGTTGAGGCATCGGATGAACCTGAAAAGGGAGCAGAAGGACCGTTCATCCGCTTCATCAATGAACTTGCTCGAACAAAATACCGGGAGATGTTAAAAAGAGATTTCTTATTCGAAAGAGGGTTTGGTGATGATCTACCACATTTCTTGAGGGCAGGAATCGCGAATCACGGCTGGAGTCAGTTTTGTGCGAAACCAGACCCAGTAAATTCGAACATTGTTCAAGAGTTTTATGCGAATGTTGATAATGCAGAGGAATTTCAGGCCATAGTCCGAGAAGTAGCTGTTGACTGGAGCCCAGGGGCGATCAATTCATTATTCAACCTTCAGGACTTCCAACACGCAAGCTTCAACGAGATGGTGGTGGCACGGTCGAGTGATCAATTAAATGCAGCGGTCCGAGAGGTTGGCATTGAGGGGGCTCAATGGAGGCTATCAAAGACGGAAAAGTGAACTTTTCAAGTTGCCTATCTAAAGAGTGAAGCCAATACTTGGTTGGGCTTCGTCAAGCTACGTTTGCTTCCGACTACGCATGATTCAACAGTGTCTTGCGACCGAGTGCTTCTGCTATTCGCAATTCTTCGATCCATAAGTATTGATGTTGGAAAAATCATCTCAAATTAAATCTTTAATAGCTGGCGCAAAAAGGTGGGGAAGCTGTTTTTCCCGAACACGATCATGATGCTATGCAGCAGGGCAGGAGTGTCCACGGTTCCAAAGGATGTGGTTTTTCTTGATAAGGGAATCATAGATACGCCTAATCTGGCGCGGCTTCAGCGAATGCAAGAGGCACGCCAGGGTGGACTTGTGTGTGGAAATCATCAAATCCTAGAGCAACTGTCATTGTCGGCCAGTAGGCAAGAGTTTGCTGAAAGGCAAGCTCAAACCTATTGGACCTATGCTAAAAGAAGAGATGACACACTCCGGAGGGCCCGACCTTCCCTGTGTTTCCCAATGATTTATTTAACCCTTGGATACCGCCCCCACCTGTCGAAAGAGAATAAGAGGATGATGAAGAGCAGGGTCAGGAAGATTGATGAATGTGGTGACCTTGAGCGAGCATTATTTTTGTTTCTTTATTTTTGATTGCTCGCGCATATCTGACCCCGCTTTCTGTTATGTTTTCTTGTTTTTACATTTTCTGTCTTTCGGCCATAAAAATATCTGCTTTTGTAATTTCTTTTTATGTTTTTAATGAAATTTCTGGAGTTGTTTTTGTTCTATAGCACTGCGCATTCCTAACTCAACTAATTTTCTTCTGAATTTTTGAAGCTTGGACTGGTTAAGCTTAATTAGATCAAGGTATTCTGATCTTCAGAAACCTTTTGCTTGAGCATTTCTTCTAGCCTGGTCGTTGCTGTGGAAAGAAGATTTTGGAGGTAATGTTGACTTATTCGATCCACTTTAAGCTTAGTTCTAGTCCCACGCTTAGGTTTAAAATTCAGACAGAAAATGTAAGTTTGGGGGTATACTTCACAAAATTAATGATTCATTGGGGACAATGAATAATATACGTTTGGGGGACTTTTTGCTACTCCAATTAGGGGTGTTCAAGAAAACTCTCAAAACCGACTCGACCGACCGAAACCGACCGAACCGATGTCGGCCGGTCGGTCGGAGGAAAAAATTGACAATTTCCGACCGACCGACCGAAGGTATGAGCACATAAAACAACCTGTTCGTTTTCCCATGTAAATGCATTAATTAAAAACCAAAAAAGTAAAAAAAGAAGAAGTGACTTTTCAGATTTCCCACAAATGCATTAATCCATGGTTTTCTCAAAACCACTCGTGGTTTTGCCATAGTAATGATTACCTTTTTTATCTCTCTCCTCTCTCTTCCCTTTCCCACGTTACCTTCCCATTTTCATTTCAAAATTCAACTTTCATCTCTCTCTTCCATTCTCTTTCCCCCCTCTTCTCTCCCAACTCTTCTTCCTCTTCTATTCCCTCCTCCCACCGGCGAAGACCGTCGTCCGTTTCTCCGGCGAAGACCGTCGTCCGTTTCTCCGGCGAAGACCGTCGTCCGTTTCTCCTCTCTTCTCTTATTTTTTTTTTTAATTTCTTTCCTCTTTTGGGTTAGTTCATTGGAGTCATAAAACCGACCATGGATCTTTCTTTCTTCTTTCTTCTCCATATTTCTCTCTTCTCTTTTTTTTTCTTTCTCCTTTCTCTCCCTTTCACTGTAATTTAGTTCGCCGGAGTAAACCGACCGAAACCGACCGACCGACCGTGAGTTCGATCGGTCGGTGTCACCAACCTCTAAAAAACCGACAACAACTAAAACCGACCGACCGATTTTGTCGGTGGTCGGCGTCGGTTTTAGCCCAAAACCGACTCCGACCGACCGATGAACACCCCTAACTCCAATTGTTTTGCTCGAACATTCCTCTCCTTCATTAAATAATTTGCTAGGTTGTTGAGTAACCAGGGATATTTGTGACACCCACAGTTTGTCTTTGCATCAAAAGATAACCTAGAGAATATGAAAAAAATTAGTATTTGCTAGAAAAATTGATTGTTGAAAATTTTGCTAAGGAAATTCATGGAGCAACAGTTTTGAAGGATGAATGTTAATCTAGCAGTTTTTCTGTCTCCCAGAATTTAGGTGAGCTTCATCATAAAATGTCGCCATTCTGAGGGGCAAGAGATGGAATAATTAAGGATTTTTTAGCTTTGCAATGAGTATCTAGCCTAGTTGGTGATGAGCTTGAGGCAAGGGTATACTGCACCATAAAGTGGGTCATCCCATGTTTAAGAGCTTATGACTGTACGGCTGCTTTAAGTCTGAAAAACAACAAAAATAAACCCTTTAAAAATGTGTGTTTTAATGTGTCTAATAATAGAGCTAGGCTGTGGCAAGTTCTTAGAATTGAGTTAAAAATGGTGATTATTTGTCCATGCCGGAAGAATTATTTTGCTGCAGCAGAGCTTGGTTTTGCAGAATGCTCATGTAAAGGTTGAAGGTAGTGTTGGATTATCTGTTTTGATTAAGCTATTCTTTGTCTAATGTTTTGAATTCTTGAGAGAAGGTTGGTTAGTATTGTTCGGGACACGCAATAGTTCAAGTTTGGGGGTATGATAACTGATAGCGAGCATAGCTAGCTATCTTTACTTATTTAATTTAGCTAGTCTTTTATGATTTTTGGGCCATTTTATTGTGCTTTATTGTTTATTTTGTAGGAAATGGTTGATTGGAGCTATAATGCAATATCAGAGTTAATTGGGTGCTCGGGGCGTGAAAAGATGCAAAGGAATGAAAAGAGTAAAAGTGGAAAAGAGTCAAATCTCGGTCGACGCTAGCTCTTGAGCGTCTCGACGCTCACATTCCATATCAGATTAGGCGCGTAAAGCTTACAGCGTCGAGACGCTATGATAGGAAGCGTCCCGACGCTTCCGTTTTTCCTTATTCAGAACGCGCGTATAAGAGGCAGCGTCGCGACGCTGTCTTGACAGCGTCTCGACGCTAAGACGAAAAATCAGAATAAAAGCTTATTTTCGGCTAGGTTTTTAGGGAGTTCGATTTAGGACCTTTTGGAGCCGTAAAGAGGACAGAACAGAGCACTTTGGAGGCTGAAACAAAGGGGGAGGCTTGGAAATCAACCCATTGTTCGTGGGGATCGTGACGGGGACGTTGAAACTCGGCCTACATTGAGTTTTCTTTTCCCTTTTCTTCCTTTAGTTAGATTTATGGCTTTCATATGTTTAGTTGAGATTGTATTTTCATTCATGAGTAGCTAAACTTGTAGCTTAGGGATTGATGTAGTTGATTAAGTTTATGGATTGATTTATGGTTTAAGTTGTGCAATGTTATTGTGTTTGTAATCTTGATTTAATGCTTTCAATTAATTGGCCATTAGTTGGATGATTTAAGTTTCGAATCTAGCTCGGGAGAGGGGATTTGATTTAGACTTACTCAAGATTGCATGAATAAAGTTTACTTTCTAATTCTTGACGGTTTTAGATTAACTTTAGAATTGGTTAAAAGATCTCATTGTCTTGCTTATTAATAAACTTAGATAGGGATATCAAGTTGGTTAATTTGCATGAGAATCAATTATACTCGGGAGAGGTAGTTGTGATGAAAGGGTCTTTGGCTCATAATTTCATTGTGCATAATAACTTATTCTTTAAAATCAATCCTAAACGAAATCGGCGAAATCAATTCCCTAAGTAGTTTTCCCAATTGAATTTCCATTCTTTTTACTTGCTTTGATTTAGCTTTATTATCACTCATTCATCACTTTTTAATCCCTAAATAAAATTGAGCGAGATTATTCACAATACTCGATTTGCTTAAAAATCCAATCCAGAGGACGACATTCGAATTTACTATTCACTATATTATTACTTGACCCGTGCGCTTGCGGTTAGGAAAAGTCCACATCAATAACTCTCCAAAAGGGAGTTATTTAGGCATTATTTCTATAGTGATTTGTGTGTCTTTTATGCTTAATAGGGTTGCTTTTAGATAGATATTATATGTTTTAACCTATTTGGTAGAATGGATGCTTTGGAAGTTATTTTGTGCAGAATATATTACTGAGCAACTTGAGGGAGCAAAATCTGTGTTGGAGCAAAGCTGAGAGCAAAACTGCCACGTCACAGCTCGTTAGCCAACTTAATGAACTGAATTCTGTTAAGCTATTCTCGGGATAAAGGAGCAAGGAGAGCCATCCACGTGTCTAGGTCAACCTAAGTCAAGCCTCCTATCACTCTATAAAAGGAGATAGCTGCTCAAGTAAAAAAATTCCATCCTTGGGAGAAACATTCCATTCTTGGAGAACTTCCACCTTTGGGAGTCGAATAGAGGAGAGAGATTGGAGACCATCAAGAAGACCATCATTTGCAAGCTGATCAAGGGAACTAATATTTTCTTGCATTATTTTGTAAATATGGATATGCTTACTCAGATTGTAACGTGTGTCTCTATGCATCTTATGAACTAAGTAGCTTTAGGCATTGGTTAGGAAACATGTGATTGTCGTGCTTAATTTCTAGTAATAAATATTGATTTTATGCATCTTGATTAATTGTTGTGTTCATTTATATTTTATGCCCGCCTGGCCAGCCGGTATGAATACCTCTCTCTAGTTTCAGGGATGATTTAGGGAGTGTGTGGCGGTTAATCACACTAGATCATTGTGTATTGGTGAACGCCAGTGACTGAGCTAGGGATAGCCAGTTGCCTAGTGCTTGATCGGTAGAGCTTAATTGGAGTTGAAACATATTCTAAAAAAATCGGAGTTCCGGGAGGAATCTGCTAAAAAGACTGCAAGAGTTTTGCATGATCAATAATATTGCTTGAGCATCTTTTAAAACAATTACTAAATCCTGACCAGCGCCTGTTTCTAATCTGTCTGCCTATTTGTTTACTTTTTGTTCTGTCATTTCTTTTGCTTCAGCATTTTATCAAAAACCAATCTTTCTTACCACTTTTGAAATCATTGAAAAACTAAGCAAAATAGATAAAGTGAAAGCTAATTCAGACCTTGGATTCGATAAATACTTATTACTTGTTGCGGACTGTGTATACTTGCACAGAGTTCTAGAGTCTTATTGCATATCATTTTTACTCACTCTGGGAACCCAACAGGCACTAATCAGATTGAGATAAAAAATAAAGGGTTAAATGGGAGTTTAATCGCCTTAATCTTTGGAGAATTGGAAAATTTCCATGTTAAATCTGGGTGAGATGAATTAGCGCAGTTTTTGCTATAACAATCCCTGGAGCAATACAGAGCATCCCTAATCCGAGCCTTACTTCTCCTTTGCATTCAACCGTTTTTATTACTTTATTTACTTCAAGTTCTCTTTAATTTCACTCAATTTTATTTACATTAGTGCATCTTAGTTAGTAATTAATATTTGGTCCTTGGTTACTTCGAATTTCATCGAAAATCACGCTTAGGAGTAGTAAAATTCTTTAGCTCAATCCCTGTGGAGACGATCTTGAATTACTTATCACTTGCTGCCATTGATGTGTATACTTGCACGTTTTTTAGCTTTTTGTGAAGATTTCTTGCATTTTGTAAATCACATTGCACAAGGCAACAATGAGCATGGAAAGACAAGACTATTATAGTTCTGATGCTCAATTGTGGTTTGTTTGACAAGTCAAGAGGAAATAGGCCGAGTCTACAAACCAGGGAACTAGCCAAGACTATGAGTGACAAAACGAATTTCGAAAATGATTTCTAAATTGTTATTTACGCTTAAATTGTTTACATGTTTGAATCTGAACTTATGATTGATACATGTTTTCTATGAATGGTTTCAAGCATAAGTTTCGAGCTTAGATTTTCTAATGAAATTTATATGTGAGCACGTGATTATTGATTTTCTGAAAAGTAGTTGAAACGATATCATTTTAAGCAAAGTATGTATTAGCGAGTACTGTTTAAAGATTTTCAGTTTTCCACGAGCAAGCTGAGTAAGCTTGAGTTTTACGAAAGATAAAGATAAGCAGGCATGTTTTAATGTTTTCATGTAATTTTCTGAGACTTTTATTGACTACATGACTGAGATGTTGAGCCCGATGCTACATGGTACCGTGGCACATAGGTTATATTTCGTTGTTGACGTTGAGTGTACTCCGTGACAATGATGTTGTCGTGAGTGCTTGGCGAGCCCCACTACGACAAAGACGATGAGAGTGTTGGACGGGCCCCACTACATCGTAGAGCTAGTAAATGTTGGTTGTACTGGGCGTGCCCTACACAACGTAGATTGGTCATGTTAGTTAAAATGTTTGATAAACTTGGTATGCCTTGCTAGATTTTAATGACGTACTTGCGGAGTATTTGAGAAAACTTTTATCATTACAAGTTTATGTTTAACGCTTTGATTGAACAGATTTATACGTTTAAAGGTATATCACCTGTTCTGATTTGCGGGTTTACAGTTTTAAATTTAGTCACTCACTGGGATTCATAGCTCACTCTTTCAAAATGTTTTCCCACTTTTCAGGTAGAGATCGAGCTCCTGGTGCCAGATAAACTGCCGTAGTCTACTAAAAGCTCCCAGATCGAGTTCCAGTACGTGGATGGTGTTGTATATCGAGTTTGTTTATATTGTAAATGTCTTTGTAAGAGTTGGATAGTTTACGGTTTGTGAAAGATTTAGGTGTTTTGGTTGTGTAAACCCTAGTTGGATATGTTTTTGGTTGTGATGGCTCTATTAGGTTATTCTCCAAACTGAGTTATGTCAGGGCTGCACTTCCTATATGTCTAAAGGTTTCCAAGGTTCTGCTGTGTTGTGTTGCATATGTAAAGTATTCCATATCTAAGATAGCATGTTTATCAGGTTCAACGGTTCAGCAGGATCAACAAGTATCGTTAGAGGCAGACGATGTCTGTTGACTTCACGCCATCTCTCAGACTAAGCTAGCAGGTAGTTCGGGAGGGGGTGTAACACATCGAGGCCGAGCTCCAAGATAAAATTATGATCCACTTAATGAAGGTACCAAATCTACATAACCGTAAAAGAGTGAAGCTCATGAGCATCTTATTCACTAACGTGCAAGAGATAGAGAGCTTCTTGTTCATTTCGGCTCTTAAGCTAGAGTATTGTGACTTCCTTCTTAAAAAACACTGTTGACCCAACACTCTTCAGCAACTTCAAGTACTTAACATAAATTTTTTGCCTTAGGAACCAACCCTTTTGCCTTTTGTATTCATGTATATTTAGGGAATAATATTTTTTGTGACACCATGGTGGCTCATACACGACAACAAATGCTCCTAGAACTTTTTTTTTTTTTTTTTTTTGTGCAATTCTATGGAGCTAGAGAAAAGGTTGTCTTTATACATCTCCAAATATGGAGTTTGATTACTCATGTACTTTCAATAATGAATTACATGAATATTTACCTTAGTCAAACCATATTTTGTGCATAAACAATGATATTCGTACATCCAAACAAGGATAGATTGTTAGAGAATAACATAACTTAAAACCCTCAACTAATTTCTTAAGATTGATCGAACAAATATTTTTTTTATTCATATTTACAAAATATGATATTTCACGTTCCAAGTTGTACAGTGAAGATTAAAAAAAAAAAAGAAGGAAAAAAACTAATCAATTTGAATCTTTGCTATAGAACCTCATCTTAAACAAATTTGCACCCCAAACAAAGACTTCTTAAACCTAGACTAAAATAATATGCATCACAAATACAAACTTCCTGAACTCAAACTAAAATAGTTTGCACCCATTTCCTCATCCTAGACTAATTTGCACCCCAAACAAGACTATTCAAATCCACAAACTATTATAACCCCTAACTATAATAATCACAGACTATTATAACCAATTTTGAGCCGTAAATAGCTCCTAAATATTGCAAAGAAGTTCACCATGAAAGGATAAAATATATTGAAAATGATTTGATATGGGACATTAAATTATTGTTATATTTAATTTGATAACTGATAACTGCCCAAAAGGTAGTTATTTAGACCTCATTTCTATAGGGATTTGTGTGTCTTTTGTGCTTAATAGGGTTGGTTTTAGATAGATATTATATGTTTTAACCCATTTGGAAGAATGGAAGCCTTGGAAATTATTTTATGCAGAATGTGCTGTTGGGCGACTGGAGGGAGCAAATTCTGTGTTGCAGCAAATCTGGGAGCAAAAACTGCCACGTCACAGCTCGTTAGCCAAGTTGACAAACCGACTTCTGTTGAGTTATTTTCGTGATAAAGGAGCAAGGAGAGTCGTCCACATGTCCAGGTTGACCTAAGTCACGCCTCCTATCCTTCTATAAAAGGGTGTAGCCGTCTAAGTCAAAGTCATTCCACTTTTGGGAGAAAACATTTCATTCTTGGAAAGTTACTTCCATCTTTGGGAGTCGAATAGAGGAGAGATTGGAGACCATCAAGGAGACCATCGATTGCAAGCTGTTCAAGGAATTAGTCTTTTCTTGTTTTATCTTATAGTCATGGATATGCTTACTCAGATTGTAACTTGTGTTTCCATGCATCTTATGGACTAAGTAGTTTTAGTCGTTGGTTAGGATCAATGTGATTGCCGAGCTTAATTCTAGTAATAAATATTGATGGATGCATCTTGATTAATTGTTGTGTTCATTTCTATTTTATGCCCGCCTGACCAGCCGGTATGAATATCTCTCTCTAGTTTCAGGGATGATTTAGGGAGTGTGTGACGATTAATCACACTAGATCATTGTGTATTGGTGAACGGCAGTGACTGAGCTAGGGATAGCCAGTTGCCTAGTGCTTGATCGGTAGTACTTCATTGGAGTTGAAACACATTCCAAAAGATCCGAAGTTCCGGGAGGAATCTGCTAATAAGACTACGAGAGTTTTGCATGATCAATAATATTGCTAGAGCATCTTTTAAAACAATTACTAAATCCTTACCAACGCCTGTTTCTAATCTGTCTGCCTATTTGTTTATTTATTGTTCTGTCATTTCTTTTGCTTCAGCATTATTCTTATAAAAACCAATCATTTTTACTATCTTTGAAATCATTAAAGAGTTATACAAAATAGATAAAGTGGAAGCTAGTTCAGGACTTGGATTGATAATACTTATTACTTGCTGCGGACTGTGTATACTTGCACAGAGTTCTGGAGTCTTTTATACCATATTTTTACTCACTCTAGGAACCCAACAATAACTTTAGTGTAATTTTATTCTTTTTTAATTTTGTCATTTTTATGACTTATGTAGTAGGGGTATTTTGTCATGTTGTTATGATCATCAAACATGGTTTTGGGAAGCTATCTAAAGCTTTGCCATTAGATTGTACGTACAAATAACAAATGAATTGAGTTTTTAGCCTTTGTGCTTTTCCTTTCAAGTTTAGCCAATAAAGCTTGAATTTTGCAATTCATGTCTTGAGTTGCATGCCAAGAATATTCTAGTATGATTGATCATCCTATCTTGTGAAGTGTTTGACTCTTAAGTAAAGAACTTGTTCTTTGTTTAAAGAGGTTTGATCTTGAGGCAATTCATGTCTAACCTAATTCTTAGGGTACATTTGTAAATCATGGATTCACATAGTCAAATTATTCATAATTCCAATCTGATCAACACTTCATCTATGATAATGTTAATATTATTTCAACTCAACTATGTGTATACGTAGTATTAGTGGGCAAATATTCTCACCACGCCTAACTTTGAAATTTTGAATAACAAATTGGTATTGTATGACATACACAACCCTTATTGAGAGTATGTTGAAGATTAATGTCAAAGATGCCCTCTCCTAATTAGCAAATTAGGAAAGTAATTTTCCTTTTATCTTGCGATATTTGAGATCTAAATTTTAGAGTTTTGATTAGATTAGATTAGGTTAGATACCTTTTTCTGTTAGTGCTTTTTCTTCTTGTATTTAACATTCTGATGTATCTTTTTTTTTTTTGAAAAAACATTCTGATGTATCATTAGATGTAAAGATTCATAAAAGAATATTATAATTTTTTAGACCCAGATTGATATCCAATTGGTTTTTTAAAATTAAACATTTCGATGTATCATTAGAGGTAAAGATTCCTTAGAATGGGTTTCATATTTGTTAAGGATACATTAGCATTCCTAGCCAAATTCCAAAAACAAAAACAAGTTTTTGAAAACTACTTTTTTTTTTTTTTTTAGTTTTCAAAATTTGTTAGTTTTTGGAAACATGGATAGAAGGTATATAACAATATAAAGAAACTTAGAAGTAGTGTTTCTATATTTAATTTTCAAAAATTAATAACCAAAAACCAAATGGTTATTAAACAGGGTCTTAATTACCTAACTCTTTACCTTGCATTAATGAATTACTTCAGCATCAGCAAAAATCTCAACATGCCATTTCCACAACTTGGAGATCATTTTTACATAATCTAGGTTAGTTCAATTCTTGCCACAGCTCCCCACCAGAAGTTTCAGAGGGTTGAACACTTCATAGAAGAGAGCTCATCAAAACAAAGCATCTTATCATATACAAGTGTGAACTGTAACAAAGATCATTATAGATTTAACAGATTTGAGATTAGATTCCAGCCCATCCAAGTCTTCCTATCAGAAGGGCAAACAAAGTTAAGTTCAAACATCTCCTTGCTAACATGTTCCCCTGATTCACAGAAGCCAACCAGCTTTGCAACAATTTCTGCACTGTCCTGTATGTGCTTCATGTTAAGAGGATCTGTCCATAACTTGTTCACTAGTTGCAGCCTTCTCTGTTTTCCTACTTGTGGAACTTCCCATTTCACATACAACATTTCTCTTTCCTCTGCTGTTAGCTTAGAGCTCACCCTCTTAGCAAGATACTCTCTTTCTTGCTTTAGAGCCTTGACACTGCGCAGCATCTCAACATCATTATTATTGTATTAAAATGAAAAACAGATGGCTCCAGAAACATATCTCATCTCAAGTTACAGGATGGTAAAATGTTTATACCTTGCATAAACAGAGCTTGCAGGTTCATCGCCTAAAAGTGCAGGACTGGCATTTCCAAGCTCCGCCAAGTGTTGCTCCAACCATGTCAATCTTCTCCATTCAACTTCCATATAAATTTGATCAGATGGGTCCCCTTTAAATAGCAAGTAAAACTGTGTCCGATGTATAAGGGAAACATGGCACAGATGCCATAACATGATGATTTGCTTTCTCTGATCTTCAAAGATAGTATGCCATGAAACTGGGGTATGTTCAACTGTATCCATTGCTGCATCAATTTCATTCTCATTTTTCTCTAGATCCAATACCTAAACATGTATTCAATAAATATATCAATACACAAAAGGGAAAAAAAAAGAAGGCCACATTTATTGTTCCGAAATAAATAAATAAATACATAATACATATAAGAAAAATAAGAAATAAAACGGCAGCGGGCCTATGTAAGGTTAAACTCAATATTAGTCTTAGAATATTTTGACTAATATTTATCATCCTAAAAATAAGCACTTCAATTACTGACAGCAAGACAGTTGTTGCATGAGTACTCAACGACTAACAACATTTTTTTTTTCTTGCAAGTGTAATTGAGAAAAGGTACAAAATAATAATATAAGACAACTGAGCCTCGTGGTGGCATATACTTTAAAAAATGCTCAAGGTCATTCTTGAAGATTGCACATTTCACGTCGTCGTCAAATGCCAATGCATTGGGAAACAGCACAAACCAGATGAGATTCTAAATTGTCAACGCCATCCTGGAGATATTTTTGTAAGCTACCTACCAGTTGAACTCATTTTTTGGACCCCATAATATCTTTGGATGAAAAATTACCATGATGTTCTCGCACAACAAACTTTTCTATTTCAGTTAAGAGGATCCTTTATTCAACCTTGATAATATACTTCAATTTGTTAAGTTGCTGCCGAGGCTCAAGGGTCAAGGGAGAAGTTTTTTTTTGCACATGTTAATTGCAACAAGATTAAGCTTAGGAATTTAGCACGTAAGCTATGGTGTTTTGTCTTTAACATTATTGGTGTATTGTCCAGGCATGCACCCTCGATTATAATCCCAAAACTGTTTATTTTTGGAGACTGGCGGTAGCTGCTTGTTCATTAAACCCTCTCTTGTAGACGAAAGCCTACTTATCTAGAGGAGGCAGACTCATCTCAGTTAAGTCTGCTTTGTGCAGTATTCTACTTCTCTTCTTCATCTCTCTCAAAAATCCTAGGATCTGTAAAGAGAAAGGAATTTTTTTGGTGGGAAGGGAATCAAAAGGAGGGGAGGGCTACATTTGGCTAGTCAAAATTCCATGTCAAAATTGTGTTGGGAAGTGTTGCTCATATTTTCCTTTTTGTCACTTTATATTTTTCCTCGTGTGTGAGTATCCTGCTATAATTTATATTAGCCGCAGCAAGGACTTAGTCTATCTCCTTGATTACTGACTGTGATTATATTTTCATATATCTATCACTGTACCTTTTCCGGTTGTGCAAATACTCTGCTGCAATTTATATTAGCTATAGCATGGACTTAGCCCTAGCTGCCACCTAACTGGCAGATTTTTTTCCCCGCTTAACTGCTACTGTATTCTCAAGGAATGGCAATGTACATGTATAATGAGAAAATTTCTGAGCAATTTATATACCTGGCAAACCAGCAGTTGCTTCTGATATTGTAGCTTTGCCACCCGTTCTTTTAACTCTGTAACATAAGCTCTTATACTCCGTATATTCTCTTCAGCAGCAGTCTTGAACATTCTCTGCATTTTTTTCACATTAACTGAGTTAGATTGCTGTGACAGAGGAGTGCAATCCCTTGATGATACATTTCTGCAGTTTTCATCACACTTTGGAGTAACTTTACGCATCCCTGGACGTTCATCCACAGCCATGGTCACTCTATCAGGAACCCTGTTCTCTGTTTCATACTTCATCACACTACGGGAAGAGGACATAGGGGAGCATGGTGATCGAATAATTTGATGCATGTTTGCAGCGTTACTCAATGTAAAAGGAAGTACTTTCTTCCTTTTATATTGGTTCTTCAACTCTGGTGTATCCTCATCGTTTGGATTTGGATAGGATGAGACCAACTTGTCAATAGATTTCTGAACATTCTCAAGTTTCTTTTCAAGAGATTCAATAACAGTTCCTTCAGATTTAAAACGAATTATCTCTTCCATCAAGTTTTTCTTGTCTCCAGCAATGGTTTCTCGAGGAATGGAGCTTATAACATGCATGTCCTTGATTTCAGAGAGCATCTTCGCAATGGTTTCAGAAGCTTCTTGACTTCCTAGTTTATGGGAAGCAACCTCCCTATGCAACACTTCAAGGGCTCGATTTGCTTCCTCACCAAGCTGCCTCTGACAATGTTCTAGCTTTCTGATTTCATGCACAATCACGGATGGATCTATAGACGTAACTGATTGCCTCAAAGCTCCTTGCCTTCCAACTACACTTCTGAGCTTGGATCCTGGAGGCATTGCAGTGGAAGTTCGGTCATCATCTCCTAGAAAAAGACATCTAACTACATGAGAAGGCCCACACTCATCTATGCCCTACAAAAGTCAAGTCAAAGATATTTAAATAATAATAATAAATAAAAATTAAAAAAATTAAAAAAATCAATAATCAAAGTGAATATTATAAACCTAAAAAATAAGGAAGTACGTACCTTTGGTTCCTCGTATACTTTTCTTTCTTGTTCAAGTTGATACCTTAGCTCCTTTATTTCTCTCTCCATCTACAAAAAAGATTCTCTTACTGTAGTAATTTATACGGACATAAGAAGGAAATCAGGTCTTTAGACCCAACAAAAAGAACAGACAAGTTTCAGATCGTTTTATTAAAATGGAAATGCAAAAAAAAATGATCTATCAACAAGATAAAAACATTGCATCAAATAATCAATCTTATAATTGTCCTGTGACTATATAATTCTCTATTCAAGCACAATGACAGTCTGACAGGAAACAGGCATGGGTATGCATGGAAACTAAGACATTTAATAAGTTGATTGTGAACAGATTATTCAATGTGATACCTGCTGAATCTTTTTATCCTTTTCCAGTAGTAAAGTCTGTATACACGAAGAAGACACCTCTGGACTTTTGAGTTCGGCCTCAAGTCTGGCGACTTCACTTTGCAAATGTTTCAATAACCTGTTGTCTGAAACAACCTAGAAAAGAAAAAGATTGAAACAAGTAGTAAATTGACCAAATTCATCTTCAAATTCTTTATTACATGAATTCCTTCCACAACCTAACCCATTCCGGGGTTTTCCAATTTCCAGTATAAATACATTATTTTTGTTCCAAAAAAGATTATCAACACCTCATCTTTTGTACAAAGAAACTGAAGATCTAATTAATCAGAGAGATATAGGTAGCCTCCTTACAAACAAGGATATCCAAAGGTTAAAAATGGTGGTATTGATAATATTACTAAGGATTCAAAATTACAGATATATTTCATAAATATTTCAGAAAAAATCAAGGAAGTGATTGAAATTAATATTGATATTTGAAAACTTGAAATGTATATCTCCTGATACTACGAGTATGGTGGATACATTACTCAACGTAATATCCTTTTGACATCACTGTTCAAAATAATGAGGACAAAGAAGTGTGAACATAAACAATTTGGACTCCCTTTTGTGGGCTTCTTTTTTGTATGCCTTGTATTCTTTCATTCTTTCTCGATGAAAGTTGGCTTTTTATCAAATATATATATAATATGGTTGAATAAGATAGTTTTGTTTTATAATAGTGTTGGTGCATCTGAGGTTTCTAGAGATCTTTAAGCATTATACTCTTAATTCTTCACACTCAAAGTTTCCATATTCAACACTAAACACAAACACTTCCAAAGATGGTTGAATTATCTATTCATCAATTGTAGTTAAAATTTTGTGTCCCTGTTTTGTTCTCTTATTCTTCTTAATGGAATCCCAGTTTGTTTCAAAATATCTGTAATAAAAAATATATCTTTTGAAAAATCAGCCAGCTAATTTAATTGGGCTGGCTAATTTAGTGATTTTTCATAATTTAATTGGGCTGGCTGATTTTTCAAAGGAGAAAAGAGATTCGGTACAAGAAAAGGAGTTTAATGCCAACGGTAGGGTTATTAATGCCATTGTTTCAGATATTTGTGAAGCACTAAATGAAGGAGATTTGCATGAGTCCCAGGATTTATTATTCACGCCTCTTCATGACCCTCCTTCGGTTTTGAAGAAAAGTAATGCAGTTGGGATGGTAGATAATGAACAGAATGTTTCTAAGGCTTTAAGGAAGAATTATGAATCTTTTCCTCTTCATTATTCTCGAAGGAAATATGAAAAGTCAGAAATATTGGACTCAATTCCCATTAATTCCAATTATAACCCTTGAATCAACCTAGGTGCTGTCAATCTAATCTTAAAGAGTCATCAAATTCCACATCATCCAATCAATACATTCTTTCAAACATTCAATCTAACCCTTCTTTATCAAAGGGAGTTTTTATTCCTTCATCCAAACTTGAAAGCAAAGTTGATCAATCATATTCATCTCCTATTGATTCTGATGATGATTCGAGTATTAGTAGTGTTGAAGCTGAAAATTAGCAATGATTTATTGGAGGAAGACTCTTTTGCACTGGCTTTTAATCGGATTTTCCAGCATGACGAAAAAGTTTCTGAAGTTCAGTTGAATGCTTGTGATATTTTGGCAACACCCTTGGTTTCTGTTCCAAGCAAATTTTCATCTCTTTTAGAAGATTGTGACATTCAGTTGAAGGAAATTCAGCCCTTTTTACCCCCTGTTATTAAAAGTAATTTCCGAGGCTTGGCATGGAATCTGAAGCAGTAAAGTCCTTGCTTGACGAGCAAAACCTAGGTGTTAGAAAGAGAGTGTGGAAATGGTGTTCCATTGCTTCCTGGTTGTTTCATCTAAAGAAATGTTTGTTGAGTTTCTTGTGAGTCTCACTGCCATCAAAATTGAAGACAGAAATGATCCTAAAAGTTTAAAGGACTTAGCTGGGTTGAAAGACTTGAAAAGAGAACTTGATAAAGGTGCTGCAAAAGCTGTATTAGAGCTTTATGAGGTTGTTATGCATGAGCTGTTTTCATCAGTTTTGAGGGAGCAGTTTGACATGGAATATTTTGGTGAGGGTTTTAAATGAAGGTTGCTTTTTTCTCGGATAGATTGGCTGAAGGATCTTGAAATTAAAGAACTCGAATCATCTTTCCCATGAATCAAGGGTTTGAGTTATCTCTAGAATCAAGGGCACAAGCTGACTTAAAGTTTACCTATGTTGTTTCCTGTCAAATATATGGGCAAACAAAAGCAGAGAAAAGCTCCAGAGGTTACTGATATTGCTTTCTTGCTGCAAAGAATTTTCAGATGTGAATAAGGACATCAATTGGGTTATATCTCTTGAAAATGCTTTCAGCAATCAATATGAACTTTATGTCTTTGATCATTGATGATGATTATTCTGCCCTTCTTCACAGGCTTGGTTTGGCAAAAGAAATGGGATTGGTTGCAACATCCCATTTGGATACGATATTGGAAAAGCTGAAAGACATTCTAGTTAATGTGGAGCATAGTTTTTTTCCTGAGATTCCTGTTCTGCTGCTCTGATGACATACATACTGCTTTGGCTCTCATGTATGGATATGCTGCAAAATATGCTCCATCGACAGTTATTGAGGCCAGGATAGATGCACTTGTTCTCTTCTAATTTCAAAAGCTAAGTTGTTTTGGATTATTGCGGGCTAAGCTTTTCTTTCAGTATTATGGTTGAAGAGAAATCATTTCAGAGCAAGTATCTTCCTTGGTTTGATTGTTCTGAAGCTTCTCGTTTAAAGGCATCAATGTGGTGGTCTTTGTCCAAATTGTTCATGAGATTCTCTCTTCAGGGCATATGTCTGACTCAGAATGTGTTCCTTCATATCTTTTTATTAATGTTGTTTAATCTTTGTTCTTGTACTCATTTCGTTACTCTTGTTGTCTTTTCACTCCTTTATGGAGTTTGTATTCTTGAGCATTATCCTCTTTTCATTTTTTCAATGAAAAGTTTTGTTTCTTGTCAAAAATATATATATATCTTTTGAGGAAGGGAAGTGTTTAAGTGTACAATGTCATATGTCAATATAGTAACCAAAACAATAAATGGTAACTCTATCTCTCTTGGGATGAAAAACCGAACTTTCATTGAGAAAAAAAGGAAAGAATACAAGGGCATACAACAAAAGAGAGGCAAACTAGAAAAAGGGCCTCAAAAGAGGAGTCCACAAAATAATCTTGGTCCCTTTTGAAGTTAGATTTCCATTGTTTATTTGCTGAACTTCATTATAATGGTCACTTAAATTCTTGCATGAAAGGAAACTTTATTTGTTTGATTCAGAAGAGGGAGACAGCAGCTTTTATGGAAGATTATAGACCCGGTGTATAAGATTCTTGCGAAAGCTCTAGTTGAAAGATTGAAGAAAGTAGTGTCATTTCTTCTTCTCAAAGTGCCTTCTCAAAGTGGATTCCCAATTTCTAGTTGAAGTGTTGAAACTTAAATCTTTTAATGAAAAGTGGATTTCTTGGATCTAAGATTGTATTCAGGATCCTAAGTTCTCTATTTTCATTAATGGGAGACCTCGAGGTCGAATTTCTGCTACTTGGCGACTAATACAAGGTGCTCTGCTTTCTCCCTTCCTTTTTCTCCTTGTAAGTGAAGTGTTAAGTGCTCTTATTGACATTATTTACTCCAAAGAAATTTTTGAAGGATTTGTAGTAGGGAAAGACAAAGTCCATGTTCCTATTCTCCAATTTGGAGATGATACGCTTTTATTTTGTAAGTACGACAAGGCTATGTTTAACACTCTCAATTAACACAATTGAATTATTTGAACTGTGTCCTGGTAAGAAAGTTTGGGAGAAGTCTTTCATATGTGGTATTAAATGTGGATGACTCCAAGATCCATCAAGTGGCTTCTCGTTTAAATTGTAAAGTGGTAGTTTGTTTCTGCTAGATTGAGGGCTTCTTCTTGGTGTTCTCTCTTCAAGATTTTTGTTGTTTTCCCATTATTTTCCATTAGTCTTGATTGACATGCAATTTTGCTTCCTTTGTATCTTTTTTTCCTTACTTTTCCCTCCTTTGTGGTGGAGTTCATATTTTCTGAGTATTAGACTCTTTTCATTTATTCAATGAAAAGTTTTTTTTCTTTTTTCAAAAAAAGAATTGTAAAGTGGAACACTTGCCTTTTATGTAGCTCGGCCTTCCTCTTGGTGGTCATCCAAAGAAGTCACCTTTTTGGCAGCCTGTGTTTGATAAAGTTCAGAAAAAACTTGATCGATGGAAGAGATTCAACTGATCTCCTGGAAGTCTTCGTAATCTGGTTTTGTCTTCAATTCCCCTTGACTACATGTCAATTTTTTAATGCCTCCTAAAGTTAGTTTATTGATACAGAGATTAATGAGGCCCTTTTGGGAAGGTAAGGAACGAGGTAAAATTAACCACCTTGTGAGATGGAATTTGGTTACTCAAGCTAAATTGGAGGGAGGTTTAGGCATGGGAGGTTTGAAATATAGGAACTTCCTCGTTGTTAAATGGGGTTGGAGATTCATGCACGAAATAGATTTCCTCTAGTGAAAAGTGGTGTTAAGTATTCATGATTCTAAAGCATTCAATTGGCACACATCTGGTATTCGTAGTCCTTGGATTAATATCTCCAAGGTATGAAAACAGGTGGACTCCCTGGCTATATTCAAATTGGGCAATGGCAAAAGAATTCTATCTTGGCATGACATTTGGGCTAACGGCTCTCGTTTGAAAAAAAAAAAATCCCTCGGTTGTTTTCGGTCTCTTCCTTCCCCAATGGTTCAGTATTTGATCATTAGGATGACATCACTTTATCTATTGTTAAAGGAAGAGGAAATTTTACATTTTCAGTTGCTTTTGGCTAGCCTACATTCGATTCATGTTGATATCAATTCTGACCAAAGAAGTTGGAAGTTAGAGTCATCAAGTATTTTTTCTGTGAGATCTTTATCAACACATTTGGCCTCTTCTTCTTCTCTTATGGATAAGTGTATATGGCAATTTGGAAGTCCAAGAGTCCGAAGCTGGTTAATATTCTCGTATGGATTATGTTAAATGGCACATTTAACTACTTTGCGATTCTTCAAAGGAAACTCCCATCATATTATATCTCTCCATCAACTTGTTCCTTTTGTCTTCAAATGGGATGTTGTGTTCTCAAACGCTTTCAAGGACAATATTTTTCAGCTATTAGCTGGACCATCTTTGCTTCCTAAATCTAAGTTATTGTGGTCAAACGACGTTAAAGTTCTTCTCTCTGTGTTATGGTTTGAAAGAAATCAAAGGATCTTTCACGATAAGCATTTTTCTTGGATAGATCAGTTTAGTTTAGCTCATCTCAAAGCCTCCTCCTAGTGTTCTCTTTCTAAACATTATGCCAACTATTCTATCCAAGATTTATGTCTTTACCGAAATGTTTTTTTTTTATTTTTTCCATCGTAACTTTGCTATTTGTCTTTTTGATTTTCTGTTTTTATTCCTTTCCTGGGGTTTTGTAATTTTTGAGCTTTAGTCTCTTTTCATTATATCAATCAAAAGTTTTGTTTCTTGTTAAAAAAAGAATATAAATAGAAAAAAGGACCTCCAATCAAGAAAAATAAAACCTAATGAATAGTTACAAAAGGACTTATGCATCAAAGCCCACAGTGAAACATTGAATTTAATAAGAGGCCCAACATCATCCAAAGACCTCTCAAGCCCTCTGAAAACTTTGTTATTCCTCTCCTCCAGTGGCCCCACAAAAGAGCACACATCCCAGCTTTCCATAGAAACCTTTCTTTCTCACTAATAGGAGGGTGAAGAAGGAACTCCTCAACCATCTCTCTACAACCCTATGTCTAGCCAAGCTCAAGCCAAACTCCTTGAAGACACAGAGTTAGGTAACACATCCGCTACCATGCGATGCCTCATCGAAAATAAGTGATACAAATGGGGTAAATGAGAGCAAAGGGGTCTATCCCTCAACCATTTATCCTCCCAGAAAAAGTATCTTTCCCATCCCCACCAAACATCGGATAAACTAATAAAAGAATGGAAGCCCCTCAAATATCCCTTTCCTGGCTGATCGAAGGGGGTGACTCATATTTGCTCACAATAACCTTTTGCCAGAGGGAGTTAGACTCTAAGTGGAAACACCAAAGCCATTTAGCCAGGAACGCACTCTTGCAAGCCCTTTATCCTCCAAGAAAAAGTATCTTTCCCATCCCCACCAAACATCGAATAAACTGAGAAAAATGGAAGCCCCTCAGCTATCCCTTTCCAAGCCAATCGAAGGGGGTGACTCATATTTGCTCACAATAACCTCTTGCCAGGGGGAGTTATACTCTAGGTGGAAACACCAAAGCCATTAGCCAAGAACGCACTGTTTCAAGCCCTTAAATTCCCTATCCCTAGACCCCCCCTCCTCAACCGGGTTCGTCAGCGCCCCCCACTTGACTAAATGTGACCCTTGGCCCTTCCTCAATCCCTTTCCAAAGAAAATCCCTCATAAACTTTTCCAATGACTTACTTACAGATATCGGGATCCTAAAAAGAGATAGGTAAGAGCTCAAGATGTCGTTGAACACAAATAGATGAGAGTAAATCTTTCCCCTCTTGAAAAGAAAGTCTTCTTCCATGACAAAAGCCTCCTACGAATCTTACTCATAGTTGGACCCTAGAATCGACTAATTCTAGGGTTATGACCCAAAGAAAAACCTATATAAGACGTGAGAAATGCCCCAACCTCAGACCCAACCAAGGTAGCTCGTCTATTCAGCTTAACAATATCACAATTCAGACCTAAAAGTTGACACTTACCTTGGTCAATCTTCAACCCCAACAAGTGTTGTTGAGGCAAGCCCAGGTGCTCGCCTATTGCAAAAGGTGAGGCAGGTGAGGCCACAACGCCTTGAAGGTATCCACAATGAGTGTCTTCATTATGGCGCTCACCTTGGTGGGCCCATTTCTCACCTTTTTGTGGCGGCCACAAAGCGAGGCGAGCACCTAGTAACATGGGCGAGAGTTGAAATGTTTTTATGTCTCTTATTATAAAAAAGAAAAGGGACAAAACTATTCATATGAGTAATGGAAGAGTTGGGGAGAAGAAAGATAATAATACAGAGATGAAAAATAAGAAAAGTCCAGAAAGCTTAGAGATGAAAAATAAGAGAGCTTAATGAGGAAGAAGAAGAGAAGATGAATAAAAAGAAAAGAAAAAAAAAAGAATGAAGAAGTAGAGAATAAGAATTAGAAGAGACAAAAGAAGAAAAAGAAGAAAAGTGAAATAGCTTGAAGATAAGTCAAATGCATTAAAGCTGAATGTGGCATGTTGCATTCATGCTAGACGAAAATCTCTCTTTTAATAATTAAAATATTTAATTCCTAATAGTATTTTCTTCCATGATGAAGAGTCGGAATTTTAATTTTACTCAGGCTTTGTAGAACCCTTTTTTACCCTATTACAAAAAAATTCTCAGATACTTTTGCTCATATTTTCATATTTTTAAAATTAAGTATTTATTATTTTTACCTATAAAATATTTATTTAGTATTCTATTAAGTGCATCTTGTTCCATTTGGCAATGTGTTTTTGTCGCATCTCACCTTAACGTGATTATAGGAGACTTGTCGCCTTAGAGTGCGTCTTGCACTTTGAAAACACTGGCCTGACATAGCCTCAAAGAAAGCCAGAAAGGTATTTAGATGGATGAAGGAATTCTCATTTCCAAAACAAAAAAATATTATGTTAACATATTGAAAATGAGATAGAAAAATTATCCCTCCCAACATTAAACCCCACAACCAATAAGAACAAAAAAGGCAAGGGTCGATCCCCCTATTTAATCCCCCCCCCCCCTAGACACACACAAAACCTTCCCTTCCACCCCCCTTTGACGAGAATGGAATACTTAACTAGTCTCACACAACTCTTAATCCACATCCTCCATTTAAACCCAAACTCGTTCTTCTCAAGAACTTTGTCAAAAAAAATTCAATCCATGTGGTCATAAGCTTTCTTAAAATTGATTTTCAAAAGGACCCCTCTAGATTGCAATTTCTATAATCCTCCATGGCTTCATTAGCAAAGAGAGCTTGGTCAAGAATTTATCTCCCTCCTATAAACCCCCCACATTTGCACAATCGTTACTGGGAGAACCTTTCTAAGTCTGTCAACCAACACCTTAGCAATAATTTTGTACACACTAGTCTCATGAGGCTAATAGGTCTAAAATCCCTCACCTTAGTAGCTCTAGTCGTTTTGGATAAGATAAATAAAGGTTTTCAATGGAACTATCCAGGAGTGCCCAACATAGCCATTGATACCATCGATTTAGATTGGAAGCTTTTTTTTGTAATCCTTCTCTTAGGAGGAGGGATTGCCTTGTTCCTCCGGCCCCTAGGTTGTTTTGTTCGTTTTTGGCTTGGCGTCTCCTTCAATGAAATGTTGTTTCTTATCAAAATAATATATATATATATATATATATATATATATATATATGGGACTATCCAGGATATCCTTTTCGTGAAGCTCTCATAAATGGTAATTCTTGATTCCTTCACAAAAACTCATTGATTGTGGGGACGTAGTATCCTATATGCAAGGGCATTTGTCTTAATCTGAGACTAAATATTGCTATGAAACTTGTAAGAGAGACCTCCAAATTCTCCAAATAAACTAATAAGAAAAACAATATACAACTAACAATAACATTGTTATCAAAAACTACTACAAGATCTTACAGTATTTGAAGAAAATTTTCATTTTTACATACCATATTTACTTGGGCATTATTGGTAACTTCCTTTGCACTAGTTGCAAACGAAAGTGTATTCCTTGTTTGCTCCACATGACTTAAAGCTGGGCTCATGGTACAAATAATTGCTGTTCGAGCATTTCCCCCTAATGAAGATTGCAATATTCGTGTAAGTTTTGAATCCCTGTATGGTATGTGGCCACCTCTTCTCCCACCACTGCAAAAAAGAGAATATTGAACTACCTAATTACTTTTCCTAATTAATAAAAGGAGTAAAGAACTTAACAACTTTTTGTTTCCCTAATACAAGATGGAGACAAATATGAAGATAGAAATCCAAGAAAAATAGTCTTTCACTGCAATATAATTTCTTATTGTCCACCCCCTCCCCAGATGACAACATTCATGCACATTTTTAATCCCCGTGTGGCCACCTTTTCTCCACCATTACAGAAAGAGAAGAACAAACCATATAATATCATTACCTTGTTATTAAGAAAGAGGCTCTACAACGTTCTCATTTTTACTGCAATATACTTTCTTATTTTCCAACCCTTCCCCATAAAAGAACCAGTCTCAGAAGGGACAAAGGAAAGAGCATCTTGTACTGTATACATCTGAGACAACCGTATCAATACCAATTCCAAACACCAATTTTTTGTTTTCAAAGAAACAAAACTTTCCACTGATATTTATGAAAAGATATAAGAAACTTTAAATAACTCCTATTAGGTGCAAACCAGAACAACTCTAAAATTCCAATTGCACAAATTAAACTCTACAACTAGCTTGAGCAACTAGTTGAACGTTGAATGAGAATGGAATAAATAGTCGAAACTTTTCCATCAGCTTATTCAAGGAGTGAAATTAAATTAGATTAAATTGACTTACCTTAGCTTTCTAATGAGAATGACAGTTGTAAGTGTCAATAGACTATAGTTGATGTGGCTGTCAATAAGCTTTCTAATGACAGTTGCAAGTGTCATAAAAGAACCATATTCTCAGAGGAGGAGGAAAAAAAAAAAAAGGAAAACATCTTGTACTGTATACATCTGAGACAACCTTATCAATACGAATTCCTTCCAAACACCAATTTTTTTTCAAAAAAAACTTAACTTTCATTGATATTATGAAAAAGATATAAGCAAAGTTACAAATCACTCCTATTAGGAGCAAATCAGAACAACCCTAAAATTCCTGTTGCACAAATTGAACTCTATAACTAGCTTGAGCAACTAGTTGAACATGGAATCCAGATGGAATAAATTTTTCGAAATTTCCTTCAGCTTATTCGAGTGAAATTAAATTAGTTTAAATTGGCTTACCTTAGCTTTCTAATGACAGTTGTAAGTGTCAGTAAACTACGGTTGATGTGGCTGCCTTCCTTCAATCTTGCACCATCTGCACTAGTTTGAGAAACACGTTCACTTCCAGCAAGGTCCACTAGGTTCTGAAAATTATATGTCCAACTAACATAAGTAGTCCACTGTGTGATAAGAAAGTTAGGGAAGTATGGGCCAACGTACCAAACTTGCTATGAAAGATTTCACACAGTTTGCAACTTCCCGGAGGCTACTTTCAATGGTCTGAAAAGACAGGGAAAAGGTGGGGGTTACCAAGAGAAGAGACCATGTGATAGAAAACAAAATATAGAATTTTTGTTTACGTATGTATGATACAAGACCATGGTGAGTGAATAAATCTAGAAAGTCGATACACTATAGTCTGAGGAATACGTCCATGTCCAACAAATTTGTAACACCACCTCAAAACTCTCACACGTGTCAAATCTTTTTCTTTTTTCTTGCTCGTGAACAAATAGCAATTAGCCAAAGTTATATTGTTTTTTAACAAGATGGAAACTTCTGAATACTTTAATGAAAAGATAAAAACATTTCTTAGGAAACAAACTCCTAGAAAGGAGCGAGAGAAACGCAAAGTAAAGAAAATACAAATCAAAAGCCTCCCAAATTATAAATCAAGCACCAGGAGAAGATGATTGAACACAACTTATAAGCAAGCACTACTATTGTGAAGATAAAAAAAATTTCTTAGGAAAGAAACTCCTAGAAGGAGCGAGAGAAACGCAAAGTAAAGAAAATACAAATCACCAATGAGGGAAAATAAAAGCCTCCCAAATTATAAATCAAGCACCAGGAGAAAAGGATTGAACAACTTATAAGCAAGCACAACTATTGTGAAGCTTGATGGTTCAAATAAAAACCCTCCACATTAATGGTGTCTTCAATTATTTACCGATTCCTTTCAAACTAAATTTCTGAAATTATGGATATGAAGCCATTAATTCATAATACATTGGCACAAGAAGATAATACCGGCCCAACTAGCAACTTTAGTATGCAGTTCCTGCCTGCACCTGGTGGAGCCGTAGACTTGTTTTTAGAATAATAACAAATGATACCCCTTTATTGATAATCACTTGCCCTTAAATAGGCAAGGATCCTAACTAAAGTAGTTACAAGGCATGTGGTTGGCACATGACTTAGTAAAATAAAAGACTAAGGGTTATTACAAGTATACGGCTACATCAAACATCCCCTTCCCAAAAAGAACTCGACCTCGAGTTAAGTAATAAACGGCCAAAAATTCCATTTTTGGACTGTATCCCATTCTTGGACTGTTCGTTGAACAAAAATCTGCCTTTCTTGCCTTTCTTGCTGATATTTTACCTTGTGTTCTTGCGTTTCTAAAGGCTCCCTCTTGAAGAATTCTTGCTGCCAATTATGTAATGGATTGATGTGGAAGTCTTGATGCATTATTTGATACTTTCTTGGAGCTAAATGTGTTTCATGAACTATTCTTTGCTCCATTGTTTGTCTTTCTTGCTGCTGTCCCATCCTTTCTTCCAATTCCCGAGATGCTTTATCTTGTTCTTGATAAGTTCTCTCCATGGTAGATTGTCCCATTAGGTTACAGCTTGGTTCCCCCTTGAATTCTTGGAGCATTGGTCGGCGTTCTTGATGGATTCTTGGAGGAAAATCTGCTTCTTGGACCATTCTTTGTTCCATTCCTAGCTTTTCTTGCATCATCGGGTTTGTTGATTGTTGATCCGGTTTAATTCCCAACTTCTCGCAGATTATTTTTAAGGTTTTCTTGATCTCACCCACATCATTCTTCAAGATTTTCACATCTTGTTCAACCAACAGCAAGCGTACGGTTGTTGCTCGTGGTGAGAGGACGGTGGTTGACTCCGCCTCTTTTCCAACCGAAGATGAATCTCCTCCCACGTTGGTCGAGACTCTCTTGGTCGTCATAGTGGAAGCGCCCAAAAATCGTGCGCTCTGATACCAAATATGGTGGAGCCGTAGACTTGTTTTTAGAATAATAACAAATGATACCCCTTTATTGATAATCACTTGCCCTTAAATAGGCAAGGATCCTAACTAAAGTAGTTACAAGGCATGTGGTTGGCACATGACTTAGTAAAATAAAAGACTAAGGGTTATTACAAGTATACGGCTACATCAGCACCTTTGACAAAGACACCACTAGATTTTAAATGAATTGAATAAAGAAAACCAGCAATAGCCACATGACATGAGAAGGATAGGTGATCTCGACATTCATCAACCCCAACACAATTAAAATACTGAAGGCTCGAAAACCACGGAAAGAAATATGTCTTTGAAGAACTTCAAAGATGTTTATAAAATAACAAGTGAGATATGGGACACAGTCAATGGCACTTACTCCAATCTCAGAGAGGGTGAGTTTAGGACTTATTAGGAACAAGGAGGCATTAATGTTGTTATGATATATATGTTATTGTATAACTATAGTTGTCTTTAATCGCAATTGTACATTCCTAACTCTCTTGTATACCACCTATATGTTACTCTCTAATGTGAAATAGGAAGAGTATTTTCTCAAATACTGCATACATGGTATCATTGTCAGGTTTAGGGTTTTAGAATTTTCTTTTAACTGTTACAGTTTCTTCTCTTCCAAGTAGGATTAGGGTTTGAATTTTAAGATCACCATATTAGAAGGATTGTTTGTCAACACCACCCACACCTCAGGAGAAGCGTCGCCTTCAAGGGAGTCAAATCACCAACGTTGATCGTTGGAAGTAGCCATGCGTCAGCCACATGCACCATCGAAAGGTTATGTCGCCATTGCCACCTGCCAACACGTGAGGGTGCATGGGAAGCCTTCTTCCATCACTTGGATTCGTCTCATGCTGACATTTTCGTACTATCTGTATACTTGTTTTTCCAAAATAGGTCGAGTTTGCCTTAGGTTGTGTGCTTTGCTTCGGGTTTTGGTTCGATTTTGTGATGTTCATTTCTTTTTTCTTTTCTTTTTTTTTTCTTTTTTTTTTTTGTATTGAGGTCTATTATTAGGTTTTGGGTTACTAAGTAGATGAGATAAAACCTATGGTTAATATCAAATGGGGTTTCTCTTGCATCAAAGTTCATGGAACATAAGTTAAATTGCTCAAATTACTATGATTGGAGTCTTACGATTCAATTGTATCTATGGCACTGAGATACATGATTATATAACTGAGAATCTGCCAGATGATGACACAAAGAAGACTTGACTTAGAGATGATGCTCGATTGTACCTTGGAATAAAGAATTCAATAAAGAGTGAGATAGTTGGTTTGGTTATTCATTGTGAGTTTGTGAAAGAACTACTAGCGTTTTTAGAATTTTTATACTCAAGTAAAGAATGTATGGAGAATGTACAACATTTACACAACATTCTTTCATGCAGCTCAAAGAGAACAATCTGTTACAAATTATTTCATACAATTTAAGAAGCTATATGTAGAACTTGATACATTATTCCCATTTAGTGGGGATTATAAAGGCTCAACAAACCCAATGAGAAAAGATGGCATATTTTTTAATGGACTTCAACTTGAACTTGGTGGAAACACAAATTCTATTTAGTTCTAAAATTTTCCCTTTGGAAAAAGCTTTTAGTAGAGTTTTTTGTACTGAAAATCCTCAATCCAATTCATCTCTTTCTCTTTCTCAATCTAATAGTGCTCTAATTGGTGGAAATAATGACCCTAAGGTTACTAAAGGAACTAACACCAATACTCAAAGAATTGGTTATGATAATTGACAATAAGATTCACAGGAGATTATATGTAACTACTGTTGTAAGTCTGGTCATATGAAATGTGACGGTAGAAAGTTGTTCAATGAGGGTCGGTCGATCATAGACCTCAACTTGTTCAAATTGCTTCCGGTTTCCATTTCTATTTCAATAGATGATTTTGCTAAATTCCAACTCTACCAAGAATCGTTACAAGCATCATCTTCCTCGAATCTTATTGCAACTATTACTGAATCAGGTAATCTGAATCATTGTCTTCTTACATCCTCTACCAAACAGGTCATAGAATCTAGTACCACAGCCCACATGACAAGTAATTCTAGCTTATTTTCTACCTAAGAGCTAAAACCATGCAGTACTCCAATGATACCAAATTTGCAACTCACTAAAGAAGGAGAATTATTTAAAGATCCTGAAAGATACAGAAGATTGGTTGGGAAATTGAATTATCTACTGCAGTAGAACAAATTCTATGCTACCTAAAAGCTACTCTTGGGTGTGAAATCTTATATAAAGATCATGGTCATACAAAAGTTGAATGTTTCTGAGATGCTGATTGGGCTTAGATCTAAAGAAGGTAGAAGATCAACTTCTGGATGCTGTGTCTTTGTAGGAGGAAACTTAATATTGTGGAGGAGTATAAGAAGCAGGATGTGGTTTCACATTTGAGTGCTAACTCAGAGTTATGGCACAGTCTTAATGTAAAATAGTGTGGATACATCAACTATTGACAAATAGGGTTTAGTATTACCATGCCAGCTTAATTGTGGTGTGATAATCACGTTGGACTTCACATTGCATCTAATCCAATGTTTCATGAGAGGACTAAACATACATATTGAAGTGGAATGTCACTTCTTTCATGAGAAAATACAACAAGGGTTGGTATCCACATACATGAAGACCGGAAAAAAAAATTGGGAGATATTCTCACCAAAGTCTTAAACGGAGCAAAAATAATTTATCTTTCCAACAAGCTGAGCATGGTTGACATGTTTGCTCTAGCTTAAGGGGGAGTGTTATGATATATATGTTATTGTATAGTTGTCCTTAATCGTAATTGTACATTCTTTTAGTTAGGGTTCTCTTGTATATGTTAGCGGTGTTCGTCGGTCGGTCGGTGTCAGTTTTGGACTACAACTGGCACTGACAACCAACAGGTCGGTTGTTTTTATCGGTTTTTAGAGGATGGAGGTGTCGACCGACCGAATATGCGGTCGGTCAGTCGGTATTTTTCGGTTTCTCTCCGGCGAACGAAATTAAAACAAAAGGGAGAAAAGGAGGAGAAAAGAAAAGAAAAAAAGGAAACACGGCGACGATCCATTTTTTTTCATTCCAAAATGAAAGAAAAAATGAGAAGAAATGAGAAGAAAAGAGAAAGAAGAAAGAAAAAAAATGGAACTCACCATGGGTAGAGGAGTAGAGAGAGAAGAGAAGAGGGGAGAGAGAAGTCAGTATTGGGAAACGTGAAATTGAATGCATAGGAAAGGAAAGAGAGAGAATAGATGAAAAAAATTATTTTTTTATATTAAAACAATTAGTGGTTTTAAGAAAACCGTGTGCCACTCATTAATGCTATCAATCAAACATTAATGGCATTAATGAGGATTGGAGGGAAAGATTCAAAAAGAAAAAATATCCAGCAAGTTAGTATATACTCGGTCGGTCAGTTGGGGATTTTCAAAAAATATCCAGCACTGAGATAGATGATTATGCAAAACCGACTCCGACCGACTCATTCTCTAAACCGACCGACCGACGTCGGTTCGGTCGGTTTCAGTCGGTCTAGTCGGTTTTGTCGGTTATTATGAACACCCCTAGTATATGTTACCCTTTAATGTGAAATGTGAAGTAGGAAGAATATTTTTTCCGAACATTGCGTACAAATGTTACTGCTGCTTATTATAGCTCTTTGAAAACTCCACATCAAGAAATTTTCATCTATTGTGATGTAGAGCAGTGAGGAGGAAAATTAAAAGTCTCTTTAATGGAAAAAGATCAAGAACATCATGTGGGTATCCTTATTACATTAGGACACATCAAATTGGGTGTGGAAAATTCTTAAGACTATTTTACTAAAATAAAGAGATAGAATAAAATAAGTCAACGTGCTCCATACATGTTTCTTTATTGATTATGACTCTTTTATTTATTATTTATATTTATTTTTTATGACTCTTTTATTATAAATAAATATAAATAATTCTATTTAAAAGAGGATTTCACGATTAGTTAGAGATTCTTTATTCAGAGATAATTGCTTCTATTGAGAAAAATCTCTATAAATTGGAGAGCTCTAAAGGGAAAAGACATTTCATTCCTTAGTTGATAGTTGATGTTTTATTTCTTTGTAGATTTGTAAGTTCTAAATGTGTTTTATTTGTTATTTATATTCTTCCTATTTCCATATTTGTTTATTTGATTAATTAAAGGTTAAATTATATATAATAGTCATGAACCATGAGGTAGGTTTCAATTATGCCCCTTTGAAAAGTTGTATTTTAACCCTTGCACTTTGAAATTGTTCTAAAAAAAACACTTTTGAGAGTTTTTCCATTAAAATAATGGATGGAAATTGGCACAACAGTTGATGTGTACAAAATTAGAAGGCAAACATGACATCACTTACAAAATCATTCATGTAATTTCACGTGGCAACTAATGTATAAATTTTGATTTTGTAAACATGATACCAACGATATCTTCAAAGTTGATATGCACGGTAACAACGATCTAAATCTTCTGTATAGTTGAAATTGAATTGTAAATAATGTCAATAATGTCAATAATGTCTTCCAATCTTTATACATCAACTACCATATCAATTTTCATCTATTATTGTAACACAAAAACTCCCCAATGATTATTTTTTCTAAAATTTCTAAAAAATTTCAAAGTTCAAGAGTTAAATTGAAACTTTTTAAAACTCGAGGGGCATAATTGAAAAATACCTTAAAGTTATCAACATTATAGGAGTTTTATTGATCTATTGACATTCAATTACTAATATTGCATATTGTCAATTAGAATTTTGACTTCATAATTATTCAAATATTTAATAATTATTAGTGGCAAAGTAACATAATTAATTACCACTAGATTTTTTACTATGTTATTGTTAGAGTTATTATATTAGTATAATAAGTGTAATTATATAGAGTTGTCCTTTATTGTCTTTTTACATTCTCCTACTTAGGGTTAACCTTGTACACTTGTATATATATATCTTTATGTGAATGGAATAGAGTATTCTGATTCTCTCAAACCTTAGAGTTTACATGGTATCAGAGCGGGTCTAGGGCAATTAGGGTTTTGTCTCGTTGGAGATTTGTGAACCTTTAGGGTTTGATTTAGAATACCTTTTTAGGGTTTTGGTTTGGAACACCTTTTGAGGGTTTTGGTTTGACTGAAACATTTGCTGCCCTAAACCAGCGTCGCCGCCACAAGCCTCCGCCGCCTGAAACCGCCGCTGCCGCCGCCGTTTAGGTCTGTCTTCGGAGGAGTTTTTTTGTCACCGCCCACTCCAAAAGAAAGCCCAACCGCCGATCTAGTGGTCTTCCAAATCCGGCTTCGAAAAGCTCTGCGCGTGGACCTCATGCGCCGCCACAAGATCCGACGCCAAATTCACGCGCTGGCGCGTGTACGCGCGTGCGCCGCCGCTTCCGCTCCGTTTTCTGTGGGTCAGCTCAACGTGGACTCCTCTTTCTAGTAGTGTGCTGATTTGGGTCATATTGAGGTTGATTTGTTGTGTTTGAAAGCCATATTTTGTTTGGAATTCTAGGGTTTGTGTGACTCTGCTTTTTGGTCTGTTTTTTGTTGAGGTTATGGCTGTTAAGAAGGCTTTAGTGCTGTCCGAGATGATTCCAATGGTATCCAAGATCACGGAACATAAGTTGAATGGTTCTAATTTTTATGCTTGGCGGTCGAATATTCATCATTATATTCGGAGTCTTGATATGGATGATCACCTGACTTTAGAATCCCCGCCAAACGATGATACTAAGAAGAGTTGGCTACGGGACGAGTCTCGACTTATTCTACAAATCAAGAATTCTATTGAAAGTGCCATCATTGGGCTCGTTAATCACTGTAATTTAGTCAAAGAGCTCTTGGAATATTTAGATTTTCTTTACTCTGGGAAAGGAAACATCAGTCGGATATTTGATGTATGTAGAACTCTCTTTCAACCTGATCAAGGCAAGAAGTCTTTGTTGAATTATTTTATGGAATGCAAAAGAGCATATGCAGAATTTAATGAAGTGTTGCCCATGAGTACTGATATCAAGGTTCATAATGTCCAACGCGAACAACTGTTTATCAAGAGTTTTCTAGTTGGTCTTGCTTCGAAATATGACACAGCTAAAGATCAAGTTCTCTCGAGTTCAGACATTTCATCATTGGAAGATGCTTACACTCGGATACTATGTACAGAGCGGTCGCTAGTGATAGTGTCATCTGAATCTAACAGTGCTTTGGTTGGACAGACCACTAAATATAGAGGTAATCGAGGGGTAGGATCGAACATGTCTAGAGGAAATTCTACTGCTCCAAAAGCAAATTCAGGAGATATTGTTTGCCGCTATTGTCATAAGCCAGGGCATATAAAACGTGATTGTCGGAAATTACTTTATAGAAACCAGAGGTTTCCATCTGCACATGTTGCCTCTACTCCTGATAATTCTGACAAGTCTGTTTCGATCTCAGCTGAGGAGTTTGCTAAATTCCGACTGTATCAAGAGTCACTGACGGCTTCATCCTCCACTCTTGTTACTGCCATTGCCGACACAGGTAACACATCTACATGTCTTCTTTCCTCCTCTTCGAAATGGGTCATAGACTCTGACGCTTCCGATCACATGACAGGTAATCCCCGTTTATTCTCTACCATTGATCCATCTACATCTTCCCCTAGTGTCACTATAGCTGATGGAACCACCTCTCCAGTCTTAGGAATCGGCAATGTTCGACTTACCAACTCACTTTCATTGTCTTCCGTTTTGAGTTTACCACAGTTTTCCTTTAACTTGATTTCTGTTAGTAAACTCACTCGTGACCTTAATTGTTGTGTCTCATTTTTTCCTGGTTATTGCTTATTTCAGGATCTTACGACGAAGAGGACTATTGGTAAAGGGCGTGAATCTGGAGGTCTCTACATCTTTGAACCAGAAATATCAACAGTCGTTGCATGTTCTAAAGTGTCATCCCCATTTGAAGATCATTGTCATTTGGGTCATCCTTCTATTTCAGTATTGAGGAGTCTTCATCCTCAGTTTCATTCTTTGTCTTCTTTAGCTTGTGAGTCATGTCAGTTTGCTAAGTTCCATCGTGTGAGTCTGTATCCCCGTGCAACTAAACGAGCTAATGCTCCATTTGAATTAGTTCATTCTAATGTTTGGGGTCCATGTCCTATTGAGTCAAAGATAGGGTTTAGATATTTTGTTACCTTTGTAGATGATTTTTCTCGTGTAACTTGGTTATATTTAATGAAAAATCACTCTGAGTTGCTTTCTCATTTTCGTAACTTCCATGCTGAAATCCGAACTCAATTTAACGGTTCTCTTAAAGTTCTACGGAGTGATAATGCTAAAGAATACTTCTCTCATGCTCTTAATTCTTATTTAGATGAACATGGCATCCTCCATCAATCCTCATGTGTTGATACTCCATCTCAAAATGGGGTTGCAGAAAGAAAGAACCGTCATCTCCTCGAAACAGCCAGAGCCTTAATGTTCCAGATGAATGTTCCAAAGTATTTTTGGGCCGACGCTGTATCCACAGCTTGTTTCTTAATAAATTGCATGCCCTCCTCAGTTCTAAAGGGTGAGATACCTTATCGTATGTCCCACACAACCTTCATTCTCTCTTCCTCCCAAAATCTTTGGTTGTATTTGCTTTGTTCGGGATGTTCGTCCTCATCTCACCAAACTTGATCCCAAGTCCTTAAAATGTATCTTCCTTGGGTATTCTCGTGTTCAAAAAGGGTATCGGTGTTATTGTCCTAGTCTCGATCGTTATTTTGTCTCTCCTGATGTCACCTTCTTTGAGGATTCTTCTTTCTTTTCCTCACCTTCAAGTCAGTCTAAGGGGGAGCGTAAAGAGGAGGATGATGATTTTCTTGTCTATACCATTCTATCCTCTTGTGAGCCTTCTACTGATTCACCTCCAACTATGCTTGTTTCTACTCGTCCACCTATTACTCAGGTTTATTCTCGACGACCACCCCCTTCAGTTACATGCCCTGAACCAGAGTCTTCTTCGTCATTGGATCCAGGAACGAGCGATGACCTTCCCATTGCTCTTCGTAAAGGTAAACGCCAATGCACTTATCCTATTTCCAATTTTGTTTCATATAATCATTTGTCATCTTCTTCCTGTTCTTTTATTGCATCTTTGCAATCAGTATCTATTCCTAAGACTGTTCATGAAGCTTTGTCTCATCCTGGTTGGCGTGCTGCAATGGTTGAGGAGATGAATGCCTTAGATGACAATTGTACTTGGAATTTAGTTTCACTTCCTGCAGGAAAGAAGCCTATTGGTTGTAAGTGGGTATTTGCGGTCAAGGTCAACCCAGATGGATCTGTGGCTCGCTTGAAAGCTCGCCTTGTTGCTAAGGGTTATGCACAAACCTATGGAGTTGACTATTCTGATACTTTTTCTCCTGTTGCTAAATTGGCTTCTGTTCGGCTGTTCATTTCGTTGGCATCCATTCATCATTGGCCCTTGCATCAGCTTGATATTAAAAATGCCTTTCTTCATGGTGATCTTGAAGAAGAGGTGTATATGGAGCAACCACCAGGGTTTGTTGCTCAGGGGGAGAATGGAAAGGTATGTCGTCTTCTTAAATCCTTGTATGGATTAAAACAGAGTCCCCGAGCTTGGTTTGGAAAATTCAGTCAGGTGATTGTAAATTTTGGAATGAGGAAAAGTAAATCAGATCATTTTGTTTTTTATAAGCGATCTGCAAATGGTGTTATCGGTTGTGTATGCTGATGATATTGTTATTACTGGCGATGACACATCAGGTATCCAAGCACTCAAAACCTTTCTCCATAGTCAATTCCATACAAAAGATTTGGGAGCGTTGAAATACTTTCTAGGAATTGAGGTAATAAGGAGCAAGGAGGGAATCTGTTATCACAGAGAAAATATGTAATTGACTTGTTGACTGAAACAGGGAAGTTAAGGGTTAAACCATGTAGTACCCCAATGATGTCGAACTTACAGCTTACGAGAGAGGGAGAGTTGCTTAAAGATCCTGAAAGGTATAGAAGGTTAGTAGGAAAACTCAATTATCTTACAGTGACTCGTCCTGACATAGCTTATTCAGTGAGTATTGTGAGCCAGTTTATGTCTTCTCCTACAGTTGATCATTGGGCTGCATTGGAACACATTTTGTGTTATTTGAAGGCAGCTCCTGGACGTGGTTTATTATATAAGGATTATGGACACATGAACATTGAATGCTTCTCAGATGCTGACTGGGCAGGATCTAGAGAAGATAGAAGATCAACTTCAGGATACTGTGTATTTGTGGGTGGTAATTTGGTTTCTTGGAAAAGTAAGAAACAAAATGTGGTGTCACGTTCAAGTGCTGAATCAGAATATAGAGCAATGGCACAGTTTGTATGTGAATTAGTCCGGATACGTCAACTTCTTGTCGAATTGGGATTTGATATCACAACACCGACAAAATTGTGGTGTGATAATCAGGCAGCTCTTCATATTGCATCTAATCCGTATTTCATGAACGGACTAAACACATTGAGGTTGACTGTCACTTTGTAAGTGAAAAGATACAAGAAGGTTTGGTGTCAACAGGATATGTGAAGACTGGAGAGCAATTAGGAGATATCTTCACAAAGGCACTAAATGGAGCTCGAATAGATTATCTCTCTAACAAGTTGGGCATGACGAATATATATGCTCCAACTTGAGGGGGAGTGTTAGAGTTATTATATTAGTATAATAAGTGTAATTATATAGAGTTGTCCTTTATTGTCTTTTTACATTCTCCTACTTAGGGTTAACCTTGTACACTTGTATATATATATCTTTATATGAATGGAATAGAGTATTATGATTCTCTCAAACCTTAGAGTTTACAGTTATCAAAGGTTTAAGGTAGTTGAGACCCGTTTTACCGGGTAATAGATTCAGTTAAATTTTAGGCCTAAAGGCTCCCTACGATATTTTTCTACTCAGAAGTTAGAAGATGAATAGAAGTTCAATTCAGATTGTTGTTCTTCCCTCCATGAAGAAGGGTACCGGATTTTCTAAGGAATGGCCAATGTTAAGCTTAAAATGCCAGAAGGTCACAACAAAAATCATACGCGTTTGCCATGTTTGAAATACAATAATATTTGAACCTGGTTATGGACATACCCAATAGAACAGCAACAATAGAACATTCCATCGTTGGCATGGACACCTCAATCGTAGAACACCTCAACAACGGATTGACAACCTTAGAACATGGGAATGTACTTTGAAGATTCATCCCATGAGGACCCCACATCACTCCAAATTCTAACTTTGACTTAGTGCATACCAACGAAGAGGAATGCACTTGGTTTCAACCAAAAGGAAAGAATAAAATCAAGAAGAATACCAACCCATGAAAACCCAAGCAAAAGATCAAGTAATAAAGAAAATGTTGAGTTGCCAACCTTTGACCAAAGGATTAATACTCAAGAAATTCTAGATCAGAGAAAAGCGGTCTGAAATGATTTTTTTTCTTTTTGAGAAGTTGTTGGAATAATTTATGGTTGTATGGCATGACATGAAGTATACCAAAAATAAAGGAGTTAAACTCACGGCCTTTAACCTGTCCGTAGTTGTTACATGGAGCGACCCAACCACAGATAAATTGAAAAGAGTGGGAAAATTTCAAGTGAAAACTTAACCTAACCTAAAATGTGCAATACTCAATTTTTTTTATTTTTTTATTTTTTTTTTTGATAAAATATTGAGCTTCAGAGAACCTACAAAACGTGGAGGCCAGATAAAGGAATGAACTTAAATTTTAAAGAAATGTGCAAATCTAAATTGCAACAACATAAGTTATTACCTACAAATTGTGGGCATAGTTTATAGGTTAAATTATACAAAATTACCCTAAACTTTAGGATATGTTTCAATAATGCTCCTAAACTTTCAAAATTACCGTAGTTTGTAGGTACCAGGGACATAGTTGAAATGTTCTCTAAAGTTCAAGGACATAATTGAAACATATCTGGTGGGGGGTATAATCGAAATTTGCACCTACGCCACGTATACTACTATTTTACAAGCCACTATACATCAATTTCCCATCTTCATTCAACGGAAAATGACTAAAGGGTTATTTTGAAACAACTTTAAAGTTTAAGGGTAAAAATGAAACTTTTAAGGTATTACTGAAACCTATTAGGGGTATTTTGTATAATTTAAAATATTTTATATGATCAATACCATTCAAGACAAGGTATCACTATCACAAGAGATTTCCCACTCTTTGTCGTTTTATCCGTGGTTGGTCGCTCCATGCAACGACAACAACTCAAAGGCCACGAATTTAACTCCGATCTTTGGTAGACTAAGAAGCACGGACACGGACACGGATACGGGACACGGACACAACAGGACACGGCGATACGTAAATTTCTAAAAAACTAGGATACGGATACGTTGGGGATACGTTATTTTTTTTTTAATTTTTTTTTAGTATATATGTATATATATATATATATATATATTTTATTTTTAGTATATATATTTTATTTTTAGTATATATATAAATTTTTAATTTTTTTAGTATACATATTATTTTTTAAAAAAATTACATCATTCTTTTTTTTTTTTTTAATTTAAAAACACCTCTTTTATTGGGTTGGGCCTGTTTGTGTGAGGGTTTGTTTAGGGTTTGGAAGCTAAATTGGGGGTTTAAAAACAAAAAGAAAAGAACTTACACGGAAGGAAAAAAAAAAAGTTGTCGAGGGAACTTTTCATGTTGAAGCGGCGGCTTCTTGCAACAAGCGGCGGCTTCTTGCAACAAGCGGCGGCGGTGGCAAAGACGGCCGGTGACGACGCCGGTGGTGAGAGAGAGAGAAGAAGACGATCAATGGAAGTCGTGGAGAAGAAGAAAACGATCAAAAAGCGGCTACTGTAGTGTTGTTTTCAGAAATCGTGAAGATGGAGTAGCTGATTTCGTGGAGAAGGGCTGATTTCATGGGGAAGAAGTGAAACCAAAGGGCAAAATTTTAACCCTAGCTGTCTGCTCGTTCGTTTTCTATTTCTTCTTCTTCCTTCTTTTTTTTTTTTTTTTTAAATTAAGAAGCAGCCCACCAGCGCCCAAACTCAAAAATTGAAGAAGGCGTGTCCGTGGGCGTATCTGGCCGTGTCCAAGCGTGTCCGAAAATAAAAAAAAAAAAAAAAAATAGGACACGCAAAATTGCGTGTCGGACACGTGTCCGGACGAATCCGTGTCCGACACGTGTCCGACACAGATTCTCCCTCCATTTTAGCGTGTCCGTGCTTCATAGTTGGTAGACTTCATGAGTTAACCATAAATTATTTCAATAGCTATTCAAAAAAATGACAAAAAATCGCTTCATATGATCAAAACCTTTGAAGAAAAGGTAATCAAACAGTCAGGGTACATATGAATTATATTATACCACGTAAATGCAGATAACAATCTAATTTAATAAGAATTTCAATGGTATGACATATAAGTGGACAAAGTATCCCACAATAAGAAAAAATAAAATAAAGAAGAAAGAAAGGTTAGAAGTCTACCCTTTATACTATTTAATCGATGAGGGATAAATGAATGACTCCTAATGGTATATGATCACAAATGCAAGGGATTCAAGAATTTTAAGAGGTATTCTCGAAAATAGAGACAAACCCAACAGAAAACATAAGAGAGAACACATGAGAGCCAACAAACAAGTTTTAATTCTCAATCTAAGCTATGTGTTAATTTCTCTGATGCCAACAGAAAACATAAGAGAGAACAAGTGAGCTAAACAAACAAGAATTAATTCTCAATCTAAGCTATGTGTTAATTACTCTGTTAATGATATATGTTAAGTAGGATGCTTTTATTTTTTCAAATTTGGTTTCTTTATTGTACTTTCAACTCCTTTACGAGTTTGTTGCAAGCACTTCTTGCATCTTCCTTATTTTAATGAATGTCGAATGAGGAGCTCATGAATATTCTTAAAAGATACTCATCTTTTTTTTCCTACAATCCCAAATAAAGCTCTACTTTTCTTAAACTTTTCAGTTTTCATCAACTTATTATTTGTCATACTATTTTTCTTCATGTATAAAAAATTTATACATTTTTCTATTGTGCGCCTTATAAAAGAAAAAGTCTACGCTCTTTTTTGCACCTAGTGCTTAAGCTCCTAAGGGCTCATACATTTTTAATGCACCTCAAGCTTTAAAAAACACGGACCATAAGATACAATACAATGATCTAAATAGTTATAGGGGAAAACTAATTGAGCAATCACTTAAGCTACTACCTTGCTATCAAACAAATCGAAAAGAATACAAGATCCAAGAAACTAATAAGTATAGGAATTGCAGACATATACGACAACAGCATGTACCCTAAGAAGCACGAATACGACACGACATAGATACGGTGACATGTCATTTTTTGAAAATCTAGGACACGGACACAGCATGGACACGTTTAATAAAATATACATTTTTTAAAATATATATCATTTTTATACTCAAAATCAATAAGTTCATGCATTTGTGTGCTTAAAAAAATGAGTTTGATGTATTTCACTCTTAAAATTTATTATTTTTGTTATTTAGTATTGTGTCTATTTAGTATACTTGACAAGTGTTCGATATGGACCTATATTGACTTTGTACAACTAGTGTTTGCTACATATCAATTGTGCAAAGAAGTGTTGGATACATGTCCAACAAGTGTCAGAGTGTCCAAGTGTCCGACACGTGTCGAACACGCTAGCCAAACTAAAGTGTCTGTACTTCTTAGCATGTACCCATTGTTATGATATATGTTATATGGTTATTATGTCCTTTATCGTAATTGTACATTCCTTAAGTTAGGGTTTTCTTGTATTCCTATATATATGTGTTATTCTCTTATGTGAATAAGAAGATATACTTTTCCCTAATACTTTGTACATGGTATCAGAGCGTCTAGGGTTTTAGAATTCTCTCCTTGGCGGCTAGGGTTTTCCTCTAGGGTTAGGGTTTGGAGTTTGAGTCACCTCGTTTGAGTGGCCGTTTGTCGTCACCACCTACCTAGGAAGGAGCGCCGCCGTCAGGAGAGTGGAAGCGCCGTCGCCGATCGTCGGAAAACGCCGCGCGTGAGTCACACGCGCCGCCGAAGGGATCTGCAGCCGCCGCCACGCGCCGGCGCGTGAGGGCGCGTGGGCCGTCCGTTTCTGTTTCCGCCGCCTGGGTTCGTCTCGCCTCGTGATTTCCGGCCAGCCTGTGTGATTAGATTTCAGAATATCACATTTTTTGGTCTCGGGTTGTGTAGTTTTCTTCGGTATCAAGCTGTTTTTTTGCGATTCAGTTCTGTTTTTGTGGTTTATTGAAGTTTTTCAGCGGTTTTAAGCTACCAATGGCTGAGCTGAAACCTTTGGTCATATCTAATGGAGTTCCCCTTTCTTCGAAGTTCACAGAACATAAGTTAAATGGCTCCAATTACTATGAACGGAGTCGTACAATTCGGTTTTATCTACGAAGCACTGAGATGGATGACCATATCACTGAGGATCCGCCAGAGGATGACACAAAGAAGAAGGTTTGGCTTAGAGATGATGCTCGCTTGTACTTGGGTATAAAGAATTCTATAGAAAACGAGATACTTGGTTTGTTTAATCATTGTGATTCAGTGAAAGAACTACTAGCATTCACAGAGTTTTTATACTCAGGTAAAGAGCAAGTTAACAGAATGTATGATGTTTCCATGGCCTTCTTTCATGCAGCTCAGAAAGAACAATCAGTGACAAATTACTTCATGCAGTTTAAGAATACATGTGCAGAGCTTGGTACGTTATTCCCATTTACCACTGATATAAAGGTTCAACAAGCTCAGCAAGAAAAGATGGCCGTCATGATATTTTTGAATGGACTTCAACCTGAATTTGGGATGGCGAAATCACAAATTCTCTCTGGTTCTGAAATTCCTACTTTGGAAGAAGTCTTCAGTAGAGTTCTCCGTATTGAAAGTCCTCAAATCAGTTCGTCTGTCCCTCAATCTAACAGTTCTTTGATTAGTAAAAATAATGACTCTAGGGTTCATCAAGGAACGAACACTAATACTCAGAGAACTAGTTATGATAATCGGCGACAGGAGATTGTATGCAACTATTGTCGGAAGCCTGGCCATATAAAACGTGAGTGTAGAAAGTTGTTAAGTAGGGGATATAGGCCTCAGATTGCTCAGATTGCTTCCACCAGTGATACACCTGAGAAGTCAGTTTCCATTTCTGCAGATGAGTTTGCTAAATTCCAGTTGTATCAGGAATCATTGCAAGCATCATCTTCCTCGAATCCTATTGCAACTATTGCTGCGTCAGCCTCAGGTAATCAAAATCATTGTCTTCTTACATCCTCTACCAAATGGGTCATAGACTCTGGTGCCACAGCCCATATGACAGGTAATTCTAGCCTATTTTCTACCTCTTTGTCACCTGCACTTTCTCCGACTGTCACTTTGGCAGACGGATCAACATCATCTGTTCTTGGTTATGGCACCATTGATCCCACACCTTCTCTTCATTTGTCTTCTGTTTTACATTTGCCTAAACTTTCTTTTAACTTGATCTCTGTAAGTAAACTCACTCGTGACCTTGATTGTTTTATCTCTTTTTTTCCTGGCTATTGCTTGTTTCAGGATCGTATGACGAAGAAGATTATTGGTAAAGGATATGAGTCTGGAGGTCTTTACATCTTTGATCACCAACTACCGAAAGCTGTGGCATGTTCTGGAGTTGCCTCCCCATTTGAAATTCATTGTCGTTTGGGTCATCCTTCTTTGTCTGTGTTGAAGAAGCTTTATCCCGCTTTTCAGTCTTTGTCGTCTTTAAATTGTGAGTCTTGTCAGTTTGCTAAATTTCATCGTCTTAGCTCGAGTCCTAGAGTCAATAAACGAGCTAGTGCTCCCTTTGAATTAGTTCATTCTGATGTTTGGGGTCCGTGTCCAGTATTGTCCAAAACTGGATTTCGTTATTTTGTTACCTTTGTTGACGACTACTCTCGTCTAACTTGGTTATATTTAATGAAAAATCGTTCTGAGTTACTTTCTCACTTTTGTGCTTTCCATGCTGAAATCCAAACTCAGTTTAATGTGTCTTTGAAAACTTTGCGCACTGATAATGCCGGTGAATATTTTTCTCACATGCTTGGTTCTTATTTGTGTAAAAATGGAATTGTTCATCAATCTTCATGTGCTGACACTCCATCCCAAAACAGGGTCGCTGAACGGAAAAATAGGCATTTACTTGAGACCGCGAGAGCGTTATCCTTTCAAATGCATGTACCAAAGCCTTACTGGGCCGATGCGGTTTCCACAGCGTGTTTCTTAATTAATAGAATGCCTTCGTCCGTCCTTAATGGTGAGATTCCTTATCGTGTACTCTTTCCCACCAAACCTTTGTTTCCCATTGAACCAAAAATATTTGGTTGCACTTGTTTTGTTCGAGATGTTCATCCTCATCGTACCAAGTTAGATCCTAAATCCTTGAAGTGCATCTTCCTCGGTTACTCTCGTGTTCAAAAGGGATATCGTTGCTATTGTCCTAGTTTTAACAAATATCTTATTTCTCCAGATGTTATCTTTTTCGAAGATACTCCTTTTAGCCCGTCATTGTCGAGCTCGAGTGAGGGGGAGGATGATGATCTTTTTATCTATGAGATTATCTCTCCATCATCATCTCATGATCCTTCCCCATCAGTTTCTATCCCTCCTCGTCCACCCATTACTCAGGTATACTCCAGGAGGCCACCACAGGAACCTTCAGGCACATGTCCTACGCCACAAGATTCTTCGACATCTGATCTTGGACCAAGTGATGATCTTCCCATTGCCCTTCGTAAAGGTAAGCGCACATGTACTTATCCTATTTCTTCTTTTGTGTCTTATAACCAGTTGTCATCACCCACATATTCGTTTATCACATCCCTTGATTCTATCTCTATTCCTAATTCTGTTCATGAAGCGTTATCTCATTCTGGTTGGCGCAATGCAATGATTGAGGAGATGAATGCTTTAGATGCTAATGGTACTTGGGATTTAGTATCTCGTCCTGCAGGCAAGAAGGCCATTGGGTGTAAATGGGTGTTTGCCATCAAGGTCAATCCTGACGGATCAGTTGCTCGTTTGAAAGCACGTCTTGTTGCTAAAGGATATGCTCAAGTTTATGGGATTGATTATTCCGATACATTCTCTCCAGTTGCTAAACTAACGTCTATTCGATTGTTTCTTTCCATGGCAGCTACTCAAGGTTGGTCTTTACATCAGCTAGACATTAAGAACGCCTTTTTACATGGCGATCTTCAGGAGGAAGTTTATATTGAGCAACCACCTGGTTTTGTTGCTCAGGGGGAGAGTGATAAAGTTTGTCGCCTTAGAAAATCATTATATGGATTGAAACAGAGTCCACGTGCATGGTTTGGTAAGTTTAGTCAGGCACTTGAGCAATTTGGAATGAAGAAGAGTACGTCTGATCATTCTGTTTTCTATCGACGATCTGAGAATGGTATTACTTTGCTTGTTGTGTATGTTGATGATATTGTTATAACTGGTAATGATACATCAGGTATAGCCTCTCTCAAAACTTTCCTTCAGGGTCAATTTCATACCAAGGATCTCGGAACACTAAAGTATTTTTTGGGTATTGAAGTGATGAGAAGCAAGAAAGGTATCTTTTTGTCACAACGAAAGTATGTACTTGATTTGTTATCTGAGACAGGAAAACTAGGAGTTAAACCATGTAGTACTCCGATGATACCAAATTTGCAACTCACCAAAGAAGGAGAATTATTTAAAGACCCAGAAAGATACAGAAGATTAGTTGGGAAGTTGAATTATCTAACAGTGACACGACCAGACATTGCTTATTCAGTGAGTATTGTAAGTCAATATATGTCATCACCTACAGTAGATCATTGGGCTGCAGTAGAACAAATTCTATGCTACTTAAAAGCTGCTCCAGGGCGTGGAATCTTATATAAAGATCATGGTCATACAAGAGTTGAATGCTTTTCAGATGCTGATTGGGCTGGATCTAAAGAAGATAGAAGATCAACTTCTGGATATTGTGTCTTTGTAGGAGGCAATTTGGTTTCATGGAAGAGTAAGAAGCAGAATGTGGTTTCACGTTCGAGCGCTGAATCAGAATATAGAGCTATGGCACAATCTGTATGTGAGATAGTATGGATACATCAACTGTTGACGGAGATAGGGTTCAGTGTTACTATGCCAGCTAAATTGTGGTGTGATAATCAAGCTGCACTTCACATTGCATCTAATCCAGTGTTTCATGAGAGGACTAAACATATTGAAGTGGATTGTCACTTCATTCGTGAGAAAATACAACAAGGGTTGGTGTCCACAGGATATGTGAAGACAGGAGAACAATTGGGAGATATTCTTACCAAAGCATTAAATGGAGCAAGGATTAATTATCTCTGCAACAAGTTGGGCATGATTGACATATTTGCTCCAACTTGAGGGGGAGTGTTATGATATATGTTATTTGGTTATTATGTCCTTTATCGTAATTGTACATTCCTTAAGTTAGGGTTTTCTTGTATTCCTATATATATGTGTTATTCTCTTATGTGAATAAGAAGATATACTTTTCCCTAATACTTTGTACATTTCGCAGCCACTTTACTAACTCCAAAAAAAAAAATGGAACTTAGGGGATATGTAACAATAATAAGGAAAGTAACCGATAAGATAACTATAAAATACAAATTCCAATTCAAGGTTCTCATATTTGTTAGAGATCAATTGAGTGAGGCTACTGAATTTACAAAGCTTAACTTAAGGAATGGGTATCGCCAAGTGAAGATAAGGTTAGGTGACAAATAGATAATTAGATATACAACTCAAAGTTGACTCAGATTACTCACGCCTCTTTGGATGTATTTTATTAGAGGAACCAGCATTTTCATCAAGACAAATAAAAGAAAAGAGCTTCAAGAACAAAGAAGCCCATATTAGAAAGAAAATGTAAAGTGAACAGAGGGGAATATACACAAGAGAAAAAAAAAAGGTTTTAACAAAATAAATTTGAATAAAGAACAAAGAGCAGAAATAAAATGTGCCAATATCTAAACATCTTCTCACGAACTATCTTTCCTTGTAAACATTTTCCTATTCCTTTGCAACCTAATATACTACATTCTGGCAAAGATACAGACCTACTAGAGAACACGACCTTTCTCTCAAAAAGGAGGGCCCTAAACAACTTCCCCACCTCATCTTGTTAACTCCCTCCCCCTCCATACTATGAAAGTGAAAGGGCACAACCACAAAAGAGACTTCCGGTTATTAATCAAGTGTTTTAGGATTGATAGTGTTCTATCTTTTTCATGTTTTCAGAGAGAAGAGTGTTCCAAACTGTAAGCCAATACTGCATGTTTCTAGTTAACTTTGGGCCTTAAGATTAACGAAGAGAAGAGCTCTATAGCAGGGATCAATTGGGATGAAGTTCAAGTTGAACCCAAAAGATGATGAGCTTGTTTTTTTGTGGTTTCTTTGTCTTATACTTTTTTATTTTTTTTGACAACTTTGTCTTCTATACTTTCATTCTTCTGAAAGTTGGTTTCTCATTATTTAAAATAAAAAAATTAAAAAAAAAAAAAAAAAAAAAAAAAAAAAAAAAACCCTCTTAAGGAGAAATATGACTACGCATTTAATTGGTAAATTACATTTTTTCTCATCATTAACATATTTTGGAGCTTACCAGCCTGATAATCTGATGTGACCTTGAGCTTTTATCATTAAGAGCAGTTTCTCCAACTTGCCTTTGGGCTGTAGAGACAATATTGTCAAAACTAGATTATTAAAAGCGTGTCACTAAGTACAATACAAAATCAAGCCCCACCCCCCCAAAAAAATTCTCTGCCAGTAAGCAAGTAAAAAGTAGTAGCTTTTCCAGAAATGGGAGGAGGGATCCAGAAAGTATCCAAAACCCATGTTATCACTTCAATTGTGATGACAATGAAGACAATACACATACAATATGAAGAAAAAAATCATAATAATAAAGATGCAGATTACCTTCACATATTCCAATTAATTGCCTAAGGTGTTCGCTGTCCTTGACAACTTCTTCAACCAGTTTTTCCACAGTGGTTCCTTTCTATATAAAAAATAAAATGTTACATTCGTACTAAATATGGTTGGGTAAAGGTCAACTCATAAGGAACGCTCAAAATCAAACAGTACCTCAGGATCATCCAAGAGACGAAGAGAACCAGATTTGCAATTCAAAAGGTCAACGACAGTCTCATTATATATTTCCAGAGCTGAAAATTTCAAAAGAAAATTTCTCTCTGGTGTCTACAATATGAAATAGTTGAGATGAAATGAAATGTAATTTGTTTCAGTGAATACGAGATAAAGTTGAGAAAAGATTTATAAAGCTTCAGATAGCTTACATCGTTGATGTGTTCAAATATGTCATTGACAGCGTTCTCAGTAATGCCTCTCATGGTAAATGTCTTACCACTGCTGGTCTGTCCATACGCAAAAATTGTGGCTGCAGGAAAATAAGAATTTAATGACAGTGAGTAACATCCAGAATAAAAGCTTATTCTCAAAATATATATAGAGAGAGAGATATTTCAAAGGAGCCGCAGCATAGTGCAAATGCGTTGTTACCATTCATTCCTGTAAGAGCAGATAAAGCAACATCCTTTGCACCCTCTTCGTATACCCGCTGAGTTGAGCATGTAGGATCAAAAACTTTATCTGTCGCGTTTAAGGCAAAAATTATAATCAAATTCTCTAGAAAATATAATGCATATACGAAAATTAAATTCGTATCCTTTTTTATTTCATTACTTTAAAGGTCAACATTTATCAACACGATAACTAAGGAAGAACATGAAGGGCAGAAAAAAAAACAAAACAAAACAAAACAAAAAAGCTAGTCTTACGAACATACCAAAGTAGTATGGATTTACAGGCCTTTCATGATTGGGATTCTTGAACACAACGGTATGTTGATCCAAACAATCCCAAGCAATGAGATCGTACATTGCTTGTTCTTTCCGGTTCAGTGGTCTCATACGCACAGTGACAAGTATCTTCTCCTCTCGAGTTCTCGGACCCCCTGGAGTCGTCGAAGGGGTCCTCTGAATTTTGGACGACGGCGTGGCTGGCGTCCTAACCATCTCCTTGGCTGCTCGCAAACCCTATGGCTAACAACACGTTTCGTGATTGTAAATTAACGCCTAAGCTCTAAAAAAGGACTCCAGATTATCAATTTGCAGTTTCATTATCCCCCAAGAATTCCCCCATTCCACAATCATAGCATTAAAACCCAGAGATATCAGTACACCGCGTTGATTAGAATCCGGGGAAGTTGGTTAAAATCAGTATTAATGTAGAATCTTGAAAATTCTTGAACTCTGATAAAAAAAAAAATTAAGAATAAAGGCGGGGGAAACGATGATGAAGAGAAATCCCAAAACAGAAAAGCATGAAGTTAAGCATGCGTAACCTAATCCCCGATTAAATGAATTGAGTTGCAATGGGTTAGAAAAGAAGTGAAGAGAAAGAAAGAGAAGGAATACTTACAGAAGAGAGAATGGGAGGAGAGGCAGAGGCAGAGGGAAGGGAAAAGGAAGTGAAATGAAGAAGAAGAAGAAGAAGAAAGGGGAGTGAGCAATGCATTTATGTGAGAATCTTTGAGTGGGCGCTTCGAGATGGGAGAAATGGATGAAAGAGAGAGAGAGAAGAAAGAGTAACGGCTACTTTAAATTTCAGGTGAGAGAGAAACTATATAATAAATAAGGTTTTGAAATGGCCATACCCACTCAGTCACTCATGGAGCGGGGACGTTTCACTTCAATCTCCACAACAAATTACAATGCTATCAAAAATCTTATTTTATTACAAATTTTTATGGAACCTTTGGGTTTACTTTTAAAAAGGCTAAAAAAACAATCTACCGCTGGTATGCAGTATCTTACTACTAAAAAAGAGAAAGGTAGAAAATGAAAGTACTCACAAAAAAAAAAACATATCCATTATCGTTAAGCTGTGTTCACTTTAGGAACTATAATCTACTTATTCAAGTTTAAAATTAAAATTTACAAAACACTAATTTTATTTATGTTACAATGGATTTTAAAAACTACAACACTCCAATATAAATTTCATTTTTTTTTTTTTTTTTGAGTTCAACAACATTTGGAAGTGGGGGATTCAAACCTTCGACTTTTTGGTTGAGGATATGTGCCAATTACCGCTAAGCTATACTCGCTTTGGCAAGCTTCAAATCTCAATTTAGTATTTATGAATTTTTAATTGCATCCTTGACCTTCATTTTTGTTTATGGAAATAAAGTTTCTATCCTAAATAACTAACTCATCTACTTACTAGTTTGATACAACGTGCATTGTGCGTGTTTCATAAGGTCTATAATATATCTTATCATATTATCTTATAGAATTTGGAAGAGTTTTTTTAATTATCTTATCTTTCTATCTTAAAAAGTGGCTTATTTGGAGAATTATTTTTGGACTTTATAATTTATGTTATAAAACTAGAGCAAAAGAAGAACAAGAGCAACAACAATATGAACAAAGAACAATTAGAGAGCAAATAGGATAGGAGAAAAAAGTAGAGAGAGCAATGTGTAATTCTCTATTGAGGTGTGTTTACAAATGTTCTCTACAACCTCTATTTATAGGGTTGTGAAGGTAGTGTTACAAGATCTAACATAAATGGGACTTGTAACTTTTGAAAGGGTTAATGAGGGGGATTAATATTGGGATATGTAACCTATGGGGGTTATGGGAATCTAATAAGAATATTCTAATATTCATAATACTCCCCTTTTAGATGTCCATTGTATATAGAATATATGCCTCGTTAAAACCTTATTAGAAAAAAACTCAATGGGAAAAAATCTTAATGAAGGAAAAAGAGTACATTATTTTCATATACTTTAACATTTCTGCCTCGTTAAAAACCTTGTTAGGAAAACCCAATGGAAAAAAAACCATAGTCAAGGGAAAAATAGTGCAGTACAACTCCCCCTAATGGAAATATCACTTGAGATCTTTAAGTCGTCGCATCCCAATGTCATGCACCAATTTCTCAAATGTTGTGGTTGGCAATGTCTTGGTAAATAAGTCCGCCAAGTTGTCCTTTGAAGAAATTTGTCAAACGGTGATGTCACCATTTTCTTCAAGGTCATGAGTGTAGAAGAGTTTTGGTGAGATGTGTTGTGTTCTATCTCCTTTAATGTATCCTCCTTTTATTTGGGTTATACATGTTGTATTGTCTTCATATAATATTGTTGGAAGATTTTTGTCAGAAGACAAGCTGCATGTTTCCCGAATGTGTTGAGTCATTGATCTCAACCATACACATTCTCGACTGGCCTCATGAATTGCGAGGATTTTTGCATGATTTGAGGATGTAGTCATAATGGTTTGTTTTACAGACCTCCATGATATAACAGTTCCTCCACATGTAAACAGGTATCCTGTTTGAGACCTAGCTTTTTGTGGGTCAAATAAATATCATGCATCTGCATAACCAACTAGATCAAAATTCGATTTGTTTGAATAAAACAAACTCATATCAATCTTTCCTCGAAGGTACCGAAGTATATGCTTAACTCCATTCCAATGTCTTTTTGTTGGAGAAGAACTGTATCTAGCTAACAAATTTACTGAAAAAGCTATATCTAGTCTTGTGTTATTAGCAAGATACATTAGTGCACCTATTGCACTAAGATATGGTACTTCAAGACCAAGTAATTCTTCATTATCTTCTTGAGGTCAAAAGATATCATTCTTCACATATAGTGATCGAACTACCATTGGAATGTTCAATGGATGTGCTTTGTCCATGTAAAATCTTTTTAAAATCTTTTCTGTATACGTCGATTGATGAACAAAAATTCTATCTACTAGATGTTCAATTTGCAAACCAAGACAAAATTTTGTTTTACCAAGATCTTTCATCTCAAATTCTTTTTTGAGATATTCTATCGCTTTTGAAAGTTCTTCAGGAGTTCCACTTATGTTTAAATCATCAATGTATACATCTATGATAGCAAATCCTGACTGTGATTTCTTAATAAAAACACATGGACAAATTGGATTATTTTGATATCCTTCTTTCAATAAAATATTCACTTAGACGATTGTACCACATTTGTCCTGATTGTTTTAATCCATACAGTGATCTCTGTAATTTGATCGAATATAATTCTCAAGAATTGGATTTATATGATTCAAGTATCTTAAATCCTTTAGGGATTTTCATATAAATTTCCTTATCAAGAGATCCATATAGATATACTGTGACTACATCCATGAGATGCATGTCAAGCTTTTCATATAAAGTCAGGCTAATTAGATATCTTAGTGTAATTGCATCCACCACAGGGGAATATATTTCCTCATAGTCAATACCTGGTCTTTGTGAAAATCCTTGTGCAACAAGACGTGCTTTATATCTTGTGATCTCATTTTTTTCATTTCTTTTACGTACAAATACTCATTTGTATCCCACATGTTTTACACCTTCAGGTGTATGGACTATAGGTCCAAAAACTTCACGTTTTGAAAACGAGTTTAATTATGCTTGGATTACTTCTTTCCACTTAAGCCAATTCTTTCTATGTCGACATTCTTCGACAGATTTAGGTTCAAAATCCTCATTTTCATAAATAATATCGTGAGCAACATTATAAGCAAAAATGTTGTCAATAACTATATCAGTTCGGTTCCATCTTTTTCTTGTCATGACATAGTTTATCAAAATCTCATTATCGTCATCATTTATTTGAGCCTCTTCGATATTTCTATGATTAGTCATGTCCAGGGTTTCATCTGGAATATCCACATTTTCAATTAAATCATTTCGACTATTTACTACTTTCTTTTTTCAAAGATTTTTATCTTTGGAACCTATTGGTCTACCACGCTTCTGGCGTACTGTAGACTCATTAGTTGTGACAACTTGTTGTGTTGGGATTTCAATTTTGGATGGAGCATTTACAACTGATATATATGACTTGGTCACTTTTCTTAGCATCCGTAAATGCATCTGGCATATGGTTTGCTATACTTTGTAAATAAATTATCTTTTGAACTTCTAGTTCACATGGATCTGTATGAGGTTCCAAATGAGACAATGATGCACTCTATGTAATTTCTTTTTCCAACTTCTTAATTCATCCCCCTAATGTGGGAAAATTTGTCTCATTAAAATGATAATCGATGAATCTTGCTGTAAAAACATCACCCATCGGGGGTTCAAGATATCTGATAATTGATGGGGAATAAAATCCAACATATATTCTCAACCTCCTTTGAGGACCCATCTTAGTACGTTGTGGTGGAGCAATTGGAACATATACTGCACATCCAAAAATTCGTAGATGAGATATATTTGGCTCCTGGCCATAAGCTAATTGTAATGGGGAGTACTTATGATAAGATGTTGGTCTAATGCGTATAAGTGACGTTGCATGCAGAATAGCATGACCCCATACAGATATTGGAAGCTTTCCTCTCATAAGTAATGGTTTCGCAATTAACTATAAACGTTTTATAAATGATTCTGCTAAACCATTTTGTGTATGAACATGAGCTACAGATGTTCAATATTTATCCTAATTGACATACAATAATTATTAAACGTTTGGTATGTAATTCACCAGCATTATCAAGACGAATACTTTTAATTGTATAATCAGGAGATTGTGCTCGTAATTTAATTATTTGAGTAAGTAATCTTGCAAATGCAAGGTTTCGACTTGATAATAAACATACATGTGACCATCTACTGGATGCGTCAATTAAAACCATAAAATATTTATATGGTCCACTTGGTGGATTAATAGGTCCACATATATCACCATGAATTCGTTCTAGAAATTTAGGTGACTCAACACCCACTTTAGTCGGTGATGGTCTAATTATCAATTTACTTGGAGAGCAAGCAACACATGATAATTCATTTGATTGAAGAATCTTTTGGCTCTTCAATGGATGTCCATGTGAATTCTCAATAATTCTTCTAATCATTATTGACCCAAGATGACCCAATCGATCATGCCAAACAGTGAATATATCTAGATTTATGAACTTCTGGTTCATTGTTGCATATGTTTCAATTACTTGTATATGAGTATAATATAATCCAGAGGAAAAAGTAGGCAGTGTTTCTAATATACGTTTTTCATGTAAAGTAGTAGATGTAATATATAGATATATTCTATATTATTTTTACTACTAGTCTCAACATGATAACCATTATAACGTATATATTTGAAACTTAACAGATTTCTTTTTGATTTGCTAGAGAACAAAACCTTATTAATTGTGAACTTTGTTCCTCTAGGCAAAATCAAATTTGCTTTTCCAAAGCCTTCAATCAAGTTTGCAGAACCTGATGTTGTATTGACATTTGCTTCCAGCATTGTCAATTTATAAAAGTATTTTCTATCTGTAAGTATTGTATGCATAGTTGCACTATCTGCCAAGCATAAATATTCATTGTTCGTCTTTGAATCAGCCAAAATATGAGAAATGTCCATGATTCTTCATCAAAAATAAAAGATTATAATAAGTCTCGTGAATGGAAAAACAAAACTTGAAATGTAAAAATTCAAAACTCAACTAGTAAACATAAAAAAAAAAAATAAAAAAAAAACTAAAACATAAATCAAGACTAATTTTGGACATTCTCATAGTTAAAAGAAGTATTTGCTACTCCTTTAGTGCTTTCAATCTTCTCTCCAAGAGATTCAAAAGAATTTGCAACATCAAAAGATTTCATATTTAAATGAGTCAAAACGTTTCTCTTCAGGAGATTAAAAGAAAGTTGTAACATCCAAATATGCCATATTTATGGGATCAAAAGACCAACTATATATGTGTGGTTTTCTTGAAATTTGAATGATCTACAACCACCACAAAATTAGTCACTATTTCTTCCTCTGTTATGATCATAACCTTAATCTTGACCATAATTATTAAATATTACAACATTCACTTCAGGAAATAATATTGGACTATTTGGTCTTGAGACTCATGATTCTCTATCAAGTGCTCATTGTTTTATTTAATCTCGAAGACAAGATATTTACTTATCACAATATATTTAAAATCCCTTTCTCGATATTGCTTCTCTAGGAGCATACTTTATATAGAAAAGAATATCATGTCTTCTCTAACATATACTTATTAATTTAAAATCACTTATTGATTTGACATCATGCAACTACAGGTGCATTTTATCGAAGTTAGCACTGATTGATTTAACTTTAAGTGCTTATAATCCAAATGAGCACTTATTGATTTATGCAACTTCAAGTGCATCTTATCAAAATGAGCTTTAGGAAGAATAATTAACTGAAATACATATATATCTTTCAAACTTTGTCATAAGATATTTCACATTAATAATGATTATATGAGTATACAAAATATATCCATATGAAAATATTTCAAATATATAACTTTCACCATATTATAAGTATTCATGAAAAATAATTATTTTCATATGGATGATACATAAATTCTAAAAATTGTAGGTAATTAACAAGTTGTATTGTGTCTATAAAACATATATTCAATATATATAACATGCTCTATATATATGAAAAATATGTATTGTACACATGATATTCAAGAAAAATATGAACAATAATGTATACAAAACAAAAACCAACAAAATCAATATACATTAACTCTATAGGAAATTATGTTATAACATTTTAAACATCATGCATAACAAACATATACCAAAATTTAGATTATCAAGTAATAAGAATTTAAACATACAATATCTCTCCAACATATTGATTATTTAAAGAAAGAAATAAATAAATTGCAATATTGAATACATGTTATAGAAATATATTGATAGCGACATTGTGATTAACAATATAAACACTTAAAATAAATAAAGAATTTAAATTCAATATGCTCATAAAAAGTTTGATGTCAAATAATTAATAACAAAAGCATTTGAATTATAAATTGTCACAAATCTCAAATCTCAAACTTAATAGGTAAAATAAGATGAATCATGAGCAATCAAGGAGAATCATGAAAAAATAGATGAATTCGAATGTTAAATCATAAACAATAAAATGATTTTTTTTTTTTTTGAAATAATACTTCATTAAAGAGCTAACAACTAGAACAACAACCCTCATAAATAAGGGGTCAAATAAAAGAAGGAACATCAGGGACCCAAAAAGATTGCCCTTTTTCCTTAGACAAGGATGTCTCCTGATTACAACAAAATTCAAAGGATGCTGCCTCCCTTGCAACCCAGTGGGCGACTGAATTGGCCTCTCTGAAACAATAAAATGAATTCAAATCTTGACTTGTAAACAATAAAATGAATTCAATCATGAAATTATGATAAACATAAAATTACTTTTAACATAACATGAGGAATATAAAAATAACATGCCAATGTGAATAAAATAATAGATTGTCAACGTTCAAAGAATACACAGTGTATATATGAGGTATTCAATACATATACACTGTCTATATAGAACATATATAATACAAACAACAAAAATAAAAATAAAGTCTACCTTTAGTAAAGAAAAGTGGTAGAGATTCGTGCTGATAACGTGTTATAAAACTAGAGCAAAAGAAGAACAAGAACAACAAAAATATAAACAAAGAAGAACAATTAGAGAGCAAATAGGAGAGGAGAAGAAAGTAGAGAGAGCAATGTGTAATTCTCTATTGAAGTGTGTTTACAAATGTTCTCTACAACCTCTATTTATAGGGTTGTGAAGGTAGTGGGGTTACAAGATCTAACATAAATGAGATTTGTAACTCTTGAAAGGGTTAATGAGAGGGATTAATATTGGGATATGTAACCTATGGGGGTTATGGGCATCTAATAAGAATATTCTAATATTCATAATAATTTCAAATGTCTTTTAGTTAATTATTACTTCTTTATTTAGCAATTCTGTAAATGAATGAGTGACAAAAATTTCAATTTCGTAGAACTTGGAAGAGTTTTTTAATTATAAAATAAAATTGTTTACTACTTTTTAATTTACACTCTCACCCACTACTTTCCTACAAAATTTCTCTCTCTTTCTCTCTCCACTCTTCACTTCATCCGGTGGTGATTGTACTTTTCTCCTTCTCCATCATTTCCTCTTGTTACTCTTCCATGATAACAAAGTTTTTCATCTTTTGTTTTAGTTGTTTGAAAATCAAATAAGACTTTTCATTTTCTTATTTACATTTTTTTTTGGTCTAATTTGTTTAATTTTCAACCTAATATAAATAAACAAACCCTTTTGTCCATTCTTAACTATTCTATAAGACAATTCATCCATTCCATAGATATTACTGAAGGGAATAAAAGTCCCCACGCAGCGGAAGCGCATCGATTGGACCTTACGCCGTATATTAATTAACTTCAAACGAAACTTTAAACAACCTTTAAAGTCGCTGTAAAATCGGTTTAAACATGCTAAAATAAATCTAAATTTATTTTTAAAACTTTTCTAAAGAAAAGAGGAAGAACCGTTACAAACCTCCGTTGTAGACTTGACCGTTCTTCGCCAACGACGCTCCACGAACGAAAACGCAGCAGCCGCTTTAAGGTTTTCTTCGCTGGAAATTCTTCTTTGATTGACACAATCACCACAGAGGTTACACCGGTATGTCTCTAAGTCTAGGAGGCAAAAGACTTGTGGGAGTCTTTCTCTAAGAGGGAAGCTAGAGAGAATTCTAGGTCTTGTCTTTCAAGAGTGTCAAGTGTCCCAAGTGTCATGACCAATTAGGTCTAGTGTTCTATTTATAGAAGAGAGGCCATGAATAAAATATTCAATTAAATCAATCTTTTCCATAATTGATTCAATCTTATTCCTTAATTAATCAATCATGATCAATCAATTCCATAATTGATTAATCTTTTCCACAAATGACTAATTACTTCCATAAGTGATTAGATCATTTCCATAAATGATTAATCACTTCCTTAAGTGATTAATTATTTCCATAATTGATTAATTCCCGGTTAATGAATTCTTTAATTAATTAACCACCAATTAAATATCACATATTTAATTCCCGGCCTAGAATTAATTAATTTGCCCAAACACATTTTAGGCCTTAAATTAATTAATTCATTATTTTGAACTCTTTCAAAACTTCCATAAATTTATATTTGAACTTTTCAAATATTAATTTCTCTCATAATAATATATCAATATATATTATATTTGTTTCCCTTAATAAATTGAACATTTTCAATTTACTTTTATTACTTAGTTGCCTCAAATTACTTTACGAGCTACCAGTGGGACCTAATGGACCTGCAGATCAAAAGCTCCAACGATGTGAGATTAATTGGTCAAATTCATTAACCACATTAATCAATATTCGTTAACTGTGTGTACATTCCACTATAGACTCACAGTTGCACTCTTCTCACTGCAGACATATTTTCTGTGTCCACGGATCTAGACCAATATCGACTAGTTAGTCCTTCACGAGTGTCCGTAACACCAGCTGTGTCAAATTACCATTTTACCCCTGGGTTACCTCTATTTCCTTAAGTACCAATTCTCCTCTAATGAACAACCTGTTTGTGGTCCAACCATCAAACAGAAAACCCTCTCGTGTCATTGAGAGGGTAGGGCCCTTTGTTCAAGACTCAGAGTAACCACTTAAGGGAACACTCATCTGCTTCCCTAAAGTCGGGAAGGAGTGAATTCCATCTTGTACGATTATGTTCCCAGCTCCCCATTCGGTCTTGTCCCCAAAGTGGTAGGCTTATTGAGTCGGCGTATTGGCCACTCTCACCCATACAAATCAAAGGACAATCTCTCATGAGCAGGAGTCCATAATCAACTCAGGATTAAGACTAAGTTGTCTAGGTCGTCCTAGTGAAATAGAAAACCAACTAGTTAACGGTGTTATAACCAATGGTTACTATTTCGCGGTCCGGTCTTATGCAAACTCATTGCATAGGATACCCCCACTCGCATGTCTCCTACACGAACGCGTTGGATCGCAGCGTTTGTATCAAATACAAAGTGGGTCGTATCCATAATGTTGCCAGGATAAGGCACCCAGTCTTATCCCTATACTATAGACCTTTTAGGCTGTTTCTTGAACAATGATCCACATATGTCGCTACATATAGTTCAAGACTCATATTACAGCCTAGGATGTCTAGTTTATTGGATTAGGGTCAAATAGTGCAATATTTATCAATAACATTTTATTGCAGAAAATTAAATAACACTTTATTAAATACAAGTATAAAATTTGTTTACATTCACTATCTACGAGTTTTAGGGCATAAAACCCAACAAACTCCCACTTGAACTAAAACTCTAGTTTAGTGGGATGTACAACAATCTTATTCAATAGTGGGTGTATAAATACATGTATAAAACATATACAATGTACAAATACAATAAACTAGGGCATCACTATACCCATTGGTATCACTATACCCAATGTATGATGGTATCACTATACCCATTACATTTCTCCCACTTGCCCTAGATTTCATCTTTGTACATAACTCGTAGACCTAGACCTTCTAGATGACCCTCATACCCTTTAGCCGAAAGAGTCTTCGTGAATATTTCAATTTAATTCAATGTGTGAGCTTGTCTTGGGATGGAAAGTTCTGATGAATTTGCCACAACACCACTGTATCACTATAAAGTCTGATGGGCAAGTTCACATTTGGAACACATTCCAAATCAGTCAAGAACTTTCTAAGCCTTACAATCTCTATCGCTGCTTCACAAGCAACTATATTTTTGGCTTATATGGTTAAGACTGTAATTATGCCACATTATAGCTCCTTTGTAAAGTTTGACCATGGATACTGATTGATATGTGCTAACTATCCCTACATCATCACAGATGTCAGGCCTTGTGCAGATCATTGCATACATTATGCTGCCCACAGCGGAGGCCTTGGGAATCTGTCTCATATTCTCAATCTCTTAGGTGTCTTAGGACACTATTCCTTAGACAAGTGAACTTCATGCTTGAAATGCAATAAGCCCTTCTTGGAGTTCTGCATCGAATATCGGGACAACATTTTGTCAATATACGTTGCTTGAGACAGGGCTAGTATTTTGTTCTTCCGATCCCGGACTATTTGGATTCCAAGAACATATTCGACCTCTCCAAAATCTTTCATTTGGAATTGGTCTGCTAGTCATCCTTTTATGTTAGACAGATATCCTTATCAGTCTTAAATTCCATGTCAGTGTATCCTGTAAGGATCAAATCCTTAGTCCTATACACGAGCATATAGTTCCTCTTTCTCCTCAGATACTTGAGGATATTCATAACGGTTTTCCAATGATCAAATCTTGGATTAGATTGGTACTTACTGACAATCCCTATTGCATAGGGCATTCGTCTCATGTCCTCAACTCCTTGAGGTGTCTTAGGAAACACTTTCTTAGACAAAATGAATTCCACGCCTGAAAGGTAGAGAACTCTTCTTGGAATTCTACATCTTATATCTAACTAACATCTCGTAGATATAAGACACTTGAGACAATGCTAGCTTTTTGTTCTTACCATTCCTAACGATTTGGATCCGAAGAACAAACTTTAGCTTCTCCCAAATTTTCATTTGGAAATGAGCTGCTAGCTTATTTTAGTAAGATAACCTACATCATTCCCAATGACTAGGATACCAATCACATACAACACTAAGAAAGCTACCGAACCATTGACGATCTTCTTGTTAAGACAAGAATCATCAATGTTTTCGATCAAAGCCAAAAGATTTGATCACAGTATCAAATCTTATATTCCAAGATCGAATTGCTTAGGTCAATCCATGAATGGATCACTTAAGCTTGCAAATCCCTTTTTGCTTCTGATCTTGCTAAATGAACCATTTTGCTTGAGACATGTAGATACTCTTCTCAAGATTACCATTCAAAAGGGTAGTCTAAAAAGTTCTAACAGACTTCAACATGACGACAGGAGATAAAACTTTCTTACAGTCCCCTGTCTCTGGGTATAACCCTTTTTCCATAAGTCTAACCATAAGATTATGTCTCGTTTCTTCTTGTAGATTCATTTGTAATCCATTGGTGTTACCCATTAGATAGATCTATAAGATTCTAGATGGATTTGAAATCACATATTTCAATTCCGGGTCCATTACTTTAATCCAATTGGTTCTTGTTAACATCATTCATTATCTTACTTTAAGACAATGAATCCTCTAAATTATCATCAGCTATGACGATCTGGGCTTCAATTAAACCCATGTAACGGTCAGATTGTAGAACAATCCTCCCACTGTATTGAGGCACTCTCAACTTTTGAGATAGATGTAACTAACCAATTGTATTGGCCTTATCAACAACTCTTGTTTAAGGTCCAACATCATCAACAACCCTTGTTGATTAATCAACAACTCTTGTTGATATTTCTGTAGCTTCATCAGTCAATTTACTTAAAACGATCTTACTTTGTGGCTTATTATTTCTTATGTGGTCTTCTTCTGAGAATGTTGCATTTTTCGATACAAATTCTTATTCTCTTGGGGTTTGAAGAAGGATCCACATCTCTCGTTTTTATGGGGTAGCCTACGAATAGATATACTATTTGAACAATGTTCCAATTTCTTTTGGGTTGGCCACAAGCACATGTGTTGGACTTCCCCAAAAAATAACGTAAACTACTTTTACGTCTTATCCACAATTCAAAAGATGTTTCACAAACACTTTTGATGGAACGTTGTTTGAAATATGTGCTGCAGTCAACACGGCATGCCCCCAAAACGAGTCAGGCAAATGAGCATAACTCATAATGAATCGAATTGTATCCAATAGGGTTCTATTTCTCCTATCTAATACACCGTTTCCTTAAGGTGCTTCAGGGGTAGTTGAGATGTAATTCCATGTTCTATCAAATAGTCTTGGAATCTCAAGTCTCATCTACTCTACACCTCGATCAGATCGAAGTGTTTTTATCACCTCACCTAACAAGTTTCCAACTTCAGTCTCAAACCACTTTGAATTTCTTAAGAGCTTTAGACTTAAGTTGCATTAGGTTGAGATACTTATACCTTGCATAATTATCTATAATATAGATAAATTATTCATGCCCTCCCACTGCTTTAACATATTAGACCACAAAGATCCAAATGTACAAGCTCTAAGGGCTCTTTGGCTCTCTTATCTCTTTTCTAGTAAAAGATCTATCAGTCATATTCCCATAAGACATGACTTAATTGGTATTAGAGAGTGTTCTTCTAACTAACTTAGAAGTATACTCAAGACTAAGCTCCCAATCATATTGAGATAATAACTAGCCTAACACCTTAAGAACCAAAGAAAGGTATTTCCTTTAGGAGAAATCTTTTGCCTTTCATTTCTTTGATTAGTAGCATTCACAAGCAACACAGTGTTCATGACTGCCTTAATCTCTATTAGTCTTAAAAACGTTTATGTTATTTTTCAGTTTAGCTGAACAAAAGTTAACTCCCTTTCTTGAAATGAACTGCATTAGCAGAGAAAGGTAAAGAGTAACATTGTTCCAGCCAATATGATACAGAAATCAAATTTCTAGGGATTATATACACATTATCTAATAATATGTATTTGCTCCCACTGGAAAAAAAAAAATAACTTGACGTTCCCCATTGCTACAGTCAAGACATCCTCTCTAATTCAAAATTTTGAGAGTTATCTAAATAGCATGAAGCTATTGCCAGGAATTCATTCCTTTTAAGAAACATAACAAACGTAATTTGTGACTATGAATCAAGTATTCGGGTAGAATCATCATTCTTCACAAATTACGCTTCCAAGATTAGTAAATCGAATTTACTGTCTTTGGACAAGTCTTCCTTGGCTGAGCAAGGCTCAATGTCACATTCATTAATAACACTTCTTAATGAATTAAACATTTGGGGCATGAGAACATTTCTCTATCAAGACTAATCTTAAATTATTCGCCACAAATTAATCGTTTAAATTTGTTGTATAATCACCGTTATTTATAAACTGGGCGTAAGACTATGCACATATTAAAACATTGAATCGTTGAAATAACAAATCACTTGATTATTTATCGCACTAACCCATTACAAGAGCAATACAAACAATTGCATACAATCCAATCAATTTAGCAAAACAGACAATCACAGAACCCTAAAACTATCGATTTAGTTTTGCAACGACGTTTCAGAGGTTTAGAATGTCAGCCACCGAAGGGTGATCAGGCACTCCTCCGTTGTTCGGTCAAGGATTTGTTAACACTTTTAACTCATCCTTGTAAGTGTAACCCTCCCACTTTCAGATCTCAGAGGCACGCACCAACAGGCTACCGAAGGGAAAGACAACTGTTGGTGATTAGCCTAAGAGCTCCTATCCTTTTCAGGAGTTCACGATGTTCCGAATCCAATGACCAGGGCCTCCGAAGGGATGGTTGCGCCAGGACAACCTGCAGGCGGATCATAGGACTCTCACGGTGTGAACTATGGGCGGAGACCGAAGGATACGCTGACACGTGTCCCGCTCCCACTTACTCTAGACATTTTTCCCATTCACCTTGATATTGATCCATGCAAACACTTTCCGAAGGGAGGCCGCTCCTAAGGCGACTCGAAGCCGAGCATGAATCTCACGTTGTGAATATAGGGACGTGGGAGCAAAACTTGATTTAAATCTCGTTTTGTAACTTTCCTCCCACTGAAAATGTCCTAAGGTTAATATAGGGTTATTTAACTTAGATAGTATTCGGCTAAGTCAATCTATCTAAGTCTGATCCTATTATAACAATTATGGAAAGGATTCAACTGCAATCTTTTGGGTGAATTAAACTTCCTTTAATAAACCCAACATTGCAAGTCAACATTACTATGGTTAATTCAACTCAATGTTCGGGTCAGTTCCCAGGTAGGAGGTGTTCCGTAAACCGTCAACTTAAATACCCCCAGCTTTAGACAGAACTTTACCGAGAGAGTTCCCTTATAACCTCAGTAATGTAAGGTCTTTACTCTAAAGATCTAGGTGCATTAAACACTTTTAATAAACCTAGTGACATTGCATGCTAACATTTAACTATGATTAATTCAACTCCGGTATTCCAGGTCAGTTCCCAGGTAAGAGGTGTTCCGTAAACCGTCAACTTAAATACCCCCAGCCTTAGACAGAACGTTATCGGTGGAGTTCCCTTATAATCATAGCAATGTTTTTCCTACTTAGTCAATTAAAACTATTTTTAAATACTAAGTAAGAAAAGATTCTAATCTTATTAGAAACTGATCTAGGTCTAATTAATTTTAAACAATTTAAAATTAATCCAATTCATCCTATGATCTTATGTTTGCATGCAAATCTTGATTATAGATTGACGGTTTCTAATCATTAATATTAAAGAACTATTTCAAATTTTAATGATTAATCCTATAATCAAGAATCCAGGGTTTAATTCATTCAACAATCTCATTCAAATTAAATAATTAAACCACACTAATTGCATGAATAATATAACAATTATATTATTAACTATGGATGTTTCATGCTTCATGCAATTTTTTATTTTCTTTTATTATAACAATTATAAGCCAATCAAGAAAATCAATCAAGCATGCTTCATTCATCACATTAAACATAACTATTTATATTTAATTTAAGTAATGACATGCTTCATGCTTTCCAATTTTTCATATAATTAATATACACTTATATTAAAAAATATTAAAACAAATTCATGCATTTAAACATACATTATAACAATTTATAATATATAAAAAATGCATGAGCATGTTTATAACCTAAGGTGGGATTAAATATTCTATATGACATCCATAAAGCATATAAATAGCAATTGAACCGGTTAATTTTGGCCCCTAGGATAAAATAAAGCATTAAATTACATTAATTTAGCTAAATTCTATCCTAAAAAATCCATGTACAGCTCCGGAATTGGTCTAGACAGCACGAATCGCCCCGAACCACCTCGAACCGGCCTCCAAAATCACGAACCATGCCAAAAATTGGCTGAACCGGACCAAATAGGTCCCAGCCCAGCCGAACCGGTCTGAACCAGACCGGCCACGCCTTGAACCGCGTCTGTTGAAACCCTAATGCGCGCCTCCATCGTGACAGCGTCGAGACGCTGTGTTGATAGCGTCCCGACGCTGTGTTGATAGCGTCCCGACGCTGTGCGCATTCCTTATCTGGCACCTGCGGAATTGAGGCAGCGTCGAGACGCTGTTGAGGTATCGTCCCGACGCTGTGTGCTTTCCTTACCGAGCGCCTTCGGTATCGAGACAGCGTCGAGACGCTGTTGAGGTAGCGTCCCGACGCTGTTGCGTCTGGAGGCAGAATCTGGGCAAAACAGCAATGATTTCTTCGGTTTTGGCCTCAATTTCAGCGGCGATTGCTTCGATTTTCATCTCATAAAAATCTATTCTAGACCCGGACTTACATAGGACTCGATTTTACATAATATACCCAAAACACCGGGCCTTACATGCTCAAAATCACATAAAAATAAAATCTATGGCCATAAAATTAACCCAAACAGTTAACCGCAAACCGAACATACATTATGCATAAATCCCACCTATTAGAGCCTATCGCAACTTTTAAAATTAATTAATAGGGACAATGATGGCTCTGATGCCGATTGAAGGGAATAAAAGTCCCCACGCAGCGGAAGCGCATCGATTGGACCTTACGCCGTATATTAATTAACTTCAAACAAAACTTTAAACAACCTTTAAAGCCGCTGTAAAATCGGTTTAAACATGCTAAAATAAATCTAAATTTATTTTTAAAACTTTTCTAAAGAAAAGAGGAAGAACCGTTACAAACCTCCGTTGTAGACTTGACCGTTCTTCGCCAACGACGCTCCACGAACGAAAACGCAGCAGCCGCTTTAAGGTTTTCTTCGCTGGAAATTCTTCTTTGATTGACACAATCACCACAGAGGTTACACCGGTATGTCTCTAAGTCTAGGAGGCAAAAGACTTGTGGGAGTCTTTCTCTAAGAGGGAAGCTAGAGAGAATTCTAGGTCTTGTCTTTCAAGAGTGTCAAGTGTCCCAAGTGTCATGACCAATTAGGTCTAGTGTTCTATTTATAGAAGAGAGGCCATGAATAAAATATTCAATTAAATCAATCTTTTCCATAATTGATTCAATCTTATTCCTTAATTAATCAATCATGATCAATCAATTCCATAATTGATTAATCTTTTCCACAAATGACTAATTACTTCCATAAGTGATTAGATCATTTCCATAAATGATTAATCACTTCCTTAAGTGATTAATTATTTCCATAATTGATTAATTCCCGGTTAATGAATTCTTTAATTAATTAACCACCAATTAAATATCACATATTTAATTCCCGGCCTAGAATTAATTAATTTGCCCAAACACATTTTAGGCCTTAAATTAATTAATTCATTATTTTGAACTCTTTCAAAACTTCCATAAATTTATATTTGAACTTTTCAAATATTAATTTCTCTCATAATAATATATCAATATATATTATATTTGTTTCCCTTAATAAATTGAACAATTTCAATTTACTTTTATTACTTAGTTGCCTCAAATTACTTTACGAGCTACCAGTGGGACCTAATGGACCTGCAGATCAAAAGCTCCAACGATGTGAGATTAATTGGTCAAATTCATTAACCACATTAATCAATATTCGTTAACTGTGTGTACATTCCACTATAGACTCACAGTTGCACTCTTCTCACTGCAGACATATTTTCTGTGTCCATGGATCTAGACCAATATCGACTAGTTAGTCCTTCACGAGTGTCCGTAACACCAGCTGGGTCAAATTACCGTTTTACCCCTGGGTTACCTCTATTTCCTTAAGTACTAATTCTCCTCTAATGAACAACCTGTTTGTGGTCCAACCATCAAACAGAAAACCCTCTCGTGTCATTGAGAAGGTAGGGCCCTTTGTTCAAGACTCGGAGTAACCACTTAAGGGAACACTCATCTGCTTCCCTAAAGTCGGGAAGGAGTGAATTCCATCTTGTACGATTATGTTCCCAGCTCCCCATTCGGTCTTGTCCCCAAAGTGGTAGGCTTATTGAGTCGGCGTATTGGCCACTCTCACCCATACAAATCAAAGGACAATCTCTCATGAGCAGGAGTCCATAATCAACTCAGGATTAAGACTAAGTTGTCTAGGTCGTCCTAGTGAAATAGAAAACCGACTAGTTAACGATGTTATAACTATGGATATCTCTCATGAGCAGGAGTCCATAATCTCTCATGAGCAGGAGTCCATAATCTCTCATGAGCAGGAGTCCATAATCCGTATTTGATTATCCTGGTGACACTATGGATACGACCCACTTTGTATTTGATACAAACGCTGCGATCCAACGCGTTCGTGTAGGAGACATGCGAGTGGGGGTATCCTATGCAATGAGTTTGCATAAGACCGGACCGCGAAATAGTAACCACTGGTTATAACATCGTTAACTAGTCGGTTTTCTATTTCACTAGGACGACCTAGACAACTTAATCTTAATCCTGAGTTGATCATGGACTCCTGCTCATGAGAGATTGTCCTTTGATTTGTATGGGTGAGAGTGGCCAATACGCCGACTCAATAAGCCTACCACTTTGGGGACAAGACCGAATGGGGAGCTGGGAACATAATCGTACAAGATGGAATTCACTCCTTCCCGACTTTAGGGAAGCAGATGAGTGTTCCCTTAAGTGGTTACTCCGAGTCTTGAACAAAGGGCCCTACCTTCTCAATGACACGAGAGGGTTTTCTGTTTGATGGTTGGACCACAAACAGGTTGTTCATTAGAGGAGAATTAGTACTTAAGGAAATAGAGGTAACCCAGGGGTAAAACGGTAATTTGACCCAGCTGGTGTTACGGACACTCGTGAAGGACTAACTAGTCGATATTGGTCTAGATCCGTGGACACAGAAAATATGTTTGCAGTGAGAAGAGTGCAACTGTGAGTCTATAGTGGAATGTACACACAGTTAACGAATATTGATTAATGTGGTTAATGAATTTGACCAATTAATCTCACATCGTTGGAGCTTTTGATCTGCAGGTCCATTAGGTCCCATTGGTAGCTCGTAAAGTAATTTGAGGCAACTAAGTAATAAAAGTAAATTGAAAATGATCAATTTATTAAGGGAAACAAATATAATATATATTGATATATTATTATGAGAGAAATTAATATTTGAAAAGTTCAAATATAAATTTATGGAAGTTTGAAAGAGTTCAAAATAATGAATTAATTAATTTAAGGCCTAAAATGTGTTTGGGCAAATTAATTAATTCTAGGCCGGGAATTAAATATGTGATATTTAATTGGTGGTTAATTAATTAAAGAATTCATTAACCTGGAATTAATCAATTATGGAAATAATTAATCACTTAAGGAAGTGATTAATCATTTATGGAAATGATCTAATCACTTATGGAAGTAATTAGTCATTTGTGGAAAAGATTAATCAATTATGGAATTGATTGATCATGATTGATTAATTAAGGAATAAGATTGAATCAATTATGGAAAAGATTGATTTAATTGAATATTTTATTCATGGCCTCTCTTCTATAAATAGAACACTAGACCTAATTGGTCATGACACTTGACACTCTTGAAAGACAAGACCTAGAATTCTCTCTAGCCTCCCTCTTAGAGAAAGACTCCCACAAGTCTTTTGCTTCCTAGACTTAGAGACATACCGGTGTAACCTCTGTGGTTATTGTGTCGATCAAGAAGAAAATTCCAGCGATCAAGAGGCTAAGGCGGCTGCTGCGTTTTCGTTCGTGGAACGTCGTTGGCGAAGAACGGTCAAGTCTACAACGGAGGTTTGTAACAGTTCTTCCTCTTTTCTTTAGAAAAGCATGAAAATAAATTTAGATTTATTTTTAAGCAGGTTTAAATCAATTTTACAGCAGCTTTAAAGTTTGTTTGAGTTTTCGTAATGGTATTTTAATGTTAATTAATATACGGCGTAAGGTCCAATCGATGCGCTTCCGCTGCGTGGGGACTTTTATTACCTTCAATCGGCATCAGAGCCATCGCTGTCCCTATTAATTAATATTAAAAGTTTGCGATAGGCTCTAATAGGTGGGATTTATGCATAATGTATGTTCGGTTTGCGTTGAATTGTTTTGGTTAATTTTATGGCCATAGATTTTATTTTTATGTGATTTTGATCATGTAAGGCCCGGTGTTTCGGGTATTTTATGTAAAATCGAGTCCTATGTAAGTCCGGGTCTAGAATAGGTTTTTATGAGATGAAAATCGAAGCAATCGCCGCTGAAATCGAGGCCAAAACCGAAGAAATCGTTGCTGTTTTGCCCAGATTCTGCCTCCAGACGCAACAGCGTCGAGACGCTACCTCAACAGCGTCGAGACGCTGTCTCAATACCGAAGGCGCTCGGTAAGGAAAGCACACAGCGTCGGGGCGCTACCTCAACAGCGTCTCGACGCTGTCTCGATTCGCAGGCGCCAGATAAGGAAAACGCACAGAGTCTCGACGCTGTCACGATGGAGGCGCGCACTAGGGTTTCAACAGGCACGGTTCAAGCTGTGGGCGGTCCGGTTCGGCTGGGCTGGGACCTATTTTGTCCGGTTCAGCCAATTTTTGGCATGGTTCGTGATTTTGGAGGTCGGTTCGAGGTGGTTCGAGGCGGTTCGTGTTGTCTAGACCAATTCCGGAGCTGTACAAAGTTTTTTAGGATAGAATTTAGCTAAATTATTGTAATTTAATGCTTTATTTTATCCTAGGGGCCAAAATTAACCGGTTCAATTGCTATTTATATGCTTTATGGATGTCATATAGAATATTTAATCCCACCTTAGGTTATAAACATGCTCATGCATTTTTATATATTATAAAATGTTATAATGTATGTTTAAATGCATGGATTTGTTTTCATATTTTTTAATATAAGTGTATATTAATTATATGAAAAATTGGAAAGCATGAAGCATGTCATTACTTAAATTAAATATAAATAGTTATGTTTAATGTGATGAATGAAGCATGCTTGATTGATTTTTTGATTGGCTTATAATTGTTATAATAAAAGAAAATCAAAATTGCAAGAATCATGAAACATCCATAGTTAATAATATAATTGTTATATTATTCATGCAATTAGTATGGTTTAATTATTTAATTTGAATGAGATTGTTAAATGAATTAAACCCTAGATTCTTGATTATAGGATTAATCATTAAAATTTGAAATAGTTCTTTAATATTAATGATTAGAAACCGTCAATCTATAATAAAGATTTGCATGCAAACATAAGATCATAGGATGAATTGGATTAATTTTAAATTGTATAAAATTAATTAGACCTAGATCGATTTCTAATAGGATTAGAATCTTTTCTTACTTAGAATTAAAAATAGTTTTAATTGACTAAGTAGGAAAAACATTGCTATGATTATAAGGGAACTCCACTGGCAATGTTCTGTCTAAGGCTGGGGGTATTTAAGTTGACGGTTTACGAAACACCTCCTACCTGGGAACTGACCTGGAATACCGGAGTTGAATTAATCATAGTTAAATGTTAGCATGCAATGTCACTAGGTTTATTAAAAGTGTTCAATGCATCTAGATCTTTAGAGTAAAAACCCTACATTACTGAGGTTATAAGGGAACTCTCTCGGTAAAATTCTGTCTAAGGCTGGGGGTATTTAAGTTGACGGTTTACAGAACACCTCCTACCTGGGAACTGACTCGAACATTGAGTTGAATTAACCATAGTAATGTTGACTTGCAATGTTGGGTTTATTAAAAGAAGTTTAATTCACCCAAGAGATTGCAGTTGAATCCTTTCCATAATTGTTATAGTAGGATCAGACTTAGATAGATTGACTTAGCCGAATACTATCTAAGTTAAACAACCCTAAATTAACCGTATGACATTTTCAGTGGGAGAAAAATTACAAAACGAGATTTAAATCAAAGTTTTGCTCCTACGTCCCTATATTCACAACGTGAGATTCATGCTCGGCTTCGAGTCGCCTTAGGAGCGGCCTCCCTTCGGAAAGTGTTTGCATGAATCAATATCAAGGTGAATGGGAAAAATGTCTAGAGTAAGTGGGAGCGGGACACGTGTCAACGTATCCCTCAGTCTCCGCCCATAGTTCGCACCGTGAGAGTCCTGTGATCCGCCTGCAGGTTGTCCTGGCGCAACCATCCCTTCGGAGGGCCTGGTCATAGGATTCGGAACATAGTGAACTCCTGAAAAGGATAGGAGCTCTTATGCTTATCACCAACAGTTGTCTTTCCCTTCGGTAGCCTGTTGGTGCGTGCCTCTGAGATCTGAAAGTGGGAGGGTTACACTTACGAGGATGAGTTAAAAGTGTTAACAAATCCTTGACCGAACGACGGTGGCTAATGTCTATAGGAATATGAGTTATTCTGGAATTAGAATTAGCTGAGAGGTGTCTCATTTCAAAGGAGGAGTACCTGATCACCCTTCGGTAGCTGATATTCTAAACCTCTGAAACATCGTTGCAAAACTAAATCAATAGTTTTAGGGTTCTGTGATTGTCTGTTTTGCTAAATTGAATTGATCGTGTGCAATTGTTTGCTTGTATGATGGGTTAAGGCAAAGATAACTAATACGGTCATTGTTTGTTTAAATTTCAGCAATGTCTTCCTCAATTGTCTCTCTGCTTAAAAAATGAGAAATTAACCGGCGAAAATTATGCTACGTGGAAGTCGAACCTGAATACGATTCTTGTTGTCGATGATTTGCGGTTCGTCTTAACGGAGGATTGTCCTCCAGCCCCTGCTCGTAATGCATCCCAAGCAGTTAAGGATGCTTATGACCGCTGGACAAAGGCCAATGATAAGACTTGCGTCTATATCTTAGCCAGCTTATCTGAAGTTTTGGCTAAAAGGCATGAGGGCATGGTAACAGCGAGGGAGATTATGAACTCTCTCCAGGAGATGTTTGGACAACCGTCCTACCAACTCCACCATGACGCTCTCAAATACGTTTATAGCTGTCGCATGAAAGAGGGCACGTCTGTTCGGGAGCATGTCCTGGATATGATTGTCCAATTCAACGTGGCAGAGGCAAACAGGGCGGTCATAGACGAGCGTAGTCAGGTTGCATTCATCTTAGAATCTCTTCCGAAGAGTTTTCTACAGTTTCGAAGCAATGGAATGATGAATAAAATAACATTCAACCTGACTAGCCTCCTGAATGAGCTACAACTCTATCAGTCTCTTCTTAAGAACAAGGGACAGATAGAAGGAGAGGCAAACGTTGTCCACTCTAAAAGAAAGTTCGAGAAGGGTTCATCCTCTGGAACTAAATCTGTAGCCACTTCTTCAAAGAAAACTCAGAAGAAGAAAGGAAACAAGGGGAAAGCTCCCAGTATTGCTGCTAAAAGCAAGGGAAAAGCCAAAGCTATGGCAGACAAGGGCAAGTGTTTCCACTGCAATGTAGATGGACATTGGAAGAGAAACTGTCCAAAGTACCTTGCTGAGAAAAAGAAGGAAAATGAAGGTAAATTTGATTTACTTGTTTTAGAAACATGCCTGGTAGAACATGATGAGTTAACCTGGATACTTGATTCAGGAGCAACTAATCATGTTTGCTCTTCTTTTCAGGAAAATAGTTCCTTCCGGCAGTTGAACGATGGGGAAATGACACTCAGGGTCGGAACTGGAGAAGTCATTTCAGCTAAAGCAGTGGGAGCTGCGAAGTTATTTTTTAGAAATAGATTCTTACTTTTAGAAAGTTTGTTAATCGTTCCCAAGATTAAGAGGAACTTAATTTCTATTTCATATTTGATTGAACAATCGTATACAGCTACTTTTGATATGAATGAAGCGTTCATTTATAAAAATGGTGTACTTATCTGTTCAGCCAAATTGGAAAATAACTTGTACGTTTTAAGACCAACCGAAAACAAAGCACTTTTAAATCACGAATTATTTAAAACTGCTGAAACTCAAAGTAAAAGGCAAAAGATTTCTCCATCAAGTAACAATACTCATCTTTGGCATCTCAGACTTGGTCATATAAACATCGATAGGATCGGTCGTTTGGTAAAGAATGGACTTCTAAGCAAGTTAGAAGATGATTCACTACCACCTTGTGAATCTTGTCTCGAGGGAAAAATGACCAAGAGACCCTTTATTGGAAAAGGTTACAGAGCCAAAGAACCCTTAGAGTTAATACATTCAGATTTGTGTGGTCCAATGAATGTAAAAGCTCGAAGAGGGTACGAATATTTCATCTCATTTATAGATGATTATTCAAGATATGGTTACTTGTACCTAATGGGACATAAGTCTGAAGCCCTTGAAGAGTTTAAGGAGTTTAAGGCTGAAGTTGAAAACCTATTAGGTAAATCTATTAAAGTACTTCGATCTGATCAAGGAGGGGAGTATATGGATCAAAGATTCCAAGATTATATGATAGAACATGGAATCCAATCTCAACTCTCAGCCCCTGGTACACCTCAGCAGAATGGTGTATCATAAAGGAGAAATAGAACCTTGTTAGACATGGTTCGATTAATGATGAGCTATGCTCAATTGCCTAGCTCGTTTTGGGGGTATTCAGTAGAGACTGCAGTATACATCTTGAACAATGTTCCCTCGAAAAGTGTTTCTGAAACACCTTTCGAATTATGGAAGGGGCGTAAACCTAGTTTGCATCACTTTCGCATCTGGGGTTGTCCAGCACACGTGCTTGTGACAAATCCTAAGAAACTGGAACCTCGTTCAAAACTGTGCCAATTTGTTGGTTACCCTAAAGAAACGAGAGGTGGTTATTTCTACGACCCACAAGAAAATAAGGTGATTGTATCGACAAACGCCACTTTCTTAGAGGAAGACCACATGAGAGATCATAAACCACGCAGCAAAATAATATTAGGAGAAGCTACTGAAGAATCATCAAGAGTTGTTGATGAAGTTGGACCTTCAACAAGGGTTGATGAAGGAACTAGTTCTTCAGATCCATCCCGTCCATCTCAAACGTTGGGAATGCCTCGACGCAGTGGGAGGGTTGTATTACAACCTGACCGCTACTTGGGTTTAACTGAAACTCAAGTTGTCATACCTAATGATGGCATTGAGGATCCATTGTCCTATCGACAGGCAATGAATGACGAAGATAAGGATGAATGGGTCAAAGCCATGAACCTGGAAATGGAGTCAATGTACTCCAATTCTGTATGGGAACTTACAGATCTACCAAATGGGGTAAAACCCATAGGGTGCAAATGGATCTATAAGAGAAAAAGAGATGCAGCTGGAAAGGTACAGACCTTCAAAGCTAGACTAGTGGCAAAGGGTTATTCCCAAAAGGAAGGGGTTGACTATGAGGAAACCTTTTCTCCTGTAGCCATGTTAAAGTCCATAAGAATTCTCTTATCCATAGCCACATATTATGACTATGAAATATGGCAAATGGACGTCAAGACTGCCTTTCTGAATGGTAATCTTGAAGAGAATATCTTCATGTCTCAACCCGAAGGGTTCATAGCCCAAGGTCAGGAACAAAAGGTTTGTAAGATCAATCGATCCATTTATGGATTGAAACAAACATCCAGATCATGGAACATTAGATTTGATATTGCAATCAAATCTTTTGGCTTTGACCAAAACGTTGATGAGCCTTGTGTGTACAAGAAAATCAACAAAAGGAAAGTAGCTTTTCTAATACTTTATGTTGACAATATCCTACTCATTGGGAATGATGTAGGATACCTCACTGACATTAAGAAATGGCTAGCAGCCCAATTCCAAATGAAAGATCTGGGAGAGGCTCAATATGTTCTAGGAATCCAAATCATTAGGGATCATAAGAACAAAACGCTAGCTCTGTCTCAAGCAACGTATATTGAGAAGATGTTGTCTCGATATTCGATGCAAAACTCCAAGAAGGGACTACTACCCTTCAGACATGGGGTACACCTGTCTAAGGAACAGTCTCCTAAGACACCTCAAGAAATTGAGAACATGAGACACATTTCCTACGCCTCAGCTGTGGGCAGCTTAATGTATGCTATGCTCTGCACTAGGCCTGACATATGTTATGCAGTGGGAGTAGTCAGTAGGTATCAGTCTAATCCAGGGTTGGACCACTGGGGAGCGGTTAAGAATATCCTCAAGTATCTTCGGAGAACGAGGGACTACATGCTTGTGTATGGAGCTAAGGATTTGATTCTTACTGGATACATTGACTCTGACTTTCAAGCTGATAAGGATTCAAGGAAATCCACATCAGGGTTAGTATTCACCCTCAATGGAGGAGCAGTAGTGTGGAGAAGCATCAAACAAGGATGCATAGCAGACTCAACCATGGAGGCTGAGTATGTAGCAGCTTGTGAAGCAGCTAAGGAGGCAGTATGGCTCAGAAAGTTCTTGACTGATTTGGAAGTGGTTCCGAATATGAACGTGCCCATAACACTATATAGTGACAACAGTGGGGCTGTAGCCAACTCAAAAGAACCTCGAAGCCACAAACGAGGTAAACACATCGAGAGGAAGTATCACCTGATACGGGAGATTGTGCAACGAGGAAATGTGATCGTCACTAAGATCGCCTCGGAGCACAACATCGCTGATCCATTTACAAAGGCTCTCACGACTAAAGTGTTTGAGGGTCATCTAGAGGGTCTAGGTCTACGAGATATGTATGCCATCTAATCTAGGGCAAGTGGGAGAAATGTATAATGGGTATAAGGATGCCCTAGTTCATTGTATTATATACATGACATTTCCAGCTTTAGATTATTGCATTTACATCCCACTAACTAGTGTTTTAGTTCAAGTGGGAGTTTGTTGGGTTTTATGCCCTAAAACTCGTAGATAGTGAATGTAACCATTGACCGGATATTAATGAAATAATATTGATATATTTTTCCATTAATTGTTATTAGTTATTTTATATTTGTCTTTGCCTAATAATAACCCTAATCCAATAAACTAGACATCCAAGGCTATAATATGAGTCTTGAACTATATGTAGTGACATATGGGATCATTGTTCAAGAAACAGCCTAAAGGGTCTATAGTATAGGGATAACACTGGGTGCCTTATCCTGGTGACACAATGGATACGACCCACTTTGTATTTGATACAAGCGCTGCGATCCAACGTGTTCGTGTAGGAGACATGCGAGTGGGGGTATCCTATGCAATGAGTTTGCATAAGACCGGACCGCGAAATAGTAACCACTGGTTATAACACTGTTAACTAGTCTGTTTTCTATTTCACTAGGACGACCTAGACAACTTAATCTTAATCCTGAGTTGATTATGGACTCCTGCTCATGAGAGATTGTCCTTTGATTTGTATGGGTGAGAGTGGCCAATACGCCGACTCAATAAGCCTACCACTTTGGGGACAATACCGAATGGGGAGCTGGGAACATAATCGTACAAGATGGAATTCACTCCTTCCCGACTTTAGGGACGCAGATGAGTGTTCCCTTAAGTGGTTACTCCGAGTCTTGAACAAAGGACCCTACCCTCTCAATGGCACGAGAGGGTTTTCTGTTTGATGGTTGGACCACAAACAGGTTGTTCATTAGAGGAGAATTGGTACTTAAGGAAATAGAGGTAACCCAGGGGTAAAACGATAATTTGACCCAGCTGGTGTTACGGACACTCGTGAAGGACTAACTAGTCGATATTGGTCTAGATCCGTGGACACAGAAAATATGTCTGCAGTGAGAAGAGTGCAACTGTGAGTCTATAGTGGAATGTATACACAGTTAACGAATATTGATTAATGTGGTTAATGAGTTTGACCAATTAATCTCACATCGTTGGAGCTTCTGATCTGCAGGTCCATTAGGTCCCACTGGTAGCTCGTAAAGTAATTTGAGGCAACTAAGTAATAAAAGTAAATTGAAAATATTCAATTTATTAAGGGAAACAAATATAATATATATTGATATATTATTATGAGAGAAATTAATATTTGAAAAGTTCAAATATAAATTTATGGAAGTTTGAAAGAGTTCAAAATAATGAATTAATTAATTTAAGGCCTAAAATGTGTTTGGGCAAATTAATTAATTCTAGGCCGGGAATTAAATATGTGATATTTAATTGGTGGTTAATTAATTAAAGAATTCATTAACCGGGAATGAATCAATTATGGAAATAATTAATCACTTAAGGAAGTGATTAATCATTTATGGAAATGATCTAATCACTTATGGAAGTAATTAGTCATTTGTGGAAAAGATTAATCAATTATGGAATTGATTGATCATGATTGATTAATTAAGGAATAAGATTGAATCAATTATGGAAAAGATTGATTTAATTGAATATTTTATTCATGGTCTCTCTTCTATAAATAGAACACTAGACCTAATTGGTCATGACACTTGACACTCTTGAAAGACAAGACCTAGAATTCTCTCTAGCCTCCCTATTAGAGAAAGACTCCCACAAGTCTTTTGCTTCCTAGACTTAGAGACATACCGATGTAACCTCTGTGGTTATTGTGTCGATCAAGAAGAAAATTCCAGCGATCAAGAGGCTAAGGCGGCTGCTGCATTTTCGTTCGTGGAGCGTCGTTGGCGAAGAACAATCAAGTCTACAACGGAGGTTTGTAACGGTTTTTCCTCTTTTCTTTAGTAACGGTATTTTAATGTTAATTAATATACGGCGTTGGCGAATACCGTTAATTAATAACGGTATTTTCGTTCGTGGAGCGTCGTTGGCGAAGAACAATCAAGTCTACAATGAAAATAAATTTTGATTAATTTTTAAGCATGTTTAAACCAATTTTACAGCAGCTTTAAAGTTTGTTTAAAGTTTGTTTGAGTTTTCGTAACGGTATTTTAATGTTAATTAATATACGGCGTAAGGTCCAATCGATGCGCTTCCGTTGCGTGGAGACTTTTATTCCTTTCAGTTGTTTGTTGTTTATGGCGTTAGAATTGATTAAATTTTATTTGTGGCTCTCGTCAACTTGAGGTTTTCTTTTTGATTGGCTGATTTTGTTGTGGATCTCTGTGTGTGTTGGTGTTGGAATTTTATGAACAGTGGAGAGTGAAGTGGAAGTGATGGAAGAAATCACTTTCCCCAAGTAGATCGTTAAAACCCCTTCGGGGTTTTCCCCTCTTTATTTTTAACCAATGATTATTGGGAACGGAGGGAGGAGGCCCCTCCCTCCCTCCCCGTTGGGCCTCCTCCCTCTGTTTTCCGGCTCCGGAACAGAGGGAGGAGGTCCCTCCCTCCCTCCCCGTTATAGATCTGTAACGGGGAGGGAGGGAGAGACCTCCTCCCTCCGTTCCGGCGCTGGAAAACGGAGGAGGGAGTCCTCCCTCCTCCTTTCTCTTTCATTTAAAAAAAAGAGTTGTTGAAACTTTGAGGAAGGAGAGGAAGAAGAGAAGAAGAAGGAAGAAAGAAAGAAAAAAAAACTTTCGCCGCCGGCGAGGGGCTGCCGGCGACGGCATGTGGGCGGCGCAACCATCGGAGGTTTGAAGAAAAAGATGGAGGGGATGAGGGAAGAGGATGAAGAAGATGAGATTGAGGGTTGAGTTTTAAGAATAATTAAAATAATAATTTTTTTATTATTATTTTTTTTTTATTTGTTTTTATTTTAAAATAAAAAAATAATTTTTTGGGAAAAATACACTTTTGGTCCCTGAGGTTTGGGTTAAGTGACACTTAGGTCCCTGAGTTTTCAAACTCAACAAAAATACCCCTGAGGTTTGAGATAAGGAGCATTTTAGTCCCTGCCGTTAATTTTTCTGTTAAATCTTAACAGTTGCTGACGTGGCACTATTATTTTAATAAAAAAAAATTATTTTTTTTTATTTTTTAAAATAAAAATAATAAAATATTAATATTTTTTTTATTTTAATAAAATATTTTTTTATTAAAATAATAGTGCCACGTCAGCAACTGTTAAGATTTAACAGAAAAATTAACGGCAGGGACTAAAATGCTCCTTATCTCAAACCTCAGGGGTATTTTTGTTGAGTTTGAAAACTCAGGGACCTAAGTGTCACTTAACCCAAACCTCAGGGACCAAAAGTGTATTTTTTCCCTAATTTTTATTTATTAAAATAATAGTGCCACGTCAGCCATCGTTAGTATTTAACAGAAAAATAGACGGCAGGGACCAAAGTGCTCTTTATTTCAAAACTCAGGGGTATTTTTGTTGAGTTTGAAAACTCAGGGACCAAACTGTCACTTAACTCAAACCTCAGGGACCAAAAGTATATTTTTTCCTTTAATCTTTTACTTCTTCCCCTCTTCTTCATCTTCTTCCCTCCACCCTTTCTTCATCTTCTTTCTATCTCCTTGCCGGCAACCAGCGGCCGACCATCACTCGCCGCCGGTCGTCGGCGACTGTACTTTTTTTTTTTTCATTTCTTCTCATTTTTTCTTCTCTCTTACCCCATTTTTATTCTTTTCTTTGTTTTAAAAAAAAAATAGAAAAGGGAGGAGGGACCTCCCTCCCCGTCCAGATTTGAACGGTGAGGGAGGAGGGACCTCCCTCCTCTTCCGTTTCGCGCCGGAAACAAAGAAGGCCGAAAATGGAGGAGGAGGGGGTCCCTCCTCCTTCTTCTATTTTTTTTTTTAAAAAAAACAAAGAAAAGAAGAAAAATGGGGTAAGAGAGAAGAAAAAATGAGAAGAAAAGAAAAGAAAAAAAAATTGCAGTCGCCGGCGGCCGGTCGACGGCGGCGAGTGGTGGCCGGCAAGGAGATAGAAAGAAGATGAAGAAAGGGTGGAGCGAAGAAGATGAAGAAGAGGGGAAGAAGTAAAAGATTAAAATAATGATTAAAATAATAATATTTATATATTTTTTTATTTTTTTATTTAAAAAAATTTTAAAAATAATTTTCTTTATTAAAATAATAGTGTCACGTCAACAACTGTTAAAATTTAACAGAAAAGTTGACGACAGGGACCAAAATGCTCTTTATCTCAAAACTCAGGGGTATTTTTGTTGAGTTTGAAAACTCAGGGACCAAACTGTCACTTAATCCAAACCTCAGGTACTAAAAGTGTATTTTTACCAAGATTTAAAGAATGGAAGTCACTTGTTGAGAAGCAAACTTCAAGGCATGTAAAATGTGTTGAGAACTGATAATGGCCTAGAGTTTTGTAATGAAGAATTTGATAAATTTTGTATAGAACATGGAATATTGTGTCACAAAACTGTTAGATACACTCCTCAACAAAATGAGGTGGCAGAAATACTCAATCGAACCATCATGGAAAGGGTAAGATGTTTACTTTCTGATTCAATACTTCCGGAGAAATTCTGGGCAAAAGCATCTTCATATATAGTGTATACGTTGAACAAATGTCCTCATACCTCTATCAATCTGTTAACTCCAAAAGAAAAGTGGAGTAAACATCCTCCTAAGCTCGATAGTTTGAGAGTATTCGGATATGTGGGCTTTGTACATCAAGGTCAAGGTAAATTGAAACCAAGGGCTGTAAAATGTATGTTTGTTGGTTTTACAGATGGTGTAAAAGGGTTTCGACTATGGCATCCAATAGAGAGGAAATGTGTGAACAGCAGAGATGTTACATCTAGAGAGGAAGAAATGTTCATGTTGAAGGAGTTGCAATCAGAAAATGACACTCAAGCCTTGAAAACAAGAATTGAGGTGGAGCAACTTCCATCTACTTCTCACAAAGACACTATAAATTTTGAAGAAGTGTCACATGAAATTCAGGAAGGTGAAGAAGTTCCAGAAAAACATTCAAACCTTCAAGAATATTCTCTAGCAAGAGATAGACAGAGAAGAAACATCAGACCTCCAGCAAAGTATGGAGAGGTTGATTGTATTAACATGGCCTTAAATGTAGATGGGTTTCTAAATGATCTAGAACCTACTACTTTTGATGAGGCTATCAGTGGGTCAAATGTTCACAAGAGGACTGAAGCTACGATTGATGATTATATGTCTAAGATTGATTTTCGAAGAAGCTCATATGACAGTTGCGTTTATATAAACAAACTGTAATTCCTATACTGACAGTGTATTTCTTTTAATGTATGTTGATGACATGTTCTTAGCAAGCAAGTCAAAAGAAGTACTGAAATAGGTGAAATCATCTCTTAAAAGGGAATTTGACATGAAGTACTTGGGTGAGTCTAAGCGAATTTTGGGCGTTGAAATCATGTGAAGAAGAAAACAAGGAATTCTACAAATTAGTCAATTTGTGTATGCTGAGAAAGTTCTAAAGAAATTTAGCATGGAAAATGCTAAAGCTGTTACAACTCCATTGACTCAACACCTCAAGTTATCTTCAGCTAATTCACCTAAGGTAGAAGAAGAAGATCACTTGAAGTTTATGACAAATGTACCTTATTCTCAAGTTGTTGAAAGCCTTATGTATTTAATGGTTTCTACAAGGCCAGATTTGTCATATGCCACGAGTTTAATCAACAGATACATGGTAAACAGGGACAGATTTATGAAGGGGCAAGGGGGGCACTGCCCCCCTCAATTTAAAATGTTTTATATTATATATATATATGTATATATTATTTGCTAATAAAATAATAAAAGGTATCCTTGGCATGTTGGTTTTGGTCACCTTCAATGTGATGGTGACCCCTGCCTTATCCTGGGTTCAAATCCAATGCACGTTAATTTTATTTTTTTCGTATTCCTTTTCTTTGTTTTGCGTTAATTTTATTTTTTTTTCCAGTTTTTCGTTTTTCTTTTCTTTGTTTTGTTTTAATAGTTCAGTTTTTTTTAGCGATCCCTCTACCCGGTCCTGAGTTTGAATCATACGTAATTCATATTTGATTTTTTTTCTGTTATTTTCAGTTTTTTCTTTTTCTTTTTCTTTTTAAATAGTTCAATTTTTTTAGGCAACCGTGATTTTCAGTTTTGATTTTCGTTAATAACATATATTGATTTTTCAAACGGAATAATTTAAACATTTTAAAAATATATTTGTATGTTTTTGTTTAAGCTTTTTATCACTATCTAATAAATAAAAATTTTCATTTTCTTTAATGAATTTAAATCCACCTATGAAATAGAACAAATGTTAAAATAATATTGTTGATCTTTGTACTTTGTGACTCATTCTAATTTAGTTCATATATTTTCATATATTCAATTTAGCCTATGTAATTTTAATAAATCTTTAGATTAGTCATTATTAATTTGAAGTTACTCTAAATATGGTAATAATCATAATTTTCACTCAAGAAAACACACCAATTGTTAATATGTTTTCAAAATTTATAAAGCAAAAGCTAATAGAGACTAAATTTGTTTTGAAAAAGTTAACCATAGACTAATTTTAAGATTATTAAAAGTACAAGGATTATACTTGGACATTGGAATTATTGACAATAAAATAAAATAAGTTCCAAAGTACAATGACCAAAATGATATTTTAACTTAAAAAGAATATGAAATGAGTTTGTAAGTTTCTTTTTAAAAAATTAGGAAAAAAAAATCAATTCTACCCCTAAACTTTGGGGTCAATTAAAACTTCATACTAATAATTGTATCAATTTAAATCCTAAACATTCATAATTGAATTTTATGTCCAGTGAAACTATAAACTTTCAATTTTGTGTTTGGTAAGCGTGTGAATTTTGAAAATTGTCAAATAGCACCTATTAGACACGAGATTGAAAATTCAAGAACTTATTGGACACAAAATTGAAAATTTAGGATTCTCTTAGACACATTTTTAAGTTTAGGGACCATAGACACAAATCCGAAAGTTCAGAGACTAAACTTGTAATTTAACTTAATCGATATTAGGTATTTAAATATTGTATCAATGCTTCTAAAGTTGCATTTATATGAACTTCTGCCCCCCTGGTATAAAATCCTGGATTCGTCATTGATGGTAAATCCAGGTAAAAGACATTGGGAAGTTGCAAAATGGGTATTGAGATACCTTAAAGGGTCTGTTGGAGCTAGACTTGAATATAAAAGCAGTGATGATTGTCCTAATGAGATCTACGGATATGTGGACTCAGATTATGCTGGTGATTTGGACAAAAGAAGATCATTGACATGATATTTGTTCCTTTTTGGAGGAAATCTTATAAGTTGGAAAGCAACCCTTCAACCAATGGTAGCTCTATCATCAACTGAAGCAGAATATATTGCTTTATCAGAAGTTGTAAAAGAGGGATTATGGCTTAAAGGACTCCTAAAAGACTTTGGCATTTCACAAACAACAGTAAAAATTTACTGTGACAACCAAAGTACAATATATTTGTCAAAAAATCAGCAGTTTCATAATCGCACAAAGCATATCGACATAAAGTTCCATTTTGTGCGAGAACAAATTGAGAAAGGTGAAATTGAAGTTTTGAAGATACATACTTCAGACAATGCAGCTGATATGTTAACAAAACCCTTATCACAACTAAAGTTCAGAAAGTATCTTGAGTTGATTGGGTTTGATTTACCAGAGAAAGGGTGAACAAGAAGATGAGGAGTAGCTCATTCCTTCGCCTAAATTTGTTTCAAGGTGGGGATTTGAAGTAGTTATTATACAGTTATTGTTGAAACCAATTTAGTTTCTCAAACAGTTTCTATAAATACATTGTAAATACTGTAACTGCAAAGAACAATATCAGAAAGAGAGAGAGAGATTTCATTCCTGAGTGTTGTGTAAATTTCTCCAAGATTTCTCTCTAGTAAAGCTGCTCCTTACAGTGGATGTAGGCCACATTGGCTGAACCACTTAAACTTTGTGTTCTTTCTACCTTACTTTCTTCTACCTTAATTCTTCGTCTGGAAATACGCTATCATTGTTTTTCTCTGTGCGTTTGTTTTCTTTCTTTGATTAATACCTTAAACTTCGATTCTTTCCGCTGCGTGTGTGGGTAAAGGTTGTGTTGTGCTTAGCAACGTGTCTAAAACCACAACAATATACCAATTTTTTTTTTTTTTTTAATTTTGGTACATGTGGTGTTCTAAATCATATAAGTTTACATTTTTATGTTTATGGTTATGGTTAATCATCAAATAAATCAATAAAACACATATTTATGTTTATGGTTTTCTAAATGCATGAATTATTCAATAAATTATAAGACTAAAAAAAGATTTAAACTATTTTACATTTTTAAAAAATGAGGGAAATATCTTCATGTTTGAAAATTGGGAAAAATACACTTTTGGTCCCTGAGGTTTGGGTTAAGTGACACTTAGGTCCCTGAGTTTTCAAACTCAACAAAAATACCCCTGAGGTTTGAGATAAGGATCATTTTAGTCCCTGACGTTAATTTTTCTGTTAAATCTTAACAGTTGCTGACGTGGCACTATTATTTTAATAAAAAATATTTTATTAAAATAAAAAAAATATTAATATTTTATTATTTTATTATTTTTATTTTAAAAAATAAAAAAAAATTATTTTTATTAAAATAATAGTGCCATGTCAGCAACTGTTAAGATTTAACAGAAAAATTAACGGCAGGGACTAAAATGCTCCTTATCTCAAACCTCAGGGGTATTTTTGTTGAGTTTGAAAACTCAGGGACCTAAGTGTCACTTAACCCAAACCTCAGGGATCAAAAGTGTATTTTTCCCTTGAAAATTTAACCGTGCATATATTCAACAAAAAAAAAAATCATTGTTATCAATAAAAATAATTTTCTTTAAGGAAAAGCAAAATATTTGTATTTCAACTATCAATCATATCCACTTCTAAGTTAAGTTGAAGGGATTGGAAAACAACTTTAATATAAGATTTTTGCAAATATTCCTAAGTTAGGAATTTAGTAAATTGATTGAGCTTGTGAATTCAATTTTGTTATTTCACACTAAAAAATTATAATATTTAAAAAATATATATTACAATAAAAATGTTTCTCTAGAAAAATAAATTTAAAATATGGTATAAATATTTTTTTAAATAATGGAAATCATTCTAAAAATATTTTATTATTTAAAAATGGATAAATAGACATTTTATTGGATCACTAATGGTTATTAGAAAAAATATCTAAATTCAAATCAATCTAGGTTTGGTTAGTAATTTTAAAGAATATATAAATTATTTATTAATATATGAATGTGTATCAATGTTGAGTATTAAATATACAAATTATATATTAAACTTTACATAAATAAACTCTCAATGAGTTAATAATTATTAATTTGCTAATTATTATTTTTTAATTATATTAACTTTCTAATTAACCGTAAAGAAAACTTCACAATTAATAAATATATGCATGCAAATTAAAATTAATTTTTTCATAAAAATGAAAATTCTAAAAAATTAATGGACGTTTCAATCTTCCAACAATGTCACATTTAAAGTTTAAGTTTCAACTTTTAAGATAATATCCTAATTCAAATATCCTTATTTCAACTTTTAAAAAATACTAATAATTAAATTAAATACTCCTCCTATCTCTCATTCTTCATCTGAGTTTCATTGCTCTCTCCCTCTCATTCTCTTAAATTGATTTCTCAAAAAAAAAAAAAAAAAAATCTCAATCTTCTCATTATTTCTCTCTATAATTAATAGGGGTGAGCAAAAAATACCGAAAAACCGACCCGACCGACCGAAACCGACTGAACCGACGTTGGTCGGTCGGTTTCAAGAAAGTGCCGGTCGGTGTCGGTTCGGCATAAAGCTGAACCGACATGTCGATCGGTCGGTTCTCGGGGAAGGTCGAGAACCGACCAAACCGACCGAACATATTAAAAAAAAAATTTAGAGAAATTAGGGAATATAGCAGGTTAGTGGGGGCGAAACTGAAATATAGCCAAAAAAAAAACGAAAAATGGCCACACGTGAGCCAGGCGTGACAACGGTTATCACGGTATTTCCATCTTTACCCCTGATGTATTTTTCAAATACCAGACGTGGGCCCACATTTTGCGTACGGTGTATCCAAACTCCTTCCCAACAAAATCTCCAGCCTTTTCGGTTAAAATTACTCTAGTAGATTTTTCAGATAATTTTCAAATTTAAACTAAATATTGTTTTTTTTTTTCAGAATTGATCGGGTAGATTTTTTCAGATCATTTTTCAAGTTTGTTTCTTAACAAAAATCTGGATTTGGGTGTTCTATCGATGAGTACATCGTTCTGTTGACACCAAGCATCTTCAGTTTCAGGCACTGCCCCCTGTATTCTCAGTATACAGCAGGGTTTTGTGGATCACACCATACCAGATGCACTCCATGCCGCAAGGTGTTCTACTGAACGTGGTGGTACTATTCGATGGTAGGTGGGATGAAAACAATCGGTACAACGTTTTTAAGTCCGACAGCGTGCTAGTATCGGAGGGATGCACAATACAAGAGTTCAATGAATGCATTCGAAGCAAGGTAATTCCGTCTGGCGAGCACATGATCACTCGGTTAACCATGTACCAGAATGGTATCAACAAGTCTAACATAATCCGGATCACCGACGACAGGGATGTTACGTGGTTTATGTCCAACATTGGTGATGGGATGGTTAGCGACATATGCGTTGTGGCTGACCACTGTGAGGTAGATTCGCAGGCTGTAAACGCAATGCATTTACAAGATGGAAATCACGGATTAACCTTGCAGCAGAATACCACCAAAAAAAATCACGCAATTATTGATTATGTTGACGTTGAAGGATCAGTATCTGTTACAGGAGACTCGGTTTTTCAAGGCAAGGACCAGTTAAGGAAAGCAATATACTTGCTTGCTTTAAAAAACAGTTTCCAGCTACGAACCATTAAGTCCAACCAGAAATCGTTTGTTGTTGGATGCAAGGACGTAGCATGTTGTTGGTACATTCGGGCGTCTCGTCACTTGGATGGGGGTTTGTGGATGGTTCGCAAGTTCGTGGATAGACACGAATGCCCTGTTGATATTGTAAAAAATGACCACAGGCAAGCCACAGCATGGCTCGTAGGGGAGTGTGTGAAGTCATTTCTAAAAGTAAATGACAAGGTCCAGTGTCGCCCGCGTGATGTTATCAGCTATATGAGGAGGAAACATGGCGTCAACATCAGTTATGACAAGGCTTGGAGGGGGCGGGAGCTTGCACTTACTGCCATCAGAGGTTCGCCCGAGGCGTCGTATGCACTAATTCCAGCATTCTCCGCTGCTCTGATCGAGAAAAACCCAGGTGTGGTGTTGTAGACAATATTAAAAGTTAAGTCGGCAGGCACACATACAAAGTTTGTTGACATATATATGACGGTGTACATACATCACACGCATGGGGGGGGGGGACGGTGCATACAATGTGTTTATGTCGTTCCGTACAATCGTGTAACCTCATACCCTTTTTTGTTTTGCAGGCACATACACTGCTTTTGATGTTGACGACCAGGGCAGGTTCAGGTATTTTTTCATGTGCCTCTCCGCATCTATACATGCATGGAAATACTGTTTCCCTGTCATGTCTGTTGATGGTGCTACGCTAAAGCACAAATTTTTTGGCACCATGTTATCTGCTTGCACTGTTGATGGGAACTCTCAAATTGTTCCATTGGCGTTTGCGATAGTAGACTCAGAGAATGACGTTTCATGGACGTGGTTTTTTCGTAACTTGAAAGCTGCGTTAGGTGAGCATAAGGAGTTAGTTATCGTATCGGATGGGCACCTTAGCATACCAAACGACGTTAGGAATAGCTATGATTCTGCGGAGCATGGTATTTGTGCGTGGCACTTATTGAGGAACTTAAAAAAAAGATACAGGTCTAAGTTAATAGATAGAGCTTTTCATTCTTGCGCACGGGCATACACACCCCTTGAGTATGAATATTATATGAGGCAGCTAGAAGACATAGCACCATCAATTAGGACAGAGTTAGAGGAGGTAGGTAAAGCTAGGTGGGCAAGAGCGTTTTTTGGAAGGAAGAGGTATTCACTAATCACAACCAACATATCTGAGAGCATGAATTCAACCTTGAAGGATGCACGTGAACTCCCTGTTATCCATCTTCTTGAAGCTGCACGCAAACTTATGCAAACATGGTTCTATGACCGTCGGACCTTTTCAAGTTTTCAACGCACGGATTTATGTCCTTGGGCAGAAAACATGCTTCGATCGTCACTCTTACAAAGTCGTACAATGGATATAGGTTCTAATATTTATTTACTGTAGAAATTCAGGACTTTAGAGTTTTTTTTTCATGGTGTGTGTGTTTATTTTTGTATGGGTTTTTTTGTTTATGTGGGTTTTGTTTCCTATGTTGTGTATTTCAGATATACAATATCAATCAATATCAGTTCGAAGTGCATGACCGGACAAAGCAATTTGAGGTTAACATCTTTGCTCAGACATGCACTTGCAGGCAGTGGGACTTGGATCTAATACCTTGTCCACATGCATGTCTTGCATTATCTCGGAGGAATCAAGAATTTCGAGCATATTCACATGAGTTTTATCGTCTAACAAATTTAGTCCAGATATATAGCAAAGACATACGTCCGATAGGCAACATTGCACAATTCTCTGGCTACCAAGTTGTTGGTGACGACCCCATACTCCCGCCTAGCACTAAGCGTTCGGTTGGCAGACCCAAAAAAAGAGGATCCCATCTTGCATAGAAAGGAGGTCGGCTAAAAAGTGTGGACGATGCGGACAGGTTGGGCACAACCGCAGATCCTGTAGGAACCCCATATCTCATTGATTTCAGTTTAACTGTACAGGGTGAGGCATGCGCTTGGTTACCATGAATTTGTTGGTCGGGCAGCGTCGTTTTGGTTTTGTGTTTGTGTTTTGTCATCGGGGAATAAGTGGAAGCGTACGCGTATTGTGCATTGTGGGGGGCTTTTGTTGATGGATAGTCATAGGTATTTGTACTAGTGTGCTTCGGGAGTTTACACCTTCTGAATGGAAGTCTCCATTTCCACACCAAATTTACTACCTTGTTCATCATCAGACGACTGTATGTGTACGACATTAAGGGGGTTTTGTATGTACCGTAACGGGGGGTACTTGGGGGACGCACGCACAAACATACGTGGTAGACCACCATGGGGTTTTTTTTTGTGGATCACGCGTTTACAAACACTAGTACATGTAGTACACGATACGGGGGGGGGGGGGGAGCCTAATGGGGGTATTTTCTTAGGGGAACATGTGTTTACAGACACTAGTGCATGCGGTGTACGTTTTTCAACAAGTGCATGCACTATCATTACTGGATCCAATATTCACAAAATAAGTTGTCTATTTACTTATCCAAATGGAAGCGCAAAAAGCGTGCAAATAACATTGGTTCAATACACAACACTCACGTATGTCATACACAAGACGTCAGTATGCACAAAACAGGGTGCCCATTCATCTATCTACATAAGTTAGCAGCACAAAAACAATACACTTCTTCTCAAGATTAAGCACTATCAACACCGGGTTCAATGTTCACAAAATAGCATGCCCATTCATATCCAGTTAAAATAACAAAAAGTACAGATAACATTTGTCCACAACACAGGTATCTAGAAGTTAACAAGCATAGGGAAACAAAAAAAAAAACATGGGTCCATAACACAGTTGTCCAGAATAACGTTAAAACAAAGTTTTTTTTCTAAAAGCTCGAACTGAAGTTTAAATTTCCCTATTCATTTCGTGGGTTAAGTGAAGGTCGAAAGATGGTCCATTTTCAGCTCCAATTCCTGGCTGGTCTGGATTTTGTTTTGGTGGCCAATTCCCTCGCATAGCTTCGATGAAGATCTGGTCCTCTTTTGGCATCACCCTTCTTGCGGTGACACTTGGGATCAATGCGATGGGCTTGGGTCTATCGAACTGTTTGTTGAAGGTGACATTTTGATTTACCTGATGCAATTGCAGACATAATTAAGATAGGTGTCAGGGTTGAGTATGGTAATGGAGGAATATGATGGGTTACATACCTCTGAAAGCACCCTATGCGGCTGCACGAGGTTGCATTTTCTTGCTTCATCTACCCTTCTCTTTAGCTTCGGTAGTAGGGGTGATGTGTGTCAGTTTCAAGTATTTAAATATGTATAAGGAAAAAACTGTAATAACACACACATACCTCAGGATTGTGCTGCACCGTTCTTAAAGTTACTGGCCTCAGTATCCTTTTTCCCTTGAGGTCCCGTTTGTAGTTTTTGTAGACTTCATCTTCGTTGATAGAACGGATGACATCATTAATAACATCATCAACGTTATCACTTTTATCTGTTGGCTGCACAACATACAAGCACAGTTCTATGAAATCAACTCATACAGGGTACCACACGTATAAGCACAGTTACTACGGGATTAAAATGGTATACCTGTGGTTTCTCTCCCTTGCCTCTTGGAGGTTGGTCATTTTTTGGGTCCTTAGCTTCAGATTTTTTTGCATTCGTTGAAACAGGCTGCCCACCTACATTGCCCTTGGGGGCTGGAGCTGGCGGGTCTTCTCCATCATCATCTTTTCTGGACTTAAACATTTGGTGATCCTCAGCATCTCTTAAGTCAAGCTCCTCATCTTTGTCCTCTTGTTCTTCCTCCAGGTCATCCAGCTCGCGTTCAAAATCATTTGCTTCCTGTACAAGTTGCATAACAAAGTCAAGAGTTATTTTGCGTGTAACTTACATACAGTAGAACCACAACACATACTCTATATTGGAAAGGCATATCATCCTGCAAGTTGTCCAGTGGTGTCACCTGTATGTTTTTCATGTAGTCGATCATCATGTTCACGCTACCAACAAGTTCATCTAGACGCGCATTCATGACACCCTGGTTTTTATCCAATAAGCCCATACGTTCTGTCATCAACTCCAAGGAGTCATTTATGCGTTTAACATCTATCAGCGTGGGGGCCGATCGATTGGACGTCTCAGCCATGGTATGCACTAGGTGCTCTGGTGCTACTCTTGATCGGAATTCACGTCTCAACGCCGCTTCTCCGTTGACAAATGGTTGGAAGTAGCTCATAGCGAGTTCCTCATCAGTTGCAAGCAGGGGGATCACCTCTAGTTGCGTTGTGTAGTGTTTTTATACATAATAGTCAGTAAACGTCGTTTAGTAAAAATGATTAGAGGTATATGCAGACGTTACCTTTGTGGATTCAAAAATCCTGCGGTCCAGATCCTTCCATTTGGGTTGCGTGTCTGCAACCCAGCTGATTATCCTCGGTATGCATGCATTCATCTTCCGGGCAAAACAATTCTCTGTGGAACTTAGGGTCGGTATGACCTCGTATGCCCACGTAAGTAGTGGGAATATAAACCCACCCATTGTGATTCCGGTTGCCCCTTTACTAATCAATGCTTTGTGCATGTATCCTAATAACAACTCAAACGCACACCTGCCCCAAGGATAATTGTTAAAGACCTCCTCGTCGTCAACCATTTCGATGTGATCCATACTGACATTCACACTATCTTGCCTTGGCAGAAGGAAACTTTCCAAGAAGTACAGGAGCGCCACTTTCAGCATATCGTCATCCGTTGCGTTTTTGTTAACATTAAACGCCATATTCAAATACCTTCGGCTTACAGTCTTCTCCCCCTCGAAGTAATGTGTTTTGATGTGATAGTTGCCTTTCATTTGCTCCTTGTCTATGGTGGGATATGGACCACAGTTCAGCCCCGTGATCAGTGCGAACTCTCTAAGTCCAAACGTCAGTACCTTCCCTCCGATTAAGAAATTTATTTCCGTAGCGCTTTTAGGTCTACACTGCCGTTGTATTAGATGCAGCAACAACTGTGAAGATTGGCTCGTTACAGCAAAGTCGACGTAGCTTCCAAAACAACTTTGTCTGAACCTCTCTAAAACACGGTCTGGCAGATTTGTCCGAATTTTCTCGATTACGTCAGGTTTGGCGTGCAACAAGATCTTAAGTGGCTGGGTCCTTCTTGCCTTTGGCAGCAAGTACAGATCCTGGGGTTGCACATTGTCAGTTTACAACATTTTTAGCATGGCAGTTTATAACGCACAACAAGCACACATACATCTGTTGCTTCCGCAAGGCCCTGCCTTGGGTGTCCTGATGCAGGCAGTTTGTTTTGGGGGGGTTTGTTGCGGTCCCTATCCTTCCTAGCACCACCCTAATATGTCGTGGGGGGGGGTCAGACGACATACAATGAACGTATACATCGTATGCATTAACGTCAAAATACTTTTACATACCTTGTTCGGGGAATCCTTTTCCCCCGAGGGGCTTTGTGTTACGGGGTTCAGGTCTCATAGTAGGCATAGTCCTTGTCCTAGAACCAGTGGCCGAATGGCTGGTGGATCCTTCCTGGTCGGCTGTGTCATCACTCTCGGTCGCGCTCTCGTCACTCTCATACTGCAAGTGTAACACTTGTGTCAGGGGGGGCAAATACCAAGTGTATGTAATGGTAACAAATACACAAACACACAGTACGTAACATCAGACGTCATAAAAAAACACACCTCAGTTTCGCTGGAGCTTTCTTTCGAAGCTTCCTTTCAAACCTCTTTTTCCTTTTTCCTAGTCTCCTTCCCTTTCCGTTGTCTCTTTTCGCTCCTTTCAATCTTTTTTTTGTCTCGTTTCCTCTTTTTGTCCCTTTTTGACTTCGATTTCCGTTTCGAACTGTCTAGTTTCTTAGTCTTCACGGCATCATCCGTTTTCTCAACCGTGTCTTCTTCACTCTGTAAGTCTATAGGCGTCTTGTCTCCAGTAGCCCTTCCTTTCGGCGTCACTCCAGCGGCTTGCAGCCGTGTGCTTGCCCTAACCATCGCTACAAATGCAAAAAAAAAAAAGGTGTGGGGGAGGGGGGGAGGGGTCAAACCGGATGAATATGTTGGTTTGTGCTAAAATTCATCAAAAAATTAGAAAAATCCCTAAACAGACGACCCCCAAATCTCGCTGGGGTTGTTGCAGTCCTCACTGTGTAAGTTTAAGTAGGTTCGAAGTATTTAAATAACGAATATTTTGAACACACCCACCTCTTGACACAAAGAAAATCCCTAAGATAACTGGACATCACAATATTTTCGGAGTTTTTTCTGACAAGGGGGGTTACGCATTGTTCGGGGGGAGAGCAAAATGAGTACAAAAAGGGGCATGCATACCTGATTTTCCAGACGTCGATGGGCAGTCTCAGGCTTGAACGAACGAAAGAGGCGGAAGTTGCAGAGGATCGCTTGGACGAAGGAGGAAGAAGATGGGAAGGCTTGCTGAGAGGCGAAAAGTTTAGGTATGTGGAGGGGTTCAAACAAAGGAGTGGGTGGGAGCCAAACAGTCATGCAAGTATGTCTTTTCTCATAAATTCCGTCTGACGCAATGGGGATTTTTGGGAGTTGTGATTGTTCTACATTCTTCATCTTCTACATTTATTTCTTTTTTGTTTTTAATTTAGGTCTCTTCGTTTCCATCATTTTGCATGAGTGTATCTGCGGGTATTGGTGGGTTTTTTTTGGATGAGTCAGTCAACTTGTTTTTTTTTTTAAAAATCAAACGTTTTCCCGATTTGTTAGTTAGATTTGTTTTTCAAAGATACTCCTCCATACCAATATGCTGGGAAGTAGGGAGTATACTGTATTTTTAAATTCAGGGGCATTTTTGGTAGTGCATAGCAATTAGTGTTTTCCCCGTTTTACCCTTTGGCCATTTTTCCAACGAAAATGATTTTTGGACTTTTTTCAAAACCACCTTTTTTGTTTGGCCATCCATGCGGTTACCCCAAAATTTTAACTTATATGCCCCAGCGGCCCAGCCCCACGGCCCACTGGCCCACTCCCAACTCCCAAGCCCAAATCCCCTTCCACTTCACCCTTCCTTATACGCCCCAGCCCAAGCCCCAAAGCCAAACCCCATCAGCCCTTCTCCATTCCTTTTATTTTTTATTTTTTAAAAAGTTATCTTTTTCTTCTTCGACAGAAAAAGAAAAACTCTCACACTCCACTTGCAGCAGCCACGCACCACACCACCACCGCAGACCCCAGTCGCCGTCGCTCGCGTCGCCTCCACTCCGCAGTCGCCGTCAGTCAGCCGCCCCTCCTCACTCTGCAGTCGGCAGTCGCCTTCTTCGTCTTCTTCTTCGTTCCCGTCGGCCGTCCGTCCATCCGTTTTTCTTCTGCTTGTTGTAAATCTCGCCGCCCGCCGCGGAGGCACCGTCAGCCACCGAGTCGCCGTCGTGCTTCTTCTGCAACAAAGATATAACAAAGATTTAGTTGTAACAAAGATTCGGTTCTTCTTCGTCGCCATTTTTCACTTTTGGTCCAAGATTCGGTTGATATTTTGGGTATTCATTCAAATTCATCATTCTCAATCTGTTTTTGTTTTAATTAGTTTAATTCGTTCAATTCAATTATGGTTGGTTTATATGAAATGTGTTGATTTAAAGTATTAGCTTTCAAAGAATAGGAAATTTATGCATGAGAGAAATTAGGGATGGTCCAGCTTGTTACGTTTTCTTGACATTTTTGGGATCATTTGTCATGGTTGGTTCGCACTTGGGGTATCATATTGGTTTATATCAAATAATCAAATTATTCTGCCAAGTTTGTTAGTATATATTTGAATAAGTTATGACCTTTTTAATAATTTTGTGCTTATCTTCTTCGATCATACCTAAGTCTTTTCTTACCCTTTGTTCTCAAAGGATTGTAAGTCTATCTCCAATTTTAATTTTTTTTTTTTTAAAAAAGAGAGTTAATGGTTAACAATTTTATCAAATATATATTGTTCATATTATGAAGGTTCCTTTTGTTATAAGTAACTCTTAATGTTGTTGGACCCATGATTTATGTATCAAAAGCCATAATGTACTAAAAAAAAACCTCATAAAAGCATCCAATTATTGTTCAATCTCTCACAATTTAATGGCTAATTAATTTCTTACCCGAAAGAAAGAAAGAAATAAGATTTATTAATGCGAATGTGAGAAACAATAAACATACCAAAGGAATTACAAGAACTTTTAATGTGTTGTTTTGTTTTTTTTAATGTTTTGTTTTGGTTTAATTTAATGTGTTGTTTTGGTTTATTTGAATCCACTACCATTTAGATTTTCTTTGATTTGGTATTGTACTAAAATACCGAATAGGTCCCCCCTCGCATTAGTTTTTTGAATTTTTTGGGATTGAAATACTAAATAGAAATTAGAAAGGAGATTGTTGGATTGATTCATTGATTTTTATTCTTTGTTTCTTCAGATTAAGATCACCATTCGACATTCGTCACTTGGGATTATTGTCCATTTCTCTCATCAGATCGTCGATTCGTCAAGCTGGAAAATTCTTACGAGTGAGTAAATACGGTGGATACATATTTGTTTGTACAATGTATTTAAATTTGAATAATGTAATCACTACTTTCGCATTTTTTACTTTTTATCTTGTAGGGTAAACATGGATACCGTGGGAACAAACAATTCAAAGAATGAAAATGCTACAGAAACAGATACGACTACGAAGAGCAAAACTAGCAATACCATTGATCTTGATCCAGATCCACATCCAGAAGCAGAACTTGAAGGAGAGAATTCTACCATTCCAAAAAAAAAAAAAAGGCGCGTACGAAACAATCTATGGTTTGGGATCATTTTGAGAGGTTGAAAGGTGATCCTAATGACCCTTATGCTAAGTGTAAATATTGTGGAGTTGTTTATGCATGTCACTCTAAGCGTAATGGTACTGGAACAATGAAAAATCATCTAGAAAATTGTAAAAAATATCCATACCAAAGGAAGAGAGATGCATCCCAAACAACATTAGCTTTCAAACCTAAAGAAGATAATGGTGGGGAATGTAGTCTTGTATGTGAGTCATTTAGTGTGGAGAGATGTCGAACGGCTTTGGCTGAAATGATAATTAGAGATGAATTGCCTTTAAAGTTTGTGGAGAATGAAGGTTTTCTAAAATTTGTTGATATATTGACATGTGGGCAAGAACCTAAGTTTGTTGTTCCATCTCGATTTACTGTAGCTAGAGATGTTCTTGAGGTCTATGCTAGGTTGAGAGACCGTTTGAAAGAAATGTTTGCAAGTTTGAAATGTAAAGTTTCTCTCACTACTGATTGTTGGACGTCAGGAGCAAACATGGGTTATATGGTACTGACTGCTCATTTCATTGATTCTGAATGGAGATTACATAAACGAATTCTTAGCTTTTGTCAAATTGAGAATCATAGAGGGGATACCATTGGTAAGACTATTGAGAGTAATTTAAAGAAATGGGGCATTGAAAATATTATGACCTTGACTGTTGATAATGTCAGTTCCAATGATACTGTTGTTGCTTTTCTTCTTAAAAGATTTAGTAAGGGGTTGTTGTTTAAGGGTGAATTTTTGCATGTTCGATGTTGTGCACATATACTAAATCTTATTGTATGTGATGCTTTGAAAGAACATCATGATTGCATTGAAAGGATTCGCAATGCTGTAAGATTTGTAAGGTTTTCTCCTGCACGTCTCTTGAAATTTAAGAAGTGTGCTGAAATTGAAAAAATTTCTTGCAAGAGTTTTGTATGTCTTGATGTTACTACTAGATGGAACTCAACTTATATGATGCTTGAGGCAGCTAGTAAGTTTGAAAAAGCTTTTGACAGGTTAGAGGATGAAGATCCTATTTATAAGAATGATTCACCACCTACCAAGGATGATTGGGCAAATGCTAAGATGTTGGTTAGGTTTTTGAAAGTTTTTTATAATGTCACGTTAAAACTTTCAGGGTCTTTGTGTAGGAATGAAAATCCTACGCAACGGAAGCGTATATTAGAACGAATCGTTGTTAATTGGGTTAATACAAAAAACACCGATACATTGGCCAACAAATTTCAGAACAATTCTAAAACATAAATAGATTAAACATTATGATTTCTAAAACTAAACTAATTAGGATTAGAAACCTACTTGTTGAAGAACAAATTTCTTCTCAGCACTATGCTCCTCAACGAACAGTTCGTCAACGATCTCTCCAACGAACACAACCATTCGGATCACCCACTAATCTCTGAGTTCTTGAGGTTTGAGTTTGTGGGAACTCCTCTGTCTTGAAAAAATGAGAATTACCGCAATAATGATCATTATGTTTTTCCATGAGAGATGAGAGAGTTTTTTGAGAGAGAGATCATTAGAATCTCTTCTCTGTAAAAATTAAGAGAGTAAAAAAATAACCTCCCCTGCAGATTTCTTTTCACCCAAAATTGGGGTTGGAAAAAATTAACTCCCCACTTGGTATTATCCCAATAATTGGGATTTAATTATTATCAAATAATAATTAAAACCATAACCATATGTTATGCAAAATTAATTTAATTAAATCATAATTTAACTAAATTAATTTTACTATATAGTTTTCAACTAACCAATTCAATTAAATCTTATTTGATTGAATTAATTCTAGCCAACCAATTAATTCAATAATTAATTGTTCCAAATATTAATTAAATATCATATACTTAATTAATATTGCATTTGAATCATATTTAAATGTGTCTCTCTCTTTTATCCTATAGTTTAATATGAATCAAATTCATATTTAATATTTGAACTCTTTCAAATATTTAATTCTCTCATTAATTAATTTTGAATCATATCCAAAATTAATTTATACTATAAAGTTTAATTAAGCAATTAAACTTATATTATATAATGTATCTTCATACATTATCTTAATTATAACAAATACAATTTAATTCCCTTAACGAATTTGAACACACTTCAAATTCTATTCAAGACTATTTAAACTCAGAACCCTTTACGAGCTAGCAGGTGGACCTAATGGACCTACAGATCAGAAGCTCCAACGATACGAGATTGATCAGCTAAACTCATTAACCGAGTCAATCAACATTCGTTAACTGTGAGTCACTCCACTAAAGACCTACAGCTGCACTCTTCTCACTGTAGAATATTTCTGTGTCCACGGATATCGACCAATGCAGTAAGTCAATCCTTCACGTGTGTTCGTAACACCAGCTGGGTCAAATTACCGTTTTACCCCTGGTTTACCTCTGAATCCTTAAGTACCACTGATCCCTCTAATGAACAATTTGTTTAGGGTCCAACCTCTAAACAAGAGTTCCTCTCGGGCCAGGAGAGGACGGCGCGCCTTTGTTCAAGCCCCGGAATCAGCCCTTAAGGGAACACACATCTACTTGCCCCAATAGGGGAAGGAGTGAATTCCATCTTGTATTGGCATGTCCCCAGCCCCCCACTCGGTCTTGTCCCCAAGAAGGTAGGCTTATTGAGTCGGCGTACTGGCCACTCTCACCCGTACTAATCAAAGGACAATCCCTCGTGAGAAGGAGTTCATGACACACTCAGGATTAAGATCGAGTTACCTAGGTCATCCTATTAAAACAGTAACCTAACTAGTTAACGGTGTTACATCTAGTGGTTTACTATTTCGCGGTCCGGTCTTATGCAAACTCATTGCATAGGATACCCCCGCTCGCATGTCTCCTACATGGACGCCTTGGATCAATACGTCTGTATCGAATACAAAGCGGGCCGTATCACATAGTGTTACCAGGATAAGGTACCCAACCTTATCCCTGTACTATAGACCTTTTAGGTTGTTACTTGACCACTGATCCCCGTATGTCCCCACATACTAGTCCAAGTCTCATGTAAACAACCTTGGATCTTAGTTTATTGGATTTGGGTCATATTGTGCAATTTTAGACTTAATATGACAATAACACTTTATTGCATAAACCTCAATAACACTTTATTGATACAAGTGTATAATTCATTAATCATTCACTATCTACGAGTTTTAGGACATAAAACCCAACACTTTGTACACTACTTCTAACTTGATGTTTCATCAGATTACTACCATTCAGAATTGTATACTCTTGAATTCGAGGGGTTCAAATAGAATGCTTTCTAGTATGGCTAATGCGATGAAGGCCAAGTTTGAAAAGTATTGGGGGTTTGATGAGAGGAAGAATAATATTTTGTTGTATGTTGCTGTTGTTTTGGATCCTCGATTTAAGTTGAAGTTATTATCATATTGTTTTGACAACTTCTTTGGTCCAGAAATTTCTAAAAGAATGACATCTTCAGTAGAGAATGTTTTGAGACGTCTTTTTCATGAATATAGTACTGGAGCTGCATCTGTTTGTTTTAGTAGTGGGAGTGGTGGTGGTAGTAGTAGTGCTAGTGCTAGTGCTAATGTTGATTTGAGATTTGATGATGAAACAATGGACATAGATGAGGATGAAAACCACAACTATGATATAATACCTCAGTTTAAAAGTGTTGAGACCACAAGTTTTGATAAGGAGTCAGAGATTGATGTATATTTGTTGGAAACTCTTGCTAAAGATAGTAGTTCTTTTGACATACTTTATTGGTGGAAGCAGAATGGTCATCGGTTTGAGGTTCTCAGTCGTATGAGTAGAGATATATTGGCAATTCCAGTATCTACAGTAGCATCTGAGTCAGCTTTTAGTACTAGAGGACGTGTAGTCAACACATCTCGTTGTTCTTTGACTCCAAAGACGGTAGAGGCTCTTATATGCGCTAAAAATTGGCTAGACTCTAAACCGATATCATTAGATCTTGATGATTTGCTAGCCATCGCAGAAGCTTCAATGTTTGAAGATGGTATTGTATTTAATCTGTTGATTTTACTTTTTGTTTTTTTTAATTTATTTATACTTTTAAATTTTAATAATGTTGTATTTCGTTTTTCTCTCTCTTTCAAATTTTGTAGGATTCCAACCAATTGTGGATGAAGAAAAGAAAACGGATCAAGTGGAGAAGTTTGCACAATTGCATATTTGAATTTTAGCATTTGCTCTTGTATCAAGATTAAAAATATTAAGACTACTTTGATTAATATGTATTTGAATCTGATGTTTACACTTTTAATTTAGAGACTTTTATCTTTCATATGATAATGTTCTTTTTTTTTTTCATTTTCAGTCAAACTATTATTGTTATTTTGTTGTTTGGTAATTATTGTATGTTTGGTGTTTACATTAATTTAATATGTTCAATAGTAAATTATTTGAAATTGTCAAATTAAAAAATGTCTAATAAGAACATACCATGATTTACTTATTTCTTAAAAAAATCGTTCAAACTTAATCGACACATTGAAATTAAAATTACAATTTAAATAAAATTGAAAAAGTAAAAAAATCATTAAAAAACAAAACAAAATTAAAAAGAAATATATTCGATCCCGAATTTAATCACACATTGAATTGAAATTAAAATTACAATTTTAAAAAGAATTGGAGATCATTTCAGTAAAAGACAAAATTAAATAAAATTGAAAAAGAAAATACGAAATTAAAAAAAAAAAAGCAAAACCGACCAAACCGACCAAACCGACCGACCGATCGGTCGGCGAAATTAACAAGAAAAAAAAATCGGTTTCCAATTTTTGGAAACCGATTACGGTCGGTTCGGCGTCGGTTTGGGGCCAAAACCGACCCCGACCGACCGATGCTCACCCCTAATAATTAACCCTAGAGAAAGTGTTATTATTTATTAATGAAAAAAGTTAGAAAGTCAATCATTGAACTCAAAAAATAAATAAATAAATAAATAAATGAAGAGTTTAGAATATGAAAAATGTATCCTTTATTTTTATAAATGAATTTAAAAAATATATGAGTTTTTTTAGTTATAATTAATAATGAAATTTCAAAAGTTTGGAGTCTCAAAAGTTTTTAAAACTTTTTTATCTTTACAACTATACAAAAAGTTATCTCATACTTTTCTTTTTTCACAAAAACTAAATGTCATTTGTTTTTTTTTGTTTTTTACTTTTTTTCTTTCATTGTTTTGTTCTAACCTATAACTTTTGTTGGAGTGTTTGATCTATCATTCATCTTTAGTTTTCTTTTAGACGCAATTTTAATATTGTATGTGTATGTATATGTGGTTACATGTCAATTACCACTGAGCTAAGCTCGTTTTGACTAATGTTTATTTGTTTATATTCTTTCTTTCTTATATATATATATATATATATATATTTATATTTAATGATTGTATCTTTATAACAAATTCATAGTTTACCTTTTCTTTTATAACAATTTTACTTTAAACTATACATGTTAATTATTTCGATAAAATTGTAAGTTATTCAATTTAATAATTATAATTAAACTTGAAGAATTATAATTACCAAATTTTTATTAAAAAGTAACTTATCACCTTATACATAGTTTTTAAATATAAATAACCATAATATAATTACTTGATATACAAATAACTTTTTGAAAAGAAAATTAATTCAAATATTTGATGAAAAGAAATATTTTGCACGTGTCAAAAGACTAGTTTAGTAATGAAAGTTGAATAGAACTTTAGTAGGTGAAAGTTAGGACTTTGTGTGTTCTAAAAAAGACTTATGGTGAAAACATAGGATGCTAAAGGAAAAAAATGAGTTAGAGAATAATTTATAAGAATTTCAAGGCTTTTTAAAGGTAATACATATTCTCATGGTACTACACCTTGTGTGTTTTTTTTTAAAAAAAAAAACTTGCTAGTCTTTTTTTTTTTTTTTGTCTATTCTTTTATAATAAAGTTTATATAGGTTTCTCTTCTAATATATATATATATATCACACATTAATACAAGTTTTATATGTTAGTTAGCTATGCTCAATGTTAGCGACTTCTCTTAATATTTATCGAACTCGGGAATGAAAAAAGTTGGTTTTGTGACTTCGGCAAACTAGAAAATGAAAAAAAGTGAAATAAAATAGAGAAGAAAAGGGATAGAGGAACTTCCAGTGAGAATAAAAAGGACTGAAGAGAGAGAGAAAAAAGCATAGGAGAGAGAGAGAAAGGAGAAGAAGGAAGGAGAATAAAAAAAAGTTCAACAATTTTTCTGTTGGCATTGGTCGCTGTGTTCTGGCAAAGCTCCGCGACAATTTGATGAGAGAGAGTAGGAAGAAAACAAAGGAAGAGAAAGAAATATGAAAATGGAGAGATGGAAGAAAGAAATCCGATGATTAAAAAAAGATTTTTTTAAAAAAAAATTAAATAGGTAATCATTACCTATCCATGTCTTTTCAGTTTTCACTTTTCATCACGCTTCCCACATATATCAACTTTTTTTTAATGCATGTAATATAAATCGGTCGGTTTGGTTGATTCTTGTCATTTAGGCGAGCCGACCGACCGACCGACAAGTCGGTTTTGTTCTATGCAAAATCGATCCCAACCAACCTCATCATAAAACTAACCGACCGACTTTGGTTCGGTCGATTTTTCTTGGTTGGCTCGGTTTTTTGACTTGTTGGGCTCACCCCTAAAATTGAGTGTTCAACATTTAAACCTCTACAATAAAATTGATTGCTAATAAAATTCAAAATTCAAACATAAACAAAAAAAAAAAGTTATTTTTTTTTAAAATAATTTTTGTTTTTTAGGTGAACAACATTTTAGAATGAGATTCTAACCTCTTACTTTTTTTATTGAAGGTACATATAAATTGTTATCCAATTAGGCTCACTTTGCAATATCCAATGAAAAAAATATTATTTATCAAAAAGAGTGGGAAGCCCAAACACGCAATTTTGATTTCATTTATGAGCCAAAATCAATAAATTAACTAAACTTGATTTTCAGTAAACCACAAATCAATTAATTTTTATTTTTTAAAATAATAACTATTATTCATCAAAAAAAAAATAATAATAATAACTATTAAAAATGGAAATATAATAATAAATAATTGTTGATGCCAAAATCCGGACAGAGGACTCACCTGATCTTCACGTGACACCAACAGTGAATTTGTATAAACTGGGGAAGACGTGACATGCAAGACCAGCAAGAACCGCTGCACACCGGTGTGGTGTAGGCCACACCGCCTCCGATGTTTAAGTCAGAAAATTGAGGAGAAGCTAGAGAGTATTTGAAGAAGTTGAGAATAGAGTTTTTCTGAACCCTCATTCAGTGATGAAGAGAGGTTTTTATACCTGTTTTTCTATAATGACCCTACATTTCATGCCAAGATCCTAGGGCCATTACTACGTGCATTTCATTATACTTTCAAATAGTGAATAAGAAATAGCATTGGAGTAAAACATGCTTAGAAAATACGTGAAACTTTTCAGCCTGCGATCCTAGTTAAAACAGAACAAAAGAATCTTTAGCCATACAAGCAAAAACTTAAAGCGGAATAAACCATAAAACATCGCAATACAAGTTCAAAGAAAGAATTTCGAAACATAAAATGCGGAAGACTATCCTAAGGAAATCCATGGCTCAGTACCACTCTGTCACGCGTTCTATACACCCTTGCCTTTACCTGTAATTACATGTTAGGGAAAAGAATGAGTATTTAAGAAAATACTCAGTAAGTAACAATACTGCTAGACACTTGCAACAACCAAGGTTTCAACATTTTATTCGAGCTAAGGGCCTAAGGGTTAGGTCATCTCATTCTCATTCATTTCATTTCATTTATCTGTAGTTCGGGCCTCGTGATCAATTAACTCACCTATATATATAAGTTTGCCAACTCCCTGGTAGTGCACATGTGGGTGTTTTGGGAGATCTCTACTCCTACTGATGGTAGAAGGCACCCAGTCAGTGGAGTTGAGTCTCATCCCTCAAGGCACTAATGTGCGCGTAGCGCTCTAAACTACTATTTCACTGGTGGGGCGTTCATGGGTTTAAGTCAGAAATTAACTTCCACAGTTAGTAAATGGCACCTAGTCTGCGAAGCCAAGTCCCGCCCATTAAGCCCCTCATTTCAGTCTAATACATCTCAGTCCTAGGTGTTTAATTGACATGACCATCTTCTAAGGCAACTAGCCTATTCTTTTCCCTTTCGTAATCCTTTTCCCTTTAGGACCCCTTAACACTTGCTAATTTTATCTACAACCCAATTAACCAAATCCTTTTCTCTTACGGAGAATATTGACAGGCTAAACCGATATGCACCATCCCAACTCAATCAATCTCAAGAACAAGAAATGAAGGCGACAACAACACTCCTAAACAGAGAAAAACCACAAACTTCTCGTTGTCCACAAACAATGCCAATCAACTTATGATACATAACAGTCAAGTACTCTAACCTATCGCTTAGCACAGGTACACAACAACCAAAATCTTGAAGACAAGACATTCATACCATCTCAATCTCAACTCAAATATTTGATACCAACTCATGCTAGCAGTAAACTATCATTTAATGCATAACCATTTCATTCCAATGCAGCAAGTTACTTACCTTGAGGTAACTAAGCTTGATTGAAAACACCCAAACAACTTGATATAACGCCAACCACGTGATGCGAAATAATAGTCTATTAACACTTAAAATATATTCACACATCAGAGGCATAACAATCTCAATAGTTTCCTAAAACACAAGACTTGAGAGGGTTGAAAAACTCACCCAAACAACACTAATGCTTGCTGTCTAGCTACCAAATTCGCTTCGCCTTTACGAATTCGACCACCACTTACTACGGGCACCTTGGATTAAGATTAACGCTAATGGGTACTCACTAGTTGAAGGCGTTGCACATTCAAGACACGAGAGTCTGTTTCCTTGAGGCAAAGGCAGTGGCGATCGGTTTCGAGTGACAGAAACGATCAGATCTGAACAGTGGGAGCGAACAGATTTTTGCGGCGGCGACACAGATCTGTTATAGAAGAGAGAGAATGAGATTGAGGGAGAAATAGACGAGAGAGAGATAGAGAGCGTGAGGGAGATACGACATTACCGACGACGGCGTGCGACGGGAGCTACGAGCGGCGACGGCGATGGAGGCGGAGGCGCTGGCGTGCAGACGAGAGAGAGAGGAAGCCGAGAGGGATGAGAGGGAGAGAACGTGGTGAGGGAGAGAGAGAGCTTCGGGAGGGAGAAGAAGGAAAATCTGATTTTTTTTCATCGGTCAGATTGACTGAAAATGTGGGGGGAAAATTTCCCCCCACTCACCCACTTTTGATTGCCTAAAAAAAACCATTTCCTTTTTTTTTTAAAGGGCTGTTACATCATACTAACCTTAAAAGAACTTTCGTCCTCGAAAGTTGCCAGTACTGGAACAACTCTGGATACTTGGCCATCATTTTGTCTTCTCTCTCCCACGTTGCCTCTTCAGTCAAATGGTTTCGCCAAAGGACCTTTACGAGCGCTATTTCATGATTACGAAGGACCTTCACCTCTCTATCAAGAATTAGCATAGGCTTCTCCTCATATGACAAGTTCTTGCTCAGTTGCAAAGGTTCGAAGTCCACTTTGTGGGCTGGATCTGCCAGATACTTTCGCAGCATGGAAACATGGAAAACATTGTGTACCGTCGAAAGAGAAGGCAACAACGCTAGACGATAAGCTACTGGACCAATCCGTTCTAAGATCTCAAACGACCCAATGAAACGTGGACTGAGCTTGCCTTTCCTTCCAAACCTCAAAGCTCCTTTCATTTGAGCTACCTTCAAGAAAACATGATCACCCACGTCAAACTCTAAATCCCTTCTTCTTGTATCTGCATAGCTCTTCTGTCAGCTTTGAGCCGTTAACATCCTTGATCCGATCGTGCGAATAGCCTCGATGGAGGCTTGCATCAATTCAGACCCCAACAACTGACGTTCTCCGACCTCATCCCAATAAACAGGGGACCTACATCTTTTCCTATAGAGGGCCTCAAACGGTGACATACAGATGGTTGCTTGATAATTGTTATTATAAGCGAATTCCATTAAATGCAGGTGAACATCCCAGCTACTTGAAAAATCCAAAACGCACGCTCGCAACATATCCTCTAAGGTCTGGTTCAATCGTTCAGTTTGACCATCAGTCTGAGGGTGAAATGCGGTACTGAGGTGCAACTGAGTACCTAAAGCTCTTTGCAAGCTCCTCCAGAAATTTGACGTGAACCGAGGATCTCTATCTGATACGATTGATACCGGCACCCCATGAAGCTTGACTATCTCCGTCATATATAATTGTGCCCACTTTTCAACAGTGTAGGTAGGCTTCCCTGGGAGAAAATGCGCTGACTTGGTGAGTCTGTCGATAATGACCCAAATCACGGTGTAACCCTTGGCCGTTCTAGGCAATCCTGTGATGAAGTTCGTGGATATATGCTCCCACTTCCATTTTGGGACACTCAGCGGCTGCAACAAGCCTGCTGGTTTCTGTCTCGGGGCTTTTACTTGTTGACAAACAAAACACTTACTAACAAACTCAGTCACCTCTCTTTTCATGCCCTGCCACCAGTAGTACTGTTTCAAATCATGATACATCTTTGTACTTCCTGGATGGATTGAAAACGGTGAACTATGTGCCTCCGCTAACAACTCCTGTTTGAGATCAGCATCCCCAGGTACGCATAAGCGACCCTGGTAACACAAGTCGAGGTCCGAAGATAGGGAGAACTCGTTCACCTGCCCCGCCTCTACTTGACTGCGCTTAACAACAAGGTCAAGGTCACTTAGTTGTGCATATATGATCCTCTGTCTCAAGCTCGACTTAACTGTCAACTGAGCTAGGCGTGTTGTAACTTCGCCCACTGCAACCATAATCTCTGCACGTTCCAAGTCATCCAATATATGAGCCTGAGTAGTAATCAAAGCAGACGCATGGGCAGTCTTCCTACTGAGGGCATCTGCAACCACATTTGCCTTGCCCTGGTGGTACTGGATGTCACAATCATAATCTTTCACTAACTCTAACCATCTCCACTGCCTCATATTTAACTCCTTCTGGGTGAAGAGATATTTCAAGCTTTTGTGGTCCGTGAAGATTTGGATCTTCTCACCGTACAGATAGTGTCTCCAAATCTTCAAGGCGAAGACTACTGCTGCTAACTCCAAGTCATGGGTCGGGTAGTTCTTCGCATAATCTTTCAGCTGACGAGACGCATAAGCAATGACCTTACCATGCTGAATTAACACACAACCCAGTCCCTTCTTTGAAGCATCACTGTAAATAACAAATTCTCCTGAACCATCAGGTACTGTAAGTACTGATGCTGAAACAAGTCTTTGCTTAAGCTCTTGGAAGCTTGCCTCACAAGCTTCATTCCACAAAAACGGAGTACCCTTTCGAGTCAACTGAGTTAGGGGTGCGGCAATACTGGAAAATCCTTGCACAAAACGACGGTAATATCCTGCTAACCCCAAGAAGCTCCGTATCTCGCTGACTGAAGTGGGTCGGGACCAATTGGTCATTGCTTCTATCTTGGTTGGGTCTACTGTGACACATTCCTTCGACACCACGTGTCCTAAGAAGGAAACTCGTTGTAGCCAAAACTCACATTTAGAGAATTTGGCGTACAACTTGTTCGTTCTTAAGGTGATTAGAACTCTCCTGAGATGATCCTCATGTTCTTCTTCTGTCTTGGAGTAGATAAGAATGTCGTCGATAAAAACAATCACGAACGAGTCAAGGAACTCCTTAAATACCCTGTTCATCAAGTCCATGAAAACTGCAGGAGCATTAGTAAGCCCAAAGGACGTCACGGTAAATTCGTAATGTCCATACCTGGTCCGGAAAGCTGTCTTAGGTATATCTTCCCCTCTAATCCTCAACTGATGATAACCTGACCGTAGATCTATTTTAGAAAATACTACTGCACCTTGAAGTTGATCAAAGAGGTCATCAATCTTAGGCAGAGGGTATCTATTCTTTATTGTTACTTTGTTCAGCTCTCGATAGTCGATGCACAAACGCATTGTCCCACATTGTCCCATCCTTTTTTTTTCACAAATAAAACTGGAGCACCCCACGGCGAAACGCTGGGGCGTATATAACCTTTGTCTAACAGCTCCTGGATCTGTACCTTAAGCTCTTCCAATTCTGTTGGGGCCATCCTATATGGAGCTTTAGAAATGGGATTAGTCCCTGGCTCTAGCTCAATGCAAAAATCAACCTCTCATGTTGCCGGTAGTCCTGTCAGATCCTTCAGAAAAACATCTACAAACTCCCTCACTACCGGTATTGAGGACATTGATACCTCAGTGTTCCTTGTGTCAATCACGCTAGCCAGTAAGCCCCAAGCTCCTTTGTTAATCAATTTCCTCGCCTTCATCGCAGAGGCTACCTTAGGAGCACCTTTGATCATCGATCCTTTAAACTTGAAGCTTGCCTCTGACGAAGGGTTGAAGACAACCTCCTTACGATAACAATCTATGTTGGCATAATTAGAAGCCAACCATTCCATTCCCAAGATAACATCAAAATCACTCATATCAAGGGCGATCAATGTCACGTCCATCGATCGATCAGACACTAACATTTGGCAGGCTTTCACTGCTTCGCTAGCTAGTAACGTTACCTCCGCAGGGGTTGAGACTGACAAAACATAGCCCAACAGCTCTAGTTCTAGGTTGGATTGACTTACAAATGATGCAGAAATAAAAGAATGCATTGAACCCGAATCAAACAACACAAAAGCATAATGGCCGAGAATAGGGATGGTACCTGTCACTACTGCGTTAACGTTCTCTGCCTCTTGTTGGGTGGTGGCAAATATCTTGTCCTGATGTTGTGCTGGTCTTACCCCAGCTGCCTGACTTGAACTGGATGGCTGATCGACATAATTAGTTTTCTTCTGATTACAATTCGAAGCAATATGTCCTTCCCAACCACACTTGAAACAAACACGGGTCCCTGCCAGACAACGACCCCAGTGGTATTTTCCACACGTCTGACATAACGGCCTATCCTGATTAGGCCCTGGCTGATTCTGTGCTTTCTGTCGACGGTCTTGGGGCGGACCTCGTCTAGGGTAACGGTGGCCCCGCTGTGTGTTCGAGCTCATCTGATCGTACCTTCGCTTATGACCTGAGGAAGGTTCTAAAGAGACAACTGACGGTCGTCGATCAATCAGCTCTACCACCCTGACTGCTGTGGCATAGTCTTGGGGTTCATGGGCTGCCACACTGCCCTGAATCTCTTTCTTTAAGCCTGTGATGAAATGTTCTACCTTATCAGCCTCTACAGCTACCAGGGCAGGAGCAAACCGAGACAGTTTGGCGAACTCTGTCTCGTATTCCTCTACGGTTCGATTTCCCTGCGTAAGAGCCACAAACTCTGGTTGCTTCTTGAATCGAGAGGTTGTAGGGTAATACTTCCTAAAGAACTCCCCCTGAATTGAGTCCATGTGACAGGTCCGTTGCTGACGTCTATAGTCCTTTCGATCGATTGCCACCAAATCAAGGCGTTATCTCGTAATAGGAACACAGCGCAGTACACTTTCTGGTCCTCCGGGCAGTTCATGTGGCGAAAGACAGCCTCGATGGAGGACAGCCACAACTATGCCACCGTGGGGTCCATTGAGGCTCCATCGAACGGACATGGGTCCCACTTCCTAAAATCTCTTAAGCACCTTGCCTCCCGCGATAGGGCTTCGTTGTTTTGAGGCGCTTGGGTCTGTCGTCCCGCAAGCACGCCCGCAACTACAGCCTGAACTGCAGTCTGAACTATTGCTTGGATATCCACTGTGACAGGTTCTGCCGCAGGCCCCGGCTGTTCCACTTGTGGGTTTTCTGGTAGATTTTCTCCATGCCCCATAGGTAGCACAACTTATTCAGGGGCTGTACGACCCCTACCACGACCTCTTCCCCGACCTCTTCCACGACCTCTTCCACGACCTCGTGCACGGGGAGGCATGATCTATTACAAAAACATTTATCATCTTACTAAACAGGCTTGAATCCTTTAAACAATTCACAGTTACAAAACCTTATTCATACTTTTCCACAACATGAACCTTTTCGAATATATATAATATTTACAGGCTACAAAGTAAACAAACGTGTACCTGGTGTGACCGGATGCTTGCTGACAAGCCATGGATATACCTAAGGTTTACGATGTAAACCAGTCTACAGAACCTATAACCTAGAGCTCTGATACCAACTGTAACGACCCTACATTTCATGCCCAGATCCTAGGGCCATTACTACGTGCATTTCATTATACTTTCAAATAGTGAATAAGAAATAGCATTGGAGTAAAACATGCTTAGAAAATACGTGAAACTTTTCAGCCTGCGATCCCAGTTAAAACATAACAAAAGAATCTTTAGCCATACAAGCAAAAACTTAAAGCGGAATAAACCATAAAACATCGCAATACAAGTTCAAAGGAAGAATTTCGAAACATAAAATGCGGAAGACTATCCTAAGGAAATCCATGGCTCAGTAGCACTCCGTCACGCGTTCTATACACCCTTGCCTTTACCTGCAATTACATGTTAGGGAAAAGAATGAGTATTTAAGAAAATACTCAGTAAGTAACAATACTGCTAGACACTTGAAACAACCAAGGTTTCAACATTTTATTCAAGCTAAGGGCCTAAGGGTTAGGTCATCTCATTCTCATTCATTTCATTTTATTTATCTGTAGTTTGGGCCTCGTGATCAATTAACTCACCTATATATATAAGTTTGCCAACTCACTGGTAGTGCACATGTGAGTGTTTTGGGAGATCTCTACTCCTACTGATGGTAGAAGGCACCCAGTCAGTGGAGCTGAGTCTCATCCCTCAAGGCACTAATGTGCGCGTAGCACTCTAAACTACTATTTCACTGGTGGGGCGTTCATGGGTTTAAGTCAGAAATTAACTTCCATAGTTAGTAAATGGCACATAGTCTGCGAAGCCAAGTCCCGCCCATTAAGCCCCTCATTTCAGTCTAATTCATCTCAGTCCTAGGTGTTTAATTGACATGACCCTCTTCTAAGGCAACTAGCCTATTCTTTTCCCTTTCTTAATCCTTTTCCCTTTAGGACCCCTTAACACTTGCTAATTTTAACTGCAACCCAGTTAACCAAATCCTTTTCTTTTACGGAGAATACTGACAGGCTAAACCGATATGCACCATCCCAACTTAATCAATCTCAAGAACAAGAAATGAAGGCGACAACAACACTCCTAAACAGAGAAAACCACAAACTTCCCGTTGTCCACAAACAATGCCAGTCAACTTATGATACATAACAGTCAAGCACTCTCACCTATCGCTTAGCACAAGTACACAACAACCAAAATCTTGAACACATGACATTCATACCATCTCAATCTCAACTCAAATATTTGATACCAACTCATGCTAGCAGAAAACTATCATTTCAATGCATAACCATTTCATTCCAATGCAGCAAGTTACTTACCTTGAGGTAACTAAGCTTGATTGAAAACACCCAAACAACTTGATATAACGCCAACCACGTGATGCGAAATAATAGTCTATTAACACATAAAATATATTCACACATCAGAGGCATAACAATCTCAATAATTTCCTAAAACACAACACTAATGCTTGCTGTCTAGCTACCAAATTCGCTTCGCCTTTACGAATTCGACCACCACTTACTACAGCCACCTTAGGTTAAGATTAACGCTAATGGGTATTCCATTAAGGCATAAAAAAAACCCATAAATCTCAACTTACAAATTCCTTACTCACTAGTTGAAGGTGTTGCACATTCAAGACATGAGAGTCTATTTCCTTGAGGCAGAGGAGGCAGCGATCGGTTCCGAGCGACAGAAACAATCAGATCTGAATAGTGGCAGCGAACAGATTCGTGCGGCGGAGGCACAGATCTGTTACAAAAGAGAGAGAATGAGATTGAGGGAGAAATAGTCGAGAGAGAGAGAGTGTGTGACTGCCTAAAAAAATCCATTTCTTTTTTTTTTAAAGTGCTGTTACATTTTCCTCCTAGGGTTTTTAGGAATTCGGAGGTGTTTCGGGACGAACCAGGCAGAACCGGGGCATCAGGGGCCGAAAGGAGGTGAACGAGCTCGGCCCGCGCCAGTGGGCCTAATGGTCGGCCTCGGCCTTTTGCCGAGGCCGACCATGGCCCGACCCCTTTGGTCCGATCTTCCTCTGGGTCGGTTTTCTAGTCCTACTTTCGCCCGATTGTCCTCGTCAGCTCCTTGTTCGTCGGTGTGGTCCAAGATTACCTATAACAATAATAATATTAAATTAACAAAAAACTATATTAAAGTAAATAAATTTGAATGATTAAATAAAATATTAGTTTAATAAATGACTATGTCTTCATGACAGTGAGTTTGAAACGCTGTATTTTTTTAAGAAAGCTTTTACAAATAACGGTTCTTTTGAAGCTCCAATTATTTTGAAAATGTTGGAGATTTTGTATTAGCGTATACTCTATTATACATGTGTTCACACGTAACTTCAAAGATGAGACACGTGGAATAATTCTGTATTTGTAAACGTATGCGTATGAATGTACAATCTCTAACTTTAATCCTCTAATACTCTATCTTGTGTGTGAATGTGTTTCGCTTGAATGGTGGAATGCTTGATCTCGAGTTTGAGGTCGTCTCAAGAGCTTTGTAGCTTGTTCTTGAGATTGAAGTTGTTTCGAGGGCTTCGTGAGCTTCAAGGAGTCTTTTGATCTTCTGGACGTCTTCAAGTGCTCTAAGTTATGAATTCTCTCTAAAATCTCCAACTTCTGACTCCCCAAAATGAAGGAGAACTCTCCTATTTGTAGAGTTCTCCATGAACATGGGCTTGGGCTTAATTGACTTTGGACTTGGTCCACTGGGCTTGATCCTAACCCATTGGACTTGGGCTCATTGATCTTGGGCCAAATCATTTGGACTTAGGCTTTACTGATTTTGGACCGAATCATTTGGATTTGAGTTTGATTTAAATTTGACCCAAATATCATATAACCCAAATATTATATGACCCAACTTTGATCAAATGGTCATATTAAAGGCATGTGGTTGTCAACTCTGTTTTCAAATTAAATTTGGGACACATGTCAACTAAAGTCTCAAATTTATTTAATTTTAATTTTGTCATTATATTTGTATAATGACGTGACAATTTGTGATTGACCGAAATTTCTCCTTCAACAAATGTCCCTTTTCAAGGTTTATGCACAAATTATGTGTGGTTGAGTCTTGAAAAAGATAATTTGGGAATCAAAATATGCCCCTTGATTTTTAACTCCCTTGCATGTGTCAATTTAATCAAAACATGAAGTTGGTTCATAATTTTGATTTTTTTTTACACATATTTTGCACCAATTAATCAAAATTTGTGGCAATTTTAATTTGAACATAAGTTTGACATAAGAAATTTGGATTATGCCCAAACTTTAGTTTAAAATAAAATTCCAAATTTTGGCTTGAATGAAATTTGAATTGAAATTTATTGAAATTTCCACTTGGGATAAAATTTGGATTATGCCCAAACTTTAATTCAAGTAAATTAAAAACTCTATCCAAAAATTGGTGGGTACACTACAACAAATATCACATACGATAGCGTAAAAAAAAAAACGCTATCATAGCCTTTTTATAGCGTTTTTCAAACGCCGTCGTAGCCGATGCTATTGAAAGTCCTTGACTTTTCATAGCGTTTTTTCAGTGCTATAAAAAGTGCTATAAAAATTCTATTTTTCATTGCATAATTTATATGTTATAGAAACTTTTCATAGCGTTAACAAAAAACGCTATAATTGCTCTTTAATAGCATTTTTCATAGCTGTAAAAAAACGATTTTAGACACGTTGTCATAGCTGATGTTATTGAAAGTCTTTGAAAGTCTGACTTTTCATAGCATTTTTGCAATGCTATAGAAAGAGTTATAAAAAAGCTTATTTTTAATTGCATTATTTTGATGTAATTGAAACCTTTCATAACATTAGTATAAAAACGCTATAATTGATCTTTCATAGCATTTTGAACATCGTTCTAGTAGACATTGTTATAGATAGTAACTTTTACTGGAGTTTTTTTTTTTTTTTTTTTTTTTTTTTACATTTTTTACAATTTTTTTTTTTTTTTTTTTTTTTTTTTTTTTTTTTACATTTTGTACCATTTTCAAGTAGTACACAACAGTTTTATAGCATTTTATATAACTAACAAATTATTCAAATGTTATTACAATATCAACTCAATTACATAAACATTTAAATGCATTTACATAAACTTTTTCAAGAGTAATACTAAGTTGATAATCTCAAAGTGTTCTTATTGATACAGATGTAATTCATAATCCTAAACTAAAAATGAAAATAAAAAACGTACAAAATCCCGAAACACATTCATTTCAATAACATGTACACACATGGTTCAAGAGATTCAAATGAACATATCCTCCAATAAATATGTTGGTGTGTCATCCTTTCATTCACCTATAAAAAAATGTTTATAAGATCAATATATATATTTACATAATCAATAAACTAAATCAATATTTTAATTTGAAGAAACTAAATCAAACTTGAGACCTCTACTTTTTTTTTTGCCATTGTTGCCTCTTCTATTCTTTTGGTTCTTGCCTCCTCACTATCAAGATAAGCATGAAGGGGCCACATTTTGATCCATCAAAACAGAGATGAGTAACTAACAAGACCTCATGATTTTACTTGCAACAAATTGAAGGACAATAATTATATATGAGACATCTTTTCCTAAATAGCTAAGTTCTCAAATAAAAAAGAAAAATAGCTAAGTTATCAAATAAAGAAGAAAAAAGATTAGAGTGGAGAAATTAATTAGGGAAAAGAACTTAGAAGAGAAATTAAACTACAACTCTAGTTGTAAACTATGTACTCTAATCTATGAAGTCATATTGCACATGACATTAAGAAGAAATCATGCTATTAACAACACATATTGCACCTGCAGATTGAACAACAATTTGTTCTTTTTATTTCCTTAAAAGCAATATCTCTAATTGTTGATGAACCCCTTTTTTATTAGTTACCATTGGCATTTATCTTATGCCTTTTGTGTATATCCCTCCCTTTTTAGTTGGAGCATTTTGGTTGTAAAACTCTATTTAGTAGACAAAACACTTGTGTATATTCATGGTTTTGATAATAATACAACCAACTTACTTTGTTTTGTAGCCCCTTTTTTTCTTCCATTTTGTGTGTAAACCTCACCATTTTTTTTTTGTTTAATTACTACTCTAAAAATAAATATTAAAAAAAAACAACCTAGGAATAAACTAACGATATCTAAAAAACTCAAAAGAGTATATAGATAACTCAAAAACAAAGAATTTGAAAGAAAAATTAAACATAAAAAATTCAAAATCTATATAATCAGATTAAGAAAAAGTTAAACAAAAATAAAAAGACAAAGATGAATTTTTGAGAAGTTACCTCATGTTCGTGAAGTTGCTAGACCTACAACTTTGATTTAATCCACTATTCTTTCTTTTATATCTTCTCATCTTTCTTCTATTTTGATTTCTACTTTCATTCATTGGTGAGCAAGAAGAAAATGAGAAGAATTGGGAAAGAGTGAAGAAATGAGCTAGATATTTGGAATGACAATAAGAAGAATATTCTAACAGGGATAGCAATGTACTAACTTGGGTTAAAATAGTACTCAACATTTATTTTCCAGAGAGAAGATTATCAACACACCAACATAGTCTAACCATTCAAAAATACCACCTAAATGTCATGCAACGAAAAATTAAGTTACACAAAAGAGAACAAATTAGGGAAAATGGAAGTACCTCTTTGAAAAGAGCATCTTCAAATTTCTTTGGGCTCAATTCTGAAATAAAACATTGATTGAATTTTAAAGTGATGAAAAATATATAGAGAGCTTAAGTATATGCTCAACTAAACTATTGTTTCATACATCAAAATCAAACAACCAAGCTTAGAATGAAAAGTATAAAAACTAAGCAATACCATTGTTCTTTTGCTTTTCTTTCTCCACTTTTGAATCTACAAGGAAACAAATTTTATTAATTAGGAGATGAAGTATTAATATAATCATTAATGATCCATGATCAAACCTTTAGCTGGCTCACAAGAAAAATCTCAAAAGTAACGATATTTCACATTAATGTTTTCTAACATAAATTGCACCATTGGAATATGGTTCTCTGGATAATTTCCAGAATGTTTTGGACCTCTTCTATCACCTTGAATAAACCTTGAGCACAACAACTAAGAATATAAACACAACAAATGTTGGAAATTCAAACGTTACGTCCTAAATTCTCCCTTACCAAAACAACAAATAACAACATATAACCAATATTCGATCTCATAAATTGTATATAATGAAAGAGTAGGCTAGAAAATCAAACATGAGGCTCTTTCTTGTATCATGTGGCACAATTCATGTGAAGATTCTCAACAAATGAGATTAAAAAACAAATACTTACAAAAAGCAACTCAAATTTTTAGACCAACGCCTAAGAATTACAAATTAAGATAACATAGGTAGATCATCTTTAGCAAACAGTTCACACAATAACTCCTAATATCCTCAAAATTTCTTCACCTCAAAATTAAATAAACCACACAGAATATTAATTCAATATGAAAAAATCAAAAAGCTCATAAAAATTACTTCAGATTTTCTCTTTTTCTTTCATGGTATTGATTTGTTGAATACTAACCTATAATTTGCAGACACTTTTCTTGAACTTCTCCCATGGCTAAAAGTGAAGAGTTTCCTCAGAGAGATCGGAGAGACCTATGAAGAAGAGAAAATGAACCATTCAAAGATTGGAAGTCACAGTTGAAACAAGCAACTAAAAAATGTTTGTCATAGACTCATAATAAGAAGCCAACAACTTTTTTTCTCAGTAATGACAATCCTTAAAATAACTTTCTTTTCTTTTATCCTCTCATTGGTCAAAATTTTTTACCCAGTTGCTTGTAAATTGTAAAGTCAGCCAAAATACAAATACGCCAACAAAATTAAGATGACAGAGAAAGTATCTTTATTCTTTTATAGTATGAGAAAAAACTTCATTTTGTGAAAGTACTGTTTGAGTGAGAAATAGAAAGCATGTTTAGTGTCAATAAATAGTGGCCAATTCAACTCATCTCAGATGGGCCATGACCATGAGAGATCAAGTTGATAAATAGTATAACCTGTAATTTGCAAACACATCAAATTCATTGGGAAATTGTTCCTTACTGCTAAAGGTCAAATACCCACTAGCCAGTAGAAATAAATCAACCTTATAACTCGATGAACAAGATCAAAAAGCATGAGATCGACTGTAGAATTCAAAGGATTGATAATATCACAGATAAGAACACCTACAATGCATGGAAGCATGTACAGTAGAATATTTGTGCATACAAGAACATATGATAAATGACAAGACAACAACATAATTGAAAGTGAAATGGACAGCAACATAAGTACACTTATACTTTAATGTCTTAACTTGAAGAGATTAAATGTCATTCAAACGTGAAATGGGGTAGAATAGTCCTCTTAGTTCTTTTACCACAGATTAAAAGTAGTAGACTGCATATTTATATGATTCTTATATGCTTCAAAAAAGGCCAGAACAAATTCAAATACAACTGGACGTACCTACAAGAACTAGCTTTTAGAGACAGCAATGGTTTTAAGTTATTAAATTTTCAACTTAGGAGCTTGGACCTAGAGTTTGGAGGCAATCTTCAAATATTGCAAGTCCTTACCAAAAGTGTTCAACATGACCCAACTTTGAGACAAAGTTGTAGAGCTTTACCTACAGAGCCTTTGACTGAAAGTCCTTAAAACAACTGGTTGGTGGCCCCACCCAATTGAATTTCTCCACTTGCCTCTTAAGCAATTTGCCGAACGTAGCGTAAGGCATATTCCACAAAATTTAAGCACAATATTTGATAAAATATATGACCGAAAGAAAGGGTGACCGGTTAAAGCAACAATTCTTACCGATACAGTCATTCTCTGAGCTAGAATTTTTGTTGATTCATAAAGTGGTCTTGGAACTTCAGGAACACTCCAAGCCTGACAGTGAAGAAAACCTTCTAAGATATAGTGAGAGAAAACAGATGACTCTAAAGTGGCCTTGAGAGATTTTTTTTCTGGGTTGTTTGAAATCAAATAGTAATAGACAAGAGTTCCTTTCCATTCTAGGACCAATACATTATACATTGCCCAACCTTCCTGAATAGTGATGAGTGACAAAGATTTAACGAGATTTCGAAAATATTCCCAAACAAACACAATGAGCTTGAAGCAACAATCCAAAAGAATAACGAGATTTCATATTTTAAAATCTGACTTTCAGGATTGTTTTTGAAATTATAGCCAAACTTTATAATATTGAGAAAGAAGTTCAAGAAACATGGTTCTTTTGTTTATTAGCATTGACTAAAATTTCAAAAGCACATTTAAAAAGTGAAAAACTAAACAAAACCAAACCTTGGTAGGTATTCTTTATAATCTCAGTTTCCAATAGCAATGAACCAAAAACAAATTCTTATCAAATTAGCTTAAGGTTTACAGATACTAAAAGGGCAATAAGTTAAGTACTTCACTGAGGAGTAATGTGATCTCTTTTCCTAGTATGCACCTTCTTTACACATTTTCTTCAACTGCAACAAAAATTGAAATTGGTTAGTCGGGTAAGAAAGCAAAGTGAGTGAGAAAGAGAGAGAGACAACAATTTCAAGCTTTAATGTTTTTCTTTTCTGATTCAAAATAGACTAAAAGACCAAAAAAACAGAGAATCTTAAGCTCAAGACCATAGTTCGCTTAAACATTTAGGGGCTGTTTGGGGCGCTGGGTTGGTTATAATAGCTGGGGGTTATAATAGCTGGGGGATTATAATAGTCTGGGGGTTATAATAGTCTGTGTTTGGGGTGCAGATTATTATAGTCTGGGATAAAATAGTCTGTGTTTGGGGTGCAGATTATTATAGTATGGGATAAAATAACCTGTGTTTGGGGTGCAGATTATTATAATCTGGGATAAAATAGTCTGTGTTTGGGGTGCAGTGTTTTGGGATGCAAATTATTTTAGTATGGGTTCAAATAATCTATGTTTCAAGCTGACTGTTTTTTTTTTCTTGACTTTTTTTTTTTGTTTATTTTCCTCATACAACTTTGTATTTCAAATATTAATAATAAAAAAGGGTTTAGTTGTAAAAAAAAATAAAAGTTTTGGGTACAGGGGTTAAATTATGTGTTTAGCTTAAAAGAAAACAAAAATAACCTAAAGTAAAGGTTGATTTTCTTTGTGTTTAGAGTCATGGTTTTTTCACAAAATAAGTCATTTTATGATTTCATATAGAAAAACCATATTTGTTTCATTTATGTATTTCCAATAGGGGTGCAAGCAAAAACCGAAAAACCGACAAACCGAACCGAACCAAACCGATCCAATGGTTTGGTTTGGTTATTTTGAAAAAATATGGACATGTCGGTTTCATTTTTTAGAAAACCGAAAAATTTTCGGTTCGGTTCGGTTTTTCATTCAAAAAACCATAAAAAAATCGAACCAAACCGACTATATATATACTACTTAAAAAAACCCTAACCTTTTGCATATTGCCTCTTTCCACATCTCACTTTTTTTGGTTGGAAATCTCTTTTTTCTATGTAATTTAAAGTACAAATTATGATATTATTTGTATGTTTATCTTTATTATGTATATTTATTTACAATCAAATATTTAAAAATTGTTATTCACGGATTAGTTTGAGAAAATTAAATCATTGTATTGAATAAATTAATTAATTGAAGTTTATATTGAAAAAATGGGGTACAATGGGTCATTGGGCCAAAAAAAAAAAAAAAAAAAAAGCTGAAGTTAGAAGAAAAAATTGGTCATTTAAAAAAAAAATAAAAAAAAAGTCCACATTGGGCCCAAAACCGAAAACCGATCCATTGGACAAACCGAACCGAAGGAAGACCGAACCATTGGACATGTCTCATATTGGACATTAGTTCGGTTTATAGTTTTGTAAAACCGATTGGATCGGTTCGGTTCGCGGTTTGGTCAAAAACCGACAAAACCGAACCGAGTATCACCCCTAATTTCCAACATAAAAATGGTAAATGTTTATTAAAAACTCATTTTACCTTTATTATCAAAAGAATCAAATAAAATAGAAATCACATAAAATAAAAACTTGAGTAGTATTTTTTTAAAATTATTATTATCACGGTAAACTTAAATACGATAAGTATAATTTGGAATGAAAAATATGGTACGATGAAGGTAAACATTCATATACTTCATTATCAAAAGTAATTATGTAATAAAACTTCATATTTATATATATGTACAAAGACAACCTAGTATCTAACTCTCCCTAGAAATTTTATGATTTTTCCGACGACCACCAACAAATTTTTCGGCGATCGAAATTCTTTTCCTCTTTTTTCCTTTCATTTTCTTCTACCTCTTTTTTTCTTTATTTTCGTTTTTTATATTTTTCGAAATGAAAATGAGAAGAAGATTTTCTTAAAAAAAAAAAAAAAAAAAAAAAAAAAGTCGCCGGAAAAGTCGTCGGTGATTGCCGGAAAAGTGGCCGGAAAGTCGACCGTGGTCATCGGAAAAGTTGTCGGTGGTCGTCGGAAAAGTCGTCGGTCGGTCGTCGGTAGAAAAGTCAATGAGTCACATGGAAGAAGAAGAGAGTAAAGAGTTACTGTAGAGAATGGATAGAATAATTGGGGTGAGTTGAATAGTGGTTACTGTAGCAAAACGGGGGGAAAAATAACCAACTCCGCCCCTTATTTTTGTTGGTGCCCCAAACACTGGGTTGGTTATAATAGCGGGGACTATTATAACCAACACAGTGGGCCAAACGGCCCCTTAGGGTCATGGTGGTGATTTAATATTATTTTTTACATAACAGAACAATCATTTTGAAACATTTTCAAGATTTTTGTGCAATGAGAGTTCCAAATTTCAGTTCAAACATGAAACCTACTCTGAAACAAAGTTTCATGCGTTAGAAATGTAATTGGTACATAGAGTTCTCCACAGAAACAACCACAACAAAAGAAAAAAAAAAGGAGGACTGCATGTAGTAATTTCAGTGTAAAAGAAAATCTACACAGCAGAAATCTCTTTCCTAATCCTGCACTTGATGAACATTCTTAGAATGAAAAATCAAAATCCATAAAAATCCAACTAAAAAAAGGAGGACTGGGATCACTGAAAAACACCAAGACCCAATATTGCTGGACTGTTCGTGTGGACGACCTACTGAAATTCGTTGTTGGCGTCGTACGTTCAAGCTTGTTGTTCTCGCCGAAGATGATGCTCAAATCCGATGAAGGCTTGCGTGAGGGAGAGATCGACATAGATCGAGAGGAAGAGAGAGATAAAATTGAGAGAGAGATTAACCTCGTTGTCGTCGCTTGAAGCCGTCGAAACCACTGAACCCCATCGCCTGGACCCTTGCGCTCGTCGGAGGTGATCGAAGATGAAGGAATGACGATCGGTGACGAGAATTCGTGGAGAAGAAGAGGAGAGAGTGAGAGGGAAAGGGCCGGTGGCTAGAGAAAAAGTCTAGGGCTTCTCTTAGAGTGTGGGGGGAGTGTTTTACCGTAACGTGTCTTTTGCAAGCGCCATTTTTTCCGCTTTTTTTTTCTTAAAAATATTTTGAGCGCGTTTTTTTTATAGCTATTTTGAACTTATGCTATAATTAGATGCTAAAGTGATATTTGTTGTAGTGGTATTTGGAATAAAATTTTAATATAGAACCTCTAAAATTTGATTTGGGATAAGAGTTTAATTATACTCCAATTTAATTTAATTCAATCTGAACCAAATTAGGAGTCTATCCAATTAATTTGAATTTATCTCCCAATTTGTTTTAAATCAAATCCCATACTTTAAAATTTGAAACAAAATCCCCAAATTTTTATCTTTCAATTTGATTTAAATCAATTCTCATATATTGGGTTAAAATTTTGACAAAAATCCACATTTTGACAAAGATTATTCGTTGGAGATAAGAGTTGGTTAAATCAAACTAATATCTCATCATATTTCAAAATTGAAACCAATTTGAATGTCTTTCCAATTGATTTCAATCAAATTCTATTTAAACCAAAACTCCTAATTTGATGAGGATTTAAAAGATATGATTTTGGCTAAAATCCAAATCGAATTAGGATTTGGAGTTGGAATCTATCACTATAAATTGAGGTCTTCAACAAGAAATATCTCCAAGCTCCAGCAGACCAAAGGTATTTTCCACACTTTTTTTCTCTTCTTTTTGTTTCATGGCATAATATTTTTGGGAAGTGGTCAAACCCTGATTTAAGCGGAATTTCAGTTTGACCACTTGCCCCCTCACATTCTTCTTTGGGAAGTGATCAAACCTTGATTCGGGTGGAATTTCAGTATGATCACTTGCCCCCTCGCATCCTTCTTTCGAAAGTGGTCAAACCCTGATTCAGGCGGAATTTCAGTCTAACCACTTGTCCCCTCACATTCTTCTTTGGGAAGTAATTAAACTCTGATTCAGGCGGAATTTCAGTTTGATCACTTGCCCCCTCACGTTCTTGCTTGGAAAGTGATCAAACCCTGATTCAGGCGAAATTTTCAGTTTGACCACTTGCTCCCTCACACTCTTCTTTGGGAAGTGATCAAAACCTGATTCATGCGAAATTTCCGTCTGATCACTTGCCCCCTCACGTCCTTCTTTGGGAAGTGGTCAAACCCTGCTTCAGACGAAATTTCAGTCTGATCACTTGCCTCCTTGCGACCTTGTTTTGGAAGTGGTCAAACCCTGATTTAGGCAGAATTTCAGTCTGACCACTTGCCCCCTCACATTCTTCCTTGGGAAGTGATCAAACCCTGATTCAGGTGGGGTTCAACACGAATCCTTTCAACTTGAGGAAGAAATGACAAAGGGAATGACGACAGCGAAGGACCTTCAAACTTGAGAAAGGAACCGCGACGACGGAGGACCTTCGCGCTTGAAGAAGGAGAACCACAATAGAGAGAAACACCTTCAAACTTCGAGAAGAAGAACCTCTTAACTTGGAGAAGGATTGATGAAGAAGGAACAACAACGAAGAAGGAACACCGAAGTTCATGCGAGCAAGACACCAAACTTGGAAGAATGAAGTCTTCTTTTATTCATCCAACTTGTAGCATCCCATTCATAACGGTGCATATCTTCAAGTTGGTGTGTTGTCTCCAGTAATGATGAATTCCTTCAATTTGTATTTTCATGTTTCAATATTTGTTGCATTTTTTTTTTGTTTGCAGGGACTGGACTTAACGTTTTTTTAAACTGCTTACGTACCCTTGAAGAAAAGGGATCAAATCATAATGTAGTTCATTTTTTTTCAGCAATAATTTTTTTTATTAGTTTGACTGAACTTAAGTTTTTTCCATAAGCTGCCTACGTACCCTTTGAGTGGAAAGGGATCAAGTCATAACGTAGTTCAAGGGAGATTTTTCTTGTGGTCATTCACCTTTTTGTTGGGTTTTATGCCCTAAAACTCGTGGATAGTAAATGTTTATATTTGACTGAACATTAATAAAATGATAATTCATGTATTATTCATTTATTATTATTTGTATTGCGTATATCTTGCCTAAATAACCCTAATCCAATAAACTGAACATCCTAGGCTGTTAGTATGAGACTTGAACTAGTATGTGGAGACATAAGAGGATCGCTGTTCAAGTTACAACCTAAAGGGTCTATAGTATAGGGATAAGGTTGGGTACCTTATCCTAGTGACACTATGGATACAACCCACTTTGAATTATGATACAAACTCAATGATCCAACGCGTTCCTATAGGAGACATGCAAGTAGGGGTATCATGTGCAATGAGTTTGCATAAGATAAGACTGCGAAATAGTTAACCACTAGCTGTAACATCGTCGACTAGTTTAGGTTTTTATTTCACTAGGATGACCTAGGCAACTTAGTCTTAATCCTGAGTGGGTTATGGACTCCTGTTCACGAGGGATTGTCCTTTGATTTGTATGGGTGAGAGTGGCCTGCACGCCGACTCAATAAAACGTACCATTTTGGGGACAAGACCGAGTAGGGAGTTGGGAACATAATCACAAGAAAAAATTCACTCATTCTCGACATTAGGGTAAGTAGAGGTGTGTTCCCTTAAGTGGTGTCTCTGGGTTTGGAACAAAGGGTTCTGCCCTCTCTATGGCACGAGAAGGATTTTTGTTTGTTGGTTGGACCTCAAATAGGTTGTTCATTAGAGGAGCACTGGGGAGATGTAACCTAGGGGTAAAACGGTAATTTGACCTAGCTGGGGTTACGAACACACGTGAAGGACTAACTTGCTATTATTGGTCAATATCCGTGGACACAAAAATATATCTGCAATGAGAAGAGTGCAACTGTGGTTCTATAGTAGAGTGAAGCACAATTAACAAATATTGATTAACTTGGTTAATGAGTTTAACCAATTAATCTCATATTGTTGGAGCTTCTGGTCTGTAGGTCCATTAGGTCCCACCGGTAGCTCATATAAGGTGTTGAAGTAAATTTTCTAAGGAAAATTGATATGAGGGAGAATTGAATATTCGAAGGAGTTCGAATATTAAATTTAAAATATGAATTGAATTCATATTAAAACTATAGGTTTAAATTAATGCGCATTGGATGCACATTAAAATTATAGTTTAAATGAGGGAGATAATTGAATATGCGATAGTAAATTCAATGATTAATTAATGTTTAATTGGATTTAATTAAATTACATTAAAACTTTAGGTTATGTGAGGGATATTCATTTAAATGTGATTTAAATGAATTGGTTAATTAATTAATTAACCATTAATATAATTAATAATTTAATTATTAATTAAATTAAAAATTATATAACTGAATTTATCAGTTTGGCTGATGGTTTTGGTTACCCCACGATCTATTCTCCTTCCCGCCTAAAAAGATGGGAAGTTGAGCCTTTTTTGGGGTTAACTTCATCGTTGTTTTTACGAATTGTTCTCTCTGGTTCTCTACAACACAAAAGATTATTCTCCTTTTTCCCCTTAGAGAAAGTTCTGCTCCCATAAACAAACTTCACTATAGCCTTCAAAGAATACCGATGTCATCCTGTGGTGGTGTTTCGTGGAGATCGGTCCAACGAAGAACAACGAAGGGGCTGCTGGAATTTTGTGCAAGGTCACAAGAAAAGGCGTTTTCGGTCAAGTCTTCATACGACAGTAAGTACCCTTTGTTCCTATGATCACTAGGATCATTCTCTAGAGTAGATCTAAGTTTTCTATCAAAAATCAACATGTTTACAACATGTATTTACAGCTTTTAATATGTTTTAGTTTCTGTAAATTTTTTGGCCATCGTATCGGTATTCCATACGTTGTTTAATTTGAGTTGGTCCTCTGATAGTTTCCCCTGCATAAGGCTTTTAATCCCTACACTTTTAAGCTCATGTGGGCCTGGAGCATCATGTAGTTTAGACTCTTTGATAGCTCGCATAGCGATCTATCTTTCCCGTTACAATTTGGTTAGTCTTTGAGTAATTTGTAACCATTTTATTGCTCTTTAATGTTTATTTTGTAGGAAATTGTTATGTTGAGCTTAATTGAGAAATTGGAGTCGAATGGAGTTCAATCCTAAAAAAAAAAAAAAAAAAAATAGTCGAGACGCTATGTGACTAGCGTCGTGACGCTAGGCGAACTTTCAGAATCCGTAATTTCGCGGTAGCGTCGCGACGCTAAGACCAATTTTTGCCATGATTAGGGCTTTTTGGGGGACTTCTTTTGGACACCTTAGAGTCGTAAAACAGAGCAGAGAGGCTGATTTGAAGGCTGAAACAAGTGGAGCAAGAGGAATTGAAGGCATTGTTCGTGGGGATCGTCTCGGGGACGTGCGGTTCCGACCTACATAGTGTTTAATTTCCTTATTCCCTTATTTTAGTTAGTTTTTATGGCTGATTCATACTTAGTTTATGTTACCATAAGGATTATGTGTAGCTAAGTTGAACTCTTAGGGATTGATGTAGTCGTTGGGGCAATTATTGATTGATGTTATGGATTTATGTTATTGATTCATTTATGCATATTTGTATCCTTAATGCTTTCAATTTACCGGCCATAAATTGATTGATGTTTGTGCTTGAATCTAACTCGGGAGAGAGGATTTAGCTTAGAAATCATTATGCATAACTAGGATTTAGCTAGAAATCGGGAGATTATGGTTAATTCTAGAAATCGTTAAAAAGGTTATCCTTATTGCCTTGTATGTTTATTGAATTTAGATAGGGATATCGGGTTCAATTGCATGTGGGAGAATCATGGGAGAGGTATGTGTGACCTTAGTTTACCACGATTTATGAATCATAGCAAGTGTTAATCCATTAATTAATCCATAATTCCAATTAGTGAAATCGCATCCCTAAGACCATTGTTTCCATTGGATTTTCATATCTTTTGCATTGTTTTGTGTTTGATTTAATTTCACTCTCACTCAATTCGGTTCCCTAAATAAAATTGGTCAAGAGTATTTCAGGTAATTAAAATTGATTAGAAACAAATCCAGAGGACGACATTCGAATTTCACATTCACTATATTATTACTTGACTCGTACACTTGCGGTAAGAAAAATTCCACATCACTCTTACGATAAGGAGTATTACATTTCACACAAAGTTTTTTAAGAAACTTTCCATTTATCAAACCGATTCTTAATCTGTCTTTATCCACGATCTTGTATGCTCCATTTGTGTAGACTTCTTTGACAACGTAGGGTCCATCCCATTTAAGGTGTTAATTTGTTCCCTATGTGCGCGTTGTGATGATAAGCCTTCAAACAACAAGCAATAGATCCCCAACTTGAAACGATCAAAGCTTTACATTTCTATTGAAGGCTTTAAACATTCGTGCTTGGTAACATTCTAGCACTTGTTGAGTCTCTAATCTTTTTTCTTCAAGTGCTTCTAACTCTTGAAGGCGCAATCTGACATTATCTTCGGTTGTCAACCCTTCTTGTATGGTCATCCTTAGTGATGGAATCTCCCTTTCTAATGGGAGCATAGTTTCTACCCCATAGATGAAAGAACAAGGCGTGACCTCTGTAGGAGTGCGATGAGTAGTTCGGTAAGCCCACAATACTTCATCGATCTTTTCCTGTCAATCTCTCTTCGTCTTGGAGACTACTTTCTTCAATAAGTTACACAACGTCTTATTGAATGCTTCCACCAATCCATTTGTCGCAGCACTGTACATAGAGGACTTGTATTGCTTGAAGTTAAACTTCTCACACTACTTGTCCATTAGGCCATTGGAGAATTGTCTTCCATTATTTGCCACAATACGATGAGGGATACCGTACCGAAGATGATATGAGTGTTGGGTTTTATGCCCTAAAACTCGTAGATAGTGAATGTAACCGTTGACCGGATATTAATGAAATAATATTTATATATTTTTCCATTAAATGTTATTAGTTATTTTATATTTTTCTTTGCCTAAAATAACCCAAAATCCAATAAACTAGACATCCTAGGCTGTAATATGAGTCTTGAACTATATGTAGCGACATATGGGTGAAAGGGTTAAAATCCCTTTTGGCAGCGGAAGCAAACAAGACCAATTCGTTTCACAATTTCGTTTACGAAAAACTAATACATTGGCAATTAAAATTTACAGAAACAATTTCTATAATTACTAAGATTAAGCATGCTAGAAATTTATTTAAGATCAAGAAACTTACATGATTGGAGACAAAAACTGCACTATGCTCCAAGATTCTCATTCTTGATCTTCCAATCGACACCACCAATAGTGAACACCCGCTATATCTCTTGGATCACTGAAATAGGGATGGTGGGATCCAAAATATGTCTTGAAGGGAAAATTCAGCAAATTTTGTGGGTCACTCAACATTCGTTAATTGTGAATTAAATAATGGGACTGAATATTTTAATGAATTTAACATATGGAAACTAAATTTGATATTATAACTCAATTGAGTTATATTTTTCATATGTTTCAATTTTTTGTTTTAATTTTGTTCTTTGGAGTTACTAAGTTGCTAGCCTATAAATAGCAACTTGTTTTTTCATTTGAATCATCCCATTCCATTTGGTGCATTCTTCCTTCTTTCTTTGTTTGTTTTGATCTTGAGTCGAGTTGAGAGCAAGTATCCAAGAGTTTTGGCAGATCCGAGTAGTTCGAGGTTGTTGTTCTACCGGAATTAGTCGTTGTATCCAGTTGAGACGATCGTTATAGCCTGCTTGCAACATGTGCAGAACGAATAATTGTCTTTAGGACATCACTTTGTAAGCGTGCCTCGACTATTTATTGTTAGTATATTTTGCATCATTTGTCATATATACAGTGTATGTATTGTTATTTACATTGTAATTGTTAGTATCCAGTTAAGGTGTAATCAGTTTGCTAGATAATTAAGTTCTTATTTGAGCATATCTCCAACAGTTTCACCTGGAATAGTACCCAACCAGCTGCTCGATCAGCCATCCACCAAGTCAAACTTGTACATCAACATAAATAAACGAAGGAAATTTTGAATAGGTGAAAAGTAGACACAAAAGAGGCTATATTCACATAAGTTGATTTTATAGGATAAATGTGATGTTCGAGCATATTAGAAGCTCTTGTTATAATACAATTTAAAATGTTGAAAACTTAAATACATCATTCAAAATTAAAGCCTGGGATAGAGTAGAACCAGCGAGAATAAAAAAGGATAAAGTTAGCGTTGAATTTTAGAGGTCCCAAGGAAGTTTGTCTGTGAGTTTTCCAACCGTGTAACCAGCAAGGTATGATAAGCCGAAGGCCATAGCTCCAATTGAAACATAAGCGGTTACAGTTTTGGCATACACATGCCAATTTTGTGGCTTTTGAATGTGAGCTTTCTGAACAGCAAGAATTGCAGTACATGAAAGCGAAGCTCCTGCAGCAGCTGCGATCTTCAGATATCCTTTTTACCAGTGATCTTAACAAATGAGAATGCATAAACCAACGGAGGCACTAAGCCACAAAATATAAAGGATAAGAAAGCAATGGTAAAATGGAGAAGATAATCTATTTTGTTAGGTCTCAAGTATACGACGTCACTTTGGAGATCAGTTTGCAAAGATACCAAATACGGTGTCGTTTCCATTCTTCTATTATTATTATTTGTCATTGGTAATTTATTCTTTGTATATGCGTGCCATTATTTATTCATCCATGGTCTGCTGTAATAATTCAAGCTGAGCTAATACAATTATCTGGAAATTTCCTCCTCTCTTAGCCTTTTATTTTATTAACTTATTTTATCCATTAATACTCCTTTGTAGTATCTCCAACCTACTTCATCTCCAATATATCCATTCTCGATCTCGACCCCATTTTTCTTCAGCCTTGATAGCTGTCAAATTTCTTCATAAATTTTAGTAATGAAAATATCAAACCATTTTTTTAGCAAGCCATGGGTCGTTCTATTCAAAAGTATACAACTATCAATTAATTTTATAGTTAATAATAGAATGTCTTAGCATCAAACATTTGCTAACCTTTTCCTTGATCCAATCCCACAAAATACTCCAACTTCTAAAAGTATTTGGTCCAAAAAAAAAAAAAAAAAAAAAAAAAACTTGGCCCTGTTTTGTAGGCAATCCATATTCTGTTTTATGTTTTCAGATTTACTTACAGTGAATTGCGTTTGGCAGATGTGTTTTTGAAAACTGTTCTCGGATTCTGTGATCCAAATAGTGGAAATTCTAAAAACAATTTTTTTTATGTTTTCAGTGTATCCAGATTTTGAATTTGAAAATTTTAAATGCATAATTAAATTAAAAAAGATAAAAACTTTAATAAATATAGTATTTCACGTTATAAACTCGATTGTCCTCATCAACTCCTTGTACATCGGAGTGGTTCAAAAGTGCCTATAACATGATAATTTTCTTCTAATCTCTTTTTTTTTTTTTTTTTTAATTTCAATTTTAGATTTATTGCCTTTTTTATTTTTTATTTATTCTTCATTCTTTGCTTCCTTTTGGAAAGGTTTCTGCGATTTATGAAGTTTCTTTTGATTTCTTTTTCTTCCTTGATTTTGTTTTGTTTTTTTTTTTTTTTCTATTTATGTTCTTGGATTTATGAGGTTTCTTCGATTTCTTCTACTTCTGGTTTATTCTTCTTCTTCTTGTTCTTGATTTCTACTTCTGATTTCTTCTAATTATCTTCTTCTGTCTGTGCGATTTATGAAGTATCAAAATCAAGTCATATTTAAATGGTAGGATAATTGTAATGGGTAGCAATTTATGTTTTCCTATTTGCAAATATAGCAAAATTAAAAAAAATATGCAAATATGGCAGATCTGTTAAATGAATTTTTATTAAGGACATTTGCACAAATAGCAAAAAACACCAGACATATTACAAAATTACCCTTTTTATCAGCAACTATTTAATAGAAAGAACTATCAGTGTCTATCATTAATAGTCATTGATAGACTTCGATTAAATGAAGTCTATAGCAGGATAGTCTATTAGTGTCTATTTTTTATAGTTACTAATACATTGAATTAGTCGGAGTCTATCAGTAATAGATACTGATAGAAAGAATTATACAGAGTCTGTCAACATGATAGTCTATCAGTATCTATCATTGATAGTCACTAATACACTGAATTAATAGGAGTTTATCAGTGATAGACACTAATAAAAAGGATTATGCGAAGTCTATTGATAGTTTATCAATGTCTATCACTAATAATCACTAATTGACTTCGATCAATCGGAGTCTATCAGTGACTATAAGTCATAGACTTCGATTATCAGACTCTATCAGTAATAGACACTGATAAAAATGATTATACAGAGTCTATTAGTGTCGATCACCAATAGTCACTGATAGACTTCGATTAATCGGAGTCTATCAGTGATAGATATTGATATAGTCCGATTATCAAAGTCTACCAGTGATAGACACTAATAGAAAGAAATGTACGAAAATTGGTAGAATTTGTACATAATTCAAAATTAAACAGGGTAAAATGAGGTTGAGGGCATATTCTGCTTTGAGAAGTAATAGTTCAAAGGACACGTGTCAGTTAAATTTGTTAGCATATTGGAACCTTGAATTGTAGGTTCTAATCCTTTAATTGAGGTCGAGGTCGGCGTTCTTATCGAATTAATTAGGTTTGATAAATTGAGGATCGATTAAGTCGAGATAAGTAGCCATTTTGATTGCACTCTCAAGTGTAGCGTATATTTAGGTGGATTGAATTAAGAATGTTTGGGTGGATCTCGACTCGATTATGTGTGTGCTTGGTTGTTAGTATTGATGCTGGTGCCTGATTCACTAATATTTTGAGAAGCATGCATGATGAGAATATAAACATTGGCTAAGGAATTGGAAATTCCCAATATTTTCTATGGGAAATGCTGATGTTTGTGATGCCAATTTTAATTATACAGCATGTTTGGTTAGTTATTGGATTTTAGAAGTTTAAATGCTTATGGTTGTACTACTCTTAGATTATGATATGCTAAATTTGGTTGGTAGATTAGTATAGACCATGGTTTTTTCAAGCATATTTCAATATTACATTTAGAGAATCATACTTATGAATGTGATTAAATTGATAATAGGGACCTTTTGCATGATTTTAGGACTTTAGTTAAACTTAAAAGATTTTTAAGTCTCATGTTAGCTAGGGTAGATTTCCTTCCTCATTTCAGAACTGTTTAGAGCTTATGTTTAGACATGTTTTTTTCATGCACCAGTTGCTTGATTAGTTTCAGGATTGTTTAAAGCTTATGTGCATGCATGTTTTCATGCACCAGTTGCTCTATTAGTATCAGGTTCGTTTAGAGCGTATGTTCAGACATGTTATCATGCACTAGTTGTTCTACTAGGTTTCACGTACATTTTTCCAAGAGTACTGTGTTAGGATAGGGTCTAGTTCCACTAGAGAGTTGCTAGCTAGTCTCTAGTGAAACTTGTTTTACAGGACTAACTCACACAACACTAGCTCTAGTTGGCTCAGATTGGGGATTGGTAATTGCCCTTGACATAATGTCTCATGTTTTCCAATTTATGGCCCTAAAGTCAGAAACCCGAATGAATGACTCAGTTAGATCCCTATGATTTTAATACTCAAATCAAGTTTTCATGTTAACAGTTTTTTATGCTACCAATTTTAGCCCTTAAGTGGGCTACTTACTGAGTATATTCTTATATAGTCACCCATGATACATGTCTTTCTCTTTTCAGGTAGTACTTGATGACACCAGGCAAGTGACAAAGGCAGTGATTTGGCTAAGTTATGGAAAGCAACTGATTTCTGGTCAGTATGCTTAATAAATTAATAAAGATTTGTCGTACATATTTATCAATCCAAGTATAAATTGACAAGATCAAGTAATACCTGGTGAGTCCAGGGTCGAATCTACAGGGAAGAGTTTGTTTGCAAAAATAATATTTACTGATCTAAACTAAAAAAACGTGTAATATTATTGAAGAGAATAAATAAGAGAGTTGATATACTTTGAAAAATAAGATTTACAGAAAACAAAGCATGCGACAAAAGTGAAAGGGAAAATAATAAGGAGAATAGTATCCAGGCTGTTGTGGTTGCAACCTCATGCGTTTATAAGAACCCTGTAGCTCATACTTTGGTTAATTGATCCATTAATGCCTAAGTGAAAAAAAATCATTAGTTTTCCTTTCGGTACTCCTTTTGCGTTTGGCATAAAACTATCAATTGGTTATTTGGCTAGTTCATGCGTTAGGCATAGTTCTCTAAAACTTACAAGGGATTGTGTTATTCACAACGCTGTCTAAGCTCATGCATGCAATATCTTTTAGCGGTAGTATTTTAATGCTACCAAGACTACATGTCATGCGCTAACTTGCTCTACTTAGAGATGTCTGCATGCATAACCTGTCAGGGATTTAGCATACTGCTACCTCATCCGGCTGGCCAAGCGGGAGTTAGTAATGAAAATAGTATCACAACTAAGTAGAAAGCAATTAATGTTTCATTTAAATAAAAATATGCACTTACAAAATGTACTTATCACCGCATGAGGTGCTTGCGCTAAGCCTTGAAGAAGAAATTAGCTCATGCGAGCAAAACAAGACATCATGAAATAAAACATTATAAAAGCAAGTTTCCTCCTAATCACAGTTCTCTGTGATTTCTCTTTCTCCTTCGTCTTCCTTTTTCCTCTCTTGATCGAATGAATGACACCCTTCCTTTGAGTATGTGGCTTCTATTTATAGGCGAGGGAAGCTAACTTCTCCAAGTAATTTGCTAACGGCCACTTGCAACTTTTTAGCTTTTTTTCAGTCCACTTGCGTTAGTTGCGTCAGTTGTGTCAGCGCTGTCTTTTCATTTATCTTATCTGTCTCGTGATCATCTTGGGATGTGTGCCTGTGCTGAGAAGAAACTAAGAAAACAACTAAAATTAGTTGCGTTAACGCCTAATGTTTTATAATTTCTCACCGCATACATGAATATAGCCTACCGCATGAAATCATTTCATTTTCCATTCTTTTTGCGTTGAAGCAACGCATCATTGTTTCTTTTAGCCTTGTTTTAGCTTAAGTTTAAAGGACTAATAACTTATTTTTTGCAAGTTATCAGCAACATCAGACCGTGTCCCTAGGAGCCTAGTATCGAGTTACCTAGTTTCCTGCTTTTAAATTTTAAAATTTCGGTGTTATGAAAATTTTCTCTCAATTGTCTTTGATTATTTTATTATTTTAAATGTATCTACGGTTTCAAACCCTTGTTATTATATAAAAGCTAAGGATTTTCTTTTGATCTCTTTTGCTTTTAAGTTCAAAAGTTCGATTTTTCATGCATGTAGTAGTGACCTCAAGCATGCATTTGGCCCCTATTAAGTTGGGTGATGATTGACCATTCATGGCTTGAAAGTCATACCGTTTACCTACCATTAGGTAATGAAATCTCCAACTTCTAGAAGCTTTGGGATAGTGCCAAGGCAAACAACTAACATCTCGAGAATGTAACTATACATCGATGAAAGAAGCAAAACCTATATTCATTAATCAATTGGTCGATCATCCATAACGACTAACCTAACCCGCCCAATTGAAGAAAAGGCCAAGGGCAACCCTAGTGAAATGGTGTACAAAAAGGTAGAGACCGATACCCCACTCATGAAATTTTGAATAGAGAAAATTAAGGAGAGAATAAAGGAAGAAGAAAACACTGTGCAATAACAAGAGAAATTGAACATGAAAGTGCAGACTCTCGGTTTGTTTAAAGGAGGGAAATACCAAAAGTAAAACAAAGTACAAAATAAAATTTTTGGTATGTTAACTTTATTAATGGAAGTAATAAATGAAAGTGACAACTTCAACTAGAGTTTGAAATGGAGAAATATAATCACAAGAATCTACAACAATTTCCGACTAAGCATATCTACTTGGGTATTTTTGGCTTTTCCACGTGTTCACTTTATGTTTGTCCCACATGGAAAGATTTGGTGTTGGGAAGAATGTTTTTATATAATCACTCTTCCTTACTCTAATAAAAGTGGTTAAGGGTGGTACCTAGACCTCTTCCCACACGCGCGCCGCTGCCACCGCTGGTCGGTCGGACGGGGGGGTTCAGGTAAATAGAGACGGGCATTACCTTTTTGTCGAAATATACTTTATTTTATTGCCACCCACGTGTCACAATGTTGCTGCTCCACATGTCCAAGTCGGTTCAACGGTCTGATTTGGTTCGTCGTCGGTTCGGTCCATCCACGCAGTCCGTTCGTCTGTGTGATTCGCGTGCGTTGACTGTTCATTCCGCTTTGACCATTGGAAGCGCTGTTTGACCGTGCGCTTCGCCTACGTGGACTGCTCCAGACGTGACACATGGCAGCTGCTTGTATTCTTTTATGGAAAAGCAGTTTTCGATTGGCCTATAAATACAGCCTTTGAGTAAAATGGAAGATATCGAATTCACTTTCATTCTTCCTACTATCTCTTCTGATTCCAATCATTCTCTCTCGAGTGCATGAACGAGAAGGGTGTTGTGTTAACCTTGGGGAGCAACCGTAAAAAACGATTTAGCACAGTGGTCGTGCCAAAATTGCTTTCAAGGCAGTGGTTATCTCCTCGACACAACAATTGTGTTCCATTTTAGTTATAGGAGAATAAGTATCAAAGTAATCGATACCTTGTTTTTGCGAATAACCTACAACCACTAATCTAGTCTTGAATTTTTCAATTGAGCCATCTGGTCTAATTTTCTTTTTAAAGATCCACTTACACCTAATAGGTTTATTCCCCTTAGGTAAATCTACCAAGTTCCACGTTTGATTCATAATTAAAGAATCCAGTTCACTTTTAATGGCCACTTTCCAGAAACTAGAATCTATAGATTTTAAGGCCTCTTGGTAGGTTTTAGGATCCTCATCTATTAGACACATGCATGCAAATTGATCGCAAATTTTAACAAGAAAAACAACTAAAAAATCCGATCCAAAATCTTTCTCAGTTCTCTTTCTTTTACTCCTCCTAGGTTGAGATTCATGCATAATATCAACAGTAGATGAAGGACAAATAGACACCTGACTAGATCGTGAGATGTTATCTGGCTCATTTTTAATCATAGGAAAAATGTGTTCGAAAAATTCAACATCTCTATATTCACAAATTGAATTATCATCTAAACACATGAACCTATATGCAGCACTATTATGAGCATACCCAATAAACACACAATTAAAGGTTTTAGATCCTACCGTAGGTTTCTTAAATACCAGATATGGTATTTTAGCTAAGCACCCCCATACCTTCATATAGCTCAAGTTCGGCGAATATCCTTTCCAAAGCTTGTATGGTGTCTGTGAAAGGATAAAAGCCCTTTGGCAGCGGAAGAATTTTACAGAACCAAACACTGTATTCAAAAACTGTTTTAAACACCAATACAGAGGCAAATAATCACAGCAGTAAAATTCACATTAAAACTACTGAATATGTTATTAAACATGCTTTAAAACCTTTAGATCTAATCTAGATTGGACCCTAATGATCCAAGTTCAAGAACTACTTACTATAAGATGCGTTATTGATCGTTTCACCTTTTCTCCAATGGAATGTAGAAAATTCAGCAACCTCCAAGGTTTGATTTCGCTGGGTTTTGAAGACACAACCACAAAATCTTCACCAGTATTCTCACAAGGAACAACACGCTGATTGCTTGTGGGAGCAACAAAGGGAATTCTAGGGAATTTTCTTTTTGGTCTCTGTACTCTAGAGAGAAAACGCAGAGAGCCCCGTAACTGAGAGAAAGATCGCCTGTGAGTGATTGAGAGAGAGAGAGTCTAACCCTAACTGAAGAGGTGAGTTTTCGTAAAATAACAAAACTCCCTCCTTATTTCCCTCTCAATCGTGTGTTATCCTAGGTTAGTGGGAGACTTCATCAGTTAAAATAACTGATGAATAATTAAATTAAATTAATAATCAAATTATTAATTAATTTAATTTAATTAAATTAACATTTAATTTAACCACTTTTATATAAAACAATTTTATATAAATTAAACCACATAACCTATAGTTTTAATGTTGTTCAATTAAATTGAATTTAATTAAACTAAATTAAAACAATAATTAATTAATTCTCTAATTAATTAATATGATAATTAAATATCACATATTTAATTACATTTTATCTCAAATAAACTATAGTATTAATGTACATCACATGTGCATTAATTATAACCTATAGTTTTAATATGAATCCAATTCATATTAAACTTAACAGTTGAACACCTTCGAATATCCAATTCCCTTAGAAATTTACATCAACGCCCTTACTGAGCTACCGGTGGGACCTAATGGACCTACAGATCAGAAGCTCCAACGATGTGAGATTAATTGGCTAAACTCATTAACCAAATTAATCAATATTCGTTAACTATGGTTCACTCCACTAAAGAACCACAGCTGCACTCTTCTCACTGCAGATATATTTCTGTGTCCACGGATATCGACCATCAACAGCAAGTTAGCCCTGGGCTACCTCCTGGTCCTTAAGTACCAGTGCTCCTCTAATGAACAACCTGTTTGAGGTCCAACCAGCAAACAAAAGTCCCTCTCGTGCCATAAAGAGGGTAGGGCCCATTGTTCAAGACCCGGAGACACCACTTAAGGGAACACACCTCTACTTACCCTAAAGACGGGAAGAAGTGAATTCCATCTTGTAAGACTATGTTCCCAGACTTGGTTTTGTCCCCAAAATGGTAGGCTTATTGAGTCGGCGAATTGACCACTCTCACCCATACAAATCAAAGGACAATGCCTCATGGACAGGAGTCCATAATCCACTCAGGATTAAGACCAAGTTGCTTAGGTCATCCTAGTGAAATAATAACCGAGCTAACTAACGGTGTTACAGTTAGTGGTTAACTATTTCGCGGTCCGGTCTTTGTGCAAACTCATTGCACAGGATACCCCCACTCGCATATCAACTACATGAACGCGTTGGATCAATACGTTTGTATCAATATACAAAGCGTGTTGTATCCATAGTGTCACCAGGATAAGGTACCCAACATTATCCCTATACTATAGACCCTTTAGGCTAAAACTTGAACATTGATCCTCATATGTCCCTACATACTAGTTCAAGCCTCATTCTATTTGCCTTGGATGTTTAGTTTATTGGATTAGGGTTAATAAGACAAGATATAATACAACATTAAATAATACATCACTTTTATTAATGTTCGGTCAAATATACATTTACTATCTACGAGTTTTAGGACATAAAACCCAACAGTCTGGTCGCTCTTTCAGCTTTTCGTGGGCTGTTAATACATCAGATGGATGTGAAAACATGATTTCTCAATGGAGATTTAGAAGAGGAGATATATATGATACAACCTGAAGGCTTTGTAATTTCTGGTCAAGAGAACAAGGTATGTTAGCTTAAAAAATCTCTTTATGGTCTTAAACAAGCTCCCAAATAACGGTATGAAAAATTTAATAATAGCTTAGTAAACAATGAGTTTAGGGTAAATTCTTCTGACACATGTGTTTACTCGAAATTGTTTGGTGTTGATTATGTGATTATTTTCTTGTATGTTGATGACATGTTTATTTTCGGTACAAATTTAGAAGTAATAAATGATACCAAGTTATTTTTATCCTCACACTTTGAGATGAAAGATTTAGGTGAGGCTGATGTGATACTTGGTGTTAAGTTAAGAAAAATCGAAAATGGGTATTCATTGAGTCAATCACATTATGTTGAAAAAATGCTAGAGAGATTTGGTCGTTTTGATGATATACCTGTAAGAACACCTTATGATGTAAGTATGAAACTTATGAAAAATAAAAGGGATAGTGTCTCTCAATCTGAATATGCAAAAATTATTGGTAGCGTAATGTATCTGATGAATTATACTAGACCGGATATTGTATATGCTGTGAGTAGATTGAGTCGGTATACACATAATCCTAATAAAGATCATTGGGATGCACTTCTTCGTTTGTTGAGGTACCTTAAAGGTCAATAGATTACTGTTTGCAATTTAATAAATTTCCTGCAGTATTAGAAGGTTATTGTGATGCAAACTGGGTAACTGATAACGACGAAGTAAGTTCAACTAGCTGGTATGTGTTCGTTTATGGTAGAGGAGCTATATCATGAAAATCTGCAAAGCAAACGTGTATTGCGCGATCCACCATGGAGTCAGAGTTTATAGCTCTTGAGCTTGCAGGGCAAGAGGCGGAGTGGTTGAGAAGTTTACTTCAAGATGTACCACTGTGAGGGGCGTCTGTTCCAATCTCCTTGCACTGTGATTCACAAGCTGCCATAGGAATTTTCAAGAGCAGTGTATATAATGGCAAGAGAAGGCATATAATCCTAAGTAGGGGTGAAAAAACCGAACCGAACCGCCGAACCGAACCGAACCGGTCCTGTCCGGTTCGATTCGGGTTTCAAGTTTGTTTGTGACCGAACCGAACCGAATCGAAAGGTTTGGTTCGGTCCTCGCATATTATTAGCCCGAACCGACGCAGAGACGCAGAGTTAGGGTTATGTTTGTTCTATCGCATCTTCTTCTTTTTCTCGCTTGACATTCGCAACTTTGCTCTCTTGCTCAGAGTTAGAGTTAGGATTACGTCAGTTCTTGCCGTCGTCTTCAGAGCTTCCTCTCCTCTCGTGCTCGTTCTTTTTGTCGTGTCGCATCTTCTTTTTGTTCGAAGATTTGCTCGTTCCGATTCCATCATACTCTAAAACCCATTAGCTTTTCTTTGTTTTCTTCAACAACGGAAAAAAATTAACAGTGGTAGGTTTCCTTTCAGTTCTGTCCTCACTCCTTCCTCAGCTTTTCTATGCAATTTGGGAAAAATTGATGACATGCAAAAATGTCGTCATTTTCCTATTAATTTTAGCTAGTTTTGTTCATGAATTGTGAGCTTTAATGTATTTGTTGGAATTTCTAATATTTGTGTGTAAATCTTTATTGTAAAATATTTGGTATTTATGGCTTTTATTCCTTCCATATTTGTAATAGGTCTTTCTCCTATATAAGAGGACCTATATTGCACATATCAAGACATGAGAATTAGATTTATACTCTCAAATTTAAGATGGTATCAGAGCAGGTTAAACCCTAGCCGTCTCTAAAACCCTAAATACCATACTTCGAAACCCTAGCCGCCGTCGCCGTCGGAACCCTAGCCACCATTCTTGATTGGTGCATCATACTTCTGACGTCGGTGGTCTCGTATTTTTGCGTTGACCCATACATTTTCCTATAACCCTAAAAATACCCAAACCTAACCCTAGCTCCCAGCCTTTGCTGCCGCCGCCGCCCCCGCCGGCCACCTCAGACGTTGTCGCCGCTTACCCCAGACCCAGCCGTCGGGTATTTTGTGAATCGTGACCCAGAGCCTCGTGAGAAAACGACCCGCAACCCACGACTTCGCGACCTGCAAGTCACCGCCGTCAATATTCAGCGCCGTCGTCTTCTCACGATCTTTCTCCTCATCGATTCTCAGTCTACCGCTGTCGCCGCTGTCAGTAACCTCAGACGCCCCCGTCGGTTGCAACAGATGCTCATGCGAACATGACCTGCGCCTTCACCAACTCGCAAATTTGTCTCGCCTTGAGCTTCTGAATCTGTGGGGTTGTATTTCCGATAAACAAGATTGCTCGCCGTCACGATCTGAATCGTTCACCGCCGATCGGAACTCTTGTCGCCGACTTCAAACGGCGCAATCTACTTCCATCGGCGCCTTAGTACTCAGATCTGGTGTGATTCACGGTCGATTCAAGATCTAGGGTTACCTTCACTGGTTTGGTTCCTATCCGGTTCGGTTTATATCGGTTCATTGGTTTGGTTTGATTCATTGGTTCAGCTTTGGTTTGTTTGGTTTGGTTTATATTTTATTATTTCCCATTTACTCATTTTTTGTTGATAACATGTCCAAGGAGCAAGTTCATCAAATCCTAAAATTGCTACCAACCAATTTATCATCTAATAATTCTTGTGTTTCATTGGCACAAACAGGGAATTATCCTCAAGCTTTCTCTTGTGGCACTTCTTCTCCGTGGATCATCGATTCCGGAGCTTCTGACCATATGACTAGTACCTCTCACTTTTTTAACTCATATTCTCCTTCTTATTCTAATGAAAAAATTCGAATTGCAGATGACAGTTTTTCTTCCGTTGCAGGAAAAGGAACTATTAAATTGACTGAACATATTTCTTTACAGTCTGTCTTACATGTTCCGAAATTAGCCTGTAATCTCTTATCTATCAGCAAACTTTCTAGAGATTCTAATTGTCGTGTTATATTCTTTGAATCTCATTGTATTCTTCAGGATAAAAAATCGGAGAAGATGATTGGGAGTGCTAGGATGCTTGATGGCCTTTACTACTTTGATGAAGGTTCTTTCAGTAATAAAGTAACTCAGGGTTTCAGTAGTATGAGTTCTCTTTCTGGTAAAGAAAAAATTATACTTTGGCATCTTAGGTTAGGGCATCCTAGTTTTCCTTATCTCAAACATTTATTTCCAAATTTATTTAAGGGGTTTGATTGCTCCTCATTTGATTGTGAAAGTTGCATTTTAGCAAAAAATCATCGTTCCACGTATTTACCTAAACCTTACAAAGCTTCCAAACCATTTTATTTAATTCATAGTAATGTTTGGGGTGCTTCTAAAATTAGGACTCATAGTGGGAAAAGATGGTTTGTTACTTTTATTGACGATCATACTCGTCTATCTTGAGTGTACTTAATGGAAAAGAAATCTGAAGTGAAAGACATTTTTAAAAATTTTTACAATATGATTGAAACTCAATTTCAAACCAAAATTTGCATTTTACACTCTGATAATGGGACTGAATATTTTAATGAATCTTTTGGTGAGTTTTTAAAAGATAAAGGTATTGTTCATCAATCTACTTGTCGAGATACTCCGCAACAGAATGGTGTTGCTGAAAGAAAAAATAGACATTTACTTGAAGTAGCTCGTGCTATAATGTTTTCCATGCATGTTCCGAAATATTTATGGGGCGAAGCAATTCTCACAGCTACTTATCTAATAAATAGAATGCCTAGTAAGATCTTGAATTTTAAAACTCCCATTGATTGCTTTAAAAATGTTTTTCCAAAATCTCGCTTATATTCTGATTTACCTCTCAAAGTTTTTGGGTATACTACTTATGTTCACATCCCTAGTCACTTTCGATCAAAACTTGATCATAGAGCAGTTAAATGCATTTTTTTGGGATATTCTTCAAATCAAAAAGGCTATAAATGTTTTGATCCTCAGACAAAAAAATGTTTTGTAAGCATGGATGTGTCTTTTTTAGAAAATCAACCATATTTTACCCAAAGTTCTCTTCAGGGGGAGAAACCAAATTTGGAAGATAACTTTTGGGATGTTTCTACTCCTCTTCCTAACGTTATTTGTCCTGATGATATTAGTCCTTTGGTGCCAAGTATAGAAACTTTTCATTCAGGGGGAGAAATACTACATAATGGTCCTACTGATCAAGTTCCTGAGTTTAAAATTCAATCAGAGGAAGCAAGACCAAATAGTTGATCCTTCACAGAACCAATCTGAGACTCCGACGATTGAAACTGGAAAATCTGGTAATTCTTCTTCCATTCCTACTTCAACTATTCAAAATACTTTGCCAGTTGTGTCTGATCTTGATATGCCCATAGCCATTAGAAAAGGTACTCGAAGTTGTACCAAATATCCTATTGCAAACTACATGTCATATCAAAATTTGTCAAATAGTCATAAAGCCTTCACCTCTAGGATAAATGATCTGTTTGTTCCAAAGAATATACATGAGGCTTTAGAAGATTCAAATTGGAAAGTAGCAGTTATGGAGGAGATGAATGCTCTAAAACAAAATGGGACTTGGGAAATAGTAGAGTTGCCAAAAGATAAGAAACCAGTGGGTTGTAAATGGGTGTTCACCATAAAATGCAATGCAGATGGTAGTATTGAGAGATATAAGGCCAGACTAGTAGCTAAAGGCTTCACCCAAACATATGTGATTGATTATCAGGAAACGTTTGCCCCAGTTGCTAAAATTAACTCTATTCGAGTGCTTTTGTCTCTTGCAGTCAATTCAGATTGGTCACTTTACCAACTTGACGTAAAAAATGCATTTCTGAATGGTGATCTCGAGGAAGAGGTTTTTATGGACTTACCCCCAGGTTTTGAAGAAGATCTCAGATGCAGTAAAATTTGTAAATTAAAAAAATCCCTCTATGGCTTGAAACAGTCACCAAGAGCTTGGTTTGAGCGGTTTGGAAATGTTGTGTCCAGCTATGGATTTATTCAGAGTCAAACAGATCATACTATATTTTATAAACACTCTGAGAATAATAAAATCTTAATTTTGATTGTCTATGTAGATGATATTATTCTCATAGGTGATGATGAAGCTGGTCTAGCTGATCTCAAGAAAAACCTTGCAAGAGAGTTTCAAATCAAGGACCTAGGACCGTTGAAATATTTTCTAGGGATGGAATTTGCAAGATCGAAGAAGGGCATCTTTGTGAATCAGAGAAAGTATGTTTTTGACTTACTTGAGGAAACTGGATTACTTGGTTGCAAGACTGCAGAAACTCCAGTTGAACCCAATCTAAAGTTACAAGTAGCAAAAGTAGAAGAAATAAAGGACAAGGAACGATATCAGAGACTTATTGGAAGATTGATTTATCTATCTCATACACGTCCTGATATTGCATATGCGGTAAGCATGGTAAGTCAGTTTATGCATGCACCAGGACCAACTCATTTTGAAGCTGTTTACAGAATTTTGAAGTATCTAAAAGGGACTCCTGGGAAAGGCATTCTATTTGGAAGACATAATCACTTTCAGATAGAAGTTTATACTGATGCAGACTGGGCAGGAAGTACTACTGATAGAAGATCTACCTCTGGTTATTGTTCCTTTGTTGGAGGGAACTTGGTTACTTGGAGAAGTAAAAAACAAAATGTGGTAGCTAGAAGCAGTGCTGAAGCAGAATTTAGAGCATTAGCGCATGGAATTTGTGAGGGTATATGGATCAAAAGGATACTTGAAGAATTAAAGATTCCTTTGAACACACCTATACGGATTTATTGTGATAATAAACCTGCCATCTCTATAGCTCATAACCCAGTTCTACATGATAGAACAAAACACATTGAGGTTGATAAACATTTTATCAAGGAGAAGATTGAAGCGGATACAATATGTATTCCTTACCTTCCTACATCAGAACAAATTGCCGACGTACTAACTAAAGGTCTTCCAAAGAAGCAATTCGATAAGTTGATTGACAAGCTGGCTATGGAAGACATCTTTAAACCAACTTGAGGGGGAGTGTTGGAATTTCTAATATTTGTGTGTAAATCTTTATTGTAAAATATTTGGTATTTATGGCTTTTATTCCTTCCATATTTGTAATAGGTCTTTCTCCTATATAAGAGGACCTATATTGCACATATCAAGACATGAGAATTAGATTTATACTCTCAAATTTAAGAGTATTTTTATGATGATTTTACAGAAAACCGAGTTCGAGAAGCAAAACTGAGATTCTAAGAGAATTTGGGTGAATTTGGAGACCTTTTTGGGCAATTTGAAGAACAAACATTAAAGATCCAAGCCCTAAGGTCCAAAAAAGGAAGACAATTGAAGTGGGAGGCCCAAAAAGCCAAAAAGATTGAAGAAAGGAGGCAAAAATCTGCAAATAAAGCTTCTAGAAGGCCTAGCGTCGAGACGTTAGGACCGTAGCGTCTCAACGCTAGGTGGACAGCATAGCGCGTGCCAAAATCGCGACTGCGTCGCGACGCTGTGAAAACTTCTGCCCCAAGACAACATGACGTCACAGCGTCTCGACGCTGTGACGTAGCGTCTCGACGCTGTCGACTTGTTCAACAAGAAATTTCCAGCCCCTTTCCCTATAAAAAGCCCCTTCTCCCAAGGTGAAAATCATCCCATTTTTGGGGAGCTCTCCCCTAGCTCAATAGAAAGAAAAAGTGAGAAGAATTGTGAGGAAAAAGGAGGAATTGAGCGAGATTCCAAGGATCGGGATTCGAGATGTTCGTGACGGGAGCTTGGGATCAACTTATCGGTTATTTCTTCCTTACTTCTTTGTAATTTCTTATTTTAATTTGAGTTAGGCCTATGGATCAAGATCATTTTTGCATAATTATTTTCATTTGTGAGTAGATCTTGAGACCTAGGGTCGTTATTCTAGTTAATTGGATATTGTAGCACAATTGCTTGGATTATGTAATGAAATTCTTCATATTTCATCTATGCAATTCTTGCTTAATGCTTTTAATCTCTTGATCACGGATTAATTGATTTGTTGGTCTAGATTGATACTGGACAGAGAGAAATTAGATTAGATCTAAATTGCATGGCTAACGATTGCTTGGAGCACGAGAGTGAAAGAGAATTGTTAGAAATTGATTATGGAGTTGCTTAATGCCATATTATGATTAACTAAGGAAATGGACACATGAATTAGTTATGTTAGTATGAGATGTGGAGGAGCTTCAAAGAGAAATCCGCTTAAAATTACTTCTAGATTTATGGAATTGATGATTATTAGTTACATGCATCCATGAAATTGAGCTACAAATCCAAGAAAACTAGATAACATCCTAGGTCAAGTTCCCTTAATTGGATACTTCCGTTTTGTTATTGCATGTTTATTTTTATCTATTTCTCTAAATTTTTGCTTCATCATTCGAGTTGATCTTCTAAATAAAATTAAAACATGATGATTCTTGGTACTTAATGGAATTAATTCAATTTCCCTGAGGATTCGATACTCGGTAGTACCTACCGTTTTATATTACTTATGACGACCCGTGCGCTTGCGGAAAATCGTGCAACAAAAATCCTTTCTCTGGTTTCCATGTCGCTGCTTTATTGGATGGAGATATCTAATTTGACAAATCCATTTTTGTTGTTTAACTTTTTGAGTGCAGGTGGGACTTGGAAGAAGTTCAAATTGGTTGCTCGATTTCTACGGTTCTGGGAGTTGATCCTTATTCGAAGGCTAATGGCTGTGAGTTCCTGAAGGACCTCTTCCTATTCTCTTCTTCGTTTTCGTTTGGTATTTAGTGTTTACCATTTTTTTTTACTGTTTTTGAAACAATGGAGCCTACTGAATTTATTGGTTATCTTATCTATACGTCGTTTGGGAACTTTGTTCAGCCACAATTTTGGACTGCTCTTGCTTCTTATATGCATATCTCCCTGATGGTTGAAGTTTTGAATACAAGGAAATCTTGGAATTTCTGGAAATTTTGGACTGCCCTTGATTTTATTGGGTTCTGGTTGTATATGGCGTTTTTAATGCCACCAGATAATTTGTTTCTGTCAATTTCTTGGATCTGAATAATCTTTGGTGGTGAAATCTTGTTTCTCTACCTTCCTGGCTTCTTGTTTGGTTTGTAGCTCGTGAGGTAACAACTTCAATGCAAAACTTTTTAAGTTCTTTTTATTTCATTGATTTTGGTAAATTGTGTATGAGGGTTTGATTGTTTAGGAACAAATTCACTTTCAACTACATTAGGAGAGATAGGATGAGGTCTGGGTAGCTCTTCTGCAGTTGTCTTTAGGGAGGGGGGATGACCTTACTTGAACAGGATCATAGAAAGTAGAAAACTGAAAATTAAAGTTAAATTGCACCAACTAAGAGCATGATCCTACAATAATTCAGTTGTCTTTAGGGAGTTTGTACATGTGGAACAGTCTCCAAATTGCACCAACTAAGAGCATGATCCTACAATATCCCAAATTTCTATTAACATCGCAAGCAAATTATATACAATACATAAGAAGTAGCGTTAGACTTTTTAAATGGAATACTTCAAATAAGCCATAAAGTAAAAGAAAAAAAATTAAAAGTTTAAAACACCTGGTCATAGAAAGTAGAAAACTGAAAATTCAAGTTATACACACAATAAAATAAAATACTAAATTTTCCTTTCAACCATAAGAAGAATTGAGTACAACGAAAGGGAAATGAATCACTACTACAAAATGTAGAATACACTACACTTTATTTTAGATATTAGACCATAGTTTTGAAAAAACCATAGTGTAATGTTTTAGAGATTTGTCCAACCATGGTCTAAAATAAATAAACCTATTTATAGACCACGGTTACAAAAAACCTGTAGTCTAAAGGTTTACTATAGACTACAGTTTTAAATAATCGTAGTGTATAAATTACATTTACAACCACGGTAAATAAAAACCATAGTCTAAAAGGCAACTATAGACTCAGTTTTAAACAACTATGGTCTAAATATGAACTTTACACCACAGTAAATAAAAACCATAGTCTAAAAGCCAACTATAGACTACAATTTTAAACAACTATGGTCTAAATATAAACTTTACACCACGATAAATAAAAAACATAGTCTAAAAGGCAACTATAGACTACAATTTTAAATAACTATGGTCTAACGATGAACTTTAACACCATGATAAATAAAAAACATAGTCTAAAAGCCAACTATAGACTACAATTTTAAACAACTATGGTGTAAATATGAACTTTACACCATGGTAAATAAAAATCATAGTCTAAAAGACAACTATAGACTACAGTTTTGAAAAACTATGGTCTAAATATGAACTTTACACCATGATAAATAAAAACATAGTCTAAAAGCCAACTATAGACTACAATTTTAAACAACTATGGTGTAAATATGAACTTTACACCATGGTAAATAAAAATCATAGTCTAAAAGGCAACTATAGACTACAGTTTTGAATAACTATGCTCAAAATATAAACTTTACACCATGATAAATAAAAACATAGTCTAAAAGTCAACTATAGAGTACAATTTTAATTAACTATGGTCTAAATATGAACTTTACACCACGGTAAATAAAAATCATAGTCTAAATGCCAATTATAGACTACAATTTTAAACAACTATGGTCTAAATATGAACTTTACACCACGGTAGATAAAAATCATAGTCTAAAAGCCATATGCAGATTACAATTTTAAAAAACTATGGTCTAAATATAAACTTTACACCATAGATAATAAAAATCATGATTAAAAATATACCTTTACATTAAAATAAAAGAACACAGTGGTTTTCATATAAAAAAGAAAAAAGAACACAATGGTTTAAGAACCAACCATAGACTACAATTTTAAATAACCATGGTCTTATAATTAAGATTACATCATGGATAACAAATATCATAGTTTATCGTCATATTATTATTTTACATTAGATCATAATTTGTTAATACCATGGTCAAAAGTATACTCTTACACCATAATCTAAAATTCAACTATAGATTATAATTTTAAACAAACATAGTCTAACAATTACAAACAAAAATATTATTTAATAAAAAAAAATTAAATAAATTTGTATCATATTTTTTATTTAATAAACAAAATGTTTATAATATTTAAAAATTTTAATTTAATAACATAAATTTAAATAAAAAAAAACATTTTTTTTTAATATGCTACAATCATAAAAAAAAAATTAAACGAAGGCTTTTCTTAATTTATTAAACTGCAATTTAAAAGAATTAAAATGACATTTTGTAAATTTCTATAATATAATTTTATTTAATTCACTTAACTAAAGTTTTAAAAGAATTAACTTTTTTGACTAAAAAAAAAGAATTAACTTTAATGTATCAAAGAAAAAAAAGAATTAACTTTAAGAAAAAATCAAGAATTAAAAAATTAAAAGAAAAAGTAAGAAAACCTAACCTATATTTAGCCTTGTGTGTGGCACACAACGTACGTGGAGAGGGAGATTGAAGGGTAGTTTCTGCAAAAGGAGATTCTGATCGTTTAGCCGCTATATTCACATCTTCAACAACGAACATTGTCGCATCCCCGTTGTTCACTCAACTTGCTAACCCAATGCCGCCCTCCATTTTGCTAAACAAATGCCATCAACTGCAAGAGTATGTTTGCGAGTTTGCACGTTGTTGCTGTTAGAGAATGACTTAGGATTTTGCCCTTGAGAGTATCACTTGATGATTGTCCCACATAGGAAGTTTTGTAGTTGGGAAAAGTATTTTTATACAATCACTCTTCCCTAGATTTATAAAACTAGTTAAGGTGGTACAAGGACTTCTCCCCACACGCGCGCCGCCGCAGCCGTCCGTCCGTCCGTCGGACGGGCGGGCGGGCGGGCTCGGGCAATCGCGCTCGCGCGTAATAGAGAAGGTGGTTTTATCTTTTTGGGCAAAAATCCTTCTTCTTATAATTTCTTTTATAAACCGAACCGAACCACCCGTGTGGTCAGAGTCAGCAGTCAGCATTCCGTTCCGTTCGTTGAGGCGTGCAGACCGTTCGTCAGGCGTGGAACGTGGCTTCCGTTTCCGTTCGTTGAGGCGTGCAGACACGTGGCGCTCACAGCTTTCTCCTTGGACCTGCAGTTATGCCAATCCTTCTGCTATAAAAGAAACTTTGAGGAGAGTTCCATTCATCAGATTTTCCATTCTTCCATTTCCTCTTCTCTTCCTCCAATCCTGAGCAAAGTTAGTTCTTGATTCCAATCCTTCTCTCTCGAGTGCACGAACGAGGAGGGTGTTGTGTTAACCTTGGGGAGCAACCGGTATAAACGATTTAGCACCGTGGTCGTGCCGAAATTGCTTTCAAGGCAGTGGTTTACACCACGACACAACAACTGTGTTTTTCACTTTCGTTTCACAGTTGAAAGCAATTTGAAAATGTCCATCAAGACCAAGAAGCATGTTCCGGATCTATCCAAACTAGAACCTCTAGATGGTTCTAACTATCGTCGCTGGTCTCAGAAGCTGCTCATCTTCTTCGAACAGCTAGAGGTCGACTACATCCTAACCACCAACTATGTGGAGAAATCAGAAGCACCAGTCGTAGACCTTGAAAAATCTAAAGAAGTTCAGCCTGATCCACACAGTTCGAAGGAAGTACAGACTGTCCCTCAAAAAACAAAGGCCAGTTATGATATTGATCCAGAAAAGTTCGAGAAGGACAACAAGGCAGTTCGGGGTTATCTTTTGAACCACATGAACGACTCACTGTTTGACCTGTTCGTTGTTCAGAAGTCAGCTAAAGTTATCTGGGACACTCTGGAATCCAGATATGGTGGCGATGATGCAGGAAGGAAAAAGTACGTGGTCGGAAAGTGGATGCGGTTCCAAATAACGGACGACAAACCAGTAATGGACCAGGTCCACGAATACGAGAACCTAGTGGCAAACATTCTGACAGAAGGTATGAAGATGTGTGAGATTCTCCAGGCAAATGTCTTGCTGGAAAAATTCCCTTCTTCATGGAGCGACTACCGCAATCATCTAAAACACAAGAAGAAGGACCTGACGTTACAAGAACTGATCAGCCACATGCGAACTGAAGAAGCCAACAGGCAAAAGGATAAGTTGGAATCTAAGTCTTTGAATTCAGTTAATGCTAACTTAGTTGAATCTTCTGCTGCATCTAAAGACAGGTTCAAAAACAAAAATAAAGACAAATCCTCGCAGAAGAAGAACCATCCATTCAAGTCTCCTAGCGGGAAAATAGAGAAAGAGAAGTCCAAGCTGATATGTTATGTCTGCGGCAAACCTGGGCACAAATCCTATCAGTGCAACCAGAGGAAAGGGAAACCAGACCGGAGGCCTGATGGTGCACAAGCCAACGTGGTTGAAGCAGACGATATCATTGCTGCGGTAGTGGTGGAGGCTAATCTGGTGGAGAATAAGTCAGACTGGATTCTTGACACTGGTGCTTCGAGACACTTCTGCTCAAATCGAAGCTTGTTCCACGAGTTCCATGACGCTGTTGACGGCGAATGCGTATATATGGGGAACTCGACCACTGCTGGGGTACTTGGAAAAGGGAAGGTTCTCTTAAAACTTACTTCTGGGAAAACATTATCTTTGAATGATGTATTGTATGTTCCTTCATTGCGTAGGAATCTGGTATCTGGAAGTTTGTTGAACAGGGCAGGACTTAAGATTGTCTTTGAAGCTGACAAGGTTGTCATCACTAAAAATGGTAACTTTGTGGGTAAGGGGTACTTAGCCGATGGTCTGTTTGTGTTAAACATTGTCTCTATTCTTGCCGAAATGAATGAAAGTACATCTCGTTCTGCCTATATTGTTGAATCTATTGATGTATGGCATGGTAGACTAGGTCATGTGAACATTGCATCTATTAAAAGGCTTAAAAAACTGCATCTTCTTAATGTATTAGAATCACCCATTGATAGTAGATGCTCAGTATGTGTAGAGGCAAAATTTGCTAAAAAACCATTTAAGCCTGTTACAACTAGATGTACTGAATTACTTGAGTTAATTCACTCTGATCTAGCTGATTTCAAAAACACTACTAACAAAGGTGGCAAAAACTATTATATATCTTTTGTTGATGATTTCTCTAGATACACGAAAATATATCTTCTGAAATCGAAAGATGAAGCTAGTAGCATGTTTAGGAAATACAAAGCAGAAGTAGAAAACCAATTAGACAAAAGGATCAAAAGGTTAAGATCCGATAGGGGAGGTGAATACAGTGACAAGTCTCTCAAGGAATTTTGTGAATTAAATGGTATTATCCATGAGAGTACTGCACCATATTCTCCTCAACAAAATGGCATAGCTGAACGTAAAAATAGATCATTAAAGGAAATGATGAATGCTATGTTAATAAGTTCTGGATTGCCTAACAGCATGTGGGGGGAAGCTGTGCTTTCTGCCTGTTTTGTTCTTAACAGAGTTCCTCACAAAAGGTTGGACAAGACACCATACGAGCTTTGGAAAGGATATTCACCGAACCTGAGCTATCTAAAGGTATGGGGATGCTTAGCTAAAGTGGCATATCCGGTATTTAAGAAACCTACGGTAGGATCTAAAACCTTTGATTGTGTGTTTATTGGGTATGCTCATAATAGCGCTGCATATAGGTTCATGTGTTTAGATGATAATTCAATCTGTGAATATAGAGATGCTGAATTTTTCGAACACATATTTCCTATGATTAAAAATGAGCCAGTTAATATCTCACGATCTAGTCAGGTGTCTGTTTGTCCTTCATCTACTGCTGATATTATGCATGAAACTGAACCTAGGAGGAGTAAAAGAAAGAGAACTGAGAAAGATTTTGGATCGGATTTTTTAACTGTTTTTCTTGTTGAAAACTCAGATAAAATTGACGATCAATTTGCATGCATGTATCTAATAGATGAAGATCCGAAAACCTACCAAGATGCCTTAAAATCTGTAGATTCTAGTTTTTGGAAAGAGGCCATTAAAAGTGAACTGGATTCTTTAATTATGAATCAAACGTGGAACTTGGTAGATTTACCTAAGGGAAGTAAGCCTATTAGGTGTAAGTGGATCTTTAAAAGGAAAATTAGACCAGATGGGTCAATTGAAAAATTCAAAGCCAGATTAGTGGTTGTGGGTTATTCACAAAAACAAGGTATTGATTACTTTGATACTTATTCTCCTGTAACTAAAATAGCTACTATTAGATGTCTAGTTGCTCTTTCAGCTATTCGTGGGCTGTTAATACATCAGATGGATGTGAAAACAGCATTTCTCAATGGAGATTTAGAAGAGGAGATATATATGGCACAACCTGAGGGCTTTGTAGTCTCTGGTCAAGAAGACAAGGTATGTCAGCTTAAAAAATCGCTTTATGGTCTTAAACAAGCTCCCAAACAATGGTATGAGAAATTTAATAATACCTTAGTAAACAATGATTTTAGGGTAAATTCTTCTGACACATGTGTTTACTCGAAATTGTTTGGTGTTGATTATGTGATTATCTGCTTGTATGTTGATGATATGCTTATTTTCGACACGAATTTAGAAGTAATAAATAATACCAAGTTGTTTTTATCCTCACACTTTGAGATGAAAGATTTAGGTGAGGCTGATGTGATACTTGGTGTTAAATTGAAGAAAACCGAAAATGGGTATTCTCTGAATCAAGCACACTATGTTGAAAAAATGCTAAAGAGATTTGACTGTTTTGATGATATGCCTGCAAGAACACCTTATGATGCTAGTATAAAACTTAAGAAGAATAAAGGGGATAGTGTCTCTCAATCTGAATATGCAAAAATTATAGGTAGTGTGATGTATTTGATGAATTATACTAGACCTGATATTGCATATGCTGTGAGTAGATTGAGTAGGTATACACATAATCCTAATAAAGAACATTGGGTTGCACTTCGTCGTTTGTTGAGATACCTTAAAGGTACAATAGATTACTGTTTGCAATTTAACAAATTTCCTGCAGTGTTAGAAGGTTATTGTGATGCAAACTGGGTAACTGATAACGACGAAGTAAGTTCAACTAGCGGATATGTGTTCGTTTTTGGTGGAGGAGCTATATCATGGAAATCTGCAAAGCAAACCTGCATTGCACGATCCACCATGGAGTCTGAGTTTATAGCTCTCGAACTTGCAGGGCAAGAGGCGGAATGGTTAAGAAGTTTACTTCAAGACGTACCACTGTGGGGGGCGTCAGTGCCAGTCTCTTTGCACTGTGACTCACAAGCTGCCATAGGAATTGCCAAGAGTAGTGTATACAATGGCAAGAGAAGGCATATACGCCTGAGACATGGAGTTGTGAAACAATTATTGAAAGGGGGAGTTATCTCCTTGGAGTATGTGAGGTCTGAGAGAAATCTGGCAGATCCTCTCACCAAAGGCCTAACAAGGAGAGTAATCCTAGAGTCCTCAGGATGTATGGGACTTAAATTGTTGAAATAAATCCATAGCCCTTTATTTGGGTGGTCCAAATATGGACTTGATGGACAAAGTTTGGAAGGTCTTCATAGCTCAAGTTTTGAGTGGTTTACTGCGGTAGACTTGATGAAGCATGACGTGATAGTGAAGGTGTGGCCGCCTTCTATGAAAGAGTGTAAAGCATTCTCTTTCTAGAGCTCTCACGATGACCCAAGGTGATAGTGCATGGCCTTAAAATAGCACTTGTTCGACTGTTGTATCGCGGAATCAAAGAAAATATGAGGATACAAACGTGTTGTAGGGGTCTAAACCATGACTGCTGGAAGTTCAAAAGGTAACTTACTTTCACCACGTTGGTTATTGCCTTGCTTCACTATGCATTAATTCAAATCGAAAGATATTAATGTTTAAGTTTATTATCCTCCTTTGCTCAGGAAAATTAGTCATTACAGTCATTCGTGGGGGATTGTTAGAGAATGACTTAGGATTTTGCCCTTGAGAGTATCACTTGATGATTGTCCCACATAGGAAGTTTTGTAGTTGGGAAAAGTATTTTTATACAATCACTCTTCCCTAGATTTATAAAACTAGTTAAGGTGGTACAAGGACTTCTCCCCACACGCGCCGCCGCCGCCGTCCGTCCGTCCGTCGGACGGGCGGGCGGGCGGGCTCGGGCTCGGGCAATCGCGCTCGCGCTCGCGCTCGCGCGTAATAGAGAAGGTGGTTTTATCTTTTTGGGCAAAAATCCTTCTTCTTATAATTTCTTTTATAAACCGAACCGAACCAGGTCCAGGCGAACCGAACCACCCGTGTGGTCAGAGTCAGCAGTCAGCATTCCGTTCCGTTCGTTGAGGCGTGCAGACCGTTCGTCAGGCGTGGAACGTGGCTTCCGTTTCCGTTCGTTGAGGCGTGCAGACACGTGGCGCTCACAGCTTTCTCCTTGGACCTGCAGTTATGCCAATCCTTCTGCTATAAAAGAAACTTTGAGGAGAGTTCCATTCATCAGATTTTCCATTCTTCCATTTCCTCTTCTCTTCCTCCAATCCTGAGCAAAGTTATTTCTTGATTCCAATCCTTCTCTCTCGAGTGCACGAACGAGGAGGGTGTTGTGTTAACCTTGGGGAGCAACCGGTATAAACGATTTAGCACCGTGGTCGTGCCGAAATTGCTTTCAAGGCAGTGGTTTACACCACGACACAACAACTGTGTTTTTCACTTTCGTTTCACAGTTGCTGCATTTTTTCTTTCTTCTTTTTTTTTTTAATATTTTTCTATGTTCATGTTACTTTTAGTATGCATTTATTGATTCTCTTATGGCAGTTTTGCTGTTGAAATTGTTAAACAAGACCATAAAATAACAAAGTTCTTAAGAGTTTTTTCTGAGTTTTTTATTTATGAGGATGTCTTACATTTCATTAATTTTCCCTATACTCAGATTTTTATATGAGAACATTATTTGAAATCCAATTATTACATTATTCTTCATGTTTGCTTTACTCTAGTTTCTTTGATCTCTTTTTTTTTTTTTTTTTTCAATTCAATGTTGTTGGAGGTGGTGTGAGAAGAAGCAAAAACTTGTATGATAAATTTTGAAGCTTCAAAATCTCGTGATGTTATAGACATGTTTTAGATTTTTTTTTTGTTATCTAGAATTCAATTCGGTAGCTTTTCCAACATCTGTTTAATAAATTTTGATGGTATTAGAATATGCGTTTGATTCAAAAGAGTATCCATTTTCGTTGTCTTGGTTGCATGATCTTTGTTTCTTTCAAAGAATAACAATTTCTCTTGAACAATTTAACTTATAATTTTCTTATTGCAATCAATTTAATTTTTTTGCAGGGTCTTTGATAGAAATGATCCTATTGGTTCAATCAGCATTAAGGTATATATAATTTGTCATTGAATTTTATTTTTCATTTCATTTCTGGTAGGAAACAACATGCCTCGATGCTTCTTAACGTATTGGATGATTAGCTCGCATTATTTGTTCTAGGTAGGAAAGATTTAAAATGAGTATTTACATAGCATGTTCAATTTGTTGATAGATTTAAATAATCAAATTGTTTAGATGAAGCTCTTTTAATGTTTAATTTAGAAAACAACATCTTCAAGAATACACTACGTACTATTAAAGTTGGAGTTAACTATTAAAAGCACTTAATGTTAGACATTGTTCACTCTTAATTTATAGTTTGGAGTTCTTGACCATTTGTTGAAATTTATTTGAGATATTGAATATTAATATAATATAATTATATTGTTCTTCTTTTTGCAGATTAGTAGTAGAAAGACTCTAATCAAGCTGAGATCAATGAAGTTCTCGTAATTCTCATAGATAGTTTCTTCAGCAATACATTCTTGTACAAAATAATAAATGATATACAATTTCAATATGAACTTAGTATTTTACTTTAATTCAATTCAATGTAAATAATTTACATTTTCTTATTCAATTTTGAATTTTGTTTGAGTTTATTTTAATGGTATGTTTTGTGTCAATTAAAGGAAAAGTGGGAGAATGACAACGTTGATCTTCATCCTAATTTTTCTAAAAAATATGTGCATATAAATGGAGATTTATACAATAATATTAAAATTTTTAAATGTAAAAAATACCATGGTTGATCGTAACCATGGTCTGTATTATAGCCAACAGTATAGACCATGTCTAACGTCGACCATGATCTATACAAGTAGACTATAGCTAACGTCGACCATGGTCTATACTTATATATTATGGTGGACGTTAGACGTGGTCTATACTATAGACTATGGTTGATTATGACCATGGTCTATAGTATAGACTACACTGGAATATACTACGGTCGTAAAACCATGGTCTAAACCATAAGATCATGGTCATATGACTATGGTCTATTCCAAATTTTGTAGTAGTGAATGGTCTTAATACCTCAGAGTTCCCAAAGTTCTTCTTACAATAGACTACCCCCAACTTCGTACTGAGATGTAACTTCAAAACAAGACAAACTCGTATAAGAATAAGGCACAAACTCAAAGTCTAAAATATAGAGAAAAATTAATTTTATACCTTGTTTTGACAATAAGATAGCATGATATCTGTCATACTTGGCAAAGTATGGAGACAAATTTTGACAAAGTAACTTGGGTGGACTTTGATCAACTACTTTTCTAACAAAAATAGATCCTTGAAGTGGATTTAAAAGTTGGCTCATCTCCTTTTTCCTAAGTATGAAGACAAATTTTGACAAAGTAACTTGGGTGGACCTTGATCAACTACTTTTCTAACAAAAATAGATCCTTGAAGTGGATTTAAAAGTTGGCCCATCTCCTTTTTCCTTACGAGAGCAATGAGAATTCAGCACTAGACTCCAATAAACCTATCATAAAACAACATAGTAGACAACTTTCAAGCTTGAAAATGACCCAAACAGTTAAGAGCATTGGTCTGTCATCTATCAATAACAGATTGGGTGAAGAATGTCAAAACGAAAATGACCCAATGTACTACATTCTAAATCTAAACCATCCTTCATAACATAAAGACAAATGTGATACTAAATAATCCAGCAGATAACATGCCAATAGTTTCCAATTATGGTTCCTAAATCCTAACTATCTCCATTTTGTTAATTAGAAAACAGAATAATATAACTTCAACAAGATTCACTTTCAACTACATTAGTTTAGAGGTATTTTCACTTTATACCCTGGTTTTTTTCCATCGCAGCTTATGTCCTGATTTGTTCTTTGTTTTGCAGCTGGAATTGTTCTTTAGGAGAAAAATTGGACCTTTTATCTTTACACGTTTGTAAAGGGTGAACCTTAAGCTACTTCTCAACCATTCCTCATTAGGTAATACCGTAACTATATTCATTGTTTCTTTTTTGTTTATATCTATAATGTTTGTTGCATTCCCTGAGGATAATTTATTGGTTTTGCAATAGTTTGGTCTTGTTTTGTGAATTTTCGTTTGATTTTTATCCCAGGATGACTTAGTCTTTTACAAATGAGACTTCTGAACAAAGTCATACCCCTAATCTAGGTACGAGTAGTAAAGTAGGATTGTTAGGGAAACGGAAACCTATTAAACCAGCTTCAGATGCTTGGGAGCATTTTATTAGAGTAGAGGGATGTGATCCTGAATATCCTAGGGCTGCTTGTAAATATTGTGGAGCTACATATGCATGTGACTCTAAGAGAAATGGGACAACAAATATGAAAAGACACTTAGAGAAATGTAAGATGTATACAAGTAAGTCAGAGGATTATGTTGAAAGAGAGGGGGATTCTGAAAGTAACTTGATAGCTGCATCGTTCACTCAAGAGAATTGTAGAATGGTGCTTGCTTACATGGTCATATTAGATGAGTTACCATTTAAGCTGTTTGTAGAAAGCGAAGGATTTCATAAATTTTGTAGGGCATTAAATCCTAAGTTTGTAATTCCATCACGAGTCACTGTTGCAAAAGATTGTTTTCAATTGTACATGAGGGAGAAAAAGAGGTTGAAAAGTGTCTTGACTCGAAATAGCCAAAGAGTTTGTTTAATGACTGATACATGGACTTTCGTTCAGAATATTAATTACATGGTGATAACTGCTCATTTCATTGATAGTGAGTGGAACTTGCACAAAAGAATTCTAAATTTTTGTCAAATTGCTAATCATAAAGGAGACACAATAGGAAGAGTAATTGAAAAATGTTTGCAAAGTTGGGGGATTGATAGACTTTTTACCATCACCGTCGATAATGCTAGCTCAAACAATGTAGCATTGACATATTTGGTTAAAAAGTTTAAAGGAAGAAATGAGTTAGTGTTGGATGGTGAATTTCTCCATGTGTGATGTTCTGCTCATATTCTTAATTTAATTGTTAGTGATGCTTTAAAGGATTTGCACGTGTCTATCATTCGCATTAGAAATGTTGTGAAGTATGTTAGATCATCTCCTGCAAGATTACAAGCATTTAAAGATTTTGCTAAAGAAGATAAAATTTCGACCAAAAGTTGTCTTAGTATGGATGTTCCAACACGATGGAATTCAACTTTCACTATGTTGGACGGAGCAATTAAATTTCAAAAAACTTTTGAAAGATTAGAAGAACATGACCCAAGATATTTGCCGGAAGGTGAGATACCTATGATTGAAGATTGGGATAATGCTAAAGTGTTTGTGGAGTTCCTGAAAACTTTTTTAGATGTTACTTTAAAGTTCTCAGCATCTATGTCTGTAACTTCAAACATTTTCTTTCATGAAATTTTGTTGGTTGAAGAAATAATTCGTGAATACTCGATGTACAATAATGAGTTGGTAAGTCAGATGGCATCAAGCATGCAAGCAAAGTTCAAGAAATACTGGGGTATAACTACAAGTGAGAAAACTAATCTGTTGTTGTATGTTGTTGTTGTTCTTGACCCTAGATATAAGTTGAATTATGTGAGTTATTGTTTTCATGATTTTTTGGATGAAGAAAGTGCAAAAAAATGGACAAATAAGGTCGAAGAAACATTGCGTCGACTATGTGATGACTATTATTTAAGAATATCAGAAGGAACAACATCTACAAGCACAATCATCTACATCCATAGAAGCATCAAGTTGTCCAAGTTAGAGTGAAATACCATCTATCTCTTCTAATGCATCGAGTGAAACTGGATCTTATAAAGTACGTGCTGCTATCCATGATAGATATATGTTTTTAAGTAAGAAAAAAAATCCAGATGATGGTAAACAGAGGCGACTCGTTATTTAGATGAAGCTTGTGTAGAGGATAAAAATTTGATATATTAAATTGGTGGAAGGTAAATTCTGCTCGATTCAAGATTATCAGCCAAGTAGCAAGGGACATCTATAACATTCCTATATCTACTGTGCCATCTGAATCAGCTTTTAGTACTGGAGGACGGGTATTAGATCCATTTCGAAGTTCACTAACTCCTCAAACTGCAGAGGCCCTCATTTGTGCTCAAAATTGGATTCAATCTAAACCTCTTGATGACATGAGTGAAGAAATTGATGACGCTGAAGAAATTGATGAAGGTAAGATTAATGAATGACATGTCTTGTCTTCAAAAATTGTTTATCACATTGTTTGCATTTTATCAAGTTAATTGTTTTTTTTTCTTGTGTCTATAACTAGAACTCACAAACATACACAATGAGATGGAAGTTGCCTTTGAAAACTTGAGAGGTTCTAAATTTCTACTCTCAAATTTCATTTCTCTAGTTTATTTATATGAATTTAATTTTATGTTGAATTTCAAGTAACAATTCTTGTTTTTGTTTTAGCCTCTTGAAGTCTGACAATGGAGTTGGAGTTGTATCGAGAATGACTTTCTGGGGTAATCTTTTGCATCATGGTTCTATAACAGCTACAACATACACTCTCAGGCCAAGTTTTAAGAACTGATTTGGATGGATATCTTTCTTTCATTTATGCATTTTGATATATGAATTTATAGGTAAACTGAAGGCACTGAATGATAAATGGATTCAAGTTGTCTTCGAGCCACCTGAACTGAAAGTTGGTGGATTCGAGTTTCCATATGGTGGCAAAAGCGAGGTGCAGTGAATATATGACTGCGAAGGGTTCTTATAGGCAAAATGATTGAAGGATGTCGAGCCAAAATCACTTTGAAGATTTTTTGTAATTATGCTAGATTTCATGAGTTAGTTTTATAGATTTGTTTTAAATTTCATTGTTGTTGGCTTTCTAATTATGCTAGGTATTTGAAGCAAATAGATAGGTATATTAAGAAACTTAAAGGATAACAACACAAAAGTTGGTGTCTTTTTCCACTTTGGTCATATTCACTTAGACAAAGAGAGAGAGCTTCAAAGATTTCATTTGGTGAAAACTTTGTTGGTTTATAAATATTTTCTAAAGTTGCATTAACATAATATATATATATATATATATGTTTAATATATTTATTTTGTTTTTATTTCAAACTAGAAGATATACCATTATTGAATGTGTTTTGTTTATTTTGTAAAAGAGAATTGAAAATTAATAATTATGAATGATATAATGACACAAGACAGGCACATTTAAAAAAAAAAAAAAAAAAAAAACCCGCTGGCGACCCGACCCGACTCGGTTCGGGTCAAATCTGAACTGGGTCGGATCGTCCGTACACCTGACACAGGATTTTTTCACCCCTACTCCTGAGACATGGAGTTGTGAAACAGTTGTTGAAAGGGGGAGTTATCTCCTAGGAGTATGTGAGGTCTGAGAGGAATTTGACAGATCCCTTCACCAAAGGCCTAACAAGGAGGGTAATTCTAGAGTCCTCAACATGTATGGGACTCAAACTGTTGAAATGAGTCCATAGCCCTTTATTTGGGTGGTCCAAATACGGACTTGATGGACACAATTTTGGAAAGTCTTCATAGCTCAAGTTTGAGTGGTTTACTGCGGTAGACTTGATGAAGCATGACGTGATTGTGAAGGTGTGGGCGCCTTCTATGAAAGAGTGCAAAGCATTCTCTTTCTAAAGCTCTCACGATGACCCAAGGTGTTAGTGCATGGCCTTAAATAGCACTTGTTCTACTATTGTATCACGGAATCAAGGGAAAACATGAGGATTCAAACGTGTTGTGGGGGTCTAAACCATGACTATTGAAAGTTCAAAAGGTAACTTACTTTCCTTATGTTGGTTATTGCCTTACTTCACTTTGCATTAATTCAAATCGAAAGATATTAATGCTTAAGTTTAAATTCCTCCTTTGCTCAGAGAAATATTGCTTATCCCCATTCGTGGGGGATTGGGAATGACTAAGCATATCTACTTGGGTATTTTTGGCTTTTCCATGTGTTCACTTTATATTTGTCCCACATGGAAAGATTTGGAGTTGGGAAGAGTGTTTTTATACAATCACTCTTCCCTACTCTTGTAAAAGTGGTTAAGGGTGATACCTAGACCTCTTCCCACACGTGTGTGTCGTCGCGCCGCCGGTCGGTCGAACGGGCGGGTTCAGGTAAACCATGCTCTCGCGTAATAAGGAGATGAGTTTTACCTTTTTGCCAAAATATCCTTTATTTTATTGCCACCCACGTGTCACAATGTTGTTGCTCCACATGTCCAAGTCGGTTCAACGGTCCGATTTGGTTCGTCGTCGGTTCAGTCCATCCACGCAATCCGTTCGTCCGTGTGATTCGCGCGCGTTGACCGTTCGTTCTGCTTTGACCATTGGAAGCGTTGTTTGACTGTGCGCTTCGCCTGCGTGGACTGCTCCAGACATGACACGTGGCAGCTGCTTGTCTTCCTTTGTGGAAAAGCAGTTTTCGATTGGTCTATAAATACAGCCTTTGAGCAGAGTGGAAGATATCGAATTTACTTTCATTCTTCCTACTTTCTCTTCTGATTTCAATCCTTCTCTCTCGAGTGCACGAACGAGAAGGGTGTTGTGTTAACCTTGGGGAGCAACCGGAAAAAACGATTTAGCACCGTGGTCGTGCCGAAATTGCTTTCAAGGCAGTGGTTATCTCCACGACACAAAAATTGTTTTCCATTATCTTCTGACATCGACTACCGAGTCTTAACCTACTAATTGATGTTAACATTAGCATTGTTAACCAGTAACAAAAGATAAAACTTTGTTTTTTTTTTTGTTTTTTTACTTATTAGGTATATTAGTTTTATACTTCATATTAGGTATATCAATTATATTGGTAATATATATACTTCATTTTAAACATATTAGTTATATCAGTAATACTAATAGGTAAGTGATATACGGTGTGCATATATCATTGAAATCTAAAAATAACACAAAAAGTTGTTACATTTACAAATGTTTTTGCTCCCAATTACCAATACCGTAAATATAAATAAATTTAAAATTTTATTTCATAATTAATACTATTACTTAAAGAACTTGTTAGATGTGAACATAATTCAGTGATAATTGACATGTACTCATTTTCTAGAGGTCGAACATTCAAATACTCATACCCTATATTATTATTATTTATTTATTTATTTATTATTATTATTATTTTTGCATATGTTGTACATAAAAAAATTTAAAAATCAATACTTCAATTCCGATTTTGCTAAACAAAGTAATTTAAAAAATCATTACTAATTACTATCATATTACCTCTCTTGCCCAGAAGAGCACGTTGTAGAAAGTATTTTGATGTAGTGCTATTTTCCAGACGGTCAAAATATCTTTCCTCTATTTCTTGTATTCTTTTTATTGTTGATCTGAAAAATTCTGTGAAAATATCATAAAAATAAATTAAAATTCAAATAAAATCATTACTCAAAGAAATGGTGCACTAAAATTTCTCTAAAATTACCTCTACTAGGGATTAATAGAAGTAGGGACAATGGGATGACCTCACGTGTCCTTAATTAGTGTGCCATAAAGATCAGTTACCAACGTGATCATTTTTTCACTCAAACAAACTGTAGATCATTAATAAATTTAGTCTATACTTGCACTGAATTTCACTTCAATGAGATACTATGTTTATTAACCTGCGAATCTTTTCTTTTAATACTTTTTGGCTAACATGTCGAGTCGCATCAATCGACAAAATGTGGTTGTGAATTGTTAAGTAAGTATCTCTCTCGTGTAACTCGATCATGTTCTTCTTCAACCTTCCATAATTCTTCGTATAACTTTGCTAAAAAAACATAACAAATTAATCAAATACTTATATTCATAACACAATATCATAAAATTATGTTATAAAATTACCTATACTTTTTGTAATGTGTTATCTTAGATCATAAACTTACCTGTACGGTTGTATTTTGACCCCATCTTTGTCTTTTCACGGATAACTTTCAATTCTCGCAATCTCCGTTCATTTATCCAATGCACGCTAAAACATTAAACTTGTGATTATATATATATATATAGATATTATAGAGATAGATCAACTCAAAGAAATTAATTAGAATAAAGAACATATAAAAAATATGAGTCTCTTAGTTTTAATTATACTAAAAAACTTTTAGGTCAGGTGCACATGTGATGTATTCCATATACAAATGTTTTTAAATTCTAAAATTCCTTTATGTTGGAAATATGCTTAAATAAGAACGGAGTTACACTAGCAAACTGATTACTCCTTAACTGGATACCAACAATTACAGTGTAAAATAACAATACATACATTGTATATATGACAAATGTTGCAAAATATATTGACAATAAATAATCGAGGCACGCTTACAAAGCGCTATCCTGAAGACAATTATTCGCTCTACGCAGGTTGCAAGCAGGCTACAACGATTGTCTCAGCAGGATACAACGACTAATTCCGGTAGAACAGCAACCTCGAACTACTCGGATCTGACAGAACTCTTGGATACTTGCTCTCAACTTGGCTCAAGATCAAAAGAAACAAAGAAAGAAGGAAGAATGCTCCAAATGAAATGGAATGATTCAAATGAAGAAACAAGAGTTGCTATTTTTAGGCTAGCAACTTAGTAACTCCAAAGAACAAAATTAAATAAAATTGAAACATATGTAAAATATAACTCAATTGAGTTATAACACCAAATTTAACTTCCATAGGTTAAATTTGTAGATGAAAATATTTGATGTTTCAATCAAATTTGAAACTTTTGATGAATTTAATTTAAATCACTTTCTTTCACATTTTATTTGTAAAATATACAACAATCCCCCACATGAAAGAAAGTGAGAAAATTAAAAAAAAAATGTTGAGAGCAAATAGACAAGCTATGCATCAGGAGAGGTGTCTTCTGGACTTGAACCTTCCTTATGTAGGGATAATAGCCCTTGCGCAGCGGAAAAACGTACAGAACCTTTAACCCCGAATTAATTTAAGAATCAAAATACCAATACGTTGGAACAAAATTGCAGCAGTAAAAACCATACGGAAACTACTGAAATTTTACACATATAGCATGCTAAATCACCTCTAAACGCTATAGATCTCATCTATAAAGGACCCTATTGATCCGAGATGAAGAAAACTTACTTAAGAAGTTGTTCTCGATCGATTTGCCAACAAAAACACCTTGAATCCGAAAATTCCAGCAGCCTTAAAACCCTTTCTTTGCTGCAAATCTACCACGGACACCACCAAGAGAGTTGCACCGATATCCTCCCAGGATTTGGAGTTGAGTGGCTTGTGGGAACCAAAAATCTCTAAGGATCAAGGAGAGAATTTTGTCTCTGTATGCTCTTGGGAAAGTTACAGAGAGTTCTTGAGAAAGAGGTTATGCGTGAGGCTCTGTAGAGAGTGATCCTTGGGGCTTCCAAAAAGAAGTTACGGTAAATTAAAAAATCTTCCGCAAGAAAACATCCCACTCCCCTCAAAAATAGGTAGTTCACGCGTGTAGGGTTAATGGGTGAGTTTGACTGATCAGTTTTCAACTGATTAGTTAATGATGTGCAATTTGCTTACCGCAAGTGTACGAGTCAAGTAATAATATAGTGTTTTCGTGTAAAACGAGTGTCGTCCTCTGGATTGGTTTTCTAGCAAATTAAGTATCGCGAATACTTTTGTTCAATTTTATTTAGGGAGCAAAACTCAATGATAAAGATAAATCTAAAGACAAAAAGCATAAAATAAAAGTGGAGACTCAAATGGAAAGACTCTTAGGGAATTGATTTCATTGATTAAGAATGAAGATTAATTAATGGGATGAATTTAGCATGCAATTATTCTACCAAGTCTAGGAGTCTTTTATCACAACTATCTCTCCCGAGCATAATTGATTCTCATGCATGCAACCAACTTGATATCCCTATCTAAGTTTATTAACATGCAAGGCTTTGAGTTTAGTTCTTCAAGCAACTTCTAAAGTTATTCCAAATCCCGTCACAAACTTAGAATTTCTACTTTAGTCATGCAATTAAATAAAGTAAGTCTTAGGCCAAATCCCCTCTCCCGAGCAAGATTCAACACTCAAATCATTCAACTAGTGATCAAGTACTTGAAAGCATTTAACCGTAATTGCATAGGTAAAATAAATGCATATTCATACCACAAATCAATCCAACAAACTAAAACAACTACATCAATCCCTAAGACAAACAACTAGTAACTCATAGTCTTTAAACTACAAACACTAATTGAAAGAAAAGCCATAAAAACTACAAAAAAAGGTAAGGGAAAGAGAAAGGAAAACTCGAATCCGTCGAAACCAGCACGTCCCCCTCACGATCTCCACGACTTCTCGCTTGATTCCCGCTCCTTGGCCTTGCTTTAGCTCCCACCAAAGGTCTCTAGTCGAAATTAGGGCTAAAATCTAACCAATTGGGCTCCCCAAATCCGTAGCTGAAAAGAGGAATTTATAGAAAATTTGCGGATAGTGTCGCGACGCTGGGTACATAGCATCGCGACGCTGTCTCTGTTGCCGCCTAATTTAGAAAAGGAAAGGCAGCGTCGAGACGCTCCAAGAGCAGCGTCGAGACGCTCCAAGAGCAGCGTCCTGACGCTGGCCTGCGGATGGCTCTCTTTTGACTTCTTCTTGGTTGAATCTTTTCCGTTCTTTAGCCAATTTTCGTGTCCCGAACACGTATTTAGCTCCAATTTCTCGATTTAACTCTGAAACACGATTCCTACAAAAAGAACATAAAAATGCATAATTTTGGCCAATTAAATATAAAAGACTAGCTTAATTGATTAGGGAAACATAGCTAGCTATGCTCGCTATCAAATATGGATTATCATGTTTGTGGAGCCCTTGAGCATCTGAGTTCGGGCTATAGTTTTGAGCTTTCTTTGATTTGAGCATATGGTTGTTTTCTGGATGCTATTTTTGCATGACTATGATTTCCTAGGATAAGCTTTCTTGTCAATTTTCAAGCTTTCGATGAGTTGTAAGCATGTGTGCCCAAAAAGGGAGACTTTTTAAACTTTTTCTAGGAGATGTCTTGCATGAGTAGAGTATTTGTCTTGGCTAGATTTGGATTTGAATGCTTAGGAGCGAATTATTGGGTTCATATGCTTGTTGTCACCTCGATAGGTGTAGGGAAGAGCTAAAGAGTTAATTTTTTGCAAATTAGCATGTTTGATCTTGCTTAGGAGGAAAGAAAAGAATATATGCTTATCATGCTCATAAAGAAAAATCATTCTTGTTGTTACAATTTGAAAGAGAAAAAAAAGAGTCATGACTTATGCGCGCAATGCAATGATTAATAAAGTTTAGGCAAAAAGAGCTACCCCTGTTGTGATCAGTTAGGCCAACCAAAGAAAACTCCGGTTAAGGGTCCCTGCAATAGGTGTGTGAAAGCTAGTGCCACATATAAATGCTTGATTTAATTTTCACTTATAAGCACCTAAGTATGGAGGAAAACAAACTAATTTGTTCTATTGACTCGTTAGTGAAACCTTAGTGCCAGTGTAGAGGGAAGATGAGTTGAGAGTTTAATAATCCAATCCCGGGCTAGTAGAGTCTGATCTTGTTGAGTTAGATCTCGCTTGTGCAAGTTAATTTTGGAAAAATTTTAATTTGTCTCCCTCATTGGTCCTTGTGTGCATGTCTCTTGCTTGCTTGACTATTGACTTTTGAGCCTTGAGGATTAAGTCATGTTTGTTGCATCCATTCTTCTACTGTATGCTTGATTTTTAGTTTGCTCGAGGACTAGCAAAAGCTTAAGTTTGGGGGTATTTGATAGCGAGCATAGCTAGCTATGTTTCCCTAATTAATTAAGCTAGTCTTTTATTTTTAATTGGCCAAAATTATGCATTTTTATGTTCTTTTTGTAGGAATCGTGTTTCAGAGTTAAATCGAGAAATTGGAGCTAAATACGTGTTCGAGACACAAAAATTGGCTAAAGAACGGAAAAGATTCAACCAAGAAGAAGTCAAAAGAGAGCCATCCGCAGGCCAGCGTCGGGACGCTGCTCTTGGAGCGTCTCGACGCTGCCTTTCCTTTTCTGAATTAGGCGGCAACAGAGACAGCGTCAAGACGCTGTCTCCTTAGCGTCTCGACGCTGTGACAGCGTCGCGACGCTATGTACCCAGCATCGCGACGTTATCCGCAGATTTTCTATAAATTCCTCTTTTCAGCTACGGATTTGGGGAGCCCAATTGGTGAGATTTTAGCCCTAATTTCGACTAGAGACCTTTTGTGGGAGCTAAAGGCAAGGCCAAGGAGTGGGAATGAAACGAGAAGACGTGGAGATTCGAGTTTTCCTTTCTCTTTCCCTTACCTTTTTTTGTAGTTTTTATGGCTTTTCTTTCAATTAGTGTTTGTAGTTTAAAGACTATGAGTTACTAGTTGTTTGTCTTAGGGATTGATGTAGTTGTTTTAGTTTGTTGGATTGATTTGTGGTATGAATATGCATTTATTTTACCTATGCAATTACGGTTAAATGCTTTCAAGTACTTGATCACTAGTTGAATGATTTGAGTGTTGAATCTTGCTCGGGAGAGGGGATTTGGCCTAAGACTTACTTTATTTAATTGCATGACTAAAGTAGAAATTCTAAGTTTGTGACGGGATTTGGAATAACTTTAGAAGTTTCTTGAAGAACTAAACTCAAAGCCTTGCATGTTAATGAACTTAGATAGGGATATCAAGTTGATTGCATGCATGAGAATCAATTATGCTCGGGAGAGATAGTTGTGATAAAAGGTTCCTAGACTTGGTAGAATAATTGCATGTTAAATTCATCCCATTAATTTATCCTCAATCTCAACAATGAAATCAATTCTCTAAGAGTCTTTCCATTTGAGTCTCCACCTTTATTTTATGCTTTTTGTCTTTAGATTTATCTTTATCATTGAGTTTTGCTCCCTAAATAAAATTGAACAAAAGTATTCACGATACTTAATTTACTAGAAAATCAATCTAGAGGACGACACTCGTTTAATCACGAAAACACTATATTATTACTTGACCTGTACACTTGTGGTTAGCAATTTACACATCAAGTTTTAAGCGTCTCGACGTTGTCTCTGTTGCCGCCTAATTCAGAAAAGGAAAGGCAGCGTCGAGATGCTCCAAGAGCAGCGTCCCGAAGCTGGCCTGTGAATGGCTCTCTTTTGACTTCTTCTTGGTTGAATCTTTTTCGTTCTTTAGCCAATTTTCGTGTCCCGAACACGTATTTAGCTCCAATTTCTCGATTTAACTCTGAAACACGATTCCTACAAAAAGAACATAAAAATGCATAATTTTGGCCAATTAAATATAAAAGACTAGCTTAATTGATTAGGGAAACATAGCTAGCTATGCTCGCTATCAGTTAACAAATTAAATTAAATTAATATCTAATTTAATTATATACACATAAAACACTTTTATGTGTATTTTCCACTTAACCCAAAGTTTTTAATTTATCTTAATTAAATCATAATTTAATTCAAACCAAATTAAAACATCTATATTAATTAATTCACTAATTAATTAATATCTTTAATTAAATATCATATATTTAATTATGATTCTCTCAGCTAAACTATAGTATTGATATTCATCCTATGAACATTAATTATAACCTATAGTTTTAAATATGAATCAAATTCATGTTTAATTTTAATATTCGAACACCTTCGAATATTCAATTCTCCCTTAGAATTTTACCTCAACACCCCAATGGAGCTACCGGTGGGACCTAATGGACCTACAGATCAGAAGCTCCAACGATATGAGATTAGTTGGCTAAACTCATTAACCAAGTTAATCAATATTCGTCAACTGTGGTTCACTCCAATAAAGAACCACAACTGCACTCTTCTCATTGTAGATATATTTCTGTGTCCACGGATATCGACCGTCAACAGCAAGTTAGCCCTTCACGTGTGTTCGTACCCCAGCTAGGTCAAATTACCGTTTTACCCCTAGGCTACCTCTTGGTCCTTAAGTACCAGTGCTCCTCTAATGAACAACCTGTTTGTGGTCCAACCAGCAAACAGAAATCCCTCTCGTGCCATAAAGAGGGTAGGGTCCATTGTTCAAGACCTGGAGACACCACTTCTACTTACCCTAATATCGGGAAGGAGTGAATTCCATCTTGTAAGACTACGTTCCCAACTCCCCACTTGGTCTTGTCCCCAAAATGGTAGGCTTATTGAGTCGGCGAACAGGCCACTCTCACCCGTACAAATCAAAGGACAATCCCTCAGGGACAGGAGCCCATAATCCACTCAGGATTAAGGCCAAGTTGCCTAGGTCATCCTAGTGAAATAGAAACCGAGCTAACTAACGGTGTTATAGTTAGTGGTTAACTATTTCGCGGTCCGGTTTTTGTGCAAACTCATTGCACAGGATACCCCCACTCGCATGTCAACTACATGAACGCGTTGGATCACTACGTTTGTATCAATATACAAAGCGGGTCGTATCCATAGTGTCACCAGGATAAGGTCCCCAGCCTTATCCCTATACTACAGACCCTTTAGGCTAAAACTTGAACATTGATCCCCGTATGTCCCTACATACTAGTTCAAGCCTCATTCTATTAGCCTTGGATGTTTAGTTTATTGGATTAAGGTTTTTAAGACAAGATATAATACAAACACTGAATAATACATCACCTTTATTAATGTTCGGTCAAATGTACATTTACTATCTACGAGTTTTAGGGCATAAAACCCAACAAACTCCCACTTGAACTAAAACTCAAGTTACAGGGAAAGTATATACAATATAATCCAAAGCTGGAAATGGTACATGTATGTTGTACATTACATAAAAGGTAAATATACAAAATACAATAAACTACTTGTGTTTCTGTTAAACCCAAGTAGCGGTTAGGTTGTATCACAACCCTCCCACTGCGTCGAAGCTCTCCCACTACGTGAGGAGGACTAGATTGACGAGAAGAACTAGATTCTCCAATAACTCTTGTTGAAGGACCAGGTTCATCAACAACCCTTGTTGATCCTTCTGTAGCTTCTCCTAATACTAACTTACTTCGTGGTCGATGATCTCGAATGTGGTCTTCCTCCAAGAAAGTTGCATTTGTCGATACAAATACTTTATTATCTTGAGGGTCGTAGAAAAGACCACCTCTCGTTTCTTTCGGGTACCCAACAAATTGGCATATTCTCGTACGTGGTTCCAATTTCTTAGGATTTGTCACTAACACATGTGCAGGACAACCCCATATACGAAAGTAATGCAAACTAGGTTGACACCCCTTCCATAGCTCAAAAGGAGTTTCAGAAACACTTTTTGAGGGAACGTTGTTAAGAATATGTACTGCAGTCGCTACTGCATACCCCCAAAACCGAGCTAGGCAACTGAGCATAGCTCATCATAGATCGAACCATGTCTAACAAGGTTCTATTTCTCCTTTCTGATACACCATTCTGCTGAGGTGTACCAGGTGATGAGAGTTGTGATTGGATTCCATGTTCTATCATATAGTCCTAGAATCGCTGATCTAGATACTCTCCACCTCGATCTGATCGAAGTGTTTTAATCGTTTTACCTAACAGGTTTTCTACTTCAGCCTTAAACTCTTTGAACTTTTCAAGAGCCTCAGGCTTATGGCCCATCAGGTACAAGTAACCGTATCGAGAATAATCATCTATGAAAGAGATGAAATATTCATAACCACCTCGAGCCTTTACATTCAATGGACCACAAAGATCCGAATGTATCAGTTCAAGTGGTTCTTTGGCCCTATAACCTCTTCCAATAAAAGGCCTCTTGGTCATTTTACCCTCGAGACACGATTCACAGGGTGGTAAAGATGTATCTTCTATATCAGTTAGAAGTCCATTTTTAACCAAACGATCGATCTGATCGATGTTAATATGACCAAGACGAAGGTGCCAAAGATACGTGTTGTTACTTAAAGGAGAAACTTTTTGCCTTTTGTTTTGCGTTTCGGCCGTTTTAAACATTTCATGACTTAAAATAGCCTTAGCATCAGTTGGTCTTAACACAAACAAATTATTCTCACGTTGAGCAGAACATATATAAATACCATTCCTTGATATAATTGCTTCATTAAGCTGAAAGGAAATATTGTATTCTTGTTCTAACAAAGCGGAAACAGAAATAAGGTTTCTTTTAATTCGAGGAACCAAAAACAAGTTCTCCAAAATTAAAAACTTATTTCTAAAGAATAATTTCGCAGCTCCCACTGCACGAGCTGAAACGACGTCTCCTGTTCCAACCTTGAGCGTCATTTCACCGTCTGTCAGCTGCTGGAAATCATTTCCCTGAAAAGAAGAGCAAACATGATTAGTGGCTCCCGAATCCAGTATCCAGGCGAACTCATCATGTTCAACGAGACAAGTCTCTAATACAAGTAAATCGAATTTACCTTCTTTATCTCTTTTCTTCTCAGCAAGGTAACGGGGACAGTTCCGCTTCCAATGACCATCTGCGTTGCAGTGGAAGCACCTGCCTTTTTCGGCCACGACCTTGGCCTTTCCCTTCCCTTGCACAGCCTGTGCAGGAGCCTTCCCCTTGTCTCCCTTCCTCTTCTGTATCTGCTTCGATGAAGAAGCCTGGGGTACAGATTTAGTCCCTGAGGATGAACCCTTCAGGAACTTCTTTTTGGAATGGGCCAAGTTGGCCTCTCCTGTAACCACATTTTCCCCTTGTTTTTCTGCAAGGACTCATAAATTTGTAACTCCAAGAGGAGGGTAGTCAAGTTAAACTGAATCTTATTCATGCTCGCGTTCGTCCTGAAAGACAGATAGCTCGTATGGAGCGAGTGAAGGATGAACGCAACCTGACTACGCTCGCAGACAATCCCGCCATTTGCCTCAGCTATATTGAATTGGTTAATCATGTCCAGGACATGTTCCCGAATAGATTTACCTTCCTGCATCTTGGCATTGAAGACGTTCTTCAGGGCGTTGTGGTGGAGCTGGTAGGACGGAAGTCCAAACATCTCCTGCAGGGAATTCATAATTTCCTTGGCAGTTTCCACGTTCTCGTAACGCTTGACCAATACTTCAGATAAGCTGACCAGTATGTAGACTTTGACCTTTTCATTGGCCTTAGTCCAGCGTTCGTGGGCGTCTTTTACTGCCTGAGCGGCAGTGCGAGGGGGAACGGGAGGACATTCCTCCGTTAAGACAAACCCTAAATCTTCTACCACGAGTATAGTATTGAGATTGGATTTCCATTGCGGAAAGTTTTCGCCTGTTAGTTGTTCGTTTTTAAGCAAGGAGATAATAGAGGAAGACATTGCTGAAAAAACAAACAATTGACCGTATTAGTTATCTTTGCCTTAACCCATCACACAAGCAATACAAACAATTGCATACATCCAATCAATTTTGCAAACAAACAATCAAAGAACCCTAATAAAACTATGATTGTGTTTCACAACGATGCTTTAGAGGTTTAGAAGAACAGCCACCGAAGGGTGATCAGTTGTTCCTCCTCTAAAATGAGACTCTTCTCAGTCAATTTCTAATACCAGAATAACTCATATTCCATTAGATATTAACCACCGTTGTTCGGTCAAGGATTTGTTAACAATTAACTCCTCCCCGTAAGTGTAACCCTCCCACTTTCAGATCTCAGAGACACGGACCAACAGGCTACCGTTAGGAAAGACAACTGTTGGTAATTAGCCTAAGCGATCCTATCCCATTCAGGAGTTCACGGTGTTCCGAATCCTATGATCAGGCCCTCCGAAGGGATGGTTGCTCCAGGGCAACGCGCAGGCGGATCATAGGAATCTCACGTTGTGACCTAGGGGTTGAGACCGAAGGATACGTTGACACGTGTCCCGCTCCCACTTACTATAGTCACTTTTCCCATTCACCTTGGTATTGACCCATGCAAACAATCTCCGAAGGGAGGCCGCTCTACGACGACACGAAGCCGAGCATGGATCTCACGGTGTGAACTATACAGGGACGCAGGAGCAAAACTCGATTTAAATCAAGTTTTGTATTTTTCCTCCCACTAAAGTAACCTACCGGGTATTTTAGGGTTTGATTAGGTCTAGATAAATCCGGCTAAGTCATTTATCTAAGTCTAGTCCTATTATAACTATTATAATAAGACCTAATGTCTAGGTGTATTAAACAATTTTAATTTACCTAGCGACATTATTCTAACATTAACCTGAGATTAATTCAACTCCGGTGTTCCAGATCAGTTCCCAGGTAGGAGATGTTCCATATATCGTCAACTTAAATACCTCCAATCCTTAGACAGAACTTCACTGGTAGAGTTCCCTTATAATCTCAGGAATGTTTGTCCTACTTAGTTCATTAAAACTATTTTAAAACTAAGTAAGAAATTATAATCCTATTAGAAAATGATCTTAGGTCTAATTAATTTTAACTCATTTAAAATTAATTCATTTTAACCTAAGATCCTATGTGAGCATGCATATCTTGATTATAGATTGACGGTTTCTAATCATAAATCTTAAACTATTTCAAAATTTTAATGATTAGCCCTATAATCATGCATACTATAGTTTAAATCAATTAACAATCATATTCTAATTAATCAAATTTAAACTATATAACTTTGCATTGCATGAAATTAATATAACTCCTATATTAACCTATGGATGTATCATGCTCAATGCAATTTGATTTCCATTTTTAATAAATAAACAATTTTATTATTGCCAAAAATGGAAAATCACCTTAGCATGCTGCAAACAATTTATTTTTAATATAACTCTTATATTAAAACTATGTAATTGCATGCATCATACTATTCCTTTTTCATGAATTTAATATAACTCAACTATATATTAAATAAATCATGAAAAACCATGCATTATCATCCAAATATTATAATCATATTTTAACATACATAATGCATGAGCATGCTTTATATCCTAAGGTGGGATTAAAAATTTAAATGACATCCATAAAGCATTTAAATAGCGAATAAACCGATTTAATTTGCCCCTAGGATAGATTAATGCAAAATTACACTAATAAAGCAATAAATCTATCCTATTACATAAATTTGCAGCTCCAAATCCGGTCTACAAGTCTTGAACTGCCCCGAACCGCTTCGAACTGGGCTTGAAAAACTCGAAACGCGCCCAAACCGAGTTATACCGGACCAAAACGGTCCCAGCTAACCCATAATGCACGAACCAGATCGGCAAACTAGGGCACCATTCACATTTCTACGGAAAACTGGCGCCACACGAAATCGTGACAGCGTCGAGACGCTGAGCAGTTAGCGTCCCGACGCTGGCGCGATTTCAACCGTCTGGAGCGTGGAATCGCGACAGCGTCGAGACGCAAAAGGCCCAGTGTCCCGACGCTGTTGCGTCTGGAGCTGTATTCTGGGCAGAACCGTGGCTGTTCTTCACGAAATTCATCGATTTCTTCTGCGATCTTCATCAATTTTCAAGCCTAAACTAGACCCGGACTGTACAAACTCGATATTTATGATTTAATGCCCAAAAACACAGGGGCCTTTACAATTGATCGCATCAAAAATCATAAATTCTAAGGCCAATTAAACCTAAACAGTTTATCGCAAAATAAAACATTCATAATGCAAATCCCACCTAAAACCAACGCAAATTTTAATTCCTAAATTAAAATACAGAGCTGGCTCTGATACCAATTTCAGGGATAATAGCCCTTGCGCAGCGGAAAAACGTACAGAACCTTTAACCCCGAATTAATTTAAGAATCAAAATACCAATACGTTGGAACAAAATTGCAGCAGTAAAAACCATAAGGAAACTACTGAAATTTTACACATATAGCATGCTAAATCACCTCTAAACGCTATAGATCTCATCTATAAAGGACCCTATTGATCCGAGATGAAGAAAACTTACTTAAGAAGTTGTTCTCGATCGATTTGCCAACAAAAACACCTTGAATCCGAAAATTCCAGCAGCCTTAAAACCCTTTCTTTGATGCAAATCTACCACAGACACCACCAAGAGAGTTGCACCGATATCCTCCCAGGATTTGGAGTTGAGTGGCTTGTGGGAACCAAAAATCTCTAAGGATCAAGGAGAGAATTTTGTCTCTGTATGCTCTTGGGAATGTTACAGAGAGTTCTTGAGAGAGAGGTTATGCGTGAGGCTCTGTAGAGAGTGATCCTTAGGGCTTCCAAAAAGAAGTTACGGTAAATTAAAAAACCTTCCGCAAGAAAACGTCCCACTCCCCTCAAAAATAGGTTGTTCACGCGTGTAGGGTTAATGGGTGAGTTTGATTGATCAGTTTTCAACTGATTAGTTAACAAATTAAATTAAATTAATATGTAATTTAATTATATACACATAAACACTTTTATGTGTATTTTCCACTTAACCCAAAGTTTTTAATTTATCTTAATTAAATCATAATTTAATTAAAATCAAATTAAAACATCTATATTAATTAATTCACCAATTAATTAATATCTTTAATTAAATATCATATATTTAATTATGATTCTCTCAACTAAACTATAGTATTAATATTCATCCTATGAACATTAATTATAACCTATAGTTTTAAATATGAATCAAATTCATGTTTAATTTTAATATTCGAACACCTTTGAATATTCAATTCTCCCTTAGAATTTTACCTCAACATCCCAATGGAGCTAACGGTGGGACCTAATGGACCTACAGATCAGAAGCTCCAACGATATGAGATTAGTTGGCTAAACTCATTAACCAAGTTAATCAATATTCGTCAACTGTGGTTCACTCCACTAAAGAACCACAACTGCACTCTTCTCATTGCAGATATATTTTTGTGTCCTCGGATATCGACCGTCAACAACAAGTTAGCCCTTCACGTGTGTTCGTACCCCAGCTATGTCAAATTACCATTTTACCCCTGGGCTACCTCTTGGTCCTTAAGTACCAGTGCTCCTCTAATGAACAACCTGTTTGTGGTCCAACCAGTAAACAGAAATCCCTCTCGTGCCATAAAGAGGGTAGGGCCCATTGTTCAAGACCTGGAGACGCCACTTAAGGGAACACACCTCTACTTACCCTAATATCGGAAAGGAGTGAATTCCATCTAGTAAGACTACGTTCCCAGCTCCCCACTCGGTCTTGTCCCCAAAATGGTAGGCTTATTGAGTCGGCGAACAGGCCACTCTCACCCGTACAAATTAAAGGACAATCCCTCATGGACAGGAGTCCATAATCCATTCAAGATTAAGGCCAAGTTGCCTAGGTCATCCTAGTGAAATAGAAACCGAGCTAACTAACGGTGTTATAGTTAGTGGTTAACTATTTCGCGGTCCGGTCTTTATGCAAACTCATTGCACAAGATACTCCCACTCGCATGTCAACTACATGAACGCGTTGGATCACTACGTTTGTATCAATATACAAAGCGGGTCGTATCCATAGTGTCACCAGGATAAGGTACCCAGCCTTATCCCTATACTACAGACCCTTTAGGCTAAAACTTGAACATTGATCCCCGTATGTCCCTACATACTAGTTCAACCCTCATTCTATTAGCCTTGGATGTTTAGTTTATTGGATTAGGGTTATTAAGACAAGATATAATACAAACACTGAATAATACATCACCTTTATTAATGTTCGGTCAAATGTACATTTACTATCTACGAGTTTTAGGGCATAAAACCCAACACCTTAGTGAATATTTATCGAATTTATCGAAGAAATAGTGAGACCAAGCTCTGGAACTATCCTTCTTTTTGGTGAATTGAGGCGACAGATATCACACACAACTGATCTTATATCTTCGAGTTCTATACGTTTGTGTCCATTTTGGTCCTAGACAAAATCTCGATTTCATGAGAGCTTTAGAGAACATAAGCCATTCAAAAAGTTCTCACAAAAGCGACCCCACTTCTACTCTCACATAGGTGATATTGATTCAGAGTATTCTGTCATTACTCCTCTTGTAAACAAGATATCAACATGACCTTAACATCAACAGATCACACACTTTACAACATCATAAAAATGGGATGAAACTATAAGTATCTTAGTGTGTCAACTATAAATTATCTAGCTACTTTGCCTATTGAACCTAGATCTTGGGATCTCCAGTCAACTAGGTTAGGTTGTCACCAGATAATTTATTTCATAGGCTTTAGCCCCATTTCCCTTGATGTATGCATCACTTGCTCTCTTGACAATCCTTTCGTTAAATGATCTGCTATATTCGCTTTGGATTTCACATAATCAATGGAAATTATTCCATTAGAGAGCAATTGTCTTATCGAATTATGTCTTCGTCTAATATGTCGTGACTTTCCATTATAGACATTATTCTTGGCCCTCATAGAGGCCGCTAAATTGTCAAAATAAATGCATATTGTGCTTACAGACTTCAACCATAATGGAATATCTTCAAGAAAATTTCGAAGCCATTCAGCTTCTTCTCTGATTCCATAGTATAACTCTCTATACTTGTCTGTTTTGAAGATTTCCATGATACACAACTGCTCCATGACACACTCATTTATGTTCGTTATTTAGCCATAAAAGCTTAGGTAATTGTTTGGAAAGCAAGGATTTTATGCCTAAAATATTATCATTCTTAGTCATTTTAGCAAAAGTGGTAGAAGCATGAAGGAAATCTTAGAATTATAGAATTTAAGCCAAAATTGTACAAAAAGAGATTATTTTGTAAAGAATTTATCCAAGTAATGTTTTTGTGCAAGATTCTTTGTGAGGAGAATGCGCCTGCAAGAGGAGATAAAAGTTAGCGGAGAAAAGGAGTTAGAAGCTGCAAGATTGCGCATACATCTAGACCTGAGGATGTGAGAAATGCGATCAAGTTGCGCCCGCAAAGCCATATAAGGAAAGAAGCCTCATGCAGAAGACAAAATTGTCAAAGCAGAACACAAAGTAAATTGCGCCCGTGATGCGCGGCTGCAATTGGACTTTTCGACAGAATACCGAGATTCGAGGGATTTGCACAGAATCATCCGAAAATCCCCCAATCCGACATCAAATCTCCAAGGATCGTGGATTCTTAACTTTGAAGGCTTTCTCACACTGATCTCGACAGTCAGCCTCATCTTCCATGGTTTATAAAAGGGGACCAAGGTGCAAGGAGCAAGAAGAGCTCAGTGCTTGGAGTTTTCGTCCTTAGGATTTATTTTAGTTCTCTCTTCTCACCTTGTAACTACTCCAAGTTCCAGATCCCTCAGTCTCTTTCGACTCTTTTATTCGAAAGAAGAAGAAGAAGAGAAAGACTTGTCTCTCCTTGAAAAAGGAAAAGAGCTAGCCAGATAGAGAGAGATCCCTAGTTGAGTCTTGTCTTTATTTTATGTTTTGTACTCTTTAATTTCCAGTGTTTTGTATTTGTTTTCATTTACTTTTGGTTGTATGTTAATCTTTTGTACTTAAGTCCTTCTCTAATAGTAATTAATTATTGGGAAAAATACACTTTTGGTCCCTGAGGTTTGAGTTAAGTTACACTTTGGTCCCTGAGTTTTCAAACTCAACAATTTTACCCCTGAGGTTTGGATTTCGTTACATTTCTGGTCCCTCTGTCAAATTTTCTGTTAAACCCTCCCGGAATGCTGACGTGGCACATATTTTTTTATTAAAAAATTATTTTTTGATTTTTTAAAATAAAATATTAATAAAATAATTAATATATATATATATATATATATATATCATTTTCCCCCTTTTCATTTTCCCTCCCATCTTTCCTCTTCTCAACCACCCCGCCGCCGGCGACTGCTCCCCGTTCCGGGCACCACCCCACTGCCGGCGACAAATACAAACTTTTTTTTTGTTTTTTTTGTTCCCCGTTCTGGCCACCGCTCCACCACTGTCAAGCTCGTGGGCGTGAGTTCGTGAGGAGAAGGGGAAAGGCTCCAACGGCTCCCACGGGCCACGACAACGTTTCAGATCTGAGCAGCCCGGCGAGTTAGACGACGCGTTCCAGATCTGCTTTGCTCTAGTGAGTTGAACGACGACGTTCCAGATCTGAGCAGCCCAGCGAGTTCGACGGCGCATTCCAGATCTGCTTGCTCCAGTGAGTTCGACGACGACGTTCCAGATCTGAGATGAGTGAGTTTGACAGCGGTGTTCCGATCCAGATCTGAGAAGGGAAAAGGCTCCACGAAGTTCTGATCTGATTAGCCCCATGCTCCAGCGGCGTTCAGATCTGACGAGTCCCACGCCGACGTTCAGACCGACGACGCATTCCCCACGGCTGCGGGAGAACCCCTTGTAATCTCGGCTGTGAACTTCGTGGGAGTTTTAGAGAGAGAGAATGTGGGTTTCAGAGGGAACAAAACAAAGAAAGAGAAAGAGGAAAGTGAGGTTGAAGAAGAAGAGAAAGAAGAAAGGAAGGAGAAAAAAAAATTGTATTTTTCTGGTAACGGTGGCGGTCCTCTTCGATTCCCCCTCTTTTCTTAAGAAAAAAACAGAAGAAAGAAAAGAAAGGAGAAGAAGAGAAGAAGAAAAAAGAAGAAAAAAAAAGTGCCGACTGCCGGCCGGCAAGCGGTGGTCGCCGGCCGCCGGCGATTTGCTAAAGAAGAAGAATGAAAAGGTTGAAGAAGAAGTTGAATAAAAGAGGAAGAAGAAGAACAAGAGAGATGGAGAAAAAAATTAAAAAATAATAAAATAATAATATTTTTTATCATTTTAATATATTTTTATTTTAAAAAATCAGAAAATAATTTTTTTAATAAAAAATATTTGCCACGTCAGAATTCTGTGAAGGTTTAACAGAAAATTTGACAGAGGGACCAAAACTGTAACGAAATTCAAACCTCAGGGGTAAAATTGTTGAGTTTGAAAACTCAAGGACCAAAGTGTAACTTAACCCAAACCTCAGGGACCAAAAGTGTATTTTTCCCTTAATTATTTTTTTTTCTCCATGTCAAGTTTGTTTTTCATTATGTTTTGCAATTTATTTTTAATCATGAGCTAAGCTTCTATTTAGGGGTTCAAATATGTGGATTCCTTGAATAGAAGAAAGTTCTGCCTATGCAAAAGCAACCTTGCTCCCTCTAGCATTGTTTGTCTTTGTTGAAATTAAGGTTTAAATGTAATTAGCTTAAACTGATCACTTAGGTTAGCATAGTTTGCATTTAACTGATGTCTGAAAGGTTGGAGTTAAAGGCGTGGGTTCGCAAAGAAATAGTAGAAAAGATCCTAGAAATAGGACTTTGACTTCTTGCATCCTTGAAATAGGACTGGAACCACCAGGATTTTAAGAGTCGTGAGTATTATTTATCTAAGTTTAGCTAGCCTTAGAAATAGATCTCTAGTTGCCTTAGTCTCTGTTGGGTTCCTAGAGTGAGTAATAATATGGTATAAAAGACTCTAGAATTCCTGTGCAAGTATACACAGTCTGCAGCAAGTAATATTATCAATCCGAGTCCTGAATTAGTTTCCACTCTACCTATTTTGTGTAACTTTCTAATGGTGTCAAAGATGGTAAAATGATTTGGTTTTATAAGAATTATGCTGAGGAAAAATAAATGACAGAACAACAAGTAAACAAATAGATAGACAGATTAAAGACAGGCGCTGGTTAGGATTTAGTGATTGTTCTAAAAGATGCTCTAGCAATATTATTGATCATGCATTTCTCGCAGTATTATTAGCGAATTCCTCCCGGAACTCCGGATCTTTTGAGATGTGTTTCAACCCCAATGAAGTACGACCGATCAAGCACTAGGCAACTGGCTATCCCTAGCTCAGTCACTAGCGTTCACCAATACACAATGATCGTAGTGTGGATAATTGCCACACACTCTCAAAATCATCCCTGAAACTAGAGAGAGCTATTCACACCGGCTGGCCAGGCGGGCATAAAATGGAGATAAGCACAACAATTAACCAAAATGCGATAGTCAATATATTACTAGAGATGAAGCACGACAATCACATTATTCCTAACCAACACCTAAACTACTTAGTTCATAATAGGCATGAAAATACAAATCACAATCTGAGTAGGCATGTCCATAACCACAAGTTAATAAAGAAAATAAACTCCTTAATCAGCTTGCGGATGATGGTGTTCTTGATGATCTTCAATCTCTCTATACTATTCGGCTTCCAAGGGAGAACATGGAATACTTTTGACTTTGACGGCTACTTCCTTTTATAGAAGGATGGGAGGCTTGAATTAGGTCAACTAGGACACGTGTAAGGCTCTCCTTGCTCCTTTATCCCGAAAAACTCAACAGAAGTCGGTTCATGAAGTTGGCTAACGAGGTGTGATGTGGCAGTTCTGTTCCCAGTTTTGCTGTAGCATAGAATTTGCTCCCTCCAGTCGCTCAGCAGCATAATCTGCACAAAGTGATTTCCAAAGCTTCCATTCTTCCAAATGGGTTAAATCATGTAATATTTTTCTAAAACCAACCCTATTAAGCATTAAAGACACACAAATCCTTATGTAAATGAGGCCTAAATAACTACCTTTTGGGCAGTTATCACACCCCCAAACTTGAACTATTGCACGTCCCGAGCAATACTAACTCACCTTCCCTTAAGAATTTAAAAACATTAGACAAAGAATTAGCTTAATTAAATCAGACAATCCAATACTACCTTTGACCTTTACCTGAGCACTCTGCAAAACCAAGCTCTGCTGCAGCAAAATGATTCCTCCGGCATGGACAAATAATCACCACTTTTCAACTTAATTCTAAGAACTCACCACAGCCTAGCTCTATTATCAGACATTTCAAAACATATTTTTAAAGGGGTTTATTTTCTTGTTTTTCAAACTTTAAGCATCCCTACAGTCATAAGCTCTTAAGCATGGGATGACCCACTTTATGGTGCAGTATACCCCTGCCTCAAACTCATCACCAACTAGGCTCAATACTCTTTATAAAGCTAAAAAATCCTTAGTTATTCCATCTCTTGCTTCTCAGAATGGCGACATTTTGTGATGAAGCTCACCTAAGTTCTGGGAGACAGAAAAACTGCTGGATCATCATTCATCCTTCAAAACTTTTGCTCCGTCAAATTTTTCAACAATCAATCTTTTTCAGCAAATCATTTCATCATCATTTTTTTTTCATATTTCCTAGGTCATCTTTTGGCGCGAAGACAAACTGTGGGTATCACAAATGTCCCCGGTTACTCAATAACCTAACAAATTTTTACTTGAAGGAGAGGAATGCTCGAGCAAAACAATTGGAGTAGCAAAAAGTCCCCCAAACTTGAATTATTTATTGTCCCCAATGAATCATTATATAAGCAATTATACCCCCAAACTTAAATTTTTCTATCTGAATTTTAAACTAAGCGTGGGACTAGAACTAAGCTTAAATGTGAATCATATAAGTCAATACTACCTTCAAAATCTTCTTTGCCGCAGCAACAGTCCAGGCTAGAAGAAATGCTCAAGCAAAAGGTTTCTGGAGATTAGAATACATTGATCTAATTAAGCGTAATCAGTCCAAGCTTCAAAAATTCAAAAGAAAATTAGTTAAATTAGAGTTACTTAGTGCTCATAGAACGGAAACATCTCGAAATTTCATTAAAAACATAAAGAAAAACATTACAAAGCAGATATATTTTTTTCATCAGAAAAATTAAAAAGAAACAGACAAGCAATTATATAAGAAGATGTGGTCAGGAATGCGCCAGCAAACAAAATATGTTAGCAAAAATATTGCGCGCTCAAATCCTCCTTCAATCCTCCTGACCCAAATCTTCTTCTCCATCTTCCCTCTCAACAGGCGGCGGTGGAATCCAGGGGTTCAGTAAGTCTTCGGGGAATGCAGGGAGAGCTGGTTATGGCTTTTAAAAATTTTCTTGCAGCGCCCTCTTCACACCAGCATCACGATTCTTAACATAGGTCCAGAAGGTTAAAGTCTGCCTCTCAGCAAACTCCTGACTGCTGGCCAACAGTGACAGTTGTTCTAGAATCGTATTCATGTCGTAGATCAGCCCTCCTTGTCGTATCTCCTGCATACGTTGGAGTCGCGCCAAATTGAGCGTATCAATGATCCCCTTATCAAACAGAATTACATCATTCTCATCCACTGGAACCCCTGCGTTTCTGCACAGCATAGTAATTGTATTTGGGAAGAACAACTTCCCCACCTTCTTTTTCCAGCAATCAACAATCTCAGAAGAAATAATTTTTCCTACATCAATACTCATCGAATGAAGAATGGCAAAGGCAAGCAATACCCTGTCCCGAGATACTGTGGAGTCGTGTGTTGTCGGCAGCAAGCATAGCCTGATGAAACCCATCCAAGTGTTGGCTTCACTCTTCAAATAAGCAGCTTGAAGCGTGTGCTTGCGCGTCTGCGACACCCTCCATTGAACCCCCTTAATGCCAACCTCCCGGACAGCCGAACTTAATTGATCACTAGATAGTGCAACCACCATCTCATTAAAAGCTGCATGCGGAAAATCCTGGAGATTGAACAATTCATTAATGGCTTCTGGGCTCAACTGCACAGGCACTCCTCGAACGATAACCTCAAAATCATTCTTAACGTCAAGGTTGGAGTAAAATTCCCGAACAACGTTGGAATTGACAGGTTCTGGTTTCGCACAAAATTGCCTCCACCCGAGGTTCACGATTCCAGACTCCAAGAACCTGGGCAAATCACTGCCAAATCCTCGTTCGAACAAGAAGTCCCGTTTCAGCACCTCCTTGTATTTTGCTCTCGCAAGCTCGTTGACAAAGCGAATGAACGGTACCCTTGGTTCCTCAATCTCACCCGATGCTTCGGCAATTCCTTTGCCCTTGTCTTCTCTTTGTTCGCGCAAAATCTCTTCTTCTGCCTTCCTTGCCTCTTCTTCCTTTGCCTTATTTTTAGCTTCCCTCTTTTCTTCCTTAGAGTTTGACGTCGAAGGCGATGGAGTGTTCCGAATCACCCTCACACAACCCGCCTTCCGTTTGATGCGGCGACACTTTGGTGGTTCAGGCATTACGACTTCAATATGAGCCTCATGCACCGGCTCCGGTGTTTTCTCTGTTTCAGGCATACCTGTGGCCTGCTCCTCAACCTCTGTTTCTTGATTTTTCTCAGCAATCTTTTCTTGAACCGTATCTGGGTTTTGCACTTCAGGTTCTTGAGTACTTCCTTCCTCCGCAGTAGTGGCAACAACTTCTGCCACCTCCTGAACTTCCTCCTGTTCTGCAGCCCTTTGCTGCCTTCTCCTTTTCTTTGCTTCCTTTTCCTCCGGCGTTATTTTCTTCTTGGTTTTCCCTTTTTGCACTTCCGGTGTGACCGGTACCTCCTCTTCACTCTCCCTCTCTTTCCTAGCTCTTGTTTTGGCCATAGATAACTCAAAGGGATTTACAGAGAATGAAAGGGAAAAAGAAAGAATGCAGGCGGCAAAATTGGATCAAGAAGACGAAGTGGAAAGAAACTTACCAACAGTTGTGAATAAATAAGGCTCCAGCAAAATGCAATCCTAACCGAAATGATTTGCTCTACATTAAATAATATTACCGTTTAATTTGAAGTGAATGTAACCTGAAAATTTGAAACCAGCAACGGTAAAATCGTGGATTCCAAACGCTCATGGTAAAAATTGATGTGCTGTCCATCATTGAAGCCTTCGGATGATTGCTCTGCGACACGTGGCTTCATCAGATGATGCATGCAAATTTACCTGCGAAAATTCAAAGCCAAATCCCAACGGTAAAAATAATAAATTTCCAACGAAAACTCTTTTAATTCGGATTATTTTGCTCCAGCCATAATCTTGCTGCAACAACCTTCTGAAAAATCTTGGATACAGAATTTAAATTTCAAATCAGGAAAATCAGATCCTTTAATTTCAAATTTTAAATTTTACCGAACAAATCAAATCTAATCCTTTATTTTTTTGAAGCCGAATTAATTTAGAGACAATCTTTATTAACTAAACAAAATTCAAATAACTGAAGATAAAATCCAAATAAAACAAAATCTAACTAATGAAAAGATAATCCAAAGATAATTTAAATAAATAACCTGAAAATAAAATAAAATCAAATTCAAAACGAAATAGATAAAATCTAAATTAACAGAAATAAATAAATACATAAAGATAAAAATCTAATAAACCATGCAAAATCAAATCTAACCTAATCGAAATTAAAAACAAATCAGCGAAACATAAAATTAATACAAACACTAGGAGCTCAAAATTTAGCTCTGTGAAATGCTCCCGCAAAAATCCTGCTCTCTCAATCATCAACTAACCTTAGGGAAGGATATTTCGACTGAAACTCCTCACCCCAATAATTCTTCACACGTTGTCCATTCACCTTGAATACTCTCCCATCTTTTTCATCCTGCAAAGTAATTGCTCCATGGGGGAAAACCTCAATCACACTGAACGGTCCTGACCATTTAGATTTTAGCTTCCCAGGAAATAATTTAAATCTAGAATTATAAAACAAGACTTTCTGTCCTTTGACAAACTCTTTAGATTTTATTTTCTTGTCATGCCACAACTTAGTCTTTTCTTTATACATTTTTCACATTCTCATAAGAAAATTGGCGAAATTCCTCTAATTCATTAAGCTGCAGCATTCTTATTGCTCCTGCACGACTCAGATCAAAATTCAGCTTTTTCAGAGCCGAAAATGTTTTATGCTCTAGCTCTAATGGTAAATGGCAAGCTTTCCCATATACTAACCTATAGGGAGACATACCCAAAGGAGTCTTATAAGTTGTCCTATAAGCCCAAAGAGCCTCATCAAACCTAAAGGACCAATCCTTCCTAGATGGATGGACTACTTTCTCTAAAATAGCTTTAATTTCCCTATTACTAATTTCAGCTTGACCATTTGCTTGTGGGTGATAAGGGGTAGCTATCCGATGCTTAATCCCATACTTAACTAAAAGCTTAGTTAAGATATTATTAACAAAATGTGTACCCTCGTCACTCACTAGAGCCCTAGGTGTCCCAAACCGCGCAAAGATGTGCGATTGAAGAAACCTTGCAACTGTCTTGGCATCACTCTGATGACATGCAATGGCCTCCACCCACTTGGACACATAATCAACTGCCAAAACATTGCCATTAGAAGGGGGAAATGGCCCCATAAAGTCAATACCCCATACATCGAAAAATTCAACTTCTAAAATGTAAGTAAGAGGCATTTCATCTCTAGGCCCCAAATTTCCTCTCCTTTGGAAAGCATCACATTGCCTGTAGAACCAATGGGCATCCTTGAATAATGTAGGCCAGAAAAATCCGCAATGCAAAATCCTCCTAGCTGTCCTCTGACCGCTGAAATGACCTCCATACGGTGAAGAGTGACATTGCTCCAGGATTTCCTTTGCTTCAGCACCTGAAACACACCTACGAATAATACCGTAAGAACTTATACATAAATGGCTCATCCCAATAGAAAAATTTTGCATCGTGCTTAAACTTTTTCTTCTGCCTCCAATCCATGTCAATAGGGGTGATTCCCTTTACCAAAATGTTGGCAATATCAGCATACCAAGGGACATCCCTAACTACCTTTACCTCAACAGCAAAGAGCTGTTCATCTGGAAAAGAATCAGAAATGGCAGATTGCTCCAGCAAAGATGATGACGGATCAAGACGAGATAAATGATCTGCAATGACGTTTTCTGATCCCTTCTTATCCTTTATTTCCAAGTCGAATTCCTGCAATAATAAAACTCAACGAATTAGTCTAGGCTTTGCATCCTTCTTAGTCATTAAATACCTTATTGCTGCATGATCCGTAAAAACCGTGACTTTGGATCCAACCAAATATGGCCAGAATTTCTCAAAAGCAAACACAACAGCTAACAACTCCTTTTCAGTAGTTGTATAGTTGACATGTGCTTCATTTAAAACCTTGCTTGCATAATATATATGATGGATAAATTTCCCCTGCTTTTGCCCCAGCATCGCACCTACCGCAGCATCACTCGCATCACACATTACCTCGAATGGTAAATTCCAATTAGGTGAGCAAAGAACGGGTGCTGAGATTAAAACAACCTTTAAAGTCTCAAAAGCCTTCCTACAATCTGTATTAAAGTAAAAAAAACATGATTAGTACACAATAAGTTACAAAGAGGTTTACTGATTTTGGAAAAATCCTTTATGAACCTCCTATAAAATCCAGCATGTCCTACAAAACTCCGAATTCCCTTCACTGAATTCGGTGGCTCTAGTCTTTCAATCACCTCTATTTTTGCTCTATCGACCTCTAGACCATTCTTAGAAATCCTATGACCTAGCACTATGCCCTCCTTCACCATGAAGTGACATTTCTCCCAATTAAGAACTAGATGGGTATCCTCACATCTCTTTAATACCTTACCTAAATTATCTAAACAATTCTGAAAAGACCCTCCAAACACTGAAAAATCGTCCATAAATACCTCAACAGTGGACTCAATCATATCAGAAAAAATTGCTAACATACACCGCTGAAATGTTGCTGGAGCATTGCAGAGGCCAAAAGGCATTCTCCTAAAAGCAAATGTCCCATAAGGACAGGTGAAAGTGGTTTTCTCCTGATCCTCAGGAGCAATAGTAATCTGGTTGTACCCAGAATAACCATCCAAGAAACAATAATAGGCCTGACCAGCCAATCTATCCAACATCTGGTCAACAAACGGTAGAGGGAAATGGTCCTTACGGGTGGCTTTATTAAGCCTCCTGTAGTCCATGCAAACCCTCCAACCAGTTACTGTCCTGGTTGGGATCAACTCATTGTCTTTATTGCTCACCACAGTGACACCTCCCTTCTTAGGAACACATTGGACAGGGCTTACCCAATTGTTATTGGCAATTGGATAAATGATCCCAACACCCAACCATTTAATTACCTCCTTTTTAACAACCTCTTTCATTGCAGGGTTAAGCCTTCTTTATTGCTCAATACTCCTAAAGGATCCCTCCTCTAGAGTGATTTTGTGCATACAAAAAGATGGGCTAATTCCCTGAATGTCACCCAATGTCCAACCTATAGCCTTGCGATATTGCTGCAGCAATTTTATTAAGGCCTCCTCATGCTCTGACATTAAATCTGATGCAACAATAATGGGCAACGTCTCACCTTCCCCAAGATACACATATTTTAGATGGTCCGGCAAGGGCTTCAAATCTAAAGTAGGTGCCTCAATCAGGGATGGCTTAATAGGAGGAGCCTTCCTTTGATCTAAATCTAAAGACTCAAAAACATCCTCACACCTAAACAACCCTTTTTCATTTTTTCTTTCTAATAAACAAACTTCTAAATCTTCTACACTAACCTCTCCATGCTCTTCTGAATGTTTACTAGCCGAATCCTGTATTGTTGTCTCAATAACTGTGCTCTCCAGAATCCTAATGAAGGAACAATCATTCGTTTCGTCTGGATACTTCATGGCTTTAAACACATTAAATTTCACTTCCTCATTACAGACTCTCATTGTTAATTCTCCTTTTTGAACATCTATTAACGCCCTACCAGTAGCCAAAAATGGACGACCTAGAATTATTGGGACATCTTTATCAGCCTCATAGTTTAAAATAATAAAATCAACAGGAAATATGAATTTTATCCACTTTTACTAAGACATCCTCAATTTTACCCTCTGGATATGTGATAGACCTATCAGCTAATTGGAGTGTAACTGTGGTAGGCCTAGCTTCACCAATACCTAACTTCTGATAGACCGAAAGAGGCATAAGGTTAATACTTGCGCTTAAATCACAGAGTGCTCTACCTAATTCTTTTCCACCTATAGACACGGGTATGGTAAATGACCCTGGATCCTTAGCCTTGGGGGGTAGCCCATTCTTAAGAATAGTACTACATTCCTCATTAAGAGATACAGTTTCAAACTTACCTAACCTCTTCTTTTTAGTTAAAATATCCTTAAGAAATTTAGCATAATTAGGCATTTGCTCAATAGCTTTTACTAAAGGGATATTTATATGCAATTGCTTAAGAATCTCTAAAAACTTTTTAAATTGACCATCCTGATTCTTAGGCTTTTGCCTTTATGGAAAAGGTAGAGGTGGTACATAAGGTGGGGGCGGCACATAAGGTGGTTCCACATCTGGAACAGAACCAGATGCTCCAACATTTTTATTGCTGCCTCCAGCACCTTGACCAAACTCCAACTCTTTCTCAACAACAACATTATTATTTTTATCACCATTCTTCTCTATATCCTGAGTTTTACTAGGTTATATTCTTTCTTCTAATGGCTTACCACTCCTAAGAGGTACTGCCTTTACCTGCTCCTTACCTTCCCTTCTAGGGTGTTCAGTATCCGATGGAAGTTTCCCTTGAGGCCTTGCCTTTAGCTCACTAGCTAGCTGACCCACTTGCAATTCCAGGGCTCTCATCGAAGCTTGATTATTTTGAATTGCGGCATATGTACGAGCCATAAATTCTTTCATCATCGCCTCTAGAGAATTCCCCAAATTTTGCTGGCGCAAAGCCTGCTTATTTTGTTGGGGCATTACCTGCGCTTTAGCAAATCCCGGCTGGTTCACCTTTTGTTGTGTCTGCACACTGCTTTCTTGTCCTCCCCATGCGAAGTTGGGGTGGTTGCGCCAACCTGAATTGTAAAAGTTAGAATAAGGGTTATTCCTCTGATTACCTACAAAAAACACAGAAGCTGGATTGCTGGGGCAAAACTCGTAGTTGTGATTTTCACCACAATAGACATATGCTTCCTCTGCCACTTGGTTCACCACTGCAGTAGGCTTCATAGTTGGAGGCTGCTGATGACTAATCACTGTCACATTCTTAAGAGCGTTAGCAATCATAGAAAGATCAGCCCTAATGGTGGACACACCATCAACTTCTAATACACTCTTAATTTTTTTATTTGTGCCTCTAACATCCGACCACTGACAAGTATTAATCGATATTCTTTTTAAAATTTCATAAGCTTCATCAAAAGTTTTTGCCAAAAGGGCCCCTCCAGCCGAAGCATCGACCATACCTTGGGTTACTCCATTTAAACCATTGTAAAATGTTTCCATTTGAATACAATGAGGTAAACCATGGTGGGGACACTTTCGCAAAAGCTCCTTAAATCTTTCCCAAGCCTCACTAGAAGTCTCATCTTCAAGTTGCCTAAACCCTGCTATTTCACTCCTTAATTTAGCATTTCTATTAGGTGGGAAATATTTACTCAAAAATTTCTCAGCTAACTCATCCCATGTCCTAATTGATCCTGGAGCAAAAGAGTTCAACCATGCCTTTGCTCCATCTCTAAGAGAATATGGGAACAAAGTTAATCTAAGAGCATCCCTATGCACTCCTTGAATTACAAAACAATCACTAAATCCTAGAAAAGACTTAAGATGTAAATGAGGGTCTTCAGATGACAAACCATGGAATTGCCCCACGGTTTGCAACATCTGAAACATTACCGGTTTCATTTCAAAATTTGTCGCTTGGATTTGGGGACGTGCAATCCCTGGATTCAACTCATTAAACATCGGGACAGCATACGCTCGAATGGCTTTGGTCCTATCGTTCGCTATCAAGATAGGATTTTCAGCCTGATTATTTTGCTGCTCATTTTGTTCAAACAGTGGGTTTTGCTGCAACAAACGATTCTGGGGATCTACTGGACCTTCAGGACCCTCCGGGAGACGCGGCACATTCTCCATCTTGTTTCTGCGCTGCTCCCTCCTTCTGTTCCTAAATGTCCTTTCAATTTCTAGATCAAGCTCAAACCGTACCCCAGGCGGATCGCTCATGCACCAAAATCACACCTGCAAAAACAAAAGAAACAATAAAAAAGTTCTAGCACCAAACCACTAAAACACATGCACAAAAAAAATCAGATAAAAACGTATTCAGTTCCCTGGCAACGGCGCCAAAAACTTGTTGGGTTCCAAGAGTGAGTAATAATATGGTATAAAAGACTCTAGAATTCCTGTGCAAGTATACACAGTCTGCAGCAAGTAATATTATCAATCCGAGTCCTGAATTAGTTTCCACTCTACCTATTTTGTGTAACTTTCTAATGGTTTCAAAGATGGTAAAATGATTTGGTTTTATAAGAATTATGCTGAGGTAAAATAAATGACAGAACAACAAATAAACAAATAGATAGACAGATTAAAGACAGGCGCTGGTTAGGATTTAGTGATTGTTCTAAAAGATGCTCTAGCAATATTATTGATCATGCATTTCTCGCAGTATTATTAGTGGATTCCTCCCGGAACTCCGGATCTTTTAGGATGTGTTTCAACCCCAATCAAGTACGACCGATCAAGCACTAGGCAACTGGCTATCCCTAGCTCAGTCACTAGCGTTCACCAATACACAATGATCGTAGTGTGGATAATTGCCACACACTCTCTAAATCATCCCTGAAACTAGAGAGAGCTATTCACACCGGCTGGCCAGGCGGGCATAAAATGGAGATAAGCACAACAATTAACCAAAATGCGATAGTCAATATATTACTAGAGATGAAGCACGACAATCACATTATTCCTAACCAACACCTAAACTACTTAGTTCATAATAGGCATGAAAATAGAAATCAAAATCTGAGTAGGCATGTCTATAACCACAAGTTAATAAAGAAAATAAACTCCTTAATCAGCTTGCGGATGATGGTGTTCTTGATGATCTTCAATCTCTCTATACTATTCAGCTTCCAAGGGAGAACATGGAATACTTTTGAGGGATGATTCTAAGAAGAATGGTGGAAAAAAGGGGAGAGAGATGGACTACAAAGTTGTAGTGAATTGTGTGTTGAGGGATGATTCTAAACCTACACCAAAGGCTTCTATTTATAGTGGTTTTTGGCCTTCAATTCGTGGTAATTTGGTTCTGAATAGGTCCTCCAAATTTGGGAAAATCGCTAGCCAAAATATGAAAAAATCAAATCTGGAAATTTCCTAGCGTCGCGATGCTGTCCCTTCAATTTTGAAAAATATCTCTCGGATTGCCCTAGCGTCGCAACGCTTTTCACCAGCTTGATCTCCAAGTAGTTTCCTTATTTGGCTAGCATCTCGACTCTGATGATGAGCGTCTCGACCCTTGATGTGCAATTTGCATACCGCAAGTGTACGGGTCAAGTAATAATATAGTGTTTTCGTGATTAAACGAGTGTCGTGCTCTGGATTGGTTTTCTAGCAAATTAAGTACCGTGAATAATCTTGTCCAATTTTATTTAGGGAACCAAACTTAATGCAAAAGATAAATCTAAAGACAAAAAACATAAAATAAAGGTGGAGACTCAAATGGAAAGACTCTTAGGGAATTGATTTCATTATTTAAGATTGATGATTGGTTAATAGGAATGAATTGATCATGCAATTGTTCTACAAACCAAGGAAACTTTTATCACGATTACCTCTCCCGAGTATAATTGATTCTCATGCATATAACTAACTTGATATCCCTATCTAATTAAGTTCATTAACATACAAGGCATTATTCGGTTTAGTCCTTGTTATACTTCTAGAGATATTCCAAATCCCGTCACAAACTTAGAATTTCTACTCTAGTCAGACAATTAAACAAGGTAAGTCTTAGGTCAAATCCTCTCCCGAGTTAGATTCAACACTTAAATCATTCAATTAGTGATCAAGTAATTGAAAACATTACACAAAATTGCATGCATAAAATAACAACACATTCATACCAAAAATCAATCCAAAAACTACATCAAAACCTAAGACAAACAACTAGCAATTCATAGTCTTTAAATCGCAAACACTAATTGCAAGAAAAGCCATAAAAACAACAAGAGGTAAGAGAAAGTGATAGCGAGCATAGCTAGCTAGTTTTCCCTAATTAATTTAGCTAGTCCTTTATAATTTATTGGCCAAATTATGCATTTATGTGTTGTATTTGTAGGAAATATAGTTTTGAGCCAATTAGATGTTCGGGATGCGAAAAGAAGCCGAAGAATGAAAAAAGAATCAAAGTTGGAAGATTGAAGATAGGCCCATCCGCAGACCAGCGTCGAGACGTTGCTCTCTGGACGTTTCGACGCTGACATTCTATATTTGGAGTTTTCAATCTTAAAAAAAAAAAATCATAGCGTCACGACAACGAACATCCAATTGGCTCTCGGCGAATTTTCCAGATTCGCAGTATCACGACAGCGTCGCGACGCAACGACCAAAATTTTCCCTATTTATATTTTGCGATTAGGGCTTTTTGGAGGACTTCTCTTGGACGATTTGGAGCCATAAAACAAAGAAAGAAAGGGCCTTTGAAGCTGAAACAAGTGGAGGAAAAGCGGGAATCAAACCATCGTAACGAGGACGTGCAGTCTCGGCCTACCTAGCGTTTAATTCTCTTTACCCTTTGCTTTTATAGTTTTTATGGCTTGTTTAGACTTAGTTTATATTGTAATTTGGATTATGTGTAGCTAAGTTTAAATCTTAGGGATTGATGTAGCCGTTGGGCACTTTATGGATTGATTTAATGGTTTTATTGCTATTGATGTCATTTACGCATAATTGTGTTCTTAATGCTTTCAATTTACCGGCCATAAATTGATTGTTGTTTGTGCTTGAATCTAACTCGGGAGAGAGGATTTAGCTTAGAAATCATTATGCATAACTAGGATTTAGCTAGAAATCGGGAGATAATAGTTAATTCTAGAAATCGTTAAAAAGGTTAACCTTAATGCCTTGCATGTTTAATGAATTTAGATAGGGATATCGGGTTCATTGCATGTGGGAGAATCATGTATGCTCGGGAGAGATATGTGTGATTTTAGTTTCCCAAGATTTATGAATCATAGCATGTCATTAAACCATGAATTAATCCATAATCCCAATTGGTGAAATCAAATCCCTAAGACCGTTGTCTCCATTAGATTGTCATACTTTTTCATTGTTTTGTGTTTGATTACATTCATTCTCACTTTGATTGGTTCCCTAAATAAAATTGGGCAAGAGTATTTTCGGTAATTAAAATTGATTAGAAATCCAATCCAGATGACGACATTCAAATATCACATTCACTATATTATTACTTGACTCGTGCGCTTGCGGTAGGAAAATTCCACATCAAGTTTTTGGCGCCGTTGCCGGGGATTGGCATATTTAGTCAAAATTAATATCGTAGAAAAATTGTCCGTACTTAGTTTAGGGTGTAATTTTTTTTTTGTTATTTTTGTTGTTTTTATTTTTAGGTAGATTGCATTTTTTTCCTTTATTGTTTTTCTGTTCCTTTTTTAGATTCTTCCATAATTGTTTGAATTTTCCGTAGATAGAATTTTTCTTTTTAGGTTTTTCCTTTTTAGATTAGTTTTTCCTTTTTTGGTACTTCCCTAAATTGCTTTTTCCTTATTTGTTTATCTTTTCATTTTTTAGATTATATTTTTCCATATTTAGATTTAGTATTTCATTTTCTAGATTTTCTTTTTCTAATTTGTTTTATTTCCTTTCCTTTTATTTTCCTTTTTATGTCAGGTTAATTGGTGCATGCGAAATGTTAGGGAGTTGGCCGTAGTTCCCTTTGACCCGGAGATAGAAAGAACGTACAACAGACTTCGAAGGAAAATTAAAGTTAATTCAATTCTAATGACCAATCCTAACCCCGAGGAGCCTAAGCCCATTAGAGACTATTTTCAGCCGGTCTTTCAGGAGCAACAATCGGGAATTGTCTATGCCCCGATCAATGCTAATAACTTCGAGTTGAAAACGGGTCTCATTCAGATGGCTCGATACTGTGCCTACAGAGGATTGCCCACCGAAGATCCAAATTCTCACGTGAAATCCTTCCTAGACATCTGCTTACATTGATTTCCTTTTTCTTTGCAGGACAAAGCGAGGGACTAGTTACAATCGATTCCACCTGGGAGCATTACCACTTAGGATGCTTTGGTCCTGGCATTCTTGAAGAAGTTCTTCCTTCCTACTAAGACGGTCAAGTTGAGGGTCGAGATTCGGACGTTCCAGCAGCAGTTTGATGAGCAGCTATTCGAGGCTTGGGGGCGATTTAAAGAGTTGCTGAGGAAGTGCCCTCAACATGGCTATCTCAACTAGCTTCAGGTTCAATTATTTTATAATGGCTTAACTCCTAGCACGAAAACTATTGTTGATGTAGCTGCAGGTGGGACTCTATTGTCCACAACTGTGGAGAATGCTAGGACTTTGCTAGAGGAAATGGCCACCAGTAGCTATCAGTGGCCATCTGAGCGGTCGGGACCGAAAAAGATTGCAGCTGGAGTGTTCGAAATTGATAACGTAAGTGCACTTCAGGCCCAGATGTCTTCCCTCGCTAATGCATTTTTAAAGTTTTCAGGTACAGGGAATGCTCAATCAATCGAGTCTACAGCTGCCCTTGCATCCCAGACTCAGGAGGAAAATCTCGAGCAAGTTCAGTATGTTTCAAATTATAATTCTAGGGGGTATAATAATAATTCTACACCTACACATTATCACCCTAGTAACCGAAATCACGAGAATTTTTCCTATGCTAATAATAAGAATGTGTTGAATCCTCCTGGTTTCACCCCTCCTAATCAAGAAAGTAAAAAGTCTTTAAAAGATCTTGTTGGAGCTTTTATTGCAGAAACAAGTAACAGGACAAACAAGCTCGAGGAGGCCGTGATTGCCATAAACACAACTGTCAATGGCCATTCTGCAGCCATCAAGAACATTGAGACTCAGCTGGGACAACTGGTATGTGTTGTCAACACCATGAATAAAGGTAAAGCCCCAACTGAACAGGAGAAATCTCCATTGGGACAAATACTCTACTCATGCAAGACATCTCCTAGAAAAAGTTTAAAAAGTCTCCCTTTTTGGGCACTCATGCTTACAACTCATCGAAAGCTAGAAAATTGACAAGAAATCTTATCCTAGGAAATCATAATCATGCAAAAATAGCATCCAGAAAACAACCATATGCTCAAATCAAAGAAAGCTCAAAACTATAGCCCGAACTCAGATGCTCAAGGGCTCCACAAACATGATATTCCACCCCCAAACTTAAAGCATGCATTGTCCTCAATGTATAGAAATCTAAAGCATACATAAGCATGAGAACAACAAAAGAATGGAAGGGGTGAACAATACTGCCCTGGAATGATGACCTTTTCATGAATGCTTGGCACAGACAAGAGCACGGGAACTCCTACAAAACAAAAACAACACAGAAATAAAAAAACAATAACAAAGTAACTTGGGTTGCCTTCCATAAGCGCTTGTTTAACGTCTTTAGCTTGACGTGCTTGTGCAGTCTGTCAAGGCACATAAAAATTCTCGTATTTCTTTGGACCCTTCTTCCTTGAATCAATATAACCAACGATCGCTAGCAAACTGACTAGCTTCTCATGGGCCCCTGAAACAGAATTATTTTTTGTATTTTTGAATAAAAGAAGCATAAAAGGAGAAATATTAAAATAAAGAGACTCTGACTCTAAAACTGACTCGTGAGAATAGAAAAAAGAACAATCAAAATCTACAAAGGATGGAGAAGATAAATCAGACGAAGGCTTTTCAACCTCAAACTCTACCTCCCGAACTTCCTCTGACACTTCAAGCTCATTTTCTTTTTCTTCCTCACAAACATGTTCTTGAAAGGTGCTACAACTCTCCAATTCTTATCCACTGTCTATGCAACTCACCCCTAAATGTTCATCCTTAGCCAGATCGAAAGAACTAAGCTCCTGAATGGGTGCCAACGAATCATCGGCCACATGACTCACTAGACATCCTATGGAAGTGGATCCCACCTCACTAACTTCCTTTGGGATTTGAAGTCCTTTTATAATTTCATCAAATTTTAATCTCCTCGCTCTCGACTCCTCAATATAATTTTGAACTATGCTTTCCAAGGAAGAATTTTCTTTTAAAGGGGTATAACTTGAAGATGAAAAATTGGAGTATGGTGTTGAATAAAAAGCCATTCAAATCAATTAAAGCAACAATGATAATTAGGCTTCCAATCAAATAATAACCCAACAAGAACAAATGACTAATACTCAAACAAAAAAGGAAAGAAAGAAAAATAAATAAATAAATAAAGGAAAAACAAAAACAAATAAGGAAATAACTAAAATAGGAAACTAACAAATATGGAAAGAAAACAAATAAGGAAAAAAATGCAATCTATCTACAAAATAAAAATACACCATAAATTAAGATCGAACAATTTTTCCACAATATTAATTTAACTAAATAAGCCAATCCCCGACAACGACACCAAAAACTTGGTGTGCAAATTGCTTACCGCAAGTGTACGGGTCAAGTAATAATATAGTGTTTTCATGACTAAACGAGTGTCGTCCTCTGGATTGGTTTTCTAGCATATCAAGTATCGTGAATACTTTTGTCCAATTTTATTTAGGGAGCAAAACTGAATGATAAAGATAAATCTAAAGACAAAAAGCATAAAAATAAAAGTGGAGACTCAAATGGAAAGACTCTTAGGGAATTGATTTCATTGATTAAGATTAAGGATTGCTTAATAGGAATGAATTGACCGTGCAATTATTCTATAAGCCAAGGAAACTTTTATCACGATTACCTCTCCCGAGTATAATTGATTCTCATGCATATAAACTAACTTGATATCCCTATCTAAGTTCATTAACATGCAAGGCATTATTCGGTTCGGTCCTTGTTATACTTCTAAAGTAATTCTAAATCACGTCACAAACTTAGAATTTCTACTTTAGTCATGCAATTAAACAATGAAAGTCTTACGCCAAATCCTCTCTCCCGAGTTAGATTCAACACTCAAATCATTCAATTAGTGATCAAGTAATTGAAAGCATTACACAAAATTGCAAGAATAAAATAAATGCACATTCATCCCAAAAATCAATCCAAAAACCTAAAAACAACTACATCAAACCCTAAGACGAACAACTAGCAATTCATAGTCTTTAAACCACAACTACTAATTGAAAGAAAAGCCATAAAAACTACAAGAGGTAAGGGAAAAAGAAAGGAAAACTCGAATCCGTCGAAACCGGCACGTCCCCGTCACGATCTCCACGTCTTCTCGATTGATTCCCGCTTCTTGGCCTTGCTTTAGCTCCCACTAAAGGTCTCTAGTCGAAATTAGGGCTAAAATCTCACCAATTGGACTCCCCCCATCCGTAGCACAAAAGGATGAATTTATAGAAAATCTACCGACAGCGTCGAGACGCTATGGACAGCTTCGCGACGCTATCGCGAAACCGCAATTTTGGAAAATTTGTAGATAGCATCGCGACGCTAATGAATTTTTTTTTTTTTAAGAATGAAAACTCCAAATATAGAATGTCAGCGTCGAAACACCCAAAGAGCAGCGTCTCGACGCTGGTCTGCAGATGGTCCTATCTTCAATCTTCCAACTTTGATTCTTTTTCATTCTTCGGCCAATTTTCATGTCCCGAACACATATTTAGCTCCAATTTCTCAATTTAACTCTGAAACATGATTCCTACAAATAGAACACAAAAATGCATAATTTTGGCCAATTAAATATAAAAGACTAGCTTAATTAATTAGGGAAAAATAGCTAGCTATGCTCGCTATCAAGTACTGCAAGGCCGTCATTGTGCATCACGAGGAGGAATTGCACATAGCTGAGGAGGAGAGGACTACTAAACCAGAGGAACTCACTAGAGAAGCTGAGGAGGGCACCACCTCAAACGAAGCTGAAAAACTTATCCCTGAGCCATCTATCCCTTCTCCTACTGCTTTAGTTCTTAAGTCAAAGAATAGAAAAAAGAAAAATTCAAAGGCTCAGCTTGATAAGTTTATTGATGCTTTTACAGGTTTGACTGCTAATATTGCTTTTGCAGATGCACTGAAGCAAATGCCTCACTACACGAAGTTCATGAAGGAATGGCTCAACAAAAAGAAGAAGGAAAAACAGATGGAGACTGTATACCTCGTGTCCAACATGCAGTGCTCGTGTCCAACAGAAAGTACCAGAGAAATTGACTGATCCAGGGAGTTTTACTATTCCTTGTAATTTTTGTACTTATTCATGTATAGCATTATGTGATCTAGGGGCTAGCATAAATATCATTCCATTATCATTGTGCAAAAAGATAAATATAGGAGAGACAAAATCTACTACTGTTAGGCTCCAGTTGGTTGACCAGTCTGTGGTTAGTCGATATGGGATGGTTGAAAATGTACTGATCAAAGTAGGTAGATTTTTTCTTCCTGTTGACTTCTTTGTTTTGGATATTAAAGAGAACCCTGCCATGCCTATTATATTAGGGAGACCATTCCTTGCTACAGGGAGGGTTATAATTGATATTGAGCGCAGGGAGCTAATCATTAGAGTCCAACAGGAGAAGGAAATCCTAAAAGCTTTTGAGGACCCTAAGAATACATCACAGACTATGTTGGTGGGGTACAGGAGAGGTGCTAGGAAGAGCACGGTTGATGGAACACCTGACATTAGACCACCTTGATGCCTATTCGGTCAACACGTTGAGCTATTGACGTTAAACAAGGGCTTATAGGAGGCAACCCAAGTAAGTTAAGCTGTGTTTTTCTTTTTGCTTTTGATTTATTGTTTGTTTTTGTTTTGTAGGTCTTGGTTCCAGTTTCTCCTTTGCTTGCAAGCTTCCATAAAAGAGGACATCGTCATTCCAGGGCAGTATTGTTCACTCCTCCTACTCTTTTATTGTTCTCATGTTTGATTATGCCTTATTTTCTTTATACATTGAGGGCAATGCATGTTTTAAGTTTGGGGGTGGAATATCATGTTTGTGGAGCCCTTGAGCATCTAAGTTCGGGCTATAGTTTTTAGCTTTCTTTGAATTGAGCATATGGTTGTTTTCTAGATGCTATTTTTGCATGACTATGATTTCCTAGGATAGGCTTTCTTGTCAATTTTCAAGCTTTCGATGAGTTGTAAGCATGAGTGCCCAAAAAGGGAGACTTTTCATACTTTTTCTAGGAGATTTCTTACATGAGTAGAGTATTTGTCTTGGCTAGATTTGGATTTGAATGCTTAGGAGCGAATTATTAGGTTCATATGCTTGTTGTCACCTCGATAGGTGTAGGGAAGAGCTAAAGAGTTAATTTTTTGCAAATTAGCATGTTTGATCTTGCTTAGGAGGAAAGAAAAGAATATATGCTTATCATGCTCAAAAAGAAAAATCATTCTTGTTGTTACAAATTGAAAAAAAAAAAAAAAGAGAAAGTCATGACTTATGCGCGCAATGCAATGCTTAATAAAGTTTTGACAAAAAGAGCTACCCTTGTTGTGATCAGTTAGGCCAACCAAAGGGTAAAACTCGGGTTAAGGGTCCCTGCAATAGGTGTGTGAAAGCTAGTGCCACATAAAAATGCATGTTGTAATTTTCAATTATAAGCACCTAAGTATGGAGGAAAACAAACTAATTTGTTCCATTGACTCGTTAGTGAATCCTTAGTGCCAGTGTAGAGGGAAGATGAGTTGGGAGTTTAGTAATCCAATCCCGGGCTAGTAGAGTCTAATCTAGTTGAGTTAGATCTCGCTTATGCAAGTTAATTTTGGAAAATTTTTTATTTGTCTCCCTCATTGGTCCTTATGTGCATGTCTCTTGATTGCTTGATTATTGACTTTTGAGCCTTGAGGATTGAGTCATGTTTGTTGCATTCATTCTTCCATTGTATGCTTGATTTTTAGTTTGCTCGAGGACTAGCAAAAGCTTAAGTTTGGGGGTGTTTGATAGCGAGCATAGCTAGCTAGTTTTCCCTAATTAATTTAGCTAGTCTTTTATAATTTATTGGCAAAAATTATGCATTTATGTGTTGTATTTGTAGGAAATATAGTTTTGAGCCAATTGGATGTTCGGGATGCGAAAAGAAGTCGAAGAATGAAAAAAGAATCAAAGTTGGAAGATTGAAGATAGGCCCATCCGCAGACCAGCGTCGAGACGTTGCTCTCTGGGCGTTTCGACACTGACATTCTATATTTGGTGTTTTCAATTTTAAAAAAAAATAAAAAATAAATCATAGCGTCGCGTCGCTATGACCAGCGTTGCAATGCTCTCGGCGAATTTTCCAGATTCGCGGTATCGCGACAACGTCGCGACTCTACCCCCACAGCTTCGCGACGCTATGACCAAAATTTTCCCTATTTATATTTTGCGATTAGGGCTTTTTGGAGGACTTCTCTTGGACGATTTGGAGCCGTAAAACAGAGAAAAAAAAGGGCCTTTGAAGCTGAAACAAGTGGAGGAAAAGCAGGAATCAAACCATTGTTTGTGGGATCGTAACAGGGACGTGTGGTCTCGGCCTACCTAGCGTTTAATTCTCTTTACCCTTTTCTTTTTTAGTTTTAATGGTTTGTTTAGACTTAGTTTATATTGTAATTTGGATTATGTGTAGCTAAGTTTAATTCTTAGGGATTGATGTAGTCGTTGGGCACTTCATGGATTGATTTAATGGTTTTATTGCTATTGATGTCATTTACGCATAATTGTGTTTTAATGCTTTCAATTTACCGATCATAAATAACCTTAATGCCTTGCATGTTTAATGAATTTAGATAGGGATATCGGGTTCATTGCATGTGGGAGAATCATGTATGCTCGGGAGAGATATGTGTGATTTTAGTTTTCCAAGATTTATGAATCATAGCATGTCATTAAACCATGAATTAATCCATAATCCCAATTGGTGAAATCAAATCCCTAAGACCGTTGTCTCCATTAGATTGTCATACTTTTTCATTGTTTTGTGTTTGATTACATTTATTCTCACTTTGATTGGTTCCCTAAATAAAATTGGGCAAAAGTATTTTCGGTAATTAAAATTTATTAGAAATCCAATCCAGAGGACGACATTCGATTATCACATTCACTATATTATTACTTCACTCGTGCGCTTGCGGTAGGAAAATTCCACATCAAAAAGAGAAAGGAAAACTCGAATTCGTCGAAATCGGCACGTCCCCGTCATGATCTCCACGTCTTCTCGCTTGATTCCCACTCCTTGGCCTTGCTTCAGCTCCCACCAAAGGTCTCTAGTCGAAATTAGGGCTAAAATCTAACCAATTAGACTCTACTTGGTCGTGCAAGAAAGTGTTGAATTAATAGAAAAATTTTTCGACAACGTCGCGACGCTACCCCAAAAACCAACATTCTGTTTAGGAAAATATCGATTGCGTCGAGACGCTCTTGTCACAGAGTCGAGACGCTCTAGGGCAGAGTCGCGACGCTATCGCAGATTCACGCCTAATGCCTTCTCGGGTTTGACAACTCCAAATTCTTTCCTTATTTATTTTCTTTGCTTCTTTTTTAGTGCCCGAACACCTCATTATCTCCAATTTCTCTATTTTGATTCCAATAATCAATTGACCCAAAACCACTCAAAACCACTCAAAGAAATTTGACTCGGCTAGTGTTACGAACACACGTGAAGGATTGACTTACTGCATTGGTCGATATATGTGGACACAAAAATATTCTACAGTGAGAAGAGTGCAGATGTGGGTCTTTCGTGGAGTGACCCACAGTTAACGAATGTTGACTAACTTGGTTAAATGAGTTTAGCCAATTAGTCTTGTATCGTTGGAGCTTCTGATCTGTAGGTCCATTAGGTCCCACTGGTAGCTCGTAAAGAGACTTGAGGCAATTAAGTATAAATTGTAAATTGAAAGTGTTCAATTTATTTAGGAGAATCATATAATGTATATTGATACATTATAATATAAAGTTTATGAAACTTTATAATATAATTTTGAATTAATTTCAAAATTAATTCTTGAGAGAAAATATTTGAAAGAGTTCAAATAATTAATATGAATTGGATTCATATTAATATAAATAATTTAATAAAATCCCGAAGATTAAATATGTGATATTTAATTGGGTAATTAATTAATTATTAAAATTAGATATGAATAAGATAATAGATTTGATCTTATTCATGACCTTTACCTATAAATAGGACCCTTGGGTGGGGTGAAAGGCATCCCATTCATTATCCTACTTTCAGAGAATTCTCCTGAAGGCTCCCTCTAGACTCCCATCAGCCTCCTACCTCTAGAAGTCTCATAGTCATACTGGTGTAGCCATAGTGGTGGTGTTCATAGTAGTTTGTGATTATTTCACAAGCAGTTGGTGAATTTAATCTGAGTCGTCAACAAGAGTAAGTAATTTGTTACTATATAAATTAGATTTAGATCTAATATTTTTATATGCTTAGCCTTAATATAAATTTAGAATAGTTCTAAGATTATTGTCAATGTATTGGTATTTTAGATTAAACAAAATTAATTATGAATCGGTCCCAATCAAGCAACGTATATCGACAAAATATTGTCCCGATATACGATGTAGAACTCCAAGAAGGGCCTATTGCCTTTCAGGCATGAGGTTCACTTGTCTAAGGAATAGTGTCATAAGAAATTGAGGATGTGAGACGGATTCCCTACGCCTCAACTGTGGGCAGCTTAATGTGTGTGATGCTCTGCACGAGGCCTGACATTTGTTATGCTGTAGGGATGGTCAGCAGATATCAGTCAAATCTGGGGTTAGACCACTGGGCCGCCGTTAAAGGAATCCTCAAGTATCTTAGGAGAACAAGGGACTACATGCTGTTGTTTGGGGCTAAAGAGTTAGTTCTCAATGGATACACCGACTCTGACTTCCAATCTAACAAGGATTCTAGGAAATCAATGTTGGGGTCAGTGTTCACCCTTAACGGGGGAGTTGTAGTTTGGAGAAGTATCAAACAAGGATGCATAGCGGACTTAACCATGGAGGTTGAGTATGTAGCTGCTTGTGAAGTAGCCAAGGAAGCGGTTTGGCTAAGGAAGTTCTTGACAGATTTGGAAGTGGTTCAAAACATGGACTTGCCCATTAGGGTATCACCTACAGGAGATTGTGCAATGAGGGGATGTGATCGCCACTAAGATCTCTTCGAAGCACAACATTGCTGATCCTTTTACAAAGGCTCTCACGACTAAAGTTTTTTAGGGTCATCTAGAGTGTCTAGGTCTACGAGATATGTACATTCCGTAATCTAGGGCAAGTGGGAGATGTGTAATGGGTATAAGGATGCCCTAGTTTATTGTATTTACCATTTCTAGCTTTAGATTATTTGTACATGTTTTTCCTTCCCATTATCTTGAGTTTTAGTTCAAGTGGGAGTTTGTTGGGTTTTATTCCCTAAAACTCGTAGATAGTAAATGTAACATTTGACCGAACATTAATAAAATGATTTATATTGTTTGTATTGAGTGAATCTTGTCTTATTAACCCTAATCCAATAAACTAAACATCCTAGGTTGTTAGTATGAGGCTTGAACTAGTATGTAGGGACATACGGAGATCAATGTTCAAGATACAGCCTAAAGGGTCTATAGTATAGGGATAAGGTGTTGGGTTTTATGCCCTAAAACTCGTAGATAGTAAATGTACTTTTGACCGAACATTAATAAAAGTGATGTATTATTCATGTTTGTATTATATCTTGTCTTATTAACCCTAATCCAATAAACTAAACATCCAAGGCCAATAGAATGAGGCTTGAACTAGTATGTAGGGACATACGGGGATCAATGTTCAAGTTTTAGCCTGAAGGGTCTGTAGTATAGGGATAAGGCTGGGTACCTTATCCTGGTGACACTATGGATACGACCCGCTTTGTATATTGATATAAACATAATAATCCAACGCGTTCTTGTAGTTGACATGCGAGTGGGGTATCCTGTGCAAAGAGTTTGCACAAAGACCGAATCGCGAAATAGTTAACCACTAACTGTAACACCGTTAGTTAGTTCAGTTTCTATTTCACTAGGATGACCTAGGCAACTTGGCCTTAATCCTGAGTGGATTATGGACTCCTGTCCATGAGGGATTGTCCTTTGATTTGTACTGGTGAGAGTGGCATGCACGTCGACTCAATAAGCCTACCATTTTGGGGACAAGACCGAGTGGGGAGCTGGGATCATAGTCTTACAAGATGGAATTCACTCATTCCCAACTTTAGGGTAAGTAGAGGTGTGTTCCCTTAAGTGATGTCTCAAGGTCTTGAACAATGGGCCCTACCCACTCTAGGCACGAGAGGGACTTTTATTTGTTGGTTGGATCTCAAACAGGTTGTTCATTAGAGGAGCACTGGTACTTAAGGATGAAGAGGTAGCCCAGGGGTAAAACGGTAATTTGACCTAGCTGGCGTACGAACACACGTGAAGGGCTAACTTGCTGGTGATGGTCGATATTCGTGGAAGCAGAAATATATCTGCAGTGAGAAGAGTGCAGTTGTGGTTCTATAGTGGACTGAACCACAGTTAACGAACATTGATTAATTTGGTTGATGAGTTTAGCCAATTAATCTCACATCGTTGGAGCTTCTGATCTGTAGGTCCATTAGGTCCCACCGGTAGCTTTATAAGGGCGTTGAGGTAAATTTCTAAGGGAGAATTGAATATTCGAAGGGGTTCGAATATTAAGATAAAATATGAATTTGATTCATATTATAAAACTATAGGTTATAATTAATGCACATTAGATGTACATTAATACTATAGTTTATTTGAGAGAGATATAATTAAATATGAGGTATTTAATTATAATATTAATTAATAATTAGTTTTAATTAATTTAATTAAATTTGATTTAATTGAATTGTATTAAAACTATAGGTTAAGCGGTAATATTTGTATAAATATGATTTATATAAGTATTAGTTAAATTAATTGTTAATTTAGTTAATTGATTATTAATATTATCATTAATAATTAATTATTTATCAGTATAACTGATAAGAAAACTTCTACCCACTAACCTAGCATGATGCGTGATCCAGAGGGTTTTTAGGGAGGGAGTTTCTCCATCCATTAGATAACCCCCTCGTCATTCGTTCAGAACGGTTCAATCAAGCAAATCACGCATTCTCTCTCTCTCACTCTCCGGAACTCTTTGTGATTATTCTCTCAAGAATACAGAGAAGAAAAGTCTTCCTAACCCTTAGAAATCACGCTCCCACAAGCCCCTAACGCACATCCTTCAAGAGAATACCGGTGCAACCTTGGTGGTCGTGTTCGTGATATTTTTCCAGCAAGATCAAGATCTTTTTGCTGTTGGTTCTTGCGTGGATTCAAGTGATTTTTGGCGATACGTTCAAGAACTTCATCTATAGTAGGTGTTTCTTGATCTAGGATCATTAGGATCCATTCTAGATTAGATCTAGGGTATTTAATTATGAATTATGCATGCTTTATTCGTAAAATTCAGTAGTTTTATTATGATTTTACTGCTGTGTTTTTTATTCCAACGTATTGGTAATTTATTCTGAATTAAAAACTGAGTTAAGGTTCTAATTGTTTCCGCTTCGCAAAGGCTTTTATCCCTTCATAAGGTTGGGTACCTTATCCTGGTGACACTATGGATATGACCCGCTTTGTATTATGATAAAAACGCAATGATCCAACGTGTTCATGTAGTGGACATGCGAATGGGGGTATCCTGTGCAATGAGTTTGCACAAGACCGGACCGCGAGATAGTTAACCACTAGCTTTAACATCGTTAGCTAGTTAGGTTTCTATCTCACTAGGATGACCTAGGCAACTCGGTCTCAATCCTGAGTTGATTATGGACTCCTATTCACGAGGGGTTGTCTTTTGATTTGTATGGGTGAGAGCGGCCTGCACGCCGACTCAATAAGCCTACCATTATGGGGCAATACCGAGTGGGGAGCTGAGAACATAATCACACAAGATGGAATTCACTCCTTCCCGACTCTATGGTAAGTGTTCCCTAAGTGGTGTCTTCGGGTCTTGAACAATGGGCCCTACCCTCTTTATGGCACGAGAGGGACTTCTGTTTGTTGGTTGGACCTCAAACAGGTTGTTCATTAGAGGAGCATTGGGGACTTAAGGACAAAGATGTAACCCAGGGGTAAAACGGTAATTTGACCAAGCTGGGGTACGAACACACGTGAAGGACTGACTTGCCATTATTGGTCGATATCCATGGACACAAAAATATTCTATAGTGAGAAGAGTGCAGCTGTGGGTCTTTAGTGGAGTGACCCACAGTTAACGAATGGTGACTTACTTGATTAATGAGTTTGGCAAATTAGTCTCATATCGTTGGAGCTTCTGATCTGTAGGTCCATTAGGTCTCATTGGTAGCTCGTAAAGAGACTTGAGGCAATTAAGTAAAAATTGTAAATTGAAAGTGTTCAATTTATTTAGGGGAATCGTATACTGTATGTTGATACATTATAATATAAAGTTTATGAAACTTTATAATATAATTTCTGAATTAATTTCAAAATTTAATTCTTGAAAGAAAATATTTGAAAGAGTTCAAATAATTAAATATGAATTGGATTCATATTAATTTAAATTTTAATAAAATCCCTAAGATTAAATATGTGATATTTAATTGGGTAATTAATTAATTATGAAATTAATTAATTAATTATTAAAATTAGATATGAATAAGATAATAGATTTGAACTTATTCATAGACCTTTTCCTATTAGGAAAAGATCTTGGTCTTTACCTATAAATAGGACCCGTGGGGTGGGGTGAAAGGCATCCCATTCATTCTCCTTCTCTCAGAGATCTCTCCTAAAAGACTCCCACCAGTCTCCTACTTCAAGAAGTCTCTAAGATATACCTGAAGGAATTGAATCCTCTAGCGGAAGCGGTTTTCACCGTTTGTGATTTAATTTCTAATTAGAATACCGATACGTTGGGCAAAATTAAAACAGAAACAATTTCTATTTAGATCTATGTTAAGCATGCTAAAAAATAAAATCTAAAACTATTTTAGATCTTAGAAAAACTTACATGGAAGAGAAGAACAATCAGCACAAAGCTCCAAATTTCGCGTTCTTCTTCCTTCCAATGAACACCACCAATTCGATTCACCCGCTATGACTCTTGGGACTCAAGATTGGCTTGTGGGAACCCAAAGATCGTCTTGGAAGGGAAAATTACAGCAAGGGAGTGCTGGAATTTTTGAGAGAATTTTTTTGAGAGTTCTCTTCTCTGTTTTTCGTGAAAATGAGAGAGTGTGAGTTCTGTTGGGGAAACTCCCTCCCAACTTTACGATAAGTGGGGAGGGAGTTAATCCCTACTTGATCTCTACCGTTGATCATAATCAACGCGATCCAGGCCGTCTATTAATTAAATAATAATTATCATTTAATTAATTAAATAATTATAATTAATTTAATTAAATCAATATTAATTAAACCAATTATAACCTAAGGTATTTAATTCAATTTTAATCATATTCAATTGAATTAAATTGGCCATTCAATTAATCTCATCAATTGAATCCACATTAATTAAATATCAAATATTTAATTAATTTTATAATTGAATCACATTCAATTTTATCTCTCATTTAACCTATAGTTTTAATGTGCATCAAAATGTACATTAATATAAACTATAGTATTAATTTGATTAAATCACATTTAACCAAATTAAATTAATTAATTCCCCAATTAATTAATTCATGAATTAATCAAATATCACATATTTAATTAAATTCATTATTCTCTCAATAATTAATTTCAAATCATATCCAAAATTAATTATAAAGTTTAATTCTTTAATTAAACTTTATACTATAATGCATCTCCATACATTATATTAATTCCCTTTAATATCAAGACTAAATCATCTCAGAACCCGTTATGAGCTAGCAGGTGGACCTAATGGACCTACAGATCAGAAGCTCCAACGATACGAGATTGATCAGCTAAACTCATTAACCGAGTCAATCAACATTCGTTAACCGTGGGTCACTCCACTAAAGACCCACAGCTGCACTCTTCTCACTGTAGAATATTTCTGTGTCCACGGATATCGACCAATAGCAGTAAGTCAATCCTTCACGTGTGTTCGTAACACCAGCTGGGTCAAATTACCGTTTTACCCCTGGGTTACCTCTGGGTCCTTAAGTACCACTGATCCCTCTAATGAACAACCTGTTTAGGGTCCAACCACTAAACAAAAATTCCTCTCAGGCCAGGAGAGGACAGCGCGCTTTTGTTCAAGCCCCGGAATCAGCCCTTAAGGGAACACACATCTACTTGCCCCAATAGGGGAAGGAGTGAATTCCATCTTGTACTGTTATGTTCCCAGCCCCCATTCGGTCTTGCCCCTGAAATGGTAGGAATATTGAGTCGGCGAGCAGGCCACTCTCACCCATACAAATCTAAGGACAATCCCTCCTGAAAAGGAGTTCATAACGGACTCAGGATTGAGATTGAGTTACCTAGGTCATCCTATTGAAATAGAAACCTAGACTAGTTAACGGCGTTACATCTAGTGGTTACTATTTCGTGGTCCGGTCTTATGCAAACTCATTGCATAGGATACCCCCACCCGCATGTCTCCTACATGGATGCTTTGGATCATTGCATCTGTATCGGATACAAGGTGGGCCGTATCACATAGTGTCACCAGGATAAGGTACCCAGCCTTATCCCTATACTATAGACCATTTAGGTTGTTACTTGGACAATGATCCCCGTATGTCCCTACATACTAGTCCAAGTTTCATTTAAACAACCTTGGATCTTAGTTTATTGGATTTAGGGTTTATTAATGCAAACTCGATTATTCAATAACCCAATTACTGAATCACTCGAATAACGCTTTATTGAGATCGATTAATTTGTTTCATTTACTATCTACGAGTTTTAGGGCATAAAACCCAACAACTCCCACTTGAACTAAAACTCTAGTGGGCAATGTACATCAACAATCAGAATTGAATGAATAATCATTGAAGTAGGAATAATAGTTTGTATTAATACTGTATAATACATGAAAAGTACAAATACAGATAAATACAATAAACTAGGGCATTTGAATACCCATTACACTTCTCCCACTTGCCCTAGATTATTCTATGTACATATCTCGCAGACCTAGACCATCTAGATGACCCTCGAACACTTTAGCCGTGAGAGCCTTCGTAAATGGATCAGCAATATTGTGCTCCGAAGCTATCTTCGTGACGATCACATCACCTCGTTGCACGATCTCTCTGATGAGATGATATTTGCGCTCTATGTGCTTGCCTCTCTTGTGACTGCGAGGTTCTTTAGAATTTGCCACTGCACCACTATTATCACAATAAAGGGTGATTGGCAAGTTCATATTTGGAACAACTTCCAAATCCATCAAGAACTTCCTAAGCCATACAGCCTCCTTAGCTGCTTCACAAGCAGCGACATATTCGGCCTCCATGGTGGAGTCTGCAATGCATCCTTGTTTGATGCTACGCCAGACTACAGCGCCCCCATTTAGGGTAAACACTGACCCTGATGTGGATTTCCTAGAATCCTTATCAGTCTGAAAGTCAGAGTCTGTGTATCCTGTAAGGATCAAATCCTTAGCGCCATACACAAGCTGATAGTCCCTCGTTCTCCTAAGATACTTGAGGATGTTTTTCACTGCAGTCCAGTGGTCTAACCCTGGATTAGATTGGTATCTACTAACTATCCCAACTGCATAGCATATGTCAGGCCTAGTACACAACATGGCATACATAAGGCTGCCCACTGCTGAAGCATAAGGGATCCGTCTCATATCCTCAATTTCTTGAGGTGTCTTAGGACACTGTTCCTTAGACAGATGAACTCCATGCCTGAAGGGAAGTAAACCCCTCTTGGAATTCTGCATCTTATATTTAGACAACATCTTGTCTATATAGGATGCTTGAGACAGGGCTAACGTTCTGTTCTTACGATTCCTGATAATTTGAATCCCTAGAACATATTGAGCTTCACCCAAATCTTTCATTTGGAACTCAGTTGATAGCCAAGTTTTAATTTCAGTTAGATATTCTACATTATTCCCAATAAGCAGAATATCATCTACATACAACACTAGAAAAGCTACTGAACTGCTGATAATCCTTTTGTAAACACAAGGCTCATCAACGTTCTGGTCAAAGCCATAAGATTTGACAGCAGTGTCAAACCTTATATTCCAAGATCTGGAAGCTTGCTTCAACCCATAAATGGATCGTTTAAGCTTGCAAACTTTTTGCTCTTGATCTTGAGCGATGAACCCTTCTGGTTGAGACATAAAGATGCTCTCTTCAAGATTGCCATTCAGAAAAGCAGTCTTGACATCCATTTGCCAAATTTCATAATCATAAAACGTGGCAATGGACAAGAGTATCCTTATTGACTTTAACATGGCAACTGGAGAGAAGGTTTCTTCATAGTCCACCCCTTCCTTTTGGGTATAACCCTTTGCCACAAGTCGAGCTTTGAAAGTCTGTACTTTCCCAGCTGCGTCTCGTTTTCTCTTGTAGATCCATTTGCACCCTATGGGTTTTACCCCTTCAGGTAGGTCTACAAGATCCCAGACTTGATTGAAGTACATAGACTCCATCTCTAGGTCCATAGCTTTGACCCACTGGTCATGATCCACATCATTCATTGTCTGTCTAAAGGTCAATGGATCCTCAACTCCATCATCAGGTATGACAGCTGGAGTTTCTGCTAAACCCAGATAGCGTTCAGGTTGTATAGCAACCCTCCCACTACGTCGAGGCATTCTCAACTCTTGAGAAGGATGGGCTTGACCAGATGTACTGGGCTCATCAACAACTCTTGTTGAAGGTCCAGCCTCTGAACTGGGCTCATCAACAACCCTTGTTGAAGGTCCAGCCTCATCAACAACTCTTGTTGATTCATTTGTAGCTTCCCCAGAAAGTTCACTCAACACAATTTTACTGCGTGGTTTGTGTTCTCTAACGTGGTCTTCTTCCAAGAAAGTAGCATTTGTCGATACAAACACCTTATTTTCTTGTGGATCGAAGAAATATCCACCTCTTGTTTCTTTTGGGTAGCCTACGAATAGGCATAATTTTGAACGTGAATCCAATTTCTTTGGATTTGCCACAAGCACATGTGCAGGGCAACCCCAAATTCTGAAATGACGTAAACTAGCTTTATGCCCTTTCCAGAGCTCAAATGGTGTTTCAGAAACACTCTTTGAGGGAACAACATTCAAAATATAAACTGCAGTCTCTACTGCATAACCCCAAAAAGAACTAGGCAATTGAGTATAGCTCATCATAGATCGAACCATGTCTAACAAGGTTCTGTTTCTCCTTTCAGATACACCATTCTGTTGAGGTGTACCTGGTGCTGAGAGTTGGGACGTGATTCCATGTTCTATCAAATAGTTTTGGAATTCTAAGTCCAAATACTCTCCACCTCGATCAGATCGAAGCGTTTTAATGGTCTTACCTAATGAGTTCTCAACTTCAGCCTTATACTCCTTGAACTTTTCAAGGGCTTCAGACTTATGACTCATTAGGTATAAATAACCATACCTTGAATAATCATCTATTAAAGAGATGAAATATTCATACCCTCCTCGAGCCCTAACATTCATTGGACCACAGAGATCCGTATGTACGAGCTCTAAGGGCTCCTTGGCACGATAACCTTTTCCAGTAAAAGGTCGTTTGGTCATCTTACCTTCGAGACAAGACTCACACGGAGGTAAAGTACCATCTTCTAACTGGCTTAGAAGTCCGTTCTTAACCAATCTCCCAATCCTATTGAGATTTATGTGGCCAAGTCTCAAGTGCCAAAGATAGGTACTTTGAGAAACCTTTTGCCTTTTAGGTTGAGTCTCAGCTGTTTTAAACATCTCATTGTTCAAAATAGCCCTAGACTCTATTGGTCTTAAAACATATAAATTGTTCTCCAAGTTTGCAGAACAAATATCAGCACCCCTTTTAGTAATGAGAGCTTCATTTACAGAAAAGGACACTGAATATCCTTGTTCAAGCAAACAAGATACAGAAATCAAATTTCTTTTTATTTTAGGAACTATATATACATTATCTAATAACATATAACGTTCCCTGGAGAAGAACATTTTAATGTCTCCCACTGCTTTAGCTGAAATGAACTCCCCAGTACCAACTCTGAGAGTCATTTCCCCAGCATCTAATTGTTGCCAAGAGCTCATTCCCTCAAAGGAAGAGCATACGTGATGAGTGGCACCTGAATCAAGGATCCAGGCTGTATCATCATTTTCCACTATACACGTTTCAATGACCAATAAATCACATTTATTTTCATTGAGTTTTTCTAAGCAGTCTATGTCATATTCATCAGGAACAATTTCAGATGAATTAGACATGTGGGCCCGAGGACAGTCCTCAGTTAAGACCAAATCCACGCAATTAATGTTTGAGTGCATTTCCTTAGTTGTATTAGTGATACCAGTTCTGTTACACACGGCGTAATTAGAGGCATACAAAGAACGATTCATGCTGAAACAAACAAATTAATTTAATTAGTGATGTTGCATTAACCCAATACACAAAATAATATTATCATTATTTTAATCCAATCAATTTAGCAAAAGTAATGATCGACCCATAGAATAAACATTCATTTTGCAACGATACTTCAAAGGTTTAGAGCAACAGCTACCGTAGGGCAGTCGGCTACTCCTCCCCTGAATTGAGACAATCTCAGCCAATCCCTATTACCAGAATAACTCATATTCCAATAGTTCTTAGCTACCGTTTTTTTTTTTCGGTCAGGAAATTATTAACACCTTAACAATTCCCCGTAAGTGTAACCCTCCATTTTCAGATTTCAGAGGTCGGTCCCAACAATGCTACCGTAGGGAAAGTCAAAGTTGGAAATGAACCTAAGAAACCCTATCCATTTCTGGAGTTTGCGTTGTTCCAACTCCCATGATCAAGCCCTCCGTAGGGTGATCGCTCCCAGGGCGACTCGCAGGCAGATCATGGGGATCTCACGGTGCAACCTAATGGAGGAGACCGTAGGATACGTTGACACGTGTCCTGCTCCCACTTACTACAAAATACTCCCTCATTCACCTTGATATTGATCCATGCAAACACCATCCGTAGGGGGTCACTCCCAGGGTGACTCGAGGCCAAGCATGGACCTCACGTTGTGAACTCTTGAGGACATGAGAGCAAAACATTGATTTATGAAAATCTTGTTTTGATATATTTCCTCCCACTAAGTATTTTTATAATTAAAGGGTCTATTACTTAGGTAAATTCCGGCTAAGTGAATCTATCTAAGTCTATGCCTGTATATAACTCTTATATAAAGGTCTTTACACTAATGTCTAGGTGAATTAAACCATTTTAATTACCTAGTGACATTGCATGCTAACATTAAACTATGATTAATTCAACTCAAGTTCCGGGTCAGTTCCCAGGTAGGAGGTGTTCCGTAAACCGTCAACTTAAGTACCCCCAGCCTAGACAGAACCTCATCGGGAGAGTTCCCTTATAATCATAGTAATGCTATTCCTACTTAGTAAATTAAAACTATTTTAATCCTAAGTAAGAATATAATTCTAATCCTATTAGAATTAAAAGGATGAGCTTAGGTCTAATTAATTTTAAACATTTTAAAATTAATTCAATTTTAACCTAAGGTCCTATGTTTGCATGCAATTCTTTGTTATAGGTTGACGGTTTCTAATCAATTTTATAACTATTATAAAATTTTAATAATTAGCCCTATAACATGCTACTATGGTGTTTCTTAATAACAATCTAATTCAAATTATTAAACACCATAACGCTCATGACGCCGATAATATAACAATTATATTAATCTAAGGTGGTGTCATGCTTCATGCAATTTCAATTTCATTTAATTAATATCGATTATATTAATTAAACATTCCCGAAATTAAATTACATGATTGTCGACATTAATATAATATAACTCTTATATTACTCTAATTAATGTCATGCTCAATGCTTTTCCAATTTCATATACTTAATATAACATTTATACTATATTACTGTTTTCATTTACTATCTACGAGTTTTAGGGCATAAAACCCAACAACACCGATGTAACCAATTGGTGGTGTTCGCACAAGAGAAGATTGCTGGAATTTTCTGCAAGATCGTGAAAAAGGCAGTTTTTCGATCAAGGCTTCTTTCATTAGTAAGTATTCTTGAACCTTGATCATTAGGATCATCTAGATTAGATCTAGGTTATTATTAAGCATGTTTATAGTCGATGTACAACACTTTAAATATAGTTTTATTGTTGCAAATTGTATTGGTATTTTAAAATAAAAATCAAATATGAGTAGGTTCTGTGATTCTTTCCACTGCGTAAGGCGTTTATCCCTTCAAAGACCACTGTTGGTAATTAGTCTAAGTGATCCTATCCTTTTCAGGAGTTCACGGTGTTCCGAATACTATGATCAGGTCCTCCGAAGGGGTGGTTGCTCCAGGACAACACGCAGGCAGATCATAGGAAATCTCACATTGTGACCTAGGGGTGGACACCGAAGGATACATTGACACGCGTCCCGCTCCCACTTACTTGAAGGATTTGGAATTCCCTAATTCCGATAAAGCAGAAGCATAATTGGGATCGATTCGTAGTTAATTTTGTTTATCTAAAAATACCATTACATTCGCAAGACTTCATATAACAAATTCTATAGAAACTTAAGGCTAAGCATACAAAAATATTAGATCTAAATCTAATAGGCAGAAGCGAACATACCGTTGTTGTCGTCTCTGAAATATCAAGAACGTCTTTCTTGATTTCATAGGGACCAAGCGTCAACAATTGGGACACCACCAAGATCTTCCCCGTTATGACTCTGAGATTAGAAACGTAGTTGTGAGACTACCTAATCTTGAATGGGAAAAACTCTAGAGAGAAAATTCTCCTTAGAGTTCTTGGGTTGAGAGAATATGAGAGGGAAGCTAGAGAGAATGCAAGAGTGCATTCTTGTGGCCTTATGTTGTAGTACCTAAACCCTAGGTTTAGTGTTCTATTTATAAGAGAAAGGCCATGAATAAAATATTCATTTAAAATCAATTATTTCCATAACTGATTTAATCTTTTCCATAGTTAATCAATTTCAAAACCAATCAATTCCATAATTGATCACTTCCATAAGTGATTAAATCATTTCCATAAATGATTAATTACTTCCATAAGTGATTAATCATTTCCATAATTGATTAATTTCTAATTAATTAATTCTTTAATTAATTAATCACCAATTAAATATCATATATTTAATTTCAGACCTTTTATTAATTAATTATCCAATTAAATATCATGTATTTAATTTCAGGCCTTCAATTAATTAATTCTATAATATGTATCAAATTCATATTAAAATTTTAATTCCTTCAAATTCTGTTATATCCTATAAATTTAATATGAATCAAATTCATATTAATATTTGAACTTCTTCAAATATTTATTTCTCTCATAATAATAAAGTTTAATTTCAAATTAGACTTTATATTTTAATGTATCACTATACATTATATTAATTTGTATCTCATACAATTAACTTAATTCTCAATATGAATTTGAACTATTCAAATTCTCTCAAGATATTATTATTCCTAATTACTCTTTACGAGCTAGCAGGAGACCTAATGGACCTAAAGATCAGAAGCTCCAATGATATGAGGTTAATCGATTAAACTCATTAATTCGGTTAACCAAGAGCCTTAGACTTAAGTTGCATTAGGTTGAGATACCCATACCTTGAATAATTATGTATAATATAGATGAATTATTTGTGCCCTCCCACTGCTTTAACATATTGGACCACAAGGATCCAAATGTACAAGCTCTAAGGGCTCTTTTGTTCTTTTCAAGCAAAAGAACCTATTAGTCATATTGCCCTTAAGGCATGATCTACAAGGTAGTAGAGAGTCATCTTCTAACTCGTTTAGAAGTCTACTTTTGACCAAGCTCCCAATCATATTGAGGTAAATATGGCTTAACCTTAAGCGCCAAAGAAAGGTATTTTCCTTTAGGAGAAATCATTTGCCTCTCATTTCTTTGAGTAGTAACAACCTCAAACAACTCGGTGTTCATGACTGTTTTACTCATGACTGTTTTACTCTTGACTAGTCTTAAAAACATTTATGTTATTTTTCAGTTCAGTTGAAAAAGTTAATGCTCTTTCTTGAAATGAACTGCGTTAGCAGGGAAAGGTAAAGAGTAACATTGTTCCAACCAATAAGATACATAAATCAAATTTCTTTTGATCTTAGGAATTACATACACATTATCTAATAATATGTATTTGCTCTCACTAGGAAAAATAACTTAATGTTCCTCATTGCTACAGCCAAGACAACCTCTTTAGTTCAAAACTTTGAGAGTTATCTCAATAGCATCAAGTTGTTGCCAGGAATTTATTCCTTTTAATAAGAAGAACAAACGTGACTTGTGGCCCCTAAATCAAGTATTCAGGCAGAATCACCATTCTCTACAAATCACGCTTCCTAAACTAGTAAATCAAGATTTACTATCTTTGGACTAGTCTTCTTTAGTTGAGCAAGGTCCAATGTCATATTCATTAGGAACACTTCTTAATGAATTAGACATTTGGCGTATGACGACATTCCTCTATTAAGACCAATCTTACATAATTTACCACAAATTAATCGTTTAATTATGTTGTATAACCGTAATTAATTAAATAGGCATAAGACAATGCACATTTTTCATTAGAATTGCTGAAAAAACAAATTACTTGACTATTTATCGCACTAACCCATTGCATCTTATCCAATCAAATTCAGCAAAAACACACAAGCAATCAAAGAAACCCTAGAAAACTATTGATTTAGTTTTTGCAACGATACTTCAGAGGTTTAGAACTCGGTGGTCAGCTATTCCTCCTCTAAATTCAGACAATCTCAACCAAACCTAACACCAAAATAGCTCATATTTCGTTAGTGTTTAGTTACCGTTGTTTGGTCAAGGATTTGTTAACACATTTAACTCATCCCCGTAAGTGTAACTCTCCCACTTTCAGATCTCAGAGGCCCGCACCAACAGGCTACCGAAGGGAAAGACAACTGTTGGTGATTAGCCTAAATGACCCTATCCTATTCAGGAGTTCACGGTGTTCCAAATCCTATGATCAGGCCCTCCGAAGGGATGGATGTGCCAGGGCAACACGCAGGCGGACCATAGGACTCTCATGGTGCGAACTAAGAGTGGAGACCGAGGGATACGTTGACACGTGTCTCGCTCTCACTTACTATAGACATTTTTCCCATTCACCTTGTTATTGATCCATGCAAACACTTTCCGAAGGGAGGCCGCTCCTAAGGCGACACGAAGCCGAGCATGAACCTCACGGTGTGAACTCAGGGGAACGTGAGAGTAAAAACTCAAACTTTTTTTTTTATATTTATCCTCCCATTTTCAGAACTCAAAGACACGCACCAACAGGCTACCGAAGGGAAAGACAACTGTTGGTGATCAACCTAAGAATCCTTATCCTTTTTCAAGAGTTCACATTGTTCTGAATTCTATGGTCGGGCCCTCCGAAGGGATGGTTGCGCCAGGGCAACACGCAGGTGGACCATAGAACTCTCACAGTGTGAACTAAGGGTGGAGATCGAGGGATATGTCGACACGTATCTCACTCCCACTTAAATGTCCTACTATATTTTAGGGTTATTTGACATAGATAAATTTGGCTAAGTTAATCTATCTAAGTCTAATCCTATTATAATTTTTATGGTGAGGATTTAAGTGCAACGTTCTAGGTGAATTAAACTCTTTTAATAAACCCAGCAATATTGCAAGTTAACATGACTATGGTTAATTCAACTCAAGTTTCGGGTTAGTTCCCAGGTAGGAGATGTTCCATAAACCGTCATCTTAAATACCTCCAGCCTTAGACAGAACTTCACCAAGAGAGTTCCCTTATAACCATAGTAATGTAAAGTCTGTACTCTAAAGATCTAGGTGTATTAAACTTTTTTAATAAACCTAGTGACATTGCATGCTAACATTTAACCGTGATTAATTCAACTCCGGTATTCCGGGTCAGTTCCCAGGTAGGAGGTGTTCCATAAACCGTCATCTTAAGTACTCCCAACCTTAGACAGAACTTAACCGGTGGAGTTCCCTTATAATCATAGTAATGTTTTTCCTACTTAGTCAATTAAAACTATTTTTAATTCTAAGTAAGAATAATTCTAATTCTATTAGAAACATAATCTTAGGTCTAATTAATTTTAAACATTTTAAAATTAATCCATTTATCCTAACATCCTATGTTTGCTTGCAATTCTTTGTTATAGGTTAACGGTTTCTATTCATTAATTTTATGACACTTAAAAAATTTAATGAATTAACCCTATAACATGCTACTATGGTGAATAAATTAACAATCAAATTCTAATTAATTTATAAAACCATACATTAGCATACATGGCATACCAAAAATATAACAATTATATTAATCTAAGGTAATGTCATGCTCAATGCAATTTAATTTCCTTTTAATTAACCTAACCTTAAATTAATTACCCAAGAAAATTAAAATTTGCATTGTCATTTTTCATACATCAATATGACTCTTTCTATTAATAGCTCATGAAAAAATAATTTAGTGTAACGACCCTACATTTCATGTCTAGATCCTAGGGTCATTACCACATGCATTTCATTTTACTTCTAAGAACAGCAATGAAACGACATTTAAAGCAAAACATGCTTAGGAAAATCAGTGAAACTTTGCAGTCTGGAATCCCAGTTAAAATAGTATAAGAATAAATTTTAATCATTCCTACAAAATCTCAAACCATAACAAGTCCTAAAACAACACATGCCAAATCCAAAACGAAGAAGTTCGAAAACATAAAAAGCGGAAGTCTATTCTAAGGAAATCCATGGCTCGTTCGGTAACATTCCGTCACGCGTTTTGTACACCTTTGCCTTTACCTACAATTACATGTTAGGGAAAAGAATGAGTATTTAAGAAAAATACTCAGTAAGTAACGATACTGCTAGGCATGCAAGAACCAAGGACTCAAGAGGTTATTCGGACTAAGGGCCTAAGGGTGAAGTCATCTCGTTCCATCTCATCTCATTTGATTTCATTCTGTAGTTTGGGTCTCGTGGTCAATTAATTCACCTACTTAAGTTTGCCAACTCACTGTAGGTGCACAGGTGGGTATTTTGGGAGATCTCTACTCCTACTGATAGTAGAAGGCACCCAGTCAGTGGAGCCGAGTCTCACCCATCAAGGCACTAAATGTGCGCGTAGCGCTCTAAACTAAAATTTCACTGGTGGGGCGTCCATGGGTTTTAAGTCGGAATCTAACTTCCATAGATAGTAAATGGCACCTAGTCTGCGAAGCCAAGTTCCGTCCATCTAGCTCCTCATTTAAGTCTAATACATCTCAGTCCTAGGTGATTAACTGACACGACCCCCTACTAGAGTAACTAGCCTATTCCTTTCCCTTTCTTGCTCTTTTCCCTTTAAGGCTCCTTAGCATGCAGGCTAATTTAAACTGCAACCTAGTTCATAAACTCTTTTCTTTTTAGAGATTACTGACAGGCTAAACTGATATGCACCATCCCAACTCAGTCAATTCAGAACATGAACGACAAACAACACTCCTAAACGGAGATACCACAAAATTCTCACTTTTTACATACGTTGCCAGCCAACTATAATGAATCAGTATCATGCTCTCGCCTCTAAATCATAGCACAAATTATACAGCAGCCATATTCTTGAAAATTAAGTGCTCACACATCTCAGTCCCAACTGAACACATATACAAAAGTCTCATGCTCGGAACACAACCAATACATAAATTATAGCTAGTTCAACAAGTTAACTTACATCAATAATTCCATATCGCAACAGTTAGCTTGACTCACAAGTTTTCCCAACCACCAACAATCCCTAATAATTAACAACCAATTAGAAACCCAACATAAGATCGCCAACGTAATGATGCAAAAAGCTTAAAGGTCATTGGGATCTTACGCAAACCAATCCTTCTATACACCGGAGTTTTGGGCAGCGACTGCATTTACACTAGCTGGACAGAGCACAAGAGAAAGAGAAAACCGAAAGTAAGAGAGGCTGCAAAAAAAACTTAGAGAGAAAAGACTATAAAGAAGAAAGAATAAATACCCTCACCGAGAGATGCACGGGCTGACGACAGCGCCTCACAGCAGCAACTGAAACGCGACTGGAGGGGTCGTGGCGGCGCACAAATCAAAGAGGGGCTTAAAGAAAACCCGTCGGCCATTTTAGAGAGAGAAATCGAATGAAAAAAACAAACGAGAAAAGAGGAGGCTAGAGATTACCGATGGAGGAATCTCGTTCCAAGCGACGGTGGAAGGCAAAGAGCGACGACGGCGAGCGGCATTGGGATCTACGGCAAAGAGAGAGAGTGAGGCCGCGGGAGAAGAAAACGAGAGAGAGAGAGAGAACTCACCGGCATCTCGCAACGATGACCGGAGAAGCCGAACACTGACGGTGGCGGCAAGCGTGAACAAAGGGGCGACGCGACTGGAACTTGCAATAGAGAGAGAGAGAGAATGGTGAAGGAGAAAATGTATCGGGGAAGAAGAAAGTAAATTTCATATATTTTTTTATAAAAAAACCGGTCCTTTGACCGCCTCTATTCTCCATTTTGACCGGGCAATTAAAAGCCCACTTCCATTGCTTTGTTTTTTTTTATGCTGTAACATTAAGCATGAAAATTACTTATATAAATATAACTCTTATATTTTTAAACTAAAGTAATTTCATGCATCATGAAAATATATTTCCTTTAATTAATTTAACTCTTAAATTAATTATACTAGAAAAAAAATTAAGCATTTCAATTTTCATACATTAACATAAAATTTATATTAATTGCTCATGAAAATTGAAAATTAAATAAACATATAAATTACTTTCATAAATATAACTCTTTATATTCTTTAGTAAAGTAATTTCATGCTCAATGCTTCTCAATTTTCATCCATTTAATCATAACAATTTATATTGAATACTCATGAAAATAAAATTCATACATATTTCATACGTTAAAACATTTATAATAATAAATATGCATGAATATGCTTAACCTATGGTGGGATCTTAAGCTAAATGGCATATTTTATTCAACAATCAATTAATTTAATACATACATCACATGCATAATTAAATTAAAACTACCAAAATTGACCAGCATATTTGGCATATTTTAAGAAATTGAAAGCAATTTAAATTATAATAATTTAAATCCAAGACATATCTTGGTCTTCAAATATTTTCCTTTTTGACATTTAAAATTGATGTAATCAAAAGTATAAATCTAATGCCAACAAATATGCCTAAATAATCAAATTTGTAAATTAAACCACATATCACATATATGAAATTAAAATACTCACCATTGAACCAATGCTAATTTTAGAGAAACAAAATTAAATCTACGATCGACTTTGATACCAATTGAAGGATTTAGAATTCCCTAATTCTGATAAAGCGGAAGCGTAATTGGGACCGATTCGTAGTTAATTTTGTTTATCCAAAAATATCATTACATTAGCAAAACTTCATATAACAAATTCTATAGAAACTTAAGGCTAAGCATACAAAAATATTAGATCTAAATCTAATAGGGAGAAGCGAACATACCGTCGTTGTTGTCTCTGAAATATCAAGAACGCCTTTCTTGATTTCATAGGGACCAAGCGTCAACAATTGGGACACCACCAATTGATCTTCCCCGTTATGACTCTGAGATTAGGAACGTAGTTGTGGGACTACCTAATCTTGAATGAGAAAAACTCTAGAGAGAAAATTCTCCCTAGAGTTCTTGGGTTGAGAGAATATGAGAGGGAGGCTAGAGAGAATGCAAGAGTGCATTCTTGTGGCCTTATATTCTAGTACCTAAACCATAGGTTTAGTGTTTTATTTATAGGAGAAAGGTCATGAATAAAATATTCATTTAAAATCAATTATTTCCATAATTGATTTAATCTTTTCCATAGTTAATCAATTCCATAACCAATCAATTTCATAATTGATTAAACTTTTCCATAAATGATTGATCAATTCCATAAGTGATTAAATCATTTTCATAAATGATTAATTACTTCCATAAGTGATTAATCATTTCCATAATTGGTTAGTTTCCAATTAATTAATCACCAATTAAATATCATATATTTAATTTCAGACCTTTTATTAATTAATTACCCAATTAAATATCATATTTTTAATTTCAGGTCTTCAATTAATTAATTCTATAATATGAATCAAATTCATATTACAATTTGAATTCCTTCAAATTCTCTTATATCTTATACATTTAATATGAATCAAATTCATATTAATATTTGAACTTCTTCAAATATTTATTTCTCTCATAATAATCAAGTTTAATTTCAAATTAGACTTTATATTTTAATGTATCACGATACATTATATTAATTTGTATCTCATACAATTAACTTAATTTCCAATATGAATTTGAACTATTCAAATTCTCTCAAGATATAATTGTTCCTAATTACTCTTTACGAGCTAGTAGGGGGGACCTAATGGACCTACTGATCAAAAGCTCTAATGATATGAGGTTAATTGATTAAACTCATTAATCAGGTTAACCAATATTCATTAACTGTGGGTCGTTACACTAAAGACCCACAGCTGAACTCTTCTCACTGTAGAACATTTTTGTGTCCATGGATATAGACCTATACCGGTAAGTCAATTCTTCACGAGTGTCCGTAATCAAAGCTAGGTCAATTTACCGTTTTACCCCTATGTTACATTTGTCTCCTTAAGTACCAGTCTACTCTAATGAATAACCTGTTTATGGTCCAACCAATAAACAGAAAGTCCCTCTCGGGCCAGTGAGAGGGTGAGATCCCTTTGTTCAATTCCCAGAGTCACCACTTAAGGGAACACTCATCTACTTCTCCTAGAAGTGTGAAGGAGTGAATTCCTTCTTGTGTTGTCATGTCCCCAGCCTCCCACTCGGTCTTGTCCCCAAAAAGGAAGGCATATTGAGTCGGCGTATTGGCCACTCTCACCCATGCTAATCAAAGGACAATCCCTCATGAGAATGAGTTCATGACACACTTAGGATTAAGACTGAGTTACCTACGTCATCCTATTGAAACAGTAACCTAACTAGTTAACGGTGTTATATCTGGTGGTTTACTATTTCATGGTCCGGTCTTATGCAAACTCATTGCATAGGATACCCATGCTTGCATGTCTACTACATGGACGCTTTGGATCAATACGTCTGTATCAAATACAAAGCGGGTCGTATCACATAGTGTTACCAGGATAAGGTACCCAACCTTATCCTTCTACTATAGACTTTTTAGGTTGTTACTCGAACATCGATCCTCGTATGTCCCCACATAGTAGTTCAAGTTACATACAAACAACATTGGATCTTAGTTTATTGGATTCGAGTCAAATGGTGCAATATTTAACAATAACACTTTATTGTAGAAACTTAATAACACATTATTGAAACAAGTATACAATTTGTTTGCATTCACTATCTATGAGTTTTAGGGCATAAAACCCAACATTACTATGGTCACTCTCCCCATTCACCTTGTTATTGATCCATGCAAATACTTTCCGAAGGGAGGCCGTGCTAAAACGACACGAAGCCAAGCATGGATCACACGTTATGAATATAGGGACGTATGAGCAAAACTCAATTTAAATCAAGTTTTGTAATTTTCCTCCCACTAAAGTAACATATGGTATATTTTAGGGTTTGATTAAACCTAGATAAATCCGGCTAAGTCATTTATCTCAGTCTAGTCCTATTATAACTATTATAATAAGATCTAATGTCTAGGTGCATTAAACATATTTAATAAACCTAGCGACATTATTCTAAAATTAACCCATGATTATTTCAACTCCGGTGATCCAGATCAGTTCCCAGGTAGGAGGTGTTTCGTATACCGTCAACTTAAATACCTCCAATCCTTAGACAGAACATCACTGGTAGAGTTCCCTTATAATCACAGGAATGTTGGTCCTACTTAGTTCATTAAAACTATTTTAAGTAAGAATTATTCTAATCCTATTAGAATGTGACCTTAGGTCTAATTAATTTTAACTCATTAAAATTAATTAATTTAAACCTATGGTCCTATGTGAGCATGCATATCTTGATTATAGATTGACGGTTTCTAATCATTAATTTTAAACTATTCAAATTATTAATGATTAGCCTTATAATCATGCATACTATAGTTTTAAAGTAATTAACAATCATATTCAAGTTAATTAAAATAAAACTATACATCTTTGCATTGCATGAATTTTAATATAACAATTATATTAAACTATGGATGTTTCATGCTCAATGCAACTTTGATTTCCATTATTAATAAATTAACAATTAAATTATTGCCAATTATGGTAAATCAATGTAGCATGCTGAGGAAGAGAAAGTGTTGATTACGCCTGAGGCACCGAAGACAAAAGCAAAGAGAAGGAAGACGCCGGAAGAGAGAGAGGCTAAGAGACGAAGAAGGCAACAACGAGCCGAGGTTGTAGAAATAGCACGGAAAGTTGTCGAAGACATTGTTGAAGAAACGGTTGAGGAAGAACAACCACTGAACCCTGAGGAAAAGAAAGATTCTGAACAAGATGAACATACAGTTGAGAATCCGCAAGAGGAACAAGAAAAGCAAGCGGAAGATGTGCAAGGACAAGGTAATGGCGAGGAACAGCAGACTCAAAAAGTTGTGCCGGAGATTCCACGTTGTCGCCACCACAAGCAAAAGGTGAGACGAATTAAGGTGATCAGGACAGATATTCCATCTCCATCAACAACGGAGTATGAGAAGGAAAATTCTGAAAAAGAAGAGCAAGAGAAAGAGGAGGCTGAGAAAAAGGCGGAAGAAGAGGCCCTGACACAATAGCAAGAAGACAAGGGCAAAGGAGTTGTTGAAGCACTGACAGGGATAGAAGAGACTGGCATTGAGGAACCAAGTATGTCGTATGCACGATTCATCAACGATCTTGCCAGAGCAAAATATCTGGAAATGCTGAAGAGGGACTTCTTGTTTCAAAGAGGATTCGGTGATGACTTGCCTCAATTCTTACGTGCTGGGATTACAAACAACGGATGGGATCATTTTTGCGCGAAGCCAGAATCGGTGAATTCAAATATTGTTCACGAATTCTACGCGAACATAGATGATCAAGAGGGATTCCAAGCCATGGTCCGAGGGGTAGCTCTCGATTGGAGCCCAAGAGCGATAAATTCTCTTTTCAACCTGCAAGATTTTCCACATGCCGGATTTAATGAGATGGTGATGGCACCATCCAATGATCAATTGGACGCGGCTGTCCGAGAGGTTGGTATTGAAGGGGCCAGTAGAGGTTGTCAAAAACGAAGAAACGCACATTCCAAGCAGCCTATTTGAAGAGTGAGGCTAACACTTGGTTGGGATTAATCAAATTACGTTTGCTCTCGATAACTCATGATTCGACAGTATCCCGAGATAGAGTGCTTCTGGTATTTGCCATTCTACGATCCTTGAGTATAGATGTTGGTAAGATAATTTCTAGTGAAATTTACAATTGTTGGCATAAGAAGGTTGGAAAACTGTTCTTCCCAAACACGATTGCCATGTTGTGCAGCAGGGCAGGAATGCCCATGAGTCCAAAAGATGTTATTCTACTTGATAAGGGGATTATAGACACACCCAATTTGACTCGGCTTCAACGCACGCAGGAGGCACGCCATGGTGGGCTAGTGGCGGCATCCACCAGATTTTAGAGCAAATGGCACTTTCGGCCAGTAGGCAAGAGTGTGTCGAAAGACAAGCTCAAACCTACTAGATCTATGCTATGAGAAGGGATGCCACCCTAAAGAGGGCCCTACAATCCAAATTTTCAAAACCATTTTCGGTCTTTCCAGTTTTCCCCGATGACTTGTTTAATCACTGGATTCCGCCGCCGCCAGTAGAAAGAGAGGAAGATGAAGAAGATGAGCAGGGTCAGGAAGATTGATGAAGAAAGAGAAGTTGGGCGAGCATTATTTTTGTTCTTATATTTTTTATTTCTCGCATATTCCTGACCCCTGTTTATGTTGATATTTCTGTTTTTGCTTGTTTTTTATTTTATGTTTCTAGGCCTATCAAAAATTTATCTGTTGATGTAAATCCTTTTTCCTTTGTTTTTAATGAAATTTCCTAAAGTTGTTTTTCTTCTATAGCACTGAGCATTCCTAACTTAACCATTTTCTTCTGAATTTTAGAAGCTTGGACTAGTTAGCTTAATTAGATCAAGGTGTTTTGATCTCCTAAAACCTTTTGCTTAAGCATTTCTTCTAGCCTGGTCATCGTTGCGGCAAGAAGATTCTGAGGTAGTATTGACTTATTTGATCCACCTTAAGCATAATCTTAGTCTCACGCTTAGTTTAAAATTCATATAGAAAAAGAATTAAGTTTGGGGGTATAATTATCATGTTAATAATTCATTGAGGACAATGAATAATTTAGGTTGGGGGACTTTTAGCTACTTCGTTTGTTTTGCTCGAGCATTCCTCTCCTTCATAATTATTTTTCTAGGTTTTTGAGTAACCAGGGACATTTGTGACACCCACAGTTTGTCTTTGCGTCAAAAGATGACCTAGAGAATATTGAAAAAAAATAAAAATTTATTTGCTAAAAGGAAAAAAAAAAACTGTGAAAATTTTGCTGAGAAAATTCATAGAGCAAAACTTTTGAAGTATGAATGGTAATCTAGCAGTTTTTCTGTCTCCTAGGGCTTAGGTGAGCTTCATCATAAAATGTCGCCATTCGGAGAAGCAAGGGATAGAATAACTGAGGATTTTTTAGCTAGCAATGAGTGTTTAGCCTAGTTGGTGATGAGCTTGAGACAAGGGTATACTGCATCATAAAGTGGGTCATCTCATGCTTAAGAGCTTACGACTGTAGGGCTGTTTTAAGTCTGAAGAGCAGAAAAAATAAAACCCCTTAAAAATGTTTTTAAATATGTCTGATAATATGGTTAAGCTGTGGTAAGTTATTAGGATTGAGTTAAAGGTGGTGATTATTTGTTCCATGCTAAAAGAATTATTTTGCTACAACAGTGCTTGATTTTGCAGAATGCTCAGGTAAAGGTTAAAGGTAGTGTTGGAATATTTGTTCTGATTGAGTTGTGCTTTGCCTAATGCTTTGAATTCTCAAGGGAAGGTTAGTTAGTATTGCTCGGGACGTGCAATAGTTCAAGTTTGGGGGTATGGTAACTCAAAAAAGGGAGTTATTTAGGCCTTATTTCTACAGTGATTTGTGTGTCATTGGTGTTAAATATGGTTACTTTTAGATGAATATTATATGTTTTAACCCATTTGGAAGAATGGATGCTTTGGAAGTTATTTTGTGCAGAATATAATGCTGAGCGGCTTGAGGGAGCAAAATTCGTGATCCAGCAAAGCAGGGAGCAAAACTGTCACGTGAGCCGCACGTGATTCATTAAATTAGGTGGCGTTAGCTGAATTAATCTCGGATCTAAGAAGCTTAGACAACCCTCCATGTGTAAAGTTTGACCTAATTAGGGTGACTCCACTCTATAAAAGGAAGGAATCGTCTCAAGTCAAAGACATTCCAATTTCGAGAAAGGAAAGTCTCATTCCATTCGTGGAGGCTTACTTTCCATCTTTGGAAGCCGAATAGAGGAGGAAAGATTGGATACTTCAAGAAGAGCATTAGCTACGAATCTAATCAAGAGAATTAATCTTTTCTTGTAATTTCTTGTAGTTATGGATACACATACTCAGATTGTAGTGTGTGTTATTATGAACTCCATGAACTAAATTTACTTGGGTGTTGGTTAGGAATTATGTAATTGTCGTGCTTCATTCTCTATGCAATATATGTTGATTTGAGCATCTTGATTATTTGTTGTATCTATTTTTATTTTGTACCCACCTGGCCAGCCGGTATGAATATCACTTCTTAGTTTCAAGGATGATTTGAGAGGTGTGTGGAATTTAATCACACTAGACCATTATGTGTTGGTGGACGCCAGTGACTGAGTTAGGGATAACCAGTTGCCTAGTGCTTGATCGGTAGAATGTCATTGGAGTTGAAACACATTCCAAAAAATCCAGAGTTCCGAGAGGATCCTGCTGATAAGACTACAAGAGAATTGCCTAATCAATAATATTGCTAGAGCATCTTTTAAAACAATTACTGAAATCTTGACCACCGTCTGTTTCCAATCTGTCTGCTTTATCCGTTTACTTTATGTTCTGTCATTTCTTTTGCTTCAGCATTTTATCAAAATCAATCATTTTAACAACCTTGAAACCATTAAAAAGTTTTACAAGATAGGTAAAGTGAAAGCTATTCAAAACCTCGTGGATACGATAAATTACTTATCACTTGTTGTGGATTGTGTATACTTGCACAGTATTCTAGAGCTTATTTTATCATATTTTTACCCCACTCTAGAAGGCAACAATGGTAAATGTTTTTTTTTTCAGCAATGTCTTCCTCAACCATACACTGCTTAAGAACGATAAATTTACTAGCAAAAAATTATTTTGCATGGTTATCGACTCTGAATATGATTCTAATCGTCGACGATCTTCGGTTTGTCTTACTGGATGAATGTCCTCCAGTCCTAGCTCGCAATGCATCTCAAGCTACAAGTGATGAACATGAACGATGGGTGACGGCTAATGACAAAGCCCGAGCCTAACTCTTGGCAAGTCTGTCAGACATTCTTGCTAAGAAGTGTGAAATCCTAGAGATCGCTAGAGAGATAATGGGATCTCTCAGGGAGATGTTTGGACAACTGTTCTACCAACTTCAGCATGAGGCTCTAAAATATGTTTACAACTCCTGCATCAAAGAGGGCACTTCTATTCGGGATCGTGTCCTAGATATGATGGTCCAATTCAATGTGGCAGAAGCAAACGGGGCGATTATTTACGAGAATAGCCAGGTTACATTCATTCTAGAATCTCTTCCGAAGAGTTCCTTGCAATTCAGAACAAATGCATTGTTGAATAAGATTGAATTCAACCTAACTAACCTTCTTAACGAGTTACAGTCTTACCAATCTCTTATGAAAAATAAGGGATTGGTCGAAGGAGAGGCAAACGTTGCCAATTCCAAGAGAAAGTTCCTCAAGGGTTCATCCTCAGGAACTAAGTATGTGTCTCAGGCTTCTTCATCTAAGAAGATACAGAAGAGGAAGAAGAAGGATAATAAGGGAAAGGCTTGTTGGGTTTTATGCCCTAAAACTTGTAGATAGTGAATGTAACCGTTGACCGGATATTAATGAAATAATATTGATATATATTTCCATTAATTGTTATTAGTTATTTTATATTTGTCTTTGCCTAATAATAACCCTAATCCAATAAACTAGACATCCGAGGTTGTAATATGAGTCTTGAACTATATGTAGTGACATATGGGATCATTATTCAAGAAACAGCCTAAAGGGTCTATAGTATAGGGATAAGATTGGGTGCCTTATCCTGGTGACACTATGGATACGACCCACTTTGTATTTGATACAAACGTTGCGATCCAACGCGTTCGTGTAGGAGACATGCGAGTGGGGGTATCCTATGCAATGAGTTTGCATAAGACCGAACCGCGAAATAGTAACCACTGGTTATAACACCGTTAACTAGTTGGTTTGCTATTTCACTAAGACGACCTAGACAACTTAGTCTTAATCCTGAGTTGATTATGGACTCCTGCTCATGAGAGATTGTCCTTTGATTTGTATGGGTGAGAGTGGCCAATACGCTGACTCAATAAGCCTACCACTTTGGGGACAAGACCGAATGGGGAGCTGGGAACATAATCGTACAAGATGGAATTCACTCCTTCCCGCTTTAGGGAAGCAGATGAGTGTTCCCTTAAGTGGTTACTCCGAGTCTTGAACAAAGGGCCCTACCCTCTCAATGGCACGAGAGGGCAAGGCCAAGGTGGTGGCCGACAAGGACAAATACTTCCACTGCAATGTGGATGGGCATTGGAAGAGAAATTGCTCAAAGTACCTTGTAGAGAAGAAGAAAGAGAATGAAGGTAAATTCGATTTACTCGTTTTAGAAACATGCCTTGTAGAGCATGATCAGTTTAACTGGATATTAGATTCGGTAGCAACTAATCATGTTTGTTCTTATTTTCAAGGAATTAACTCCTTTCAGCAGCTTGAGGCGGGTGAAATGACGCTCAGGGTCAGAATGGGAGATGTCATTTCAACTCGTGCAATGGGAGCTGCTAAGTTGTTTTTTGGAGACAAGTTTATTTTTCTTAATGATTTTTGTACATTGTACCTAGAATTAAGAGAAATTTAATTTATGTCTCCTATCTTATTGAATGTAAATACACTATTTCGTTTGATTGCAATGAAGCGTTCATTTTCAAGAATGGTGTTTATATTTGTTCAACAAGATTAGAAAACAACTTATATGTATTAAGACCAATCGATACAAAGACACACTTTTAAATCATGAAATGTTTAAAACTGCTGAAACTCAAAGTAAAAGGCAAAAAAAATCTCCTAAAAGTAATAATGTATATCTTTGGCATTCTAGACTTGGTCATATTAACATCGATAACATCGATCGTTTGGTAAAGAATGGACTTCTAATTGAGTTAGAAGATGATTCACTGTCACCTTGTGAATCGTGTCTCGAGGGTAAAATGACCAAAAGACCATTTACTGGAAAAGGTTACAGAGCCAAAGAACCCTTAGAGTTAATTACATTCGAATCTCTATGGTCCAATGAATGTAAAGGGTCGAGGAGGGTATGCATATTTCATCTCTTTTATAGATAATTATTCAAGATATGGTTACTTATAGCTAATGGGTCATAAGTCTGAGGCTCTTGAAAAGTTTAAGGAGTTTAAGGCTGAAGTTGAAAACCTGTTAGGTAAAACTATTAAAACACTTCGATCAGATCGAGGTGGAGAGTATATGGATCAACAATTCCAAGATTATATGATAGAACATGGAATCTAATCTCAACTCTCAGCCCTTGGTACACCTCAAAAAAATGGTGTCATAAAAGAGAAATAGACCTTGTTAGCCATGGTTCGTTCGATGATAAGCTATGCTCAATTGCCTAGCTCGTTTTGGGGGTTGCAGTTGAGACTGCAGTACACATTTTGAACAATGTTCCCTCGAAAAGCGTTTATGAAACACCTTTCGAGCTATGGAGGGGGAGTAAACCATAGTTTGAGTTACTTCCGTATTTGGGGTTGTCCAGCACATGTACTTGTGATGCCTAAGAAACTGGAACCTCGTTCGAAATTGTGCCAATCCATTGGTTACCCTAAGGAAACGAGAGGTGGTCTTTTCTACGACCCACAAGAAAAGAAGTTGTCTGTGTCAACAAATTCTACTTTCTTGGAGGAAAGACCATTTGAGAGATCACAAACCTTGCAGTAAATTAGTATTGGGAGAAGTTACAGAAGAGTCAACAAGAGTTGTTGATGAAGTTGGTCCTTCAACAAGAATTGATGAAGGAGCCAACTCTTCTAGTCTACCTCATCCTTCTCAAACATTAAGAGAGCCTCGATGCAGTGGGAGGGTTGTATTACAACCTGACCGTTACTTGGGTTTGTTATGGGACGGAGTTTTCGAGGCTCCTGTAGGTCAAATAAAAGTTATAATCAACGACACTACAACTATTTTGTAGAAATAGTGGACGGGGTCAAACACAGGGAATGGGACCTAGCAGTTATAGAATTTTGTGCTTATGAAAACAGGGGGATTTTTAGAATGAAAGACAAGCAAAAGTAATAAAATAATTAAATGTTGAAATTTAAAAGACAGAAAACTAAGCATGCAGGATAGAAATTAGACGGTAACAATAACATGAAAAGTGATCGTTGGATTGGGATTTATTATGCTTGATTCTAATTCGTTGACTTCCTAATTTTCTCTAATAATTATTCTAAACTTATTTCATTAGTCCGGTCAGCTTTTGGGTTACTCAGAGGACCCCTTACACTAACATGTGCTAATTATCTTGTTAACCGTGAATTCTGCAATTAACAAGATTAATTAATATAAACTCTATCACTTGTCACCCCTTATACATAATTTAGCAACCACCCGAGACCTCTACAACGGTTACTAATTACATCTAACTAGTTAATTAACAAGCAATTTCTCAACTACCTATTAAAACTAGCCGCTTTGGGATCGTAGGTCAGGAATTGTAAGAACCAAATTCAAATGTAATTTAAATCTAACTCCTACAACCTTTAACATGCATCCTAGGCCTATCAAGAGTCGTCTCGCGTAGAGAGTGACTTGCCTCAACCTAGTGGCTATCTAAAAATAACTGATAGAATACACAAGCGGTAGTCACATAGGGTGTCAATCCTAATAGACTAACCTCATGTATTGGTTTAAACGGGATAACATGCAAAACTTAATGAAAATACAGCAAGAACAGTAAGTAAAACTCAGAAAACTCAACCAATCTTATTAAGAATCAAGACATAAACCCAATCCAACGATCTAAACAAGATTAGCTACGCATAGATGAAGTAAAATCAACAATAAACATGAAAGAATCCATAAAATATGACCAAGAATGGTTTGCAACAATGCTGGAATGTAAAAGAGGCAAAAGAAATTGCAAAAGGTCCAAAATTCTAACCTAACGGCGGACTAAACCGAGGCTACATATATATAGAAAATACGGCAGCGTCGAGACGCCAGCCTCAAATCTCGACTTGCTGCTTTAATTCTCAGTTTTGTCTCGCTTTTTCTTGGTATGGGGCTTCAATCTTCTGCTTTTGGTGTCATTCTTCTGGCCCGCTTCAACCCAATTGGGTCTTTTCACCTCCTCGTTGTCCAAGACACTGAGATAGCTCCAAAACTTCGTAATTGGCCTGAATTAACACCAATTAACGTGATCGGCTCCCGACATAGCCTAAGCTCAATTAACCTATAAATAAGACAAGTAAAGCATAAAATGACTCTAACAAGTTTAGATTAGAGGCGATAAAATAGGACTATTTAGGTCCTATCAGTTTGACTGAAACTCAAGTCGTCATATCTGATGATGGCATTGAGGATCCATTTTCTTATCGTCAGCCAATGAATGACATGGACAAAGACTAATGGGTCAAAGCAATGGACCTTGAGATGGAATCTATGTACTTCAATCAAGTATGGGAACTTGTAGATCTACCTGAAGGAGTAAAACCCATAGGGTGCAAATGGATCTATAAGAGAAAGAGAGATGCAGCTGGGAAAGTTCAGACTTTCAAAGCTAGACTAGTAGCAAAGGGTTATACCCAAAGAGAGGGCGTTGACTATGAGGAAACCTTTGATCTCTTTTTGCTATGCTAAAGTCTATTAGAATTCTCTTATCCATAGAAACATATTATGACTATTGTTGCCTTCTAGAGTGGGGTGAAAATAAGGTAAAAAATAAGCTCTAGAATGTTATGCAAGCATACACAATCTGCAACAAGTGATAAGTAATTTATCGTATCCACGGGGTTTGAATAGCTCTCACATTACCTATCTTGTGTAACTTTTTAATGATTTCAAGGTTGTTAAAAAGATTGAGTTTTATGAAATGCTGAAGCAAAAGAAATAACAGAACAGAAAGTAAACGGATAAAGCAGACAGATTGGAAACAGGTGTTGGTCAGGTTTTAGTAATTGTTTTAAAAAATGCTCTGGCAATATTATTGATTAGGCAATTCTCTTGCAGTCTTATTAGCAGGATCCTCCCGGAAGTCTGAGTTTTTTGGAATGTGTTTCAACTCCAATGACGTACTACCGATCAAGCACTAGGCAACTGGTTATCCCTAACTCAGTCACTGGCGTTCACCAACACATAATGGTCTAGTGTGATTAAATGTCACACACTTCTCAAATCATCCCTGAAACTAAGAAGTGATATTCATACCGGCTGGCCAGGCGGGCATAAAATAGAAATATGCACAACAAATAATCAAGATGCTCAAATCAACATATATTGCATAGAGAATGAAGCACGAAAATTACATAATCCCTAACCAACACCTAAGTAAATTTAGTTCATAAGGTTCATCATAACACACGCTACAATCTGAGTATGTGCATCCATAACTGTAAGAAATTACAAGAAAAGATTAATTCCCTTGATTAGATCCGTAGTTGATGGTCTTCTTGAAGCCTCCAATCTTTCCTCCTCTATTTGGCTTCCAAATATGGAAAATGGAATGTTTTTGACTTGGGACAGCTCTTCCCTTTTATAGAATGGAGTCAAACCCTAATTAGGTCAAATTGTACATGTGGAAGGCTCTCCCAAGCTTCCTTAGGTCGAAAATTAATTCAGCTAACGTCACTTCATAAAATGGATTACGCACAGATTACGTGGCAGTTTTGCTCCCTGCTTTACTAGATCACCGATTTTGCTCCCTCAAGTCACTCAGCATTATATTCTGCACAAAATAACTTCCAAAGCATCCATTCTTCTAAATAGGTTAAAACATATAATATTCATCTAAAAACAACATTATTTAACACAAATGACACACAAAACACTATACTAAGGCCTAAATAACTCCCTTTTGGAGAGTTATCAGGCACTTCCTCAATAACTCCTTATAGCTCTCCTAGGCCTCGAAGAGTTGTTCATCGCCTTGCTACTGGAATGTCCCAATCTCAGTCCTCAGCTTGACTATCTTTGCAAGAGGGAAATATTTGGCAAGGAAAGCCTGAACCAACGCGTCCCACGTAGTGATACTCCCAGGTGGAAATGATTGGAGTCAGTCCCTAGCTTTGTCCTGCAAAGAAAAGGGAAACAATCGTAAGCGTATGGCATCTTTAGTAACACCATTTAACTTCACAGTTCCACAAATATCAAGAAAAGATTTTAAATGAGAGTTAGGGTCCTCAGAGGGGAATCCTCTGAATGCACTATCTCTAGCCATCTGGATGAGGCCAGTTTTCAGCTCTAAATTGTTCGCATTGATTGGCGCATAGACTATTTCAGATTGTTGATCAGGGAAAGTAGGCTGGAAATAGTCCTGTATAGGTTTCTGCTCATCTTGTGGATTTGGATTGGCCATTGCTGCGAGTCTCTCTTTTTTCCTTCTTGTTCTTTTTGCAAGTATTCTCAATTTCAAAATCAAAAGGAACTAACAGAGCGTCCTTATCCTATCGCATACAAAATCACAACCTAAAATAAACAAAAAACAAAACCAAAAATAAAACAAAAACAACTAAAATAAAGAGCAAAAGGAAAAATAAGAAAAAGACAATAAAATACACTTTAAAGTAAGACCAAGCAAATTCCCCAAAATATTAAGTGAAACTAAATAATTGCCAATCCCCGGCAACGGCCCCAAAAACTTGATACGCAAATTGCTAACCGCAAGTGTACAGGCCCAAGTTATAATATAGTGAAAATTGAATGTCGTCCTTGTTGGGTTTTATGCCCTAAAACTCGTAGATAGTAAATGTACATTTGACCGAACATTAATAAAGTGATGTATTATTCAATGTTTGTATTATATCTTGTCTTGTTAACCCTAATCCAATAAACTAAACATCCATGGCTAATAGAATGAGGCTTGAACTAGTATGTAGGGACATACGGGGATTAATGTTCAAGTTTTAGCCTAAAGGATCTGTAGTATAGGGATAAGGCTGGGTACCTTATCCTGGTGACACTATGGATACGACCCACTTTGTATATTGATACAAACGTAATGATCCAACGCGTTCATGTGGTTGACATGCGAGTGGGGGTATCCTGTGCAATGAGTTTGCACAAAGACCGGACCGCGAAATAGTTAACCACTAACTCTAACACCGTTGGTTAGCTCGGTTTCTATTTCACTAGGATGACCTAGGCAACTTGGCCTTAATCCTGAGTGGATTATGGACTCCTGTCCATGAGGGATTGTCCTTTGATTTGTACGGGTGAGAGTGGCCAGTTCGCCGACTCAATAAGCCTACCATTTTGGGGACAAGACCGAATGGGGAGCTGGGAACGTAGTCTTACAAGATGGAATTCACTCCTTCCTGATATGAGGGTAAGTAGAGGTGTGTTCCCTTAAGTGGTGTCTCCGGGTCTTGAACAATGGGCCCTACCCTCTTTATGGCACAAGAGGGTTTTCTGTTTGATGGTTGGACCACAAACAGGTTGTTCATTAGAGGAGCACTGGTACTTAAGGACCAAGAGGTAGCCCAGGGGTAAAACGGTAATTTGACCTAGCTGGGGTACGAACACACGTGAAGGGCTAACTTGCTGTTGACGGTCAATATCCGTGGACACAGAAATATATCTGCAGTGAGAAGAGTGCAGCTGTGGTTCTTTAGTGGAGTGAACCACAGTTAACGAATATTGATTAACTTGGTTAATGAGTTTAACCAACTAATCTCATATCGTTGGAGCTTCTGATCTGTAGGTCCATTAGGTCCCACCGGTAGCTCATTTAGGGCGTTGAGGTAAAATTCTAAGGATGGATTGAATATTCAAAGGTGTTTGAATATTATACTAAAATATGAAGTGGTTCATATTAAAACTATAGGTTATAATTAATATGCATTGGATGTATATTAATACTATAGTTTTGAGAGAGAAAATAGTAATTGAATATGTGATGTTCAATTTTATTTTATTAATTAATTTCGAATTAATTAATTAATTTGGTTTAATTAAATTTGATTTAATTAAACTATAAGATAGGAGGGATATTAATTTAAATTGGATTTAGATTAATGTTATTTTAATTAATTTAGATTAATTAAAATATAATTAATTGTAATTTTGAAATTATGATTTTAAAATTATATTTAATTAAAAATATCAGATAACTGATATTTCAGTTATCTGATATTATGGTTTTTTTTAAAAAGAGACGTGGTCAGTGCAGTTGCTGAGATCTCTCTCACTCTCACGTCTCTCACGCCCCATCTCTCCCTCTCTATCGCTCTCTCTCACTCTGCACTCTCTTCCAGAGAATACAGAACGATTGATCCAGAGAAAATCCTTAGATTTTTTAGCTCCCACAAGTACCTAACGCAATATCCTTTTGGAGAATACCGGTGTATCCTTGTGGTAGTGTTCGTGCAATTTTTCCAGCAGAATCAAGGTGTGACCGCTGCTGTTTTTGGGAGAAATTCAGAGAGAATTTGGCGAAAAGTTCAAGGATTTCTTCAAGGGTAAGGTTCTTCTTGAACTAGGGTCAATAGGACCCAATTCTAGATTAGATCTAGAATTATTCTCATGTTTTAGCATGCTTGTATCTGTTTTACAGCAGTCATTTTCTCTATAATTCTTGCTGTAAATTTATTTATTTTGTCGTCGTATTGGTATCCCAATCGGCGTTTTTTATTCGAAAAGGTCTTTGAAGTTTTCCGCTGCGCAAAGGGCTTTTATCCCTTCAATTGGTATCAGAGCCCTATCGAATTAAAACGTTGTTTTGAGATTTACGATTGGCTGTGTATGGTGGGATTAATTGCATTATGAATGTGGGTTTTGCGATAAACTGTTTTGATTTAATTTGGCCATAGATTTACCGGAATTTTATTGATTTGATCATGTAAGGCCCCTGCGTTTTTGGGCAAAATTCTGTAAATCGAGTCTGTATTAGTTCGGGTCGTGTTTAGGCTTGAAAATCGATGAAGATCGCAGAAGAAATTGGTGAAAATCGTGAAGAACAGTCGCGTTTCTGCCCAGAAATCAGCTCCAGACGCAACAGCGTCGGGACGCTTAGCCTTGCGCGTCTCGACGCTGTCGCGATTCCACGCTCCAGACGGTTGAAATCGAGCCAGCGTCGGGACGCTTTCTTCACAGCGTCTCGACGCTGTCACGATTTCGTGCGGCGCCAGGATTTTCGCGAGAACGTGAGTGGTGCCCTAATGTGGTCGGTTCGGTTCGAGCGGTTTGGGTCAGCTGGGACCGGTTCGGTCCGGTTTGACCCGTTTTGGGTGCGGTTCGAGTTTTTCAAGTCCGGTTCGAAGTGGTTCGGGTCGGTTCAAGGCTTGTAGACCGGATTTGGAGCTGCAGAATTTTGTAATAGGATAGATTTATTGTTTTATTAATGTAATTTTGCTTTAATCTATCCTAGGGGCCAATTAAATCGGTTTATTCGCTATTTAAATGCTTTATGGATGTCATTTAAATTTAATCCCACCTTAGGATATAAAGCATGCTCATGCATTTATGTATGTTATAATTAGATTATAATATATGTTTGAAATGCATGGTTTGTTTTTCATGATTTATTTAATATATAGTAGAGTTATATTAAAGTCATGAAAATGGAAAAGTATGATGCATGCAACTACATAGTTTTTATATAAGAGTTATATTAAAAATTATTTGTTTGCAGCATGCTAAGTTGATTTTCCATTATTGGCTATAATAAAGTTGTTTATTATTTAAATGGAAATCAAATTGCATTGAGCATGATACATCCATAGATTAATATAAGGGTTATATTAATTATCATGCAATGCATAGTACTATAGTTTAAAATTTCATTAACTTGAATATGATTGTTAATTTTTTTAAAAACTATAGTATGCATGATTATAGGGCTAATCATTATAAAATTTTGAAATAGTTTAAAATTTTATGATTAGAAACCGTCAATCTATAATCAATATATGCATGTTCACATAGGATCTTAGGTTAAAATAAAATTAATTTTAATGGGTTAAAATTAATTAGACCTAAGATCATTTTCTAATAGGATTAGAAGATCTTACTTAGTTTTAAAATAGTTTTAATGAACTAAGTAGGACGAACATTCCTAAGATTATAAGGGAACTCTACCAGTGAAGTTCTGTCTAAGGATTGGAGGTATTTAAGTTGACGGTAAACGGAACACCTCCTACCTGGGAACTGATCTGGAATACCGGAGTTGAATTAATCTCAGGTTAATGTTAGAATAATGTCGCTAGGTTATATTAAATTGGTTTAATACACCTAGACATTAGGTCTTATTATAATAGTTATAATAGGACTAGACTTAGATAAATGACTTAGCCGGATTTATCTAGGTTTAATCAAACCCTAAAATGAATAATCAGTTACTTTAGTGGGAGGAAAATTACAAAACTTAATTTAAATTGAGTTTTGCTCCTACGTCCCCGTGACGTTCACACCGTGAGATCCATGCTCGGCTTTGTGTCGTTTTAGCGCGGCCTCCCTTCGGAGAGTGTTTGCATGGGTCAATACCAAGGTGAATGGGGAAAGTGACTATAGTAAGTGGGAGCGGGACACGTGTCAACGTATCCTTCGGTCTCCACCCCTAGGTCACAACGTGAGATTCCTATGATCCGCCTGCGTGTTGTCTCGGCGCAACCACCCCTTCGGAGGGCCTGATCATAGGATTCGGAACACCGTGAACTCCTTAAAAGGATAGGATCACTTAGGCTAATTACCAACAGTTGTCTTTCCTAACGGTAGCCTGTTGGTGCGTGCCTCTGGGATCTGAAAGTGGGAGGGTTACACTTACGGGGAGGAGTTAATTTGTTAACAAATCCTTGACCGAACAACGGTGGTTAATATCTAATGGAATATGAGTTATTCTGGTATTAGAAATTGACTGAGAAGAGTCTCATTTTAGAGGAGGAACAACTGATCACCCTTCGGTGGCTGTTCTTCTAAACCTCTAAAGCATCGTTGCGAAACACAATCATAGTTTTATTAGGGTTCTTTGATTGTATGTTTGCAAAATTGATTGGATGTATGCAATTGTTTGTATTGCTTGTGTGATGGGTTAAGGCAAAGATAACTAATACGGTCACTTGTTTGTTTTTCAGCAATGTCTTCCTCTATAATATCCCTGCTTAAAAATGAACAACTTACCGGCGAGAATTTTCCACAATGGAAATCAAACCTCAATACAATACTCGTGGTTGAGGACTTAAGATTTGTCTTAACGGAGGAATGTCCTCCCGTTCCCCCTCGCACTGCCTCTCAGGCAGTTAAGGACGCCTACGAACGCTGGACCAAGGCCAATGAAAAGGTCAAGGTCTATATTTTGGTCAGCTTGTCTGAAGTGTTGGCCAAGCGTTACGAGAACGTGGCAACTGCCAGGGAAATTATGAATTCCCTGCAGGAGATGTTTGGACTTCCGTCCTACCAGCTCCACCACGACGCCTTGAAGAACGTCTTCAATGCCAAGATGCTGGAAGGTCAATCTGTTCGGGAACATGTCCTGGACATGATTAACCAGTTCAACATAGCTGAGGCAAATGGCGGGGTTGTCTGCGAGCGCAGTCAGGTAGCGTTCATCCTTCACTCGCTCCCGGCGAGCTATCTGTCTTTCAGGACGAACGCGAGCATGAATAAGATTCAGTTCAACCTGACTACCCTCCTCTCGGAGTTACAGATTTACGAGTCCCTGCAAAAGAGCAAGGGAAAGAATGTGGTGAAAGGAGAGGCCAATGTGGCCCATTCCAAGAAGAAGTTCCTAAAGGGTTCATCCTCAGGGACTAAATCTGTACCCCAGGCTTCTTCATCGAAGCAGATCCAAAAGAGGAAGGGAGACAAGGGGAAGGCTCCTGCACAGGCTGTGCAAGGGAAGGGAAAGGCCAAGGTCGTGGCCGACAAAGGCAGATGCTTCCACTGCAATGCAGATGGTCACTGGAAGCGCAACTGTCCCCGCTACCTTGCTGAGAAGAGAAGAGAAAAAGAAAGTAAATTCGATTTACTTGTGTTAGAGACTTGTCTCGTTGAACATGATGAGTTTGCCTGGATACTGGATTCGGGAGCCACTAATCATGTTTGTTCTTCTTTTCAGGGAAATAATTTCCAGCAGCTGGCAGAGGGTGAAATGACGCTCAAGGTCGGAACGGGAGACGTCGTTTCAGCTCGTGCAGCGGGAGCTGCAAAATTATTCTTTAGAAATAGGTTTTTAATTTTAGAGGACTTGTACTTGGTTCCTAGAATTAAAAGGAACCTAATTTCTGTTTCAGCTTTATTAGAACATTGTTATACTATTTCCTTCTTGCTTAATGAAGCTTTAATTTCAAAGAATGGAATTTACATATGTTCAGCTAAGCGTGAGAATAATTTGTTTGTGTTAAGACCAAATGATGCTAAGGTCATTTTAAGTCATGAAATGTTTAAAACGGCCGAAACGCAAAACAAAAGGCAAAAAGTTTCTCCTTTAAGTAACAACACGTATCTTTGGCATCTTCGTCTTGGTCATATTAACATCGATCGGATCGATCGTTTGGTTAAAAATGGGCTTCTAAGTGACATAGAAGATACATCTTTACCACCCTGTGAATCGTGTCTCGAGGGTAAAATGACCAAGAGGCCTTTTACTGGAAAAGGTTACAGGGCCAAAGAACCACTTGAACTAATACATTCGGATCTTTGTGGTCCTATGAATGTAAAGGCTCGAGGTGGTTTTGAATACTTCATCTCTTTCATAGATGATTATTCACGATACGGTTACTTGTACCTAATGGGCCATAAGTCTGAGGCTCTTGAAAAGTTCAAGGAGTTTAAGGCTGAGGTAGAAAACTTATTAGGTAAAACAATTAAAACACTTCGATCAGATCGAGGTGGAGAGTATTTAGATCAGCGATTCCAGGACTATATGATAGAACATGGAATCCAATCACAACTCTCAGCACCTGGTACACCTCAGCAAAATGGTGTATCAGAAAGGAGAAACAGAACCTTGTTAGACATGGTTCGATCTATGATGAGCTATGCTCAGTTGCCTAGCTCGTTTTGGGGGTATGCAGTAGAGACTGCAGTACATATTCTTAACAGTGTTCCCTCAAAAAGTGTTTCTGAAACTCCTTTTGAGTTATGGAGGGGGCGTAAACCTAGTTTGCATTACTTTCGAATCTGGGGTTGTCCTGCACATGTGTTAGTGACAAATCCTAAGAAATTGGAATCACGTACGAGAATATGCCAATTTGTTGGGTACCCGAAAGAAACGAGAGGTGGTCTTTTCTATGACCCTCAAGATAATAAAGTATTTGTATCGACAAATGCAACTTTCTTGGAGGAAGACCACATACGAGATCATCGACCACGACGTAAGTTAGTATTAGGAGAAGCTACAGAAGGATCAACAAGGGTTGTTGATGAACCTGGTCCTTTGATGACATGCAAAAATGTCATCATTTTCCTATTAATTTTGGCTAGTTTTATGCTTTAATTGTGTGCTTTAATGTTATTTTCTGTTTAAATTTCAGAAAACCGAGTCAAGGAAGCAAAACCGGAATTTTGAGAGATTTTAGATGATTTTGGAGACCTTTTGAGCAATTTGGAGAATTACATTGAAGATCCGAGTCCAAAAAGCCAAGAAGAATGAATTAGAAGCCCAAATTCATGAATTTCAAGTCTTAAAGTATCAATTTGGGTCAAGAAAAGTGCCCAAAATCCATTACATAAAGCATTTGGGCCAAAAGAAAGTTGGAGGCCCAAAAATGGAGTCAAAATCGGGCCATTATTGAAAATTCAGGGCCTAGCGTCTCGACGCTAAGTCTGGAGCGTCTCGACGCTAGGCAGCTGCGTGGAAAGATCCAGAATCGCGAGAGCGTCGCGACGCTGTCCAAGTAGCGTCTCGACGCTGCGACGTCTTGGAGCCCAAGAAAAGATGACGTTAGAGCGTCTCGACGCTGTCCTTGTAGCGTCTCGACGCTGAGCCTGCTGGGAGCCTATAAAAGGAGCCTTTTGCAATGAAGATTGTGTGCCAATTTGTGGGTTTTCACCCCATTCTAGAGTCTACACTAAAATTTGGGATTTTTGGGAGAGTTTTGGAGCTTTGTTGAAGATCTTTGGAGCTTAGGATCGAAGGAGGTCGGCGCGGGATCGAGGAGATCGACACTTTTATGAGCATTTCTCTTCCCTTTTCCTTTATGTTTTAGTTTCTAGAATTGTTGTGATTAGGAATTATTGAATTTTAGTGATTATGAGTAGTAAAATCCTAAATTCTATGAGATTGATTTAGATGTTGAACCTCTGCTGAATTAATGAATTGATGTGGTTTAATTGTCATTATTGTTCATTTGTGCATTTTGTCCGTAATGCTTTTAATCAACTGATCACTGATTAAATGAATCGTTACTGAGTGGAAACTCAACGGAGAGAAGCTTAGACTAGAACTGAATGCATGACTAACAGTTATTTACCCGGGTGACACGGGATAAAATAAATAACGTTAGAGGTTGTACTGAAGGGTCGTAATGCCATACTAAGTAAATAAAGATGAGACTGAAAGGAGATTCTTTATTGAACGGTATGAGATAGGAGGAGACCGACAGGAGAGTCCTTGTCATTAGGCTTCTAGACTTAAGAATCAAATGATTTGTTAATCCATATTAGTTAATTGATTAAGTGATTAAAGGTCCAATTGATAAAATCAACCACTCTAGAATTATCCCTCCAAATTGTGTCACCATTTATCTTTTGCTTTCTAGATTAGCTTTTTGTTATTCTTTCCGGCATTAGATTTTGTTCTCTAAATAAAGCTAAGCAAGATTATTCGCGGTACTTAATTGAATAAATCCAATCCCTGTGGAGACGATACTCTATACTCAAAATCACTATATTACTTGTGACGACCCGTTCGCTTGCGGATTAAAATCGTTCAACATCCTTCAACAAGAGTTGTTGGAGAATGCAGTTCTTCTCGTCAATCTAGTCCTCCTCACGTAGTGGGAGAGCTTCGACGCAGTGGGAGGGTTGTGATACAACCTAACCGCTACTTGGGTTTAACAGAAACACAAGTAGTCATACCTGATGACGGCGTAGAAGATCCATTGTCTTATCGTCAGGCAATGAATGATGTAGATAAGGACGAGTGGGCCAAAGCCATGGACCTTGAGATGGAGTCCATGTACTTCAATCAAGTTTGGGAACTTGTAGATCTACCTGAAGGGGTCAAACCCATTGGGTGTAAATGGATCTATAAGAGAAAAAGAGATGCTGCTGGGAAAGTACAGACTTTCAAAGCAAGACTTGTAGCAAAGGGTTATACCCAACGAGAAGGAGTGGACTATGAAGAAACTTTTTCTCTAGTTGCTATGCTAAAGTCCATAAGAATCCTCTTATCCATTGCCACATTTTATGATTATGAAATTTGGCAAATGGATGTCAAGACAGCTTTTCTGAATGGCAATCTTGACGAGAGTATTTTTATGTCTCAACCCGAAGGGTTCATATCCCAAGGTCATGAGCAAAAGGTTTGCAAACTGAATCGATCCATTTATGGGTTGAAACAAGCTTCTAGATCTTGGAATATTAGATTTGATACTGCGATCAAATCTTTTGGTTTTGACCAGAATGTTGATGAGCCTTGTTTATACAAGAAGATCAACAAGAATAAAGTAGCTTTCCTCGTACTTTATGTAGATGACATCCTACTCATTGGGAATGATGTAGGGTATCTGTCTGACGTAAAAGAATGGCTAGCAGCTCAATTCCAAATGAAAGATTTGGGTGAGGCCCAGTATGTTCTTGGGATCCAGATTATTCGGGATAGAAAGAACAAATCGCTAGCTCTGTCTCAGGCAACATATATCGACAAGATGTTGGCTCGATATTCGATGCAGAACTCCAAGAAGGGCTTGTTGCCTTTCAGGCATGGGGTTCACTTGTCTAAGGAACAGTCTCCTAAGACACCTCAAGAGGTTGAGGATATGAGACGGATTCCCTACGCCTCTGCCGTGGGTAGCCTAATGTATGTCATGCTATGCACGAGACCTGACATTTGTTATGCTGTAGGGATTGTCAGCAGATATCAGTCAAATCCAGGGTTAGACCATTGGACCGCCGTTAAAGGAATCCTCAAGTATCTTAGGAGAACGAGAGATTACATGTTGGTGTTTGGGGCTAAGGAGTTAGTTCTCACGGGTTACACCGACTCTGACTTCCAAACTGACAAGGATTCTAGGAAATCTACGTCAGGGTCAGTTTTCACCCTTAACGGGGGAGCTGTAGTTTGGAGGAGCATAAAGCATGGATGTATAGCAGACTCCACGATGGAGGCTGAATATGTAGCTGCTTGTGAAGCAGCTAAGGAAGCTGTTTGGCTAAGGAAGTTCTTGACAGATTTGGAAGTTGTTCCAAATATGAACTTGCCCATTACGTTATACTGTGACAACAGTGGGGCAGTAGCCAATTCAAAGGAACCTCGCAGCCACAAAAGAGGTAAACACATCGAGAGGAAGTACCATCTAATTCGAGAGATTGTGCAAAGAGGAGATGTGGTCGTGACCAAGATCGCTTCTGAGCATAACATTGCTGATCCGTTTACGAAGGCCCTCTCGGCTAAAGTGTTCGAGGGTCATCTAGATAGTCTAGGTCTGCGAGATATGTATATAGCGTAATCTAGGGCAAGTGGGAGATGTGTAATGGGTGTAAGGATGCCCTAGTTTATTGTATTTTGTATATCTACCTATTATGTAATGTACAAACATACATGTACTGTTTCCAGCTTTGGATTATTTTGTATATACTTTCCCTGTGACTTGAGTTTTAGTTCAAGTGGGAGTTTGTTGGGTTTTATGCCCTAAAACTCGTAGATAGTAAATGTACATTTGACCGAACATTAATAAAGTGATGTATTATTCAATGTTTGTATTATATCTTGTCTTGTTAACCCTAATCCAATAAACTAAACATCCATGGCTAATAGAATGAGGCTTGAACTAGTATGTAGGGACATACGGGGATTAATGTTCAAGTTTTAGCCTAAAGGGTCTGTAGTATAGGGATAAGGCTGGGTACCTTATCCTGGTGACACTATGGATACGACCCACTTTGTATATTGATACAAACGTAACGATCCAACGCGTTCATGTGGTTGACATGCGAGTGGGGGTATCCTGTGCAATGAGTTTGCACAAAGACCGGATCGCGAAATAGTTAACCACTAACTCTAACACCGTTGGTTAGCTCGGTTTCTATTTCACTAGGATGATCTAGGCAACTTGGCCTTAATCTTGAGTGGATTATGGACTCCTGTCCATGAGGGATTGTCCTTTGATTTGTACGGGTGAGAGTGGCCAGTTCGCCGACTCAATAAGCCTACCATTTTGGGGACAAGACCGAATGGGGAGCTGGGAACGTAGTCTTACAAGATGGAATTCACTCCTTCCTGATATGAGGGTAAGTAGAGGTGTGTTCCCTTAAGTGGTGTCTCCGGGTCTTGAACAATGGGCCCTACCCTCTTTATGGCACAAGAGGGTTTTCTGTTTGATGGTTGGACCACAAACAGGTTGTTCATTAGAGGAGCACTGGTACTTAAGGACCAAGAGGTAGCCCAGGGGTAAAACGGTAATTTGACCTAGCTGGGGTACGAACACACGTGAAGGGCTAACTTGCTGTTGACGGTCAATATCCGTGGACACAGAAATATATCTGCAGTGAGAAGAGTGCAGCTGTGGTTCTTTAGTGGAGTGAACCACAGTTAACGAATATTGATTAACTTGGTTAATGAGTTTAACCAACTAATCTCATATCGTTGGAGCTTCTGATCTGTAGGTCCATTAGGTCCCACCGGTAGCTCATTTAGGGCGTTGAGGTAAAATTCTAAGGATGGATTGAATATTCAAAGGTGTTTGAATATTATACTAAAATATGAAGTGGTTCATATTAAAACTATAGGTTATAATTAATATGCATTGGATGTATATTAATACTATAGTTTTGAGAGAGAAAATAGTAATTGAATATGTGATGTTCAATTTTATTTTATTAATTAATTTCGAATTAATTAATTAATTTGGTTTAATTAAATTTGATTTAATTAAACTATAAGATAGGAGGGATATTAATTTAAATTGGATTTAGATTAATGTTATTTTAATTAATTTAGATTAATTAAAATATAATTAATTGTAATTTTGAAATTATGATTTTAAAATTATATTTAATTAAAAATATCAGATAACTGATATTTCAGTTATCTGATATTATGGTTTTTTTAAAAAGAGACGTGGTCAGTGCAGTTGCTGAGATCTCTCTCACTCTCACGTCTCTCACGCCCCATCTCTCCCTCTCTATCGCTCTCTCTCACTCTGCACTCTCTTCCAGAGAATACAGAACGATTGATCCAGAGAAAATCCTTAGATTTTTTAGCTCCCACAAGTACCTAACGCAATATCCTTTTGGAGAATACCGGTGTATCCTTGTGGTAGTGTTCGTGCAATTTTTCCAGCAGAATCAAGGTGTGACCGCTGCTGTTTTTGGGAGAAATTCAGAGAGAATTTGGCGAAAAGTTCAAGGATTTCTTCAAGGGTAAGGTTCTTCTTGAACTAGGGTCAATAGGACCCAATTCTAGATTAGATCTAGAATTATTCTCATGTTTTAGCATGCTTGTATCTGTTTTACAGCAGTCATTTTCTCTATAATTCTTGCTGTAAATTTATTTATTTTGCCGTCGTATTGGTATCCCAATCGGCGTTTTTTATTCGAAAAGGTCTTTGAAGTTTTCCGCTGCGCAAAGGGCTTTTATCCCTTCAGTCCTCTGGATTGGTTTTCTAGTTCACCTAATTACTAAAGGTATATTCGCCCAATTTTATTTAGAGAAAAGATTCGAGAAAGATCTGAATTAATTAAAAACTACTCAAAGCAATAAAAAAAGTGGAAACTTAATGGAGAAAAACCTTAGGGAATTGATTTCGCCTATTAGATGCATGAATTAATTCAGTGATTGAATATGAATGAACACGTAACGATTTCATAAATCAAGGATTATTGATTATTAAAAGTTTCTCCCAAGCACAATTAATTCTTTATGCAAAATTAAGAAATTGATATCCCTATCTAATTTCTACAACAAGCATAAGCATTAAAGATCAATCCTAATAACGGTTTCTCAAGCAATCCTAAATCTTCAAATTATAGAACCACCTAAGTCATGCAATTGATAATCTAATCTAAACTACCCTCTCCCGAGCAATTAGTTCAGATAAAACAACATACAATCTGTGATCAAGAGATTATAAGCATTAAGCATTCAAATTGCATAAATAAAATGCATTACGAGTCGTCCACAAAAAAACCCTAAATTAATCCATACAATCTAATGGCTACATCAAGCCGCTAAGAAACGGAAATTAGCTACTCATAGTCTCAAAATCACAAACAAAATTTGTCTAAAACATCACAATAACAGTACAAGAAACAAAGGGAGAAAGAGTAAACTCGCTAGCCGTGATAACCGCACATTCCCATCACGATCCTCACGATCTAAGCTCTAAAAATCAACTCCTGACGATCTCCTCAGTGTTCCGCCCGAATTTCACTCTCAGTAATCGTATTTTTCTCTCCCAAGAAGCTCCCCCAAATCTGCTGCATCGTTTAACATTTATACCACTGATTTTGTTGCGACAGCGTCGCGTTGTGTGCCCTAACAGATCTAGAAAGTGTCGCAACGTCGAGACGCTATGGAGGTAGCGTCTCAACGCTGCCTCGATTTCGTGCATTCTGCTGAAGGGGCCAGCGTTGAGACGCTCCAAAGATAGCGTCTCAACGCTACCCGGTTAGATGGGGCCTTGAACCTTGTCTTCCTTTGCTCATTTTTTCACTCGATTTAATTCTTTTGCTCCCAAATCACCGATATTCATCAAAACTTCAATTTCCTTCAAAATATTTGATTCCTACAAAATTAAACCAAATAGACATAAAATTTTCCAAATAATCCTCAAGACTAACACTAAATTAATATAAAATATAGCTTAAATAATTGAGTTATCACGTGGTTTTGGAGGAATCTGAAGATGATGGCTCCTCTTGAAAATCCTCCATAGCAAGCTTATAACCACTCCAGACAGAATATTTGCCCCGCTGATCATAGTGCCAAAAGAAGTTGTCTGCTTGTTGATCATCTGCAATAGGAATCTCTTGTATTGTTTCCACATCATCCTACACAAAAAGATCTATTAGCAAATCAATATTCCATGATAAGCTAGAAGAGAATAGACTACTGACTCTATAGTCTGACATAGGACGCTTGAGAGATAAAGGCTTGAACGTCTTCATTCTTGGAATCCATTGATCTTCATAGATGTCAATGGATTTTCCATTTCCGACACTCCATCTACTTCCTTTCGTTGCTAATTCACATCCCCATAGAATACCTCGCCAAACATAAGATGCTCTACTTCCCAAACCTGCTTTTAAGAAGTCTTGGTTTGGATAGTATCTTGCCTTCAAAACATGTGCCAACAAAGATTAAGTTCTTTGAATTAATCGCCATGTGTGTTTTTCCAACAAAGCTTGATTGAAAAATCTTATATCTCTAAATCCCATGTCATTCTTCTCTTCTTATTTTTTCATAGCACTCCATTTAAGCCAGTGAATCTTCTTTCATTTTTCAGAGCTACCCCACTATAAATTAGCCATCAATTTGTTCAGGTCATCACAACATCCTTGTGGAAGCTTGAAGCATGACATCGTGTATGTTGGGATTTCTTGTGCAACAACTTTAATAAGTACTTCCTGACCAGCTGTCAGAACATCTTCTCTTTCCATCCTTGCAAGACCTTTCGAACTTTGTTTTTAATAAATTTCAATGGTGCCTTCTTGTTTTTGGATAATGAAGATGGACAACCAAGATACTTTCCATGGTAAAAAACTATCTTAACTTGTAATATATTAGCTAGTTCACCATGGACGTTGTTTCGAATTCTAGACCCAAATGCTATTGCTGATTTTTCATAATTTATGATTTGCCTTGTGGCCTTCTCATAGACTTTTAAGAGCCTCTGAAGTTCAATGAATTCTTCAATGCGAGTTTGTAAGAAAAGCAAACTGTCATTTGCAAAAATATAGGTGAGAAAAGACAGGAGCTTTTCTTGCAATTTGAAGTCTTGAAATATTTTTAGAGATCTCAGTCTTTGTTAATAGGCTGGATAACCCTTCAGCACACAATAGAAATAAGTAAGGAGATAGAGGGTCACCCTGCCTAAGGCCCCTAGAGGGTTTAAGAGGGTTTAAATGTTTTAGTACAACTTGTTGGATTTTATGCCCTAAAACTCGTGGATAGTAAATGTAACATTTGACCGAACATTAATCAAATGACATTTGATGTATTATTCACTTATTATTGTTAATATTATTGTTTTTCTTGCCTAAATGACCCTAATCCAATAAACTAAACATCCTAGGCTATTAGTATGAGACTTGAACTGTATGTGGGAACATACGCAGATCGTTGTCCAAGTTATAGCCTAAAGGGCTATAGTATAGGGATAAGTTTGCATAAGACCGACCGCAAAATAGTTACCGCTAACTGTAACACCGTTGACTAGTTAGGTTTCAATTTCACCATGATGGCCTAGGCAACTTAGTCTCAATCCTGAGTGGCTTATAGACTCCTATCACAAGGGATTTTCCTTTGATTTGTATGGGTGAGAGTGGCCTTCACGCCGACTCAATAAGCCCACCATTTTGGGGACAAGACCGAGTGGGGAGCTGAGAACATAATCACACAAGAAGGAATTCACTCCTTCCCGACTTTAGGGTAAGTAGATGAGTGTTCCCTTAAGTGGTGTCTCCGAGTCTTGAGTAAAGGGCCCTGCCTCTCTATGGCATGAGTGGGATTTCCGTTTGATGGTTAGACCTCAAATAGGTTGTTCATTAGAGGAGTGCTGAAACTTAAGGATGTAGAGGTAACCCAAGGGTAAAACGATAATTTTACATAGATGGTGTTACGAACACTCGTGAAGGACTGACTTGCTGTTATTGGTCAATATCCGTGGACACAGAAATATATATGCAGTGAGAAGAGTGCAGCTGTGGTTCTATAGTTGAGTGAACCATAGTTAACGAATATTGATTAACTTGGTTAATGAGTTTAACCAATTAATCTCATATAGTTGGAGCTTCTAATCTATAGGTCCATTAGGTCCCACCGGTAACTCATAAAGGGTGTTGAGGTAAATTCACTGAGGGAAATAATATAATGTATGAAGATACATTATAATATAAAGTTTTAATATTATTAAACTTTATAATATAAATTTATTTTGAATATTGATTCAAAATTAATTTTAGGAAGAATTAAATATTTGAATGAGTTCAAATATTAAATATGAATTGGATTCATATTGAAACTATAGGTTAAAATTAATGCGCATGAGATGCACATTAAAACTATAGGTTAAATGAGAGAAATATAATTGAATATGTGATATTCAAATTAATAATTAATTAGTTTTAATACTAATTAATTATTTTTTAATTTAATTTAATTTAATTGGATTTAATTAAATTATGTTAAAACTTTAGGTTAGGTGGGGAATATTTACATAAGTGTGATTTATATAAATTAATTGATTAAATCAATTGTTGATTTAATTAGTTATTATAATAATTATTAATAAATAGTTTTATTAATTTTTATTTATTAAATTGGTTTTTGAATTATCAGTTAGGTTAACCAATTACACATGGTGTGACCACCTTTTGGTCTTCCCCTCAACAACCGATTCATTCACGTTTAACGGAAATTTTTTAGGCTGATAGTTGCATATCCTCACTCACGATGTCTCTCTCTCTCAGGGCTCTCTCGTTCTCTGCAACTCATAGAAAGAATCTTTCATTTCCTTCCCTTGAGAAAGAATCAATGCCCCCCAAGCAACCTTAATCTCTAACCTTGTGAGGATACCGATGAAACTTTGTTGATAGTGTTCATAGAGATTTCAAGAGAAAAATCTTAGCAAGATGAAGGAGCCGAACTGCTGTAATTTGTCCAAGGTGTTGGTGATTTTCGGTCGAGACTTCACACGAAAGTAAGTTCTCTTGGCTCATTAGTTCTTTATTCATTTGCATGGAAAAATAGGATATTTTTCTATGTTATTCATCATGCTTATAATCTGTGAATTTAGCGATATTAGATTATTATATTTGTTGTAATATTGTTGCCATCGTAACGGTATTCCAAACCGTTATTTAATTGGGAATGGATCTTTGATCGTCTTCCGCTGTGTGGGACTTTTATCCCTACACAACTGTCATTAATGAGGATAGAAAAAGTAACAGATTCAACACACATATTAAGATATTTTCTGATTAATGTAAATCTGTTACATTTTGGTTAGTCAGTTAGTCTGCTATTTACAAGTTGTTGTAAGTTGGTTATTTAAATTTGTTACATTTTAGTTAGTCAAGATTCACAAGTTGTAAGTTGGTTATTTTTCTGTATTTGTTTTCTATATATATAGCTGAGGGATTGTAATTTTTAGAAAGAGTTTTCATTTAGTCAATTAATGAAAAGACTTTTTTCCCTGTTTGCACGTATTATGGTATCAGAGCATTAATTCTTTTTTTTTTTAGTGGAATTTCTTGTGAGGGATTGTGCATTTTGAGGAATTTTTTTGTGTGAGTGCATTCTGAGGGATTGTGCATGTATTTTCTTTCTCTTCCTTTTCTTCGTGCAAACTTCTTTCGTTTTCTTTCTCCTTGTTTTTTTCTACCATGACCGAAGGAACAAAGTATGCTTCCACTTCCTCCACTGTTTCTTTATTGAACTCTGCTGATATTGAGGTTCAATTGAATCCATATATTTTACATCATTCCACTGTTCCAAACACTACACTTGTTACTCAGCAACTCTTTGGTGCAAGCAATTATATTTCATGGAGCAAGGTGATGCTTCTTGCCCTTTCCAGTAAGAACAAAATAGGTTTTGTGAATGGATCTTGTTCACACGAGATTTCGACAGAGGAAATTTGATTTGTGGAAATGAACTTGATTTTATTGAATTTGTATATAGAAAGTGTTACAGTCTCTAATATTTATCTTCTGGTGCTTTCTCTCTAAATGTAGACTCTGATCTGAGGGCTTGCGAGCTTGATCTCAGACGAAGGGAGGTTGAATCTTCAACTTGTATCTTGATGAAGAGACGGTTGATTCTTTGGAGTCTTCTAAGTCTCGAGTTGGTCGAATTGTGAATCTTGGATCTTTTGAATTCTCTGAACTCTCTGACTTCTGACGACTCTGGACTTTGGGAGAATGCTCTGGACTCTGCGTTCTCTGACTCTGTCTGAATGCCCAAAATGAATGGTGACCTTCTCTATTTATAGAGTTTGATGAACCTCATATGGGCTTGGGCTTGGGCCCAACCTTTGGACTTGGGCTATATTTGGGCTTTAATCCAACCCTTTTTTTTAATAAGGTTGGATTATTTTAATTTAGACAAATTTCTCCAATGATCTCGAGTTACATTAGTCTCGAGTCTAATTGCAACATGGCATAATTTGATTCGACTCGACTTATGTCATCTGATGGATCAATAATAGACAAGTGGCATTGTTTGATTTAACAAATTTTAATGTCTATTAATTTAATTTAGGGACATGTGTAAATTTTTAATTGGTCCCATATTTATTTTATCCTTAATTTAAATTAATGGCGTGGCAATTTGTGATTGACCGAAATTTCTCACTCAACATATCTATTCCAAAACCTGAAGGAAATCTCTCCTCAGCGTGGCAGTGCAACAACGATATCGTTACTTCTTGGATCGTGAATTCAATTTCGAATGAAATTGTCTCTAGTCTCGTGTTCACTGGTTGTGCGAACAATCTTTGGGATGAACTCAAGGATCCCTATCGCCAAGTCAATGGACCACACATTTATCAATTATGCAAGGATCTTGCTACAATTTCTCAAGGATCGCTCTCTGTAGAATCCTATTATGTGAATATCACTACTCTATGGCAGGAATTGATTGAGTATCGTCTTGATACAAAGTGTTCGTGTGGTGGATCTAAGCCTTTACTCGAATTCCTTAATTCAGACTTTGTGATGATCTTTCTAATGGAGCTTAACGAGGCTTATGCACCACTTCGAACACAAATTTTTTTGATGAATCTGATACAACCGATCAACAAAGTGTTCTCACTTGTAATTCAAGAAGAACATCAAATAGTTGCGAGTAAATCTTCTTCTCCTACTGAATCTGTAACTCTTTTGGCAGCCACTGACAATTCCAAGCATAACAATAATGATCGATCCAAGAAGAGAGACGAACAGAGATCTCCTCCTATATGCTCTCATTGTGGCATCAAAGGCCATGTCATCGACAAATGCTACAAAATTACATGGCTATCATCCGAGTTATAAGTTTGGAAACTCTAATTCTGGATTGAATCTGAAACCACAAGCTATAGAGAATACTGGTGCTAAGACCAATCAGTCTGCTTTTTTTGCTAGCCTGAGCACTGGTCAGTCTGCTTTTTAAAGCAAGCCTATCGTCAGTGGTTCACAAAATTTTCTACTGTTTTATTGGGTCATGGTTTTCATCAGTCTAAATCGGATTATTCCTTGTTCACTTGTGGATCTGGTAACACCTTTGTTGCTTTGTTGGGCTATGTTGACGATATCTTGCTTACTGGATCCTCTCCGAATGAGATTGAGTGTGTTAAAACTTTACTTCAGTCTCACTTTATGCTCAAGGATTTGGGATTTGCCAAATATTTTCTTGGCTTGGAATTGTCTAGATCGAAACAGGACTTGTTTTTGTAGCAGCGAAAATATTGTCTCCAAATTTTGGAGTATGTTGGCTTCTTTGATGCTAAACCAACTTTCCTTGCCAATGGATCCAAATGTCAGACTTTCAAAGGCTGGTGGTATTCCATTATCTCTTGATTAAGCTATTTCTTATCAAAGATTAGTTGGGAGGTTATTATACTTGCAAATCTCAAGACCTGACATATCTTTTTTGTGCATTTGCTTAAGCCAATTCTTACAACAACCAATCACTCAACATTTGCGTGTTGTACATCAGATACTTTGCTACTTAAAACGTTCTCCAAGCCAAAGAATTTTGATGCGACCTACTTCCACTTTTCAACTTAAGGCATTCGTTGATGTAGATTAGGGAGCTTGTGTTGATTCACAACGGTGTGTTACAAGTTTTTGTGTTTACATGGGAGAATCTTTGATTTCATGGAAATCCAAGAAACAATCAACTGTATCTCACTCATCGACTGAAGCTGAATACCGTGCCTTGGCTACTGTGACTAGTGAACTCATATGGATATATCAATTACTTGGAGATTTGAAGCTTCCTCGTTCTTCTCCAACACTTGTTTATTGCGATAATCAAGCAGCCATCTCTATAGCTTCTAATCCAACCTTTCATGAGCGTACTAAACATATAGAGGTCGATTTTCATTTCGTTCGAGACAAGATCATGTTGAGTTTTATGTCCTAAAACTCGTAGATAGTAAATGTAACATTTGACCAAACATTAATAAAATAATGTATTATTCATTTATCTTGTTTGTATTGAGTAATCTTGTCTTGTTAACCCTAATCCAATAAACTAAACATCCTAGGCTGTTAGTATGAAGCTTGAACTAGTATGTGGGGACATACGGAGATCACTGTTCAAGATACAACCTAAAGGGTCTATAGTATAGGGGTAAGGCTAGGTACCTTATCCTGGTGACACTATGGATACGACCCGCTTTGTATTATGATACAAACTCAATGATCCAAAGCGTTCATGTAGTAGACATACGAATGGGGGTATCCTGTGCAATGAGTTTGCATAAGTTTGAACCGCGAAATAGTTAACCACTATCTGTAACACCGTTAGCTAGCTAGGTTTCTATTTCACTAGGATGACCTAGGCAACTTGGTCTCAATCCTGAGTGGGTTATGGACTCCTGTTCACGAGGGATTGTCCCTTGATTTGTGTGGGTGAGAGTGGCCCTGCACGCCGACTCAATAAGCCTACCATTTTGGGGACAAGACCGAGTGGGGAACTAGGAACATAATCACACAAGATGGAATTCACTCCTTCCTGACTCTAAGGTAGGTAGAGGTGTGCTCCCTTAAGTGGTGTCTCCGGGTCTTGAACAATGGGCCCTGGCTCTGGCACGAGAGGGACTTCTATTTGTTGGTTGGACCTCAAATAGGTTGTTCATTAGAGGAGCACTGGGACTTAAGGATAAAGAGGTAACCCAAGGGTAAAACAGTAATTTGACATAGTTGGGGTACAAACACACGTGAAGGACCGACTTGCTGTTATTGGTTGATATCCATGGACACAGAAATATATCTGCAGTGAGAAGAGTGCAGTTGTGGTTCTATAATGGAGTGAATCACAGTTAACGAACATTGATTAATTTAGTTAATGAGTTTAGCCAATTAATCTCATATCGTTGGAGCTTCTGATCTGTAGGTCCATTAGGTCCCACATGTAGCTCACTTAGGGCGTTGAGGTAAATTTCTAAGGAAAAATTAAAAGTTTAAAATATGAATTTGATTCATATTAAAACTATAGGTTAAAATTAATGTGCATTAAATGCACATTAATACTATAGGTTATTTGAGAGAGATTCAATTAAATATATGATTTTTTTTAGATGATTTAAATATGTGATATTTAATTATAGTATTAATTCATTGTTGAATTAATTAATCATTTGTTTTTTTAATTTAATTTAATTCAATTTGATTTAATTGAATAACATTAAAACTATAGGTTATGTGGGAATATTTATACAAATATGGTTTATATAAATTTATATTAAATTAAATGGTTAATTAATTATTAATTAATTATCTTATTAGTTAGATTAGCTGACTGAAGGAGTTTTCCCACTAACCTAGGGAGTTACACGTAGAGATTTCAGGGAGAATAGCTGATAGTTAAGGGCGCTCTCTCTCTGTCGATTGATCAAGCAATCATACTCTCTCTCTCTAACTCTGATTCTCTCGTTTTCTCTCATTGCAAACATAGAGAAATTCTGCTAAGAATCCCTTAGAAAAATTGCTCCCACAAGCCCCTCAACCAAAATCCTGTGAGAATACCGGTGTCTCCATTGTGGTGGTGTTCGTGGGTGAATTTTCCAGCAAAGGAAAGGTTCAAGTTGCTGTATTTTCTGGTTTATAGCAAAGGAATTGGCAAAATTTGATCAAGAACGAATTCGATAGTAAGTATCTCGTCCCTTGATCAATAGGATCATATCTAGATTAGATCTAGGTAGTTTTTATATAAATCTAAGCATGTTTTATAGCCCTATACAGTGTATTAAATTCGATTTTACTACTGTATATTTTTTGCCAACGCATTGGTATTTCGATCGTTGTTTAAATCAATTTGGTCCTCTAGTGATTTCCACTGCGCAAGGGCTTTTTATCCCTTCAGATCAATGATGGATTTCTTTGGCATCTTCCCATACGTTCTCACTTACAACTTGCAAACATGTTTACAAAGACTTTGACTTTAGCCATCCTAAATAATTTGATGTGCAAGTTGGGTGTTTTTGACATTCACACGTCAACTTGAGGGGGAGTATTAAGATATTTTCTTATTAATGTAAATATGTTACATTTTGGTTAGTCAGTTAGTCTGCTATTCAAAAGTTGTTGTAAGTTGGTTATTTAAATTTGTTACATTTTAGTTAGTCAAGATTCACAAGTTGTAAGTTGGTTATTTTTCTGTATTTGTTTTCTATATATATAGCTGAGTAATTGTATTTTTTAGTAAGAGTTTTCATCTAGTCAATTAATTGTATTTTCATGAAAAGACTATCTTCCCTGTTTGCACGTATGAACACATTCTAATTTTTTTAATCCAAGATGAGCTAAACCCCATTCTTGTCATCATATTGCTAAGAAAATATCACTCCACTCTATCATTAGTTTTGCTCATGTCCAGTTTGATAGAAGCACAACTATTTTTCTTGGATTTAGAGCACTTAATAAAATTTAAGCATTCATATCCAACAATAATGTTATCAGCTATGAATCTACCCAGAACAAAAGCACTTTGATTATAGAGATGACAAATTTAAGGAACGTTTTCAATCTATTTGCAAGCACTTTAGCAATAGTTTTATAACAAACATTGCATAAACTGATAGGGCGATAACCGTTCACCATGGTTGGGTTTTTCATCTTTGGAATGAGTACAATTGTTGTTGCATTGATCTGCTCAAGCATTTCCCCCTCGTTGAGACACCGTAGACATGTATTTCTTTATATTTTCAGACAAGAAATACTATTCTCAATACACAGTATTCTCTCATCCCTCTCTGTATTTCTTTATGGTATCAGAGTTTTAAAGCTCATCTTTTCTTCAAAAATGACCATTGATGAAGGTTCTTCCTCCAGACAGTCTTCTGAACAACAAAATACTCCAGTCATTACTCCCAGCACCCCAATCCCAACCCCTGTCGTTACCCCCCCTTAATAATCAGTCCCAAATTCCAGTTGGGAGAAAAAATGCGGAATACAAATAACAATAATATTATGACGACAATCAATAATATTATAACTTTCTCCCCTTCCACAGGTTAAGCCAACACAAGCCAAAAATAATAGTCACGAAAATAATAAAAGATAGGGAAAAAGAAAACGACACCGAAAATATACTGGTTCGCCCCAAGCTCGGGACTACGTCCAGTCTTCTGCAACTGCAGGTTCTACTAGAATTTGGGAAATTACAGGAAGCCTTCAATAATGCCACAAACTAACCCTCAATAGCCCAACAATGACTATTGACTTCCAAGTATCACAACCCGATAGCTTGGGATAAACAAATAAACCAAAACCCCAACCCAATCTTGAAAGAATAATCTATTCTTTCAGAATTTTACTCACTGTCGTCACTCAAGTAAAGGAACTGCTGCAAGACTTCAAAAACACTCCATGTGGCTGCTCACCCGAAAACCACAAGAGATATACTTATATATGTATAATTAACCTAATGAAGTAATGGGCCTTGGCCCATTTGCATTCCCTTTACTTTTCTTCGCATGACAAACTGAGGGGATATGTTTTGACTCCACTATCCTAGCAATTTCCCACTTGGAGACAAAACAACGATCTCGTCTCCCACTACAACAAAACTCTAAACATCTTGGCAAACTCCAAGGATCTACTCCCACTACAACTGTTATCTCTGATCTTGGCAAACTCCAAGGTTCAAAATACCTGAAAAACAACAAACTCACAAAAAACAGGCAACTATCAGAATATAACTGTAGCTCATCTGTGCTCGCCCCGAGGTATGGGCTAGCTACGTGGACCTGTCTCCCAGACGAAAAAAGACAGACACGTATTCCCACTTCAGCTAAGTGGTGTCACCTGTCATCTTCTTCCAACCCGAACAACTGTTCCTAAAGAAGATACACTCTGAGAATGGCTTGAGTCCTCTATTCAAACCTGTTACCAAGCTAGAGACCTGACCTTTGACCTTAGCAACTGCCCTGGCCTTCCACTTTGATGCCTCAACTCGCCTAAGCGACTTCTTCAATTCATTCGACCATCTGACAACTGGGGATTCACGATAGCCATCAACTTTCTCTCCTGGACTTCCCAATTGTTTATGAACTGAAGGATCTTGATCGGACTGATCGAAATTGGTTATCCTTGCTGCTGGCTCAACTGTACCTCTACAACTGCCATCTGCAGCTTTAACCGGCATCCACTGTCTCTCTGAACCTTTGGCAACATTCAACTGACACCTGTACAGTGTAGATTTCCTGTGACCAACTGCCACTACCTGGGATCCGAACTTGAGTTTACACTGGCGACTACCAAACTCACACATGTAACCATCATCTGCCAACTTACCAATAGAAATAAGATTCATCTTGATATTAGGCACGTACCTGAAATCTTGCAGTACCAATTTACCTCCACATTTTGTCTTCAGACTAACATCTCCAATCCCTCTAGTCTTGGAGGTTCTACCATTCCCCATCCTCACTAGGCCACGATGCCCTCCTGTGAATGATGTGAACAAACTCCTATCTGAAGCTATGTGAACAGAAGTTGCACTGTCTAATATCCAATTTGATGAGTGGTTACTATACTTTGTGTCACTCTCAACGCAAGCTAAGACAACTTCCTCCACTATATTTGCCTCTGGTTTTCTTTTCTGATCCTCTTTAAATTTCCTACACTGATACTTGAAGTGACCTTTCTTATGGCAGTAATAACATTCTACCTCATTCCTACCTTTCCACTTTTTCCTACTGCTACTCGGTTCATTATCTTCATCGACCTTATCTTTACCTTTAGTCATAACCAAAGCTGACCCTACAGTAGACTCTTTATTACTACCCTGCCTACGAATTTCCTCAGCTATGGCTAAATCACAAACTTCTGAAAATTTTAAAGTGTTATTTCCAGTCGAATTAGACACTGTTGTCTTCATCGTTTCCCAACTATCAGGTAAAGACGTTAACAACTGAATAGCATTCACCTCATCAGAAAATTCTTTCTTAACAGATTTTAACTGATTAATCAAAGTGGTAACCTCATTAATATAGGAATTCACAGAAGCATCCTCAGACATTTGCATGTTGAAAAACTTCTTAACTAGGTAGACCTTATTATTTGCAGAGGGTTTTTCATACATGTTTGTAAGCGATTCCATCAACTTGACTGCAGTTGTCTCATGGGCTACTAGACTTGCCACATCCATCGACAAACACATCCTTATGCTTGCAACTGCCTCTTCATCTAGAGCTTCCCAATCTTCGTCCGACATCTCTTTCGGTCTCTCCTTCAATGTCTTATGCACTTTCTTGCAAGTTAAGTAATCTTTGACTTGCATCTTCCAATATCCAAAATTTTTCCCATTGAACTTCATGACTCCATCGAAATTTTTTGGCTCTACAAAACCCATGACTCCTGAACCAAAAGCTCTGATACCAATTGTTGGGAGAAAAAATGCGGAATACAAATAACAATAATATTATGACGACAATCAATAATATTATAACTTTCTCCCCTTCCACAGGTTAAGCCAACACAAGCCAAAAATAATAGTCACAAAAATAATAAAAGATAGGGAAAAAGAAAACGACACCGAAAATATACTGGTTCGCCCCAAGCTCGAGACTACGTCCAGTCTTCTGCAACTGCAGGTTCTACTAGAATTTGGGAAATTACAGGAAGCCTTCAATAATGCCACAAACTAACCCTCAATAGCCCAACAATGACTATTGACTTCCAAGTATCACAACCCGATAGCTTGGGATAAATAAATAAACCAAAACCTCAACCCAATCTTGAAAGAATAATCTATTCTTTCAGAATTTTACTCATTGCCGTCACTCAAGTAAAGGAACTGCCGCAAGACTTCAAAAACACTCCATGTGGCTGCTCACCCGAAAACCACAAGACATATACTTATATATGTATAATTAACCTAATGAAGTAATGGGCCTTGGCCCATTTGCATTCCCTTTACTTTTCTTCGCATGACAAACTGAGGGGATATGTTTTGACTCCACTATCCCAGCAATTCCTTTAACCTCTGCCCCCATTGTTACCCCTGTTCATCCTCCCCAAAACCTAAATCGCAACCTGCAGAATTAATACCCAAATCCGAATGCTACTTCCTTTGCTCCCTTCAATCCAAACAACATTCCACCACCAGGTTACTATTCTTACCCGTATCCTCCTCAACAGTTTCCGCCGCCTCCATTTCCTGTTAATCCAACTCAACAAAATTTCTACAATCGCCCACCATTTCCGGCTCAACCTCAAGCATTCCCCCCAACCCCAAACTTTTTTACACCAAACCCATATCCTACTCTACCTCAGCCCCTCACCGTGAAGCTGAATGATAACAATTTTATGCTATGGAAAAATCAGCTCCTCAATGTTGTGCTTGTCAACGGGCTGTCTGGCTTCTTGGATGGCTCGATTCCAGCTCCTCAGCGTTTTCTCAATCAGAATAACACTCAACCAAATCCTGAATACCTCGGCTGGGAAAGGTACAATTGTTTCATTATGTGTTGGATTTATTCCTCTCTCTTTGAAGAAAAGATGGGTGAAATAGTTAGCTTATCTACTGCTTCTGAAATCTGGGCATCCCTTACTCGTGCTTATGACTCAAATACAACTGCTAGAATAATGGGCTTAAAAACACAGCTGCAAAAAATAAGGAAAGATGGTTTGTCGGTCATCCAATACCTAGCTAAGATTAAGGAAATAGCCGATAAATTCGCAGCCATTGGTGAACCAATCTCTTATCGAGATCATTTGGCTCACATTCTCGATGGTTTGGGAAGTAAGTACAATGCCTTTGTGACAACCATTCAAAACCGGTCCGATAATTGGAAGATGTTAGGAGCTTACTCTTGGCTTATGAAGCTCGGTTAGAAAAACAAACCACTGTTGATCAGCTTAATATTACTCAAGCAAACCTTAGTAGTCTAAACATTCATCACACTAGTCGTCATTCTGTTGCTAGACCTCTATTTAATCACTTTTCCAAGTCTTCTTTTTCTTCACCTACACCTAACCAGAATCATACCTTCCAACCCAGTATACTTGGCAAACCTCAAATGCCTTCTTCATGGCCTTCCAAACCATCATCCAACAAACCCCAATGTCAAATTTGTGGTAAATTTGGCCACACTGCTCTCATATGCCATCACCGCACAAATATTGCCTATCAAACCCCCCCTCCCCATGCCTTGATTCATAATGTCCAATCTATTGTCTTTACTCCTACTTCGGACTCATCATCTTTTGTTCCTACTGAATTTTCTAATCCTGATGAATCATGGTTTCTTGATTCGGGTGCTACACATCACATGACACCGGATGCATCCACTCTTTGCAATCCTATAGCCTACAATGGTGGTGAACAAATTACTATTGGCAATGGTAAACAAATCCCAATTTCTAACATTGGTTCTTCTGTTTTATTGTCTAATTCCAAGTCTATTTTACTTCAAAATGTTCTTCACACTCCTTCAATTACAAAAAAAGCTTCTTAGTGTCGCTCGATTATGCAAAGATAATAAAGCGTATGTTGAGTTTTACTCTTCTTTTTTCCTTGTCAAGGACCTCCAAACCAAGACTGTGCTTCTCAAGGGTCAACTTGAAGATGGTTTGTACAAATTGTCATCCTGTCCGAGCTCCAAGTCTTCAAGTCCTCTTGCCGTTTTTTTATCTTTCGTTCAGTCTGCTTCAACTTGGCGTTCTCGCTTAGGCCATCTGGTTGCCCCTGTCTTGAAGCAAATTTTGGAGTTGTGTGGCATTTATGCTTTACATGTCACTGAATTTTGTAAATCTTGTCAGTTAGCTAAGAGTCGTCGGTTACCTTTCTCTTTGTCTGAAACAAAAACTAGTGAACCTTTTCAGTTAATTCATTCTGATGTATGGGGACCCTCCCCTCAAATTTCAATTAATGGAGCTCGTTATTTCTTATTGTTTGTTGATGATTTTACTCGTTGTACTTGGTTGTATCTACTTAAGTCTAAAGATGAGACCTTCCAATGCTTTCTCAATTTTCAAAAACTTGTTGAGGTGCAGTTTGGAAAGAAAATTAAATCCCTTCAAACGGATTGGGGTGGTGAATTTCGTTCTATGAGTTCTTTTCTTTCGAAACATGGTATAGTACATCGTGTTTCCTGTCCATACGCACCTCAACAGAACGGTCGTGTTGAACGAAAGAATCGTCATGTTGTTGAAGTAGGTCTCTCTTTGCTTGCTCACTCTAATCTCCCTTTAATTTTTTGGAGTTTTGCATTCCAAACTGCTGTCTATCTCATTAATAGGCTTCCATCTCCTGTTATTCAATCTAAGTCTCCTTATTTTATGCTTTACAACCGCATTCCAGACTACTCTCTTTTAAAATCTTTCGGTTGTGCTTGTTTTCCCTTCTTGCGTCCTTTTAATAATCACAAATTGCAGTTTAGATCCACTGAATGTCTTTTCTTGGGATACAGCTCTAATCATAAAGGATATCTTTGTCTTGATCCTATTTCGGGTCGTTTATATGTGTCTAGGCATGTTGTTTTCAATGAAGTCGTTTTTCCTTGTGCGAATAAGGAGTTTATTTTTGGTATGGTAAAATCTTCATATCATGATCATACTTTCTTTAATCCAACTCCCTTTTCTCTACCATCTATATCAGTTCCCCTTTCTCCAAGTTCTTCTCCTGCATCATCAACTACTTCCGCTCCTTCACATACACCTTCTTTCCCCTAGGATTTACTCCCATTTCCAATCAAAATTTGGTTCACCACCATTCTACAGCTTTGCCCGTGGCACCACTCACTTCTCCTCACCTTCCAGTGTCTCCTTCCTTATCTTCTGTCCATACACCTATTCCATCCTCTTCTTTGCAAATCTCATCATCCAACTCCTCTTCCCCTTCCCCTACAGCTTCTCAAAATCCTCCAGCTCCTGTTCAGAATGTACACCCGATGTTAACCCGAGCCAAAGCTAGCATCTTCAAGCCCAAATGTTGGTTAGCCTCTTCCACCTCCATTTCTCTTTCGTTAATTGAGCCTACTAGTTACAAAATGGCAATTAAGTGTGATGAATGGAAAGATGCTATGGTAAAAGAGTTTGAAGCTTTGGTTCACAACAACACTTGGACTTTGGTTCCTCCTTCCCCTCACTACAAACTAGTCAGCTGTAAGTGAGTTTAGCGTATAAAGCTTAAACCGGATGACTCAGTTGAGCGGTATAAGGCAAGGCTTGTTGCTAGAGGTTTTGATCAAACTCATGGCTTGGATTATTTTGAAACTTTTAGCCCTGTTATCAAACCAACAACTATTCGGATTATACTTTCTCTTGCTGTCCATTTTAATTGGGAAATTAGACAGCTAGATGTTCATAACACCTTCCTTAATGGTGACCTTCACGAGGATGTTTACATGGTTCAACCACCCGGGTTTATTGACAAGGAGAAACCAACTCACATTTGTAAACTACAAAAAGCTTTATATGGTTTAAAACAAAGCCCAAGGGAATGGTTCATGAAGCTCAGTTCTTGTTTGTTAAGCTGGAATTTTTGTGCATCAAAGTCAGATACGTCTCTGTTCTTCTATAATATGAATTCTGTTTTTGTAGCTGTGTTGATTTATGTAGATGACATAATCGTGACAGGCAACAATTCCTTCTTTATTAAGAATATCATTAGCAGGCTGAATAGTTTATTTGCTTTGAAGGACCTTGGGAACTTGTCTTTCTTTCTAGGTATTGAAGTGCACCGTGATACTACTTCTTTATATTTGAGTTAAAAGAAATAATTTAATGATCTTCTTCAGCGAGCTGAGATGGTCTCGTGTAAGGCAATGTCAACTCCTATGGCTGCCGACACTTCTATTTCTACTCGAGATGGTGATCTTTTGGCAGATTCTAAACAGTATCGCAGCATAGTAGGGGCACTACAATATTGCACTTTGACTAGACCGGATTTAAGCTTCGTCGTCAATGAAGCTTGTCAATTTCTTCATGCTCCTACCTCTGTTCATTGGAATTTGGTAAAGCGCATCCTTAGATATTTAAAGTCAACCTCTCACCTTGGCCTTAACTTTACAACCTCAAGTTCTCTTTCTTTGACCGCCTACACCGGTGCAGATTGGGCAAACTGTCCAGATGATCGTCGTAGTACTAGTGGGTACTGTGTGTTCTTTGGTCCAAATTTGGTGTCTTGGTCTTCCGGTAAACAGAAGGTTGTCTCTCGATCTAGTGTCGAATCAGAGTACCGTTGTCTATCTAATGCTGCTGCAGAGTTAGTATGGATTCAATCTTTATTGTCTGAGCTTGGTTTTTCTCCATCTTCTCCTCTGTTACTGCTATGTGATAACATTTCTGCCACTTATCTAGCTGCAAATCCCGTTTTACATAGCCGTTCGAAGCATATAGAAATTGACCATCATTTTATACGAGAGAAGGTCATACGCAAGCAGCTTGTTGTTCGTTTTGTGCCATCAGAGGATCAGCTTGCTGATATTTTGACTAAACCACTCCCTACTGCTCGGTACCAAAGCTTACGTACCAAGCTCACAGTCCATCCATGGCCGGTTTCGCTTGTGGGGAGATGATAAAATGTCTCTTATCATTAATTTTGTTGGTCTATTTTTCTGTTTTCTTAGTGCAAAGTTTGTTATTTTGCCAGCCTATCATATAGCTCCACCTGGCTCTTCTCTTGTGTTTATATTTGGTATTCTGTTGTTGTATATTTTCAGACAAGAAATACTATTCTCAATACACAGTATTCTCTCATCCCTCTCTGTATTTCTTTAATTACCAATACATATGTCCAAACGTTTCCGGATACAAGCAGTTCCGGATTTAAATGAGCTCTTGTATATCTATATTGGATGGCTATTTTAATAAAATTCTAAACGGATAAATCTTTCTGTAAAGATACATTTTATTTTATTAGCTATGTGATTGTTGATTTCATTCATTAAGTTCATTTGTCTCAACTTTATAATGATTGAGATTAAATCTTTTTATTCTATAATTTATGTAATAATTACATGTGACTTAAAGTTTAGGTTAAAAAACATTTTTAATTTCTAAGCTTTGAGAAAAGTAATTCATTTCCTCTTTAAACTTTTAGTTTGTAATTATTTAGTCTCTATACTTCCAATCATGTTACAAATTTGTTCTTGAACTTTAGCATGTAACAATTTAGTCCATGTATTTTAAAATTTGTACTAATTTTTAGTTCATAGTGTGGAAAATATTGTTAAAATTTAATGAAATTTCTTACACGTGTATATCAATAAATTGATTAGGAACCAAATGTGTTTATAAAATAAAAAGACTAAGGGGCCGTTTTGGAATATCTTTTAGTTTAATTGTTTTTCAAGAATAAACATTTTGTACAAAAATTGTTTAGAATTTAAACACTCATATGTTTGGTTATATTTTTTCATAAGTGTTTTTATACACAAGTTATTATATACTTAAAAACTCTTTTTAAAAAGTTTACTTTAAAGTGTTTCTCTCAAAATGGTTTCAATCTCATTTTTTTTTTAATAAGTCATTTTTAGTTGTTTCCAAACACTAGATTTTTTTTTTTTTTTTTTCAAAATTAAACCCTTGAGAAGTTAAACCAACACACTCTAAATCATATGATAAAATCGATTTTTCATATTGAAGATATTTTTCAAAGTAGGTATTAATTAAATTGTTACAAATTTTAATGTATATAGACTAAATTGTTACATAAAATTCAAAGATTAAATAATTATTCTTATAAGTTCAAAGACTAAATCGTTCCTTCCATGGAAGTTTAAAGAGTAAAAGTAGTTTTTCACCAAAAATTTAGAGGTTGGGATTTTTAGTGTTAGGTTTGGTTTTGAAATAGAAGAGTAGTGGTAGATAAAAGGAATTAATAATAGTGTCTCCAAATGTGTCCCCAACACTAAATTAAAAGCATTCCACAACACAAACATCATGTTTTCTTCTGCTCCTCTTTAATGCTCTTAGGCCCCTCTATTTCTTACCCATCCTTTTCCCTGCCTCTCTCTCTCTCTCTCATTTTTTTTTCACAAAAAATAATAATCATAATAATTTTTTTTTTTATTGAATCAAAATAATCATAATAATTCTTTTCACGTGAAGTTTTCTACTGAAATAATATCATAACATTCCATCCGGATTAATTATAACTTTAATTATCAACGTGGTTTCTTTTCAAGTGTTTAATTTTGGAAATAAATCATTTTGAAAAAAAATTGAGTGTTTGGCAACCACTAAAAATGACTTATTAGAAAATGAGATTGATAAACAAACCATTTTGAGAGAAACACTCGAAACCAACTTTTTAAAAAATACTTCTTAGGAAACAATAACTTGTGTATAAAAATATTTGTGATGAAATGCAACCAAACATATGAGTGTTTAAATTATAAACAATTTTTATACAAAATGTTTGAGTTAATACTTAGATTACAAATTTGGTTCTTATAGTTTCGATAAAGTTTCGATTTTGATCTCTATAATTTAGCTAAATCTCATCGGTCATCTTTAAATTATGTTTTACTCATCTGAAAAATTCATCGAGTATTTTTTTTTTTTTACTTAGCCCTTTAACTAACTAGCTATAGTTATTCAAATCAAGAGTTGTCTGCGTGAAAAAACTTATCAATATGATAGTAGGAAGGATGATTTGTATAGTTTGACTAAACCATGAGGAACAAAATTGAAACTTTTGAAAGTACTAAACTTTCTATAATTTTTTTATTTAGTTGTAAAAACTCAGTCAAACAAAAAAAAAAAATACAGTCTCATATTGCATCATAAATGTGACATGACTTCAATAATAATGTAATGCCTTGCAACCATAATGACAGTTTGTGAGGTTTTACCAAATTATTGAGACTAAATTAAAACTTTTAAAATCATACTAACCAAATTTAAAACCAAATTCAAATATTAAGTATTAAAATAAAACTTTTAAAATTATAGGTTCAAATTACTTGAAACTAAGTCTAAATTATATGAACTAAATTGGTAGTTTAACCTTAATTATATTAGACATTTCTTTTTTTAGGAAAAGATTTTATTGTTTACCTGTTCTAGAGACTCTTAATTTTTTTATTATATCTTTTTTTTTTTAATTCTAAAAATAGAGGACAATTCTCTCTCCATCCTCTCTCAATAAATTAAAAATTAGGTGAGGCTTATTAATTAATTTGGTTAAAGGTGGTCAATGGAGGCACAAGAGGAGCATGAAGATTGAGAAATACACAGCAAAAGCCAATCATAATTTATTGTTTGATGTGTGACACTGCATGAAATTTACTATTAAACAATGTCCAAAAAGAATTAATTCAAAGCAATCATTCTTTACTTGTGGGCTATTGTAATGTCATGTGTTGTCTTGCTCTTATAAAATAAAAACTTTTCAACTTATTATAAATAAATACCCCATCAAATTATCACTCCTTTATAATTAATGTTAAAATTATACAAAAATATAATCTATCTTTTTTTTATAGATTTTGTTTTAGTACATCAACATTTACATTTGGAGAGGGTACATGCCAAATACCGCCAAGCTAAACTCGCTTTGGTAGATTGGTTTTAGTTTTAACTTTAATAGATTGAAATATTCAATCCTCGACTCAATTTTCTTTCGTTAAAAACAAAACTATCTATATTATCAAAAAAAAAAAAAAAAAAAAAAAAAAAAAAAAAAAAAACTATCTATTAATAGCAATTTTGATTAAAATGTAGGTAAAGGTTGGAGAGGTGAAATTAAAACTTTTTATTTATAACGTTAGGAAGAAATTGAAACCAATTAAATAGAATAGACATTTTGTATAATTTATTTAATTAGTTTCAATATTTCCGTAAATATTTTAAAATTTTCAATTTTATATGTAATTTTTTTTGTTCTGCAATTCAAAATAAATTATTAATTGAGAATTTTGAAGAAAAAAAAATAATAATGGTAGATTTAAAAATTTTAAAATATTAGAGGCAGAATTCAAACCACAGAATTTTATATAGGATGAACTTCTTTAACCCATTAATTTTAAATTTGTCTAAATCTTCTAAATTTATCAATAGTAAGATTTCATGCATTAATTCAATTTTTATTTTTTCCTAAATGCCCTTATTTAATATGGTAATTCTTATTTTATTAATTTATTTTAGTATTGTTTTTTTTTCTGTCAACCAGACAAATACGTAAATGGGCTTCTTAAACTCCTTTAATATCCGGTTGTGAGCTAACAAAAATGTAAAATTATAACAAAATAGACATTTTTGAAATAAATAGACTACTATTGACTCATTCGTATAATTACCACTTAAATATAATTCAGTACATAAAACTTATATTTTGTTTGTTACTTTTTTTGTGCTTTTTATCTTTAATAATAAATTTTTTATTCTTTTGATATTTGTTTGATGTGGGCATCTCTGTGTGGGTTCTTCCTTTTGATAACAAAAGAACATTCCCTCATAAAAGAGAAGTGCATATCCCAACACAACAAACCCAAAAAGAAAAAGTTTTTCTTTTTAGTCTTTATTGACATCTACGCCTTTTTCCAATATTTTAGGCATCTTATAAATATATTACTTTTCTAAGCATGGTCCTTTTTACTTTGTAGTTTTAGTTTATTGTTAATTAATTGTCATTTAAAGAAGTTTAATGCAGGGGAAAATTCCAAAACTAATCCATCTGCACTTCTTTTTAAATCATACATCTTTAAACTTTAAGAAACTTTATATTTTATTAGAACAATTAGCAATGTTACTAAAAAAAAAAAAAAAAAAAAAAAAAAGTTAATGCGGTGACACATTAAAAAAAAAAAAAGTAAAAGATGAATTAAACATAAGATCCTTTTATTTATACCTTAATGCCATGTAAATGTATCTCAATCATATCAATTTTTCCATGTATATTAACAAAATATATATATATATATTGATGCAAGTTGAACTAAGGGTGTGTTTGGTTTAACTTTTCAAGGGTTAAATTTTGAAAAAAAATCTAGTGTTTGACAACCACTAACAATGAATTATTAGAAAATGAGATTGATAAATAAACTATTATGAGAGAAACACTTGAAACCAACTTTTTTAAGTATACAATAACTTGTGTATAAAAACACTAATGAGGAAATACAACCAAATTCTAAACATTTTTATACAAAATGTTTTTAAAAAATACATTCTTGAAAAACATTTAAATTAAAATGTATTCCAAACGGACTCTATGTTCATATTGACTCATACAACTTCAATTTAGGATGTGTTTGGTTTAACTTTTCAAGTGTTTAATTTTGGAAAAAAAAATCTAGTGTTTTGACAACCATTAGCTAAAAATGACTTATTAAAAAATGAAATCGAGAAATAAACCATTTTGAGAGAAACACTTGAAAGTAATTTTTTTTTTTTAAAAAAAAAGTTTTAAAATATATAATAATTTATGTATAAAAACACTTGAGAGGAAATGTAACCAAATATATGAGTGTATAATTTCTAAACAATTTTTATACGAAATATTTATAAAAAAAAAATGCATTCTTGAAAAACACTTAAACTAAGTATATTTTAAATCAACCCTTACTCTTATTAAAAAAAGCTAATTTTTATTAGAACTCTTGGTTTCAATTGTGCCATTAATGCTTTAAAATTTACAATTAAATCTCTCAATTTGTTAAAAAGAAAAGAAAAGGAAAGGAAAAAAAAAACGAAACAAAACAAACAAACAACTTATGTTGGTGAATTTCGTTGGAATTGAATTTTTTTTGTTTCTTTTTGTTGTAACAAGGGTTATAGTATTATTATTTTTTTTTTTGGAAAATACACTTTTGAGTTTTCAAACTCGATAATTTAGCCCCTGAGACTTGGAGACGGACGGAAGAGAGGACGTGGGAGAGCGTTGAACTTGGCGGACAAATCATGTTATTTTAGTGTTATTATATTATATGGGCTTCCATCTCACAACCAATTGGCTATGAGTGGGAAATTTCTTTTTATTGGACCGAATACCCGTTTGGGTTTAATGGGCTCTGATACCATATTATAATATATGGGCTTCCATCTCAAAAACCAATTGGCAATGAGTGGGGTGACCCTTGAAGCTTATATATTGTAAGGTCTCCACCAATCTTTTCGATGTGGGATCCTCAACAAGTGTCAACACAAACATAATTCAACTATTAAGTTAAGCTGCTCATTTCCTTGAGGTCGGAGGTTGAAGGTCAAATCCCTACCCCACTTTTGTTGTACTTTAAATATATATATATATATATATATATATATATATATATATATATATATATATATATATATATATGATTATTTTATTCCTTTAAACTTATATATTAAAAATGTTATTCATCTCCACTGTTAATTTTGTTATATATAAACTATTTAACAGAAACTCTAACATATTAGACAGGTCTCAATCCATTTGTTTGGTCAGTAGATGACTATTATAAACAAGTGTCTGAAGTCATGTATAAAATTAAGATGTTAAATTTCAAAATGTATTCAATTTTCGTTAAATGATTAATAGAAGGATAAATGCTAAAGATTTTTTTTTTTTTTTTTTTTTAAAAAAACATGTATAGAAGTGATTTTTGAATGGTCAAAATCACCCGTCCAATTTTCTAAATTCATACTTAAAAAGATCAAAATGGGATACCATATCATTCAAGATTTAAATAGAATTTAGACCTTTAAAAAAACATTGGGAAGTTCCATTTTGGAACGAAACGACGATATTAAATTAGGGTTTTGAAAAAGAAAATGGTTATAGCTTCAACATCAAACCTCTATAAATACATATAGAGTGAACCCGTTTGGAAAGAAAACAATGATATGAAATTAAGTTTTGAAAAGGAAAATAAAAAATGGAATATATAATGTAAAAGTTCATGTAGAAAAAAAGTGAATTTAATGGTTATAAATATCTAGGGGGAAGTTTCACAATTAGGGTTTTGAAAAGGGATGAAAAGCAAGTCAAAGGACAAAAGGTAGACAAGGCTAGAAAGAGAGAGAGGTAGGCAGCTACCAAAACAAAAAGAGATATTATAATCATATTTAATGTCATACCATACCCCATGTATTCAACTCGAGAAAGAGAGAGACAAACTCTCACTTTCTTGCCGTCAACACGAGCATAGTTCAATCGACATGAAGTTTGTACTGATGACCAAGAGGACTATAGTTCAAATCCTCCCAACTCCCACATGTTGTCAAAAAAAAAAAAAAAAAAACTCACTCTCTCTTGTCAATCCAAGCATACAACTCAACTGTGTAGGTTAATTTAAATAATCTTACTTCGACCATGAAGTCAGAAGGTTTGAATCTCTATCTCACATGGTATTGAATTTTAAACAAACACAGAATATTAAGCTTCTTCACATGGAGAGAACTTTAAATTAAAAAGTTTTTGAATGCACACAATCAAACAAACAAAGATATGTATATGCATGCAATTCCCAAAATTTGCACCTTTCCCAAATTTCACTTTTCATTCTTTACCATCTTCAATTTCATTTTTTTTCACATCTCAATCCATGTTCTTCTCCCATACATAAATACAATCCAAACCATGCATAAACACATCATCAAAACATCCAATAATAATATCCCATAACTATTTTCCTTTGTAATTTTATTTATCATTACTACAATATTAATTACCCTTTGTTATTTATATATAAAATCTCTAATTAGTTATGGGGACGCATTCATATGTTAGCTCTTCATTGCTTTTTGTTTTTAATTTTCATCAAATTCAACAAATGTAGAGTGTAGATTGAAGCTTCAAGTTGAAGAAAGATAGTGGATGACTCATCCATTTAGACTGTGTCCAGAGATGAGTAGTCGTTTGATAATTAAGTCAGCCACATAAATAAGCTAATAACCAATCAAGTGCCTTGGATTCAGTGCAATAACTGAGATTTAAACATCCCAACACCAACGCAGCTTCATGATCATGATTAGTGAATAATAAGAACAATAATAATAGTAATAATTAATTATATAATTCAATATGAGTTAAAAGAAAAAGAAAAAGAAAAAGAAATGAAGGAATGATTTAATTTAAGGGAGTAGGAGAATGGGAAGGAGAAATAGTATCCTTCTTGGCAAGATTGTGCTTGTTGTTATGCATCCAAACCTTAAGAACTCTTCTCTTCACTCCAATCTCTTGACAGAATTGCTGCACCACACTCTCCTCTTGCTTCTGAATCTTCCATCCAACTTTCTCTGCAAACCTCAGCATCTTCTCCTTCTGCTCCGCCGTGAACTTCGTTCGAAACCGCTTCTTATTCATCATCATTTGCCCTGAATACGCCCTCGCCCCGCCCGCCTCCTCCTGCTCCTCCGACTCCGACTGCCCACCACCTCCGCCCAGCATGTTGTACGACATTATCATGTGGTGGGGTTGCGCTGCTGCTGCTGCTGCTGCTCTCGATGATATGAACGTTGCCCCCGCTGCGGTTGGGTATGCAAACGCAGCGGCTTCTGGTGGGGCGATCATGTTCTTCCCGCCGACGAGGAGCTTGCGACCGAGGCGGGGGTGATGGAGCCAATCGTAGGGCTCCCCCTCGATCTCTTTGCGGTGGAAGTTTCTGTGACAGTTGCAGGCGGAGCATGTGAGGGCTTCAATAGACCCTTCTTCTCCACTCGGCATGAACTCGCCGCAACCATCGGTGGCATTGCCACCCATGGAGGCTGCGTGGTTCTTGAGACACTCTTTGTATTTGACGTGCTTCTTATTATTGTTGTTGCTGTTGTTGTTGTTATTGTTGTTGCCATGATGGTGGTGGAGATCAGATTCCATCTGGGAGGTTGGGAGTGGGCTGCCGCCGTTGACCGCAGCAATGATGTGGTTGCGGGTGGCGGAAGGGTCATGGTGGTGGTGGTGGATGACGTGGTCGTGGTCGTGGCCGCCGTAGCGACTATTTAAAGGGATGGGAATGGGGATGGGAATAGGAGGATCTTGAGTGGTGAGCTCCATATTATTTTGTTAAGGAGAGTAGAGAAGAAAGAGAAATATATATATGTAAATAATAATGTGATGGGCAATAAAGAGGGGTTTAATTTGGAGAAGAAGAAAGAAAAGAGAGAAAGGGGAGTGGGAAGAAGAATTGAAAGATGGAAGTAGAGATGAGTTGTTGCATTGTAAATTCTATTATTATATTTTTGAGAAGAAGAAGAAGAAGAAGAAGAAGAAGAGATGAGATGGATAGAAGTTAGAATAAGTTTTGGGTTAAAAGGATAAGAGAAGGAAGAGAGAGTGTTATAGTTATGGAGATATGGTGAAGCCACTAAATAAACTAAGCTGAGTTTATAGTTATACAAAGCACTAGTAGGGGGCCCTACCACCTCTTACAAATTTCTTTTTCTTTTTCTTTTTAAAAAAAAAAAAAAAGTTCTTTTAACCGACAAAAGTGGAGAACACAACACAACACAAACACAAGACACAGATGTTTTTATTTATTTATTTATATATATTTTAAGAAAAATAGAAATGAATGAATTAATTTGAAAAAGAAAATGAAGAAGAAGAAGAAGAGAAAAAGAAGAGGAAGAGTGGAGGGTTATGTTATAGTGATTGGGTTAGGTTTTGCTTGGCTTGCAAAACCAGACATGAAGTTGGAGCGGAGACCCCAACGTTGTCAGACAACAGAGATAAAAATAAACCATATGTTTTTATTTTTTATATATTTTTTTAAAATTTAGTGTTAATTAATTGTAAATGTTACTTTGAAGGAAATCTGAGACATACATGTCTTCCTCCACTGCAACTCATTTAATGTTTTTTTTTTTTTTTTTCTTTCCCTTTTCCATTTGAATTTCAAATTCACAATTTCTATAAACTCTCTCTCCCAAACCCTCATATTATCTTCTTTCTTTCACATCATCTTTTACTTCACAAAGCTTATATAAACAAACATTAATTAATTAGGTTCGACAGATTTAATAACTATTTTGTTTTTTTTTTTATTTTCTATTTTTTAGATTAAACTTATTAAACTATACTTCTACCTTTGGATCTCTTTACTTTTCATTTTTTATTTTTTTAAAAAATATTTAATACCTTTGTGTAAAAAAAAACAAATGGAGAGAGAGAGATGATGATTAGATTAAGATTCAAAATGACTTTATTCTTTTATTATCCATTATATATTCCAGTTTGAAAAGAGTGAGTGTTAAGTACATAAATAGGGCAGCCATTTTTAAAGGGTTTGTTTTTATGTGTCTTTATTCTTTGCAAAATTTGTTTTTACTCTTTTTTCTTTTTGTTGCTTTTCATCACTCCCATTCCCATTCCCATAACCATAACCATAACTATGAGATTAAATCAATGCTTTCTTTCTAAAATAATTTCTTTTTTTTAAAAAAAAAAAAAAAAATTGTATTATATTTATTGATTAAGAGAGAGAGAGAGTGTATGTGTTTGTGTGTATGGGCCACAGGAATAAATGGTGTGGATGACATATCATGTAATGTAGCAGACCCAATCACACTTTTCAAGATGTGTTTCAGACCTCTGTTTTTTTTTTTAATTTTTTTAACCCTTTTCCTTTTCTCTTCTCTTCTTTTCTTTTTTGACAAAAGAAAACCTTCTTCTTCACATCATCTCTCCCATCCAATCCTTATTCACTTACCCCTCCCCCCACCATATATGGATATGCCTATTTTTCTTCTTCAACTTTCTTCAATTTTTGCTTCCTTCTCTTTTTTTTTTTTTTTTTTTTTTTCATTTCATAATTATTGTATAATATAAATTTGTGTGCAATTACATAATAAAAGAAATAGTAAACGGGTACGTTGTTATAAATGTTCAATAAATAGTTCATTTCCTGAGGTTTGAATTAAAATATAAACATATATTGCACGTGAGTGTGGATTGGGTCAAATTAATTGGGAGGATCTTAAATCATGATCATAACACAGAGATAGTTGTAGCAAAGTAAACTAAACCAATTCAAACATACCTACCTACCATTAGAAAATATGTTTTGTTGATGCCAAAATTTGGCCAAGGACTCATCTGACCTTCACGTGACATCAACGGTGAATTTGTAGAAACTGGGGAAGACATGACCTGCAAGACCAGCAAAAACCGCTGCACACCGACGTGGTATAGGCCACACCGCCTCCGATGCTTAAGTCAGAAAACAGGAGGAAAGCAGGAAAGTAAGAGAAGAAAGTGATCATTCCGTTCGGGTCCTCTTCTTCAGTGGCGAAGAGGGGTATAAATAATTGTTCATGCTCCTAGGATTTTTTAGGAGTTCAGAGGTGTTTCGGGACAAATCAGGCGGATCTGGGGTGGCTGGAGGCTACAGGGACCAAATGGGGCCCGACGGGCTCGGCCCGCACGAGCGGGCTAAGGGTCAGCCTCGACCCATGGCTGAGGCCGACCATGAGGCTCAATTCATTTTTTTTGGGATGAGGCTCATGCTCCTAGGGTTTTTTAGGAGTTCAGAGGCGTTTCGGGACAAATCAGGCGGATCCGGGGCGACTGGAGGCTACAGGGACCAAACGGGGCCCGACGGGCTCGGCCCATGGCTGAGGCCGACCATGAGGCTCAATTCATTTTTTTTTACCGAATCACCTCCTTTCGTTTGTTTGCTTCGGTACATGTCTCGTTTGAAGATTCATCCAATAGAATCCTATTTATATAATATCTATTATATCCATAATAAATATATATTAAATATTATATATTTATATGGAGAGGATATATATAGTAGGAACTTCTATTTAGGAAGTTTTAGTGATTGAATGACCCCTTCGGTCTTGGCCCGTCCCGCTCGCCGGTTTTGCCTCTTGGGTCCATCTTTCGGTCTGATTTCTGCTTGGCTATCCTTGTCAGCTCCTCATACATCTGGGTGGTCCAAAATTACCTATAACATGTTTAATTCTAGATATTCAATCTCATGTTATTGTTGGATTTATTCTTGAACTGGACTATGTGCGAGACAAATATTTATTAAAGAATTTATTATAGGCAATTTTGGACCACCCCGATGTACGAGGAGCTGACGAGGACAACTGGGGAGAAATCGGGCTGGGATACGGGCCAAGGAGGCGGAGCCGGCAAGCGGGACGGGCCAAGGCCGAAGGGGTCGTCGGTCTCGTCTGGTCCCCACCGCCTCTGGCTGCCCCGGTTTCGCCTGGTTTGACCTAAAACGCCTCCGAATCCCTAAAAACCCTAGGAGGATGAGCAGGTATTTATACCCCTCTCCGCCGCTGAAGAAGAGGATCCCGAATTCTATCCCTACACACTATTCTATATTTTCTACTCTCTCCTCTTGCTCTTACTTTTCCACTCCCGACCGTTCTGTTTGCTGACTTAAGCATCGGAGCCGGTGTGGCAAGCACCACACCGGTGTGCAAGTTTACTGTCTTGCAGGCTACATCTTCCCCCTCATCTACAAATTTACCGTTGGTGGCACGTGAAGGTCAGGTGAGATCCTCTGGCCAAAATCGACCATCAAAATTTAATCCAACTAAATAAGGTATTTAGAAGATTTAGTGATACACAAATGAAGGTTATTAGATACTTTAATCTAGTAATATTGTTGACGTGTGCAAACTACGTTGGTAGAATGTTACTTAATACTATTTTTTTTTCAAACTATATGGTGTGTGGAGAGACATAGAAGTGGAGGTGTCATGAAACTCTAGATCTTCACATGTTTTTTTGTTTCTTTGTAACTCCATAAAACAAACACAAAATATGTTGATTTAATCTTAGAGTGATGCTTCTTTATTACAAAAGTGTGTGGAAGGTCAAGGAATGGAAGCGAGCTATCCTCCTATTCTCTTAATCCCTAATTGAGTTATATATGAACTTGCTATTTTTAAAGTTCTATCCTTTGTTTTTAGGCTTTAAAAAAAAACATGAATTATGAGGTTCGTTTCAAAAATGTCCGTGAACTTTAAAAAGTTTCAAAAATACTCCTGAATTTTATAAAAAATGTTCATAAATACCATTGCCCATAATTTCGTTAAAATTTCAGTTTCATTAATACCCTTGAACTTTCAAATTTTCAAAAATACCATTTATTGAAAAATGCTTCTTTTTTATTTTTCCCCCCCTCTCATCGTAAATTCTTCCTCCATGAAAATTAATGTGAGAATCTTTACTTATTTGTCATGTATCCGTAGGTTGAGAGCTTTTCTTCTCTTTCAACACATCATCCTAAGAGCTTTACTAGATTTTCATGTTGAAACTTTAAGATGACTTTCGTTTGGTTCTTGAAATTCTACATGTGCTTGACTTTATTTTGTTGATAGCCTTTTCAATATTATTTCCTCACCAGCCACTACCCATTAGTTTTCTCTATATTCATTTTACGAAAAATAAATGAAAATATTGTTGGACAGTGATTCTAACACTTCTTAAGTATTAATAAGAACAAATCATATATAAAACTTTTAATTAATTAATCTTGTAAACTAACCAAACCCGCAGTTTTATAGACACTTCTTATCACTAACATACACAAACAAATAGAGCAAAAAGGAAAGAATATATATGTTTTTTTTCTCCCACTTATCTTTTTTACACTTTTTCAAAGAGAAAATTTGATTTCAAACTATGTTTTCATTTGGTGTTGTGTTGTACACAACCTTCATAAGCAAAGTTTATGCATTAATTTTCATGTAGGAAGAATTTACGGTGAGAGGAGGAAAAAAGAAGAAGCATTTTCCAATAAAGGTATTTTTGAATTTTTTTTGAAAGTTCAAGGGTATTAACGAAATTGGAACTTTAACAGTTTCTACCCAAAAATTAATGGCAAGAGTATTTTTGAACAGTTTTTAAATTTTGAAACAAACCCTACCGTTCAAGGGTTTTTTTTTTTTTTTTTAAACCTAGTTCAAGGGTATTTTTTTATGATTTAGCCTTGTTTTTATATTGATTGAGAATGACCTAGTAGTACACAATCAATATGCTTACTATTTTAGGGGATTTGACTAAACAATCAACAATAGCATAGTTCAACTGGCATAAAGTTATACTAATGACTACGAGATTTGTGGTTCAACTGATATCCTTTGAGCATGGGTTCAGAACTTGAATAAAGGCATCACTCTTTTATTTGCCTAGGATGAATTCAGTTTATAGTAGAGATAGATTTTCAACTGATATGATATTACAACACAAGTAAATAAACCCTTCATATATATGGTAATAAAAAAATGCAACAAATCAGTACAACTGAAATATAACTATAACAAACAACTTTATCATTAATAATGAACACTTGTTCATAAGAGAACTAACAAGACTTAAGGAATTAATATATTAAGGTAAAACAAACTTACCTAGCAATAATTTTGGATTAGTGTAAGTGGTCCACTTGCACATGCATATTGATAATTATATCCATGAACATTAATACATTTTGTTGTTAACAAGTTTGCAATTTGAAATTTGTGGCAGAATATAATGTCCTTGAGATTATTATTAACAAGTATGGATTAATTAATTTTAAAAGATAAATATCATTAGACCATACTCACCTTGATAATTAAACTTATTTTTAGTTGGAAAAATCAATTCAAATTAAATGGATGAGGTTCATGAATTATTTTGAAAAATGTTTATTTAAGAGACTATGGATATTTGATTTACAAAGGTTTATTAGAGCATGAATAAAGGTCATGGAAAGCTTAAGTAAGCTTAGGTGGCTGGCCATGCAAGGCCAAAAATCAAGGAAAGTTTGTTCTAAGTATTGTCATATGGTCTTGATTAACACTCTTTGGTGCCTTTGGGGAAAAAAAAATAAGCTCACAAATTGGAATGATCCCTCCCAAGAAGACCGCATTAAAGTTAATGTTAAAGACGAGGACTTAACACAGATCTCCACAATGGTATGATATTGTCCACTTTGGACATAAGCCCTCATGGTTTTGCTTTTGGTTCCACCCAAAAGGTCTCATACCAATGGAGATACTTATTCTCCCTTATAAACCCAATGTGGAACTTTGGTTACACCCCCAATTCTCAACAGTTAAAGTGACGGGTTAACAAAGATTTTCTTGAATGTGTTTTTTATATCAAGTTCACAAATATATTCTTCCAAATGAATGTTACTAATTCTTTCATTTCTATTGTGATGATTGAAACAACGCTTCAATATAGTTAAATGTAAAATTGATAAGTTTTCTAAAATATATTTTTTAAAAAAAAGTTTTACATTTTTCATTGTGTGTGATGAACGATTAATCTTAATAACACAATATTAGCTATATCATTTTGGTAGTTATTTTCCATGTATTTACTGTGCTGTATTGGTGGTTTTACCGCTTCCTTTCATGTTGAGTATTATTCACAAATACTGTATTTTCTCTCTCTCTTTCCACACAGTACACACAATTGCACGAACATAGAAACTAGAATAATGACCCTAATATATATAACATAATTTATAAGAGTATATGTTCATTTGCCTACAATCATGTAAAAAATAGAATAAAAAATCATGTAATACAAATCATATCATGAATTAGAGAAGCCTCAACCAAACTCACGTGCCTAATAGACAAAGAAGGAAAGTACGATTCATTTTAGTTTAAAACTATCAAATACTAAAAACGAATGAAAAAGGCGTCGACAGAAGTAAATGACCTTTGTTGACACGATTTAAAATGACATCGACAGAAGTAACCTTTGTCGATGTCGTTTGAACGACATTGACGAAAGTTGTAGGAAAAACTGTGTTAGGAGAAACTTATTTTCTTATAGTATATCCAATTAGTTGATAGTTTATTTAAAATCAAAGTGACATAATAAAGATCCATGAATTGAGAAGAAATGATTTTTGAATATATACTCCATAAGCATTTAATCACAACATGTGGGCCCCTGCTTTGTTTTAAGCATAATAATATTAATTACTAAATCTTACTTTCTTTTGTGTTTTTTTTTTTTAAAAACCATTGCATGCTTTTGCATATGTGACTTGAGAAGAAATACAATCATTATATTTAACCCAAAGAAAAGTAAAATGTTTGATTTAACATTTGAGACAAATATATGATTAAGATTTAGTTGTGTGCCTTTCTGATCCTTTTTCTATCTGATCTCTTCATTTAATTCAACAAAGGGATATAAGAAGTAAAGAGATGGATAGAAAGGTGATTCTTTTAATAAGTGAACTCATAATTTAATTTGGGTAAAACCCAAAGGAATATATTATTATTCAAACAAACTTTATATTATATCATGTCTTATATAGTTATATGAAAAGATGACCAATATTATATTATATTATGTTTGGTTTGGTGAGCTGAATCTTATTCTTATCTTTCATAATAATCAAGGTGTTGTGTCTTTCTCACATCCACATTTTGCTTTTAAAGATACCAACTTTCCCATAATAATCTCTCTCTATCACCAAATTCTCTTTAAGGAAATCACATTACTTTTTTTTTTCTTTTTAAATTACTTTTTTTTTTAATTATTCCAACACCATCCAATCATTCATTATTCTATATTTTTAGTTACGTGTGCAACAAAAACAATCTTCTTTCTCCATTAATATAATCCTAAAAAAGAATTATAATCTTCTTCCAACAAAAATTTTAATCAGATTTAGGATTTCTAAATTGTGTGACTTCAAAAGAAATAATAACTTTACTTTGACAACAAATACAGTCATACTATCAAACTTTCAATTTGATCAACCACACTCTAATCTCTCAAACTTATGAAATTTTACAATTAAGTTTTTAAATATTATACAATACATAAATTGTTCCTAAAATATAAAAATTGTTACAATTAAACTGTCAATGTTACAATTTAACTAGACTTTTAAATCTATAAAATTTGAAAATTATTCTATTAATTATTGAAATATTTTGGATTTCAAATCAATGTTGGGTTGTCATCTGACTTTGAGAAAACAAGAAAATTGATATCAAGAGTTTGAACAATTTTATAGTTAAACATGTATGACAATATATATCATAGTTCAAACCAACGTAAACATAGTTCAAGTAGGATAAAATTTGTACTAGTGACCAACCAAGAGGTTTGTAGTTCGAATCTCTCTACTCTCACATGTTGTCAAAAAAAAGAATCATAGTTCAAGGGTCAATAAAAGTTTAATTGCAATAATTTTATAAGTTTAAGAGTTGATGGATCAAATCGAAAACGTGAGGGTGTGATCGTTAAAATCCGTTTGCAATTTGCCCTAGTTCTAAAAACGGTTTGAAACATTCTTCAAGCAAAGTCTAATACTAATATCTTTAATTTCTTTTTTTCTCCCATATCATATAATATATACACAGATGTGTGGTATGATTTGATTTGCTTGAGAAATACTCAAGATGATCAGCATATATGGTTGCTAGTGTTGAGTTGAAGAGAGTGACCACCACCATAATTAACACAGATCAGAGATACACAGTACAAAACAATAATATCATTCTTGCTAATTCCATACTCAATCTGAATATACACTTTAACTTTTTTACTCTCTTTTTTTTTTTTAATCTTTTTGTGTTTTGTCTTTTAGAGTGTTGGTTGTGGGCATTTGGTTCCTTGAGTTTGAAATGTTCAGACAAGGAATAATTAATCTGCCAATTTCCTCTTTCCCACAGCTAAAGTTTGGTGGAAGGACCAGACATTGCCGCTGACTATCATTAACTCAAACTCATTTTCTACTCATTTCTTTTCCATTTCAAATGTTTTTTTTTTCTTCTTTTTCTTTTTCTCTGCCTTTATACACATAAATATTCAACAAAACTACAAATGTGTGGCTCAAATTACCCCAAATCTAGGCATCTTGTGGTCCACCCCATATTCCTAACTTCATCAAAACTCCCTCTTTTAGAGTTCAAAAACCTTCCCCTTGCAATCTAAAGTTAGAAAAGCGTATGACATACCCTCCCGTCAATATAGACATAATATATATGATGTTGTCCACTTTATGTCTAAATGTAGATTAGAGGTACAAATCTTATTTACTTTAAACAGAGAGATTGGTCGTCATAGATTACATTTATTATTAGGATGATCCCTATTCTTATGATGTTGTACACTTTCTGGTCCAAGTCACCTGTAAGTTGCTTTGAAACTCTAAAAAGAGAACTCTCACATCATCAAAGATGTTTTTATTGGCAAGATTTTACTCACTTAGAACTAACATGGAATTTTGACCCTACTTTTAACAAATGGTTTTATATGGAAAATTACCACAGAGTAGAAGTAGAATAATGGCTAAGAACGGTACCAAAGAAAAAGGGAAGCCTTTTTTTTTTTTTTCTCTTCTTTATCAGTAGAAAGCTGATCACTAGAGAATAATACGTATTACATATTGCATGCATTGAAAGTGGAATAAGAAAAAGAATAAAAATTATTAGTAGAAATAGTTTTAGTGATTGAGACAAAGGGATAGAATGTGCTTTTTATGTATTAAGAAAAGCAAATGGGTAAGCATTATTCCATTGGATTTGTGAAAGCAAATAGGAAAAGCAAAAAGAAAGAAAGGGAATAGATCATATGCATATGCATAGAGCATAGGGGAACATTCTGTTGTCAGCATTTGGATTGAAGAGCAATAGGCCACGTGAGTGCATCCAATTACCCAAACCTAACTCTCCATTCTTTAAGATTCAAAGCATGCAAATGGGCCATTATTACTCATTTCTAAAGTAAAAGACTACCTTTCCTTTTACCCATTTTGCCTTTAGTATATATTCTCAAACAATCTCTCTCTCTCTCTCTCACCCTTTTTCTTCATAGGCAGGAACACAAATATGAAGAATGAGCCTTTCTCCATCTACCTACTTCTTAGAATCAATCTGCCCATTTGTTTAAGGGTGAGTTTGGAAATCCCTTTCAAATTGTGAAAAAAAAAAAAAAAAAAATCCATTAGAATTACTTTTCAAAATGTTTTTAGTCAAAGATGGTTTGGAGATTCTAAAAATAAGTTCTTTAAAGTGCTTTGGAAGAAGTATTTTACTTGGGAACACTTATTTAATGTCTTCCTATACTCATATCAAGTGTGTAAGTCACTCCCTACAACCTAAACATTCATTTAGGAAAAGGATTGTTAAGGGGAAAAAGTTCCTTGTATTTTATATCCCTATCAATGATTTTATGACTACTCTCTCATAACTGTGAATGAATTCATACCATAATTTGTATCTTCACATCAAATTATTGAATGCTGTTTGGTACTCGTTTAGTTGTGATTGTTATCGCCATACCTGTAGAATTATGTGATTGTTATTCAACAAACCAAATATTTAAATGCAAAATAAAAAATTACGATTGTTATGAATTTCTTTCTGAAGTGCCATTTTGTTGGCAAGAAAAGAAGAAAACATCTGGTATTACTTCTCTTCACAAACATCTTCAAGCACCATCATCTAGTTAACTGCTGGTTTATTAAATAAGCCTGAATGTAATTCTTAAATAGAGAAAATCTAAACTGAACTATATACAACAGAGCCAATTTAGGTATGAAGATATACCATAGTATGCCAAAACATAACTCTACTTTGACAGCAAAATATTACTTTAATTTAAAAACAAAAAACCCCTATTGGTATGGTGATATCAGGGGAGAAACTCTAATCTACATCAGAATCTTGAGTCCATATTAATCTTTACAACAAAAAAAAAAAAATGCTTCAGCCTTTAAAATACAGTTTCCTGAATTCATCATTGGATTTTGGCCTTTCATCATCTTGTTCTGCGGTTTTTGGTTTATCTGCTGTCCAACCAAGTGCTCTAACATTTCTAGGCACTGCAAACGTGTTCTTTCCCTTAAGCTCGACATTGTTCCCTCCGTGTTTCCTCTCTGCAGGTGGTTGCTCACTGATTTTCCGAGGCTCCTTCATCGAACTTCTTGACTCAAATCTCTTGCCTCCACCAGCTCGATCCGTAGCATGGCCTCCTACAAGTGAGAAAGTATTCAGAGACAGAATTCTTACCTTTTATCTCATTCAGAGAGATGTCAGACTCCTTGATATCACATAATGATATGACAATAATAAAGCTGATGAGACAGTACAACAGTATCCCAAATGTCAATCTATCGACCCAAGATTTTTAGTTTAGTTATGATTTAACATTTGAGAACCATATAATGGTATGTTTGAAATTATCTACATGGCATTCCCTATGATTCCCACTAACAGTATACATATTAGATCATGAAAAAGCTGTATATTTCCTATGACAATATCCCAAATGTGGCAATAGAATTCTAGCTGGCATGCAAATGAGTTCTGACCTAAAAAGCTCGGACACAGACATGGGATATGGACACGACGTGACACAGACACAGCGATACGTCAATTTCTAAAAAAGTAGGACACAGACACATTGGGGACATTAAACATATCTTCTAATTTGTTGGAAAAATTAGAATTTGGAGTTCTATAACTTTTGTCTTTTATGAAGTTTAGGAGGAAAAAAAACCAAACCTTACTGTATGAAGTAGGTAGTGGCAAGTGCAGTTGGCAACCCAATGATCCCTTGAAATGGTTTTTACTTTTTAGGTTTTTCTATTTAAAAGTCCATGGTTTTTCTTTTTACTTTTTATGTTGGGTTTAATGGGCTTGGCTTTTAATTTTTTGCCGAATGAGTTTTAATTTTCAAATGTGTCCCAAACGTGTCCAAGAGAAAAACAAATAATAATAATTAATTCTTGGACATGTTTTTGGCATGTTCAGACGTATCCATGTCTGACAGGTGTCCGACACGAACACTCTACCTAAAATAAGGTGTTTGTGCTTCTAAGGTTCTGACCATGAGACTTGAGACTGGTAGGTGTTTGTGCTTCTAAGGTTCTGACTGACCATGAGACTTGAGACTGGTAGATGATGCATTTAATGTTGAGGTTAATCAATCATCATTCAAAGCAGAATACATCCAAACTTTTCATGAGTATATATGAACAAAAAACAGTATTTTTTTTCTAAATAGAAAAGTAATGAACATATAATATGTGAAATGTATGTCCGAGTAAACTTTTGATTTGATGACAGTGCGTACTCTACCAACCCAAACAACTGAAATATACAAATCCTAATGCAACTAAGTCTCAATATGAGCAAGCAGTAAAACCCCATTTTCAAAAGCTAAAAGTTCGGCCAACAGATGGCAAATAGAACCACTTACACACAATATAATTCAGTGCAGATGTTTTACTCCATGAATATTTTCATGGTTTACTCATTGAAAGATTCATTCCTACATAACCAGTTAGTTTTAACTTTTAAGTGATTCTCGAGCAAATAAAGCATGCAGATAGTAGCATCTCGACAAAGTCTAATTTAAGAGCCAAGGTTGTTACATTACATAACATTTACTCTAGGTTAAAGTGATGCCAAGTCGTGATTTCTGATGATTTCAAAACCGATGTAGGGTATTATAGAATAATACTGTAATTTACTCTTAGTGGAATATTTTGGTGGTAACAAGAATTTTACTCAGTAGTTGTGCTAAACCTCTATAAATAGGGGATTTTACTTTGTATTCACACATCACTAATATCAATTTAATTTGTGAATAAAGATTCCCTTTGAGTAATCTGGAGAGTGTTTAGGTTGCGCCTAGGTCAACAATGACTGCCACTAATAGATGCTGAAAAATTCTCTTGACGCAAATCACAATAGGGAGCTAGCTTCATGATGCTATACTCATATTCAACCGTGCATACTAATATACAAGAGGATACTCGTTAGAGAATACCCTCTTCCGAAGAAGAAATGAATGAATGGAAGTACACAATTTTCAAGAAGGCAGATATACTATCCAAGAACCATGTTTGAAGTTTTTGGTCTTTTAGTCATTGTTTCATTTTGGTTTGATTATGAAGCTGCAAGCAGAATATTTTTCTTGGTTAAGTGGAGCAGATGTATCAAGTTTTGAAAATCTTCAAGTTAGACTGTTGTCATTTGTAATGTGTATGGTGGCCTTTTCAAGTTCAGCAACATGTGAGAGTGGTAATTTGAACTTTTAACTTTTGATCAATGACATTGACCCTACAACATTTAGCTACAAGAAACACAGAGGATTTTTTTTTTTTAAAACAAGAAACAAAGATTTTCATTCATTGATATAATGAAAGAGACTAATGCTCAAAAATACAAACACCACCAAAGAAAGACGAAGAAACAACTCAAGGAGAAAGAACTAGAATAGAGACCAACAGAGAACAAAGAGAACCACAAAAAAGACTCCAAAAGGAGAACAACAGTTGAAAAACCAAAAAACAAAATAAAACAAAACAAACTAAAACAGAGAAAAGAGCAAAACCACCAAACGGGATGAAGAGATCAACTTAAAAGGAATACTCGAAAAAACTTCACCCCAAAGGAAACTGCACCAAAGGAAACTGACGAAAGCCCAACTTGAAAAGGCAAACCCTTAGAGAAATATTAAATTGAGCTAACTAGAAAACCATTAATGAGCTTTAACTGCCGGAGACAAAATAGGAATTTCCTGCATCTGGAACCCACAAAGCTCAATCAGAGAAGAAAATTTGGCTGGGATTTGAGGAGAAACCACTGAAGATACCACTCCCTCTATATTATCGACACCTTGAACATTAACTTCAAAGAGATTTTCAAAAGCTTCAGCAAATGAATCATCTTCCACTTGATCTACCAACTCAAATTCTGGAACATGAAAAATTGGCTCCTCACTACTCATACTAACATCTGATTCTCCATCAGAATCAAAACAGGGAGAAATATTCTTAGGAGAAGAGAGACTTACTACCCCTTTAGTGAAAAGTGTGTCTGAACCAGGAAAAGAAATTTGTGATTGACTAACAATCTTAACAGGGTATAAAGTCTCTTGCATCTTAGAACCTTTTGTGGGAGATTCCAAATGATTCGAGGGTAGAGACAGAAGACGAACACAAGATTCCTCAACATAATCTGAATTAGTTTTTGAATGATCCATGGTGGAGGAAAACCCTTTTCTTCTAGAATAATGAAGAGGAAAGGGTTTAATTAAACTTTGCTTCGAATGCAAAGGAGACACCAGCTCAAGGGAGTTAACCTTTGCATGCCCATCCGAAAGGGCCTTTGAATCCTCAATAGCCATCACCAAATCGTCTTCGTGTGGTAAAAAGAGACTTTCATCTTCCAGGACCTGATTAACCCTCTTTAAATCCACTGAATTAGTAAAATCTTGTGAGGATAAAATTCCAGAATTCGAACGACACTCACCTGAAAGGTCAAGAGGAACAATGTCACCAAAACGGAGAGAGAAATTTCTGATATTCCCACCTGTAACATCAATTTCAGCTGGAATGAAGCCACATATGTTTTCGTCCACTTCAATAATTGCTGCTGAACAATCAATTAAGTTCAGAGTTTGAGAGGAAATACTAATCAATCCACCAAAATGTTACCCAATAGCTTCAAAACATGGTTGTTTCCAATAAATCAAAGGTAAGTTCTTTATAGATATCCGACCTCCATAGCTCTTGATGAATTCCGGGTGAGAATGCTTTTCATCGGACCAACGCTCAATTTTCAAATGAAGATCACCAACAAGACCATACTTTCCATCAAAATTCAAATCAGAAAGACCCACATCAAGCTTAATCAACGCTTTATCATCCATAAAAGGATTAATTGAAATTCCATTTCGAAAATGATTTTCTAAGGCGATTTGAACCTCATGTCATGAGTAATGAGCAAACAGCCTAGAAACCACCAAAATCGAATTGAAATTCAAATCCATAACTTCTCTCTCTTTTATTACCCAAAAGGAAGAAATCTCAGAGGATTTCACCACAGCTTCCTGGGTCGTATCAACTTTCTCAATTCAAGTGGAGAAATCCAACTTAGAATGCTCAGGTTTTCCATAATTAAAGAAAAAATCCCTTACCATTTCCCAAAAAACGATCCAACCTTTCTTTTCAAAACTCGCAGGAACATGAACATTCTTCCTTCCTCCATAAAAAGGCCATACTGCGCATTCCAAATGCCAACCCTCAACAGATCTAAATTTAGACAAACGAATGGTCACAAAATCATCCTCAAATTTCTTATTACAAAATGAATGAACTGGGAATTGCAAAAGTTCAACCAACGAATTTTCAAGCCACCCTAAGAGGGATAAAGAAATGTGAATTTTCTGATCTTTATTCATCCCTCCCATAAAACATTCATCTTCTTCACCCCATAGACGAAAGTAAATATTTCGGATACAACAACTCATCTCTTTTAGCACTTCCATAAAACCATAAAATAGAACTCAACCACAATCCAAAGAAAACCTCAAATAACAAACAGCTATCGGCTGTTCTGACAAGAAAACCGGATCGACGGATGAATGACGACGAACTAATCAAACTGAAGGCAGATGAAAACACAGCAATATTGAACTGACAACCTGCGAAGAGTAGTGGACAGACGACAAACGACTGGTGGTGAACAAAACGACAGCTGAAAACAGACCAAAGCGACGGCAGATGAAAATGGCTAAAAAAACACAGCGAAAAGTAGCAAAGAAAGGCAGACGGACGACGAACGGCGGCGGACAGACGGAGCTAGACGACGGAGACCGAACGGACGGACGATGAGCGGCAAACCACGACGGCAACTACGACGGACGAAAGCGGCGACAACGACGGACGAAAGTGGCGACTGGTTACTAGGGTTAGGGTAGGGTTTTTCGAAGAGAGAGAATGGATGGGAGGCTAGGGTTTTCGGGGAGAGAGAAGAAACGATGGATATAGGACGGCGGGGGCGAACGGCGATGGCAACGGCTACTGGAGAAGACGGCAGCAGGAGGCTAGGGTTAGAGTTAGGGTAGAGAGAAAACACGAGGGAGGGAAATCTTGGATGGTTCTTCCTTCCAGAGGATATTAAATCCTAGATACGTGGCCACCATGGATTGAACCGATTCCCTCTAACCCCTCTACCCAGAGCCCTTATTGACCACTAAGTCAATCCATGATGGTTATAAGATTTCTAATAGATCAAAGGTAAACATGCATATATTTCCTAAATAACATGTGTTTTTCTTTTTTTTTTCTTCCGTGAAAAGCACACCCAACCTTTTTGAGTAATTTTAAGGCTTCAATCTTTAGATTTTGTCTTATTTACCAAGCATACCAAATCTTATTAGGTTGCTCTAAGTGTATTTGATTGGATGTTATCTAATTTTCATCTTCAATTAGAGTTAGAGTTAAGTATCATGAGCAATAGTCTCTTTTCATTATATTAATGAAAAATTTCGCTTCTTGTTAAAAAAAATTTCATATTCAATTTTTTTTTTATACCTCTCTTAGGATCCGACCGTGCAATGCTTATCTTTTTCCCCAGCAACAACTGCTTGTTTTTTGCAACTGCGGCATCGAGATGTGCATCATCAGAGAAATCTACATATGCTAGTCCCTACACATAAGGAATTAAATCCATCAGTACAACAAAAAATCATGCCATCAGTTTACAAACTTGTAAGGGTGCTAAAGCTCGATCGAAATACTCTTAGAAATGCACATGAACATGTTAATGCACTTACCAACAGAACAGAAATACATAAAATTAAATCCAAAAATAAGAAGTATAATTACAGGTTTAGCAGGGAAAGCTGAAAGAGTACCAAGAATTCAAATTCCACAAAGATTAACAAAATAGTTCAAATTAAGCAGAAAAAAAAAGAGTAACAAAATAGTCCATGTCAATAATTCATCGTGGATGTTTAGTATGAGTTGAGAGAGGAACGTTTACTATGAACTCACTTGACATCCATCACATTTAAACCTGCTTTCATTTTTTTCTACTGTGAAGTCCTCTATTGGACGGTCAGAAACTTTTTCTAGATCCAACAATTCAAAACTTTCCTCGAACTCCATAAAAGAAGATGAATAAGAATCAGGTGACTCTCCATCTTCCAAAACAGGTTGAACTCTTTTTGCATTAAGCGGATTGGGTTTAGGACAACACATAACCGTAGACACAAGAGGTTTATCCCTATTAAATGAAACCCCAAATAAGAACAAACATTGTGGGAAACTTAGAGCCCAAGAGGAAACTAAAATCCACGAAAACTGAAGCAAAGAGGACAAGAAGAAGAACCACACTCCACCAAGCGAGAGAGAATGACACCAAAAAAGAACTACAAAGGGAAGGACACTAAAAACGCTGCCAATAGTACTTAGAATTTTTGAGATAACATAAAAGAAAGACTTGATGGCTTGTGATGATTGGGAGATCACTTCACGATCTTGGAGGATTACAGTTACAAGGAATCTGAGGGAAGGGGAAGTGAGTGAATTGTGATATTTCGGAATTGATAAAGGACATACCAATTTCTAAAAGGAAGGACAGAAGATGCTGGAATCTAGATGAGACAGGAATATTTTCAGTAAAACCACTCTTCAAAGAGCCCCAAGGGGTGGCCCCAGTAGCTAAGGCCAACGGTCTCTGAGTAACAGCTACCTAAAGGTCGCGTGTTCAAACCTTCATGTGAGCTTAACAAAGAAAACCCTTGATGTCTCTCCAGTCAAGGCCTTGGGGCAAGCACAGACTTTTAAAAAAGAAAAACACTTCTTAAAGAGCTCATTCTCACTCCCTCCCTACCTAAATTCTTTAATAAAGCTTTGTGGAAGTGAAGGAGCTTGAGAAAAGTAAAAAATATAAATTGGTTAGCATTTTAGAAGTCTAGCTTTTCTTGGTGTGAAAAAGATATTATGGTTAGCTATTAACAGAGCTTTCTTCAGGTATCTGTGGTGCAAACACAATGAAAGACTCTTCAGAGATATTTCCTCAACTTTTGATGACTTTTTTAATTTAATTCTTTTCCATGCTTTATATTGGTGTAAAAATTCACACCCTTTCAACTAGTCTCTCCACTATGATTGCCAATTGGAGATCCTTATTGTAATTTCTCTTAGGTATTGGTTTTTTCATACCAACTCTTATTTCATTCATCGATGAAATATGTTTCTATTTCAAAAAAAAGAAAAAAAGAAAAAAAAGAAAAGCATATTATAAAAGGGTTCGAAAAGATACCCACATCTGTCGTTGAATCCATATCGCCGCATGTAATGTATAAAAGATGGGAAGACCTTAATCATCTACTTTTTTTTTCAGACAAAGTGTCAAACTTTCCTTGAGAAAAAAAAAAAAAAAAAGAATACAAATGGGATACAAAAAACAACCCCACATGAAAACAGCCAACCTAAAGAAACTTTTATTGGCTTGGTCTCATTTCCTTGATTGACACCGTCAAAGTGGGGGATGGAGTTGACAAAGTATATTGGGCGCTTGAAAAGTCTAGAAAGTTCTCTACTCGCTCTGCCTTCTTGCAGTTAACCAAAACTAGTCATAAGTTTAAAACTCCCATGATTAATCGTAATCATTTGGAAGTTTACTGTCCCAAAGAAGATTAAAGTCTTCTTTTGAAATCTTGCCAATAAGAGTTTGAATACTCAAGATAGATTGCAAAGAACTCTTAAGAACCACAACCTCTCCTTTGATCTGCGTGTTGTGCCTAAAAGGAGAAAAGAACATTGAGCATCTTATCCTCGGATGCCCTTTTGCATAGAGAGCGTGGGAGCAGATTCTTAAGGTTTTTGGCCTGTGGCTTTTTTTACTTGAGAATTTGTTGGATTGGATCCTTGAAGCTTTGAATGGGTGGAGCCTTAGGGAAAATGCAAGAATTTTGTGGAATTGTGCAGTCTGGGCATTTGTGTGGGAAATTTGAAAAGAACGGAATAGGAGGATCTTCGAAGATAAATCTTTTTATTTAATTGACGTTTGTAACAATGTTCAAATTACTTCTTTTTTTTTATAAGAAACATCAAGGGATATATATATATATATCACAAAAAAAAGGAAACAGCCTAAGGGTCGGGTAGAGGAAACCCTCCCAAAACACTAATTCATCAGAGCCTGCCAATCTCTAATAATCATAAGCAGACTGTAATTACAAAAGAAATTTTTGTGTAAAGAAACCCACCACGAGGCCGTATTTTGTACAAGGCTACAAAAAATATCAATAGAATTCAACTTATCTTCAAAAGTTCTTGCGTTCCTTTCCTTCCACAACAGTCACATAGTTGCCCGGAAAGCATAGCCGACAATAACTCTAGCCTTCTTCTTCATATTCCAAGCATTCAGACCCTCAAAGAGCCAATCTTCCACCTTTTGAGGCATACAAAACGAGATTCCCAGCAGCCTAGCAATGAAGTCCCACGCCTTTCTAGCGAAATTACAATGGAGAAAAATATGGTCAATATCTTCTCCTTCCTTTACACACCGTCTGCATCCTGAAGGGGATAAAGCCCAACTCCTAAACTTTCTTTGAAACCTACCATCTGTGTTTAAACTACGGTAAGCCACAAACCAAAGAAAAATTTTAACTTTTTTGGGGCATTTGTGGTTCCAGATCAGCCCAGCCGTGGAGAGACTTAATTTAGAGGATTGCCCAACATTTTTTCTGAACAAAGACTTAGTGGTATAGCTCCCTGAATCTTCCAGGCACCAAATGATTCTGTCAATACCAGCTCCCAGCTGCACCTCACTCAATTTATCAACTAAGGCCATCCAGCTACTGGTTTCTCGGTCAAAAAGCCCTCTTCGCAGGCCCAGATTCCAAGCTTGAGAGTTTGCATCCCAGCATTCAAAAATAGAGGCATCTTCCCTGATATCTATGCTATTTTCAAATTACTTCTTCTTCGTGGAGCTTTAGACAACTTTTTTTTAACTATAGCCTAGATTTATTTCAAAAAAAAAAAAAAACTATAGCCTAGATCAAATCCTCCAAAATTGAGAGGTCGTGTTGTTTTAGCTGCTGTTTGGGAGGGGGCACCTTGCCCCTCTGCCCCTGGGTTGTGCTCTTTTGTGATTAATACATGCCAGTTTCATACATAAAAAAGGCTCCAATCAAACAAAATGAAACCTAAAGGATAACTACAAAAAGTCTTTACAACTGAAGACCAAAAAGAGACATGGAACCTAACAAGAGCCCATACATCCTCCTTAGTTCTCTCAACCCCTCTAAAAACCTAAGAAGCACGGACACTTTAGTTTGACTAGCATGTTCGTGTCCGATACGTGCCAGACACTTGGATACTTGGACACTTGTTGGACACGTATCGGATACTCGTTAACACAATTGATATGTGACAAACATTAGTTGTACAAAGCCAATATAGGTTCATCGAACACTTGTTAAGTGTACTAAATAGACACAATACTAAATGACGAAAATAATAAATTTTAAGAGTGAAATACATTAAACTCATTTTCTTAAGCATACAATTGCATAAACTTATTGATTTTGAATTTCCATCTTGTATAAAAATGATATATATTTTAAAAAATGCATTTTTTAGTAAACGTGTTTGTGTCGTGTCCCTGTCCTAGATTTTAAAAAGATGGCGTATCACCATGTCTATATCGTGTCTGTAACCATGCTTCTTAGCTAAAAACTATTGTTCCTCTCCAACCAACAACACCACACACCCCTCTATAGACCAGAAAAACCAACCCTTCTCATGAAAAGGAGAATGAAAGGAACTACTTGGCCATCGAACACACATCTCACAATCTAGCACCATGAAAGCCAAACTCCTGAAAAAAACTTTCCCACATCAGACTAGCAAAAACACAACTCCCAAAAAGGTGGTCAAAGTCCTTAGTCATGCCTCTACGAAGGATGAAACACTATGAACCCATTAAGCTAGGTGAGATCCTCAAAACTCGATAAAGCAAGTTAATCTTCTGTGCAAGACTTGCGAAGTAAAAAACTTTACCTTCTTGGAAATTTTACCTTCCACAGTAGGGGAAAGATCGAACGGAAGGAAGCAGGGGGGTTCACCAAAGACTCAAAAAGAAGATTTACAAGAGAATCCCTCTGAAATACTTGGACCCTAGAGACAGAGATCCCCTCTCACTGGATGAGCAGAAGCACCTTCAACCAATGTGGGAAGACCTTAACCATCTTTAGTTTCATTGCCATTACAGTAGTCAGATATGGGTGTTGTATGGCATGGTGAAGTTAAACGATTTTGGATGCTCATCAGCATTTTTTTCCCCTTATATGTCATGGGAAAATATGCTCATCAGCTTTTAATCTTAATGCCAAGAACAATATTCTATATCTGCTTGAAACTTTCGGTTGGCATACTGCTTTTCCTCATGGTTTTAGGAAAAAATAGACAATTGCTTGATGTTGCTCATGCTATTATGTTCTATATGCATGTTCCTAACTATCTGTGGGGAGATGCAGTCCTTACGGCTACCTATCTCATAAATCGGATGTCTTCTAAGACTTTAGACTTTAAGACTCCCCTTGAACATTTTAGGAATTTTTTTCCCACCATTCGTTTGTATTCTGATTTATCAATCAAAATATTTGGATGTATTGCATATGTTCATCTACCTAGTCTTTCTAGGTCCAAGCTTGATCCTCGTGCTGTTAAATGCATTTTTTTAGGATATGCTTCAAACAAAAAGGGTTATCAACGTTTTGATCCCCTAACCAAAAAATACTTTGAAAGTATGGATGTATTGTTTGTGGAGAATCAATCTTTTTTCAGCAAAAATTCTCTTTAGGGGAAGATATCTAGCTATGGCTTTCTTCAAAGTCAAGCAGATCATACCATTTTTTATAGGCACACTAGAAATGATAAAATTGTTGTTTTAATAGTGTACGTTGATGACATCATTCTTACAGGAAATGATGAGGCTGGACTGAATAATTTGAAGAAAAAGATAGCCAATGAATTCCAAATCAAAGACTTGGGAATTTTGAAGTATTTCCTAGGAATGGAATTTTCCAGATCAAAACAGGGCATCCTTGTTAATCAAAGGAAATATATTATTGACTTACTCGAAGAGACAGGCTTACGTGGTTGTAGAACAGCTGAAACTCCTATGGAACCAAATTTAAAATTGCAAGCGGCAACAGATGAAGAGGTAAAGATAAGAGAAAATACTAAAGACTTGCGGGAAGACTTATCTGTTATGATATATGTTATTTGGTTTCTATGTCCTTTATCGTAATTGTACATTCCTTAAGTTAGGGTTTTCTTGTATTCCTATATATATGTGTTATTCTCCTATGTGAATGAGATATATAATTTTCCCTAATACTTTGTACATGGTATCAGAGACAAGTTTAGGGTTTTAGAATTCTCTCTTTGGCGGCTAGGGTTTTCCTCTAGGGTTAGGGTTTGTAGTTTGGGTCACCTCGTTTGAGTGACCGTTTGTCGTCACCACCTACCTAGGAAGGAGCGCCGCCGTCAGGAGAGTGGAAGCACCGTCGCCGATCGTCGGAAAACACCGCGCGTGAGTCCCACGCGCCGCCGAAGGAGTCTGCGTCCGCCGCCACGCGCCGGCGCGTGAGGGCGCGTGAGCCGTCCTTTTCTGTTTCCGCCGCCTGGGTTCGTCTCGCCTCGTTATTTCCGGCCAGCCTATGTGATTAGATTTCAGAATATCACATTTTTTGGTCTCGGGTTGTGTAGTTTTCTTCGGTATCAAGCTGTTTTTTTGCGATTCAGTTCTGTTTTTTGTGGTTTATTGAGGTTTTTCAGCGGTTTTAAGCTACCAATGGCTGAACTGAAACCTTTGGTCATATCGAATGGAGTTCCTCTTTCTTCAAAGTTCACAGAACATAAGCTAAATGGCTCCAATTACTATGAATGGAGTCGTACAATTCGGTTTTATCTACGAAGCACTGAGATGGATGACCATATCACTGAGGATCCGCCAGAGGATGACACAAAGAAGAAGATTTGGCTTAGAGATGATGCTCGCTTGTACTTGGGAATAAAGAATTCTATAGAAAACGAGATACTTGGTTTGTTTAATCATTGTGATTCGGTGAAAGAACTACTAGCATTCACAGAGTTTTTATACTCAGGTAAAGAGCAAGTTAACAGAATGTATGATGTTTCCATGGCCTTCTTTCATGCAGCTCAGAAAGAACAATCTGTGACGAATTACTTCATGCAGTTTAAGAAGACATGTGCAGAACTTGGTACGTTATTCCCATTTACCACTGATATAAAGGTTCAACAAGCTCAGCGAGAAAAGATGGCCGTCATGATATTTTTGAATGGACTTCAACCTGAATTTGGGATGGCGAAATCACAAATTCTCTCTGGTTCTGAAATTCCTACTTTGGATGAAGTCTTCAGTAGAGTTCTCCGTATTGAAAGCCCTCAAATCAGTTCGTCTGTCCCTCAATCTAACAGTGCTTTGATTAGTAGAAATAATGACTCTAAGGTTAATCAAGGAACGAACACTAATACTCAGAGAACTAGTTATGATAATCGACGACAGGAGATTGTATGCAACTATTGTCGGAAGCCTGGCCATATAAAACGTGAGTGTAGAAAGTTGTTAAGTAGAGGATATAGGCCTCAGTTTGCTCAGATTGCTTCCACCAGTGATACACCTGAGAAGTCAGTTTCCATCTCTGCAGATGAGTTTGCTAAATTCCAGTTGTATCAGGAATCATTGCAAGCATCATCTTCCTCGAATCCTATTGCTACTATTGCTGCGTCAACCTCAGGTAATCAAAATCACTGTCTTCTTACATCCTCTACCAAATGGGTCATAGACTCTGGTGCCACAGCCCATATGACAGGTAATTCTAGCCTATTTTCTACCTCTTTGTCACCTGCACTTTCTCCAACTGTCACTTTGGCAGACGGATCAACATCATCTGTTCTTGGTTATGGCACCATTGATCTCACGCCTTCTCTTCATTTGTCTTCTGTTTTACATTTGCCTAAACTTTCTTTTAACTTGATTTCTGTAAGTAAACTCACTCGTGACCTTGATTGTTTTATCTCTTTTTTTCCTGGCTATTGCTTGTTTCAGGATCGTATGACGAAGAAGATTATTGGTAAAGGATATGAGTCTGGAGGTCTTTACATCTTTGATCACCAACTACAGAAAGCTGTGGCATGTTCTGGAGTTGCCTCCCCATTTGAAATTCATTGTCGTTTGGGTCATCCTTCTTTGTCTGTGTTGAAGAAGCTTTATCCCGCTTTTTAGTCATTGTCGTCTTTAAATTGTGAGTCTTGTCAGTTTGCTAAATTTCATCGTCTTAGTTCGAGTCCTAGAGTCAATAAACGAGCTAGTGCTCCCTTTGAATTAGTTCATTCTGATGTTTGGGGTCCGTGTCCAGTATTGTCCAAAACTGGATTTCGTTATTTTGTTACTTTTGTTGACGACTACTCTCGTCTAACTTGGTTATATTTAATGAAGAATCGTTCTGAGTTACTTTCTCACTTTTGTGCTTTCCATGCTGAAATCCAAACTCAGTTTAATGTGTCTTTGAAAACTTTGCGCACTGATAATGCCGGTGAATATTTTTCTCACATGCTTGGTTCTTATTTGTGTAAACATGGAATTGTTCATCAATCTTCATGTGCTGACACTCCATCCCAAAACGGGGTCGCTGAACGGAAAAATAGGCATTTACTTGAGACCGCGAGAGCATTATCCTTTCAAATGCATGTACCAAAGCCTTACTGGGCCGATGCAGTTTCCACAGCATGTTTCTTAATTAATAGAATGCCTTCGTCCGTCCTTAATGGTGAGATTCCTTATCGTGTACTCTTTCCCACCAAACCTTTGTTTCCCATTGAACCAAAAATCTTTGGTTGCACTTGTTTTGTTCGAGATGTTCATCCTCATCGTACCAAGTTAGATCCTAAATCCTTGAAGTGCATCTTTCTCGGTTACTCTCGTGTTCAAAAGGGATATCGTTGCTATTGTCCTAGTCTTAACAAATATCTTATTTCTCCAGATGTTACCTTTTTCGAAGATACTCCTTTTAGTTCGTCATTGTCGAGCCCGAGTGAGGGGGAGGATGATGATCTCTTTATCTATGAGATTATCTCTCCATCATCATCTCATGATCCTTCCCCATCAGTTTCTATCTCTCCTCGTCCACCCATTACTCAGGTATACTCCAGGAGGCCACCACAAGAACCTTCAGGCACATGTCCTACGCCACAAAATTCTTCGACATCTGATCTTGGACCAAGTGATGATCTTCCCATTGCCCTTCGTAAAGGTAAGCGCACATGTACTTATCCTATTTCTTCTTTTGTGTCTTATAATCAGTTGTCATCACCCACATATTCGTTTATCACATCCCTTGATTCTATCTCTATCCCTAACTCTGTTCATGAAGCGTTATCTCATTCTGGTTGGCGCAATGCAATGATTGAGGAGATGAATGCTTTAGATGCTAATGGTACTTGGGATTTAGTATCTCGTCCTGCAGGCAAGAAGGCCATTGGGTGTAAATGGGTGTTTGCCATCAAGGTCAATCCTGACGGATCCGTTGCTCGTTTGAAAGCACGTCTTGTTGCTAAAGGATATGCTCAAGTTTATGGGATTGATTATTCTGATACATTCTCTCCAGTTGCTAAACTAACGTCTATTCGACTGTTTCTTTCTATGGCAGCTACTCAGGGTTGGTCTTTACATCAGCTAGACATCAAAAACACCTTTTTACATGGCGATCTTCAGGAGGAAGTTTATATTGAGCAACCACCTGGATTTGTTGCTCAGGGGGAGAGTGATAAAGTTTGTCGCCTTAGAAAATCACTGTATGGATTGAAACAGAGTCCACGTGCATGGTTTGGTAAGTTTAGTCAGGCACTTGAGCAATTTGGAATGAAGAAGAGTACGTCTGATCATTCTGTTTTCTATCGACGATCTGAGAATGGTATTACTCTGCTTGTTGTGTATGTTGATGATATTGTTATCACTGGTAATGATACATCAGGTATAGCCTCTCTCAAAACTTTCCTTCAGGGTCAATTTCATACTAAGGATCTGGGAACACTAAAGTATTTTTTGGGTATTGAAGTGATGAGAAGCAAGAAAGGTATCTTTTTGTCACAACGAAAGTATGTACTTGATTTGTTATCTGAGACAGGAAAACTAGGAGTTAAACCATGTAGTACTCCGATGATACCAAATTTGCAACTCACCAAAGAAGGAGAATTATTTAAAGACCCAGAAAGATACAGAAGATTAGTTGGGAAGTTGAATTATCTAACAGTGACACGACCAGACATTGCTTATTCAGTGAGTATTGTAAGTCAATATATGTCATCACCTACAGTAGATCATTGGGCTGCAGTAGAACAAATTCTATGCTACTTAAAAGCTGCTCCAGGGCGTGGAATCTTATATAAAGATCATGGTCATACAAAAGTTGAATGCTTTTCAGATGCTGATTGGGCTGGATCTAAAGAAGATAGAAGATCAACTTCTGGATATTGTGTCTTTGTAGGAGGCAATTTGGTTTCATGGAAGAGTAAGAAGCAGAATGTGGTTTCACGTTCGAGCGCTGAATCAGAATATAGAGCTATGGCACAATCTGTATGTGAAATAGTATGGATACATCAACTGTTGTCGGAGATAGGGTTCAGTGTTACTATGCCAGCTAAATTGTGGTGTGATAATCAAGCTGCACTTCACATTGCATCTAATCCAGTGTTTCATGAGAGGACTAAACATATTGAAGTGGATTGTCACTTCATTCGTGAGAAAATACAGCAAGGGCTGGTGTCCACAGGATATGTGAAGACAGGAGAACAATTGGGAGATATTCTTACCAAAGCATTGAATGGAGCAAGGATTACTTATCTCTGCAACAAGTTGGGCATGATTGACATATTTGCTCCAACTTGAGGGGGAGTGTTATGATATATGTTATTTGGTTTCTATGTCCTTTATCGTAATTGTACATTCCTTAAGTTAGGGTTTTCTTGTATTCCTATATATATGTGTTATTCTCCTATGTGAATGAGATATATAATTTTCCCTAATACTTTGTACATTATCTACTTATCTCAAACTCGTCCTGATATTGCTTTTGCAGTTAGTATGGTAAGTCAATTCATGCATTCCCCAGGGCCAACTCACTTCGAGGTAGTTTACAGGATCCTAAGATATTTGAAAGGAACTCCAGGAAAAGGTATACTCTTTAAGAAACATGACCACTTACATGTTGAGATTTACACTAATCCTGACTGGGCCGGTAGCACCATTGACAGAAGATCTAAATCTGGTTACTGCTCTTTTGTTGGAGGGAATCTAGTTACGGGGCGAAGTAAAAAACAAAGTGTGGTAGCCAGAAGTAGTGTTGAAGCATAATTTAGAGCTTTAGCTCATGGCATTTGTGAAGGTATTTGGATAAAAAGACTATTGGAAGAATTGAAATTTATCCAAATGAAGCCTGTGCGTGTTTACTGGGATAATAAAGCAGCTATCCCCATAGCTCACAATCTAGTCCTTCATGATAGGACAAAACATATTGAAGTTGATAAGCACTTTATAAAGGAGAAGATTGATACCGGAGTAATATGCATTCCTTATCTTCCTACATCAGAGCAAATTGTTGATGTGCTAACCAAGGGACTTCCAAAGCTACGATTTGACAAGTTGATTAACAAGCTGGCAATGGAAGATATCTTCAAGCTAGCTTGAGGGGGAGTGTTGGTTTATGTTTGATATTTTCCTTAATTAATTTTATTAATTGTAATTATATTGTATTCATTTGTGTGATTCTTTCCTTTTTTGTATTAGGTCTCTTATTCTTCTTATGGAGGATTCTCTTGTATCTAATGTGAATTATTATGAAAGAATAGAAATATTCTATTCCTGAGAATTTATTTTTGCACATTATTTATTACTTAAAGAAAATTGACAATATGACTCAAAGAAGGCCAAGAGAAAACTATGAAATCAACAACCCCACCAAACCGAACCCATCTATCTAATTTCCAACATATCTGCCTAAGACTCAACATTTCTGCCAAAGGATCCTTACATTCTCCTTAATCTTTTCATTTTGGGCCATCCCTTTAAAGAGAGGAAAGAGATTCTTCGGAAGAATTTGGTTCGAGCTTTTTTTGGCCCATTTGGATGGAAAGAAATCACATGATTTTTTAATCAAAGAAAAAACCAACGATTGTTTCTTTTTCTAGTGTTCTTTTTCTTGCTTTATCTTCGTGTAAACTGGACGCTCTTTTTTCTTCCTATAGCTTTTCTTCTCTTTTGTCCAATTGAGGATGTTTGTAACTCCTTTGGATTAGGGCTCTTATTCCTCCTTTTTGTAAATTTCATACATCAATGGAATTGTTTATGATCAAAAGAAGAAAATAAAACAAAACAAAAGACATCTATCAGCATTTTGAGTATTCCATGAAAGATATCTATGTCCTTCCAAACATACAAATACACAGACAACCAATTCCCGACAATCCTCTATCAAAATTATAAGTAGCAAGCATACTGAATTTCCCGGAAAAAAAAATCACAGTATGCAATTAGCAAGAACTTGTCATCAAATACTATAACAAGACAAAGGAAATATGGGGAGAAAAGAAGAGAGGACCCGTGATTTTCCAGTAAACTTATCATGCAATATTCGAATTGCAACAACTCCACCAACATCTTGGAAGAAGTCCCGCAAGTGTTCATAAGTAGCCTGTCAGATTTGTAATGAAGCAACATAAATCATGTGCTCATCCATGAAAATGCAGAGAGTGAATTAAAATCAGATGGGCACTTTCAGAAACAACTTGCCTTGAGGTTGAGGTTGGAGATGAATGCAGTGCATTGGTCATTATACACTTTCCCTTTTTCCTGGACAGAATCCTTCATTTGGTGGTCACTTTTATCATCAGGTTTTTTAACTCTTGCTTTGCCGTCTCCTGTTTGGTCATCTAAGTTTTGCAATTGAGCTTTACCCTTTTCATTAGCCTTCTTTGGTCCATGTGCAGCATCTTTTAGTCTCTTAGCAGGAGACTCTGCATTGGGTGCATCACCACCCAATTTTCGCTTACCATGATCACTCTGCTTAATGGGATTTTCTGACTCCTCCATCTGTAACTTATAAGACTTCAACTCTTCCAGACGTGGATTAACCTAAAATAAGAAAATCAACCACCAGAATGTATTAGTAGTTCATTGAAGAAACAAACATCCACAGAATTGGTACTCATAAAATAACAATGGGAGCACTGACACGTAATTTTCATCCAAATAAATTAGTTGGTTACTAGGCATTGTAGTTCTTGAGTGCTCAACTTCTGAATTTTCTTTCCATATCAACAAAAAGTTTTAACTCTACCCCAATAACATGGTGTAACGAAATATAAAATAACTTCTGTTTCCAATGAGAAACTGGAACCTTCAATTAAGATTGTGAAAAGAATAAAAGCAGGATCCAGCAGTTATATGCCCTTCATTTTCATGGATCAAATATCAACGGAACTGTCAAATTAAAAAAGAAATGTACCTTTCGAGCAGCATGATCGAAATCTTCGAGACTACCAAATTCCCTCTCGAAGCGCAACCAAGAATGGCAAATATCCTGAACAATTTGTTTTTAGAAACTGAAGGTATCATCTAATCCAAAAATGAATTGAAAAAAGTGTAAAAGATTGATTCCAAATGAAAGCTTTTTTGTTGGGGGTAAGAAACCGACTTTCATTGAATAAATGAATGAATACAAGGGCATTAAAAAAAAAAAAAAAAAAAACCCTTAAGGAAGCTGGAGTCCAACAAAATTACAAAAAGGAGACTCCAATTCAGAAGCACCAAGTCAAGATCATAATTACAAATGGGGGTAAGAAACCGACTTTCATTGAATAAATGAATGAATACAAGGGCATTAAAAAAAAAAAAAAAAAAAAAAAAAAAAAAAAAAAAAAAAAAAACCCTTAAGGAAGCTGGAGTCCAACAAAATTACAAAAAGGAGACTCCAATTCAGAAGCACCAAGTCAAGATCATAATTACAAAAGGGTCTTGTGACTGAAGCCCACAGGGAAGTATTAAATCTAACGACCTCCCAAACTTCCTCACCTAATCTCTCCTTCTCCCTAAAAATCTTATTATTTCTCTCAAGCCAAACACCCCACAACATAGCAAAAAACACAAGTCTACCAGAACACAATGCCTTTCTCTCTGAAGGGAGGATGCAAGAGAACCTCCCTCCAACAGCCCACGCCCATCTCCATTACGCAGACCACTAACACCAAACAAGCTCCTCCAACAATCCCAAAGGTGGTTAGCAAACTGACACTCCCACAACAAATGATACAAATCCTCCGCATGTATTTTGCAAAGAATGCACCATTGCAAGAGCAAAACTAAAGAAGAATGCCTTTGAACACGATCCAAAGTGTTAACCTTCTCAAACAAGACTTGCCAAGCAAAAAATTTGACCTTAAGAATTTTAATCTTCCACAGCCGAACAAAAACTGAAGTTTTGGGAGCAGCATGGGAAGCAAAAGAGAGGGACAAAGAATGGAAATAGGAATGACTAGAGAAGCCTCTAGACGGGTCAGGGAACCAAACTCTGACATCCCTCCTCCCAGAATAAATAAATTGATCTCGAAGAATATAAAGGAGGTTTGTCACATTGATTGCCTCCCTACCAGAAAGAGGGTAATGAAAACCAAGAGAAATCAAGGAACCAAGGTCAAAGGAGGGCAACACAGAGGCCACCAAGTGCAATCTTTTCTTTGACAGGAAATAGAGACGAGGGAATAAGATGCATAAAGGTTTATCGCTCACCCACGTGCCTTCCCAAAAATAAACATTGGAGCTTTCCCCCACATAGCATCTAACAAACTAAGAGGGAGGGAAGCAAGAAGAAATAGCTCTCTAGAGGTTGTTGGTGAGACCCCCCAACTCCCAGCTTGAGACCCACTCAAAAGGGTGAGGGCCATACCTACTCACAATCACTCTATGCCACAAAGAGTTAGCTTTTGAAAAGAACTACTATAACCATTTCGCCAAAAGAGCCTCGTTACGTAATCTCAGGTTTCCAATACCTATACACCCGAGCTCTACAGACTTGGACACAAACTCCCACTTAACCAAATAGGATCCTCCCCCTCCTCGACCCCCTCCCATAAAAAGTTCCTCATCAATCTCTCTAGCTTTTTACTCATAGAAACCAAGAAACAAGGATAGGAAGAAAATGGGAATACCACTCAAAACTGCTTGGATAAGGGTAAGTCTCCCCTCTTAGAGAATAAAATCTTTTTCCAAGTAGACAACCTTCTCTGAACCTTTTCCACTACAGGATCCCAAAACCCTTGGATTTTGGGGTTTCCTCCCAAAGGGAGGAAAAGGATAATGGGGAAGTGTTAAAAGGGGGTGAAGAGGAGATTATTTCTTTTTCCTCTAACTTGTATGCTCCCCCCACTTTCTCCAAGCCTTTTGTGGAAGGCTTAGATTGGAATCCGAGATAGAGAGGAGTTGGAGGGCCCGTTCACGCTAGAGGAGATTCGCAAGGTGGTTTTCGAGCTCAATAGGAATAAGTCTCCTGGTCCTCACGGTTTCACTATGGCTTTTTTTCAAGATTGTTGGGATAGGATTATGGAGGACTTGTAGAAGGTCTATTGTGAGTTGTGATTATCATGATCATGGTATTATTGATTCTAGAATGAATGAAACCTATGTGTGTCATCCCAAAAAAGAGATGGCCAAGAAGGTGAAAGACTTTAGACCCATCAGTCTTGTGGCTAGTTTGTATAAGATTATTGTCAAGACCTAGCTAATAGATTGAGGAGAATTCTACCTTCAACTATTTCCAATGCTCAAGGGGATTTTATTGAGGATCGGCAAATCTTGGATCAAGTTCTTATTGTTAATAAAGCTATTGAGGACTTCAGGGAGAGGAAGGAGGAGGGGGTGGGTGCTCTTCGAGATTGATTTTGAGAAAGCATATATGATCACGTGGATTGGAACTTTTTGAATAGAGTTTTGGGAGCGAAAGGTTTCGGGATCAAATGAAGAGCTTGGATGTGGAATTGTGTGAGATCAACAAACTTCTCGATCTTTGTTAATGGAAGGCCTAGAGGTAAGATTTTCACGACGAGGGGAATTAGGCAAGGTGATCTATCGCCTTTCCTTTTTCTTTTAGTGGTGGACGTCCTCAATAGACTTGTGACGAAAGGTGTGGAAAGAGGGGTGATTGAGGGTTTTAAAGTGGGTAAGGACGCGGTTCATTTGTCTCGCCTTCAATTTGCTGACAACACTTTTTTTTTGTTCGGGTCAGGAGAGTTCTTCCGTTAATCTTAATAGATTTTTGTCCTTTTTTGAAGCTATGTCAGGCCTTGAGATAAACGAGGGGAAAAGTTCCATCTTTGCTTTAAATTGCTGCCCTTCCTTCCAAGTGAGGGTCTTGGGCGGCGTTGGTGGGGTGTGAGGTCCAAGTTAGGGTCTTGGGCAGCGTTGGTGGGGTGTGAGGTTAGCCAGTTTCCAAAAAGAGGAGTGTGTTAATATTGGAAAAATATAACAGGGTTTTTGCTGGTGAGATGTGAGGTTAGCCAGTTACCAAAAAGAGGAGTGTGTTAATATTGGAAAAATAACAGAGTTTTTGTTCCTCAATATAAGTGCATTTTTCTATTCTCTTATCTATCTCTGAAAAGTTTGTTTCTTGTTGAAAAAGAAACTAAGAGTTTTGACATTTACATAATAAAAATACTGAAGAGGAGTAATATACACATGTTAAAAAATACTAAACATCCCATAGTTTTAAGAGGTTAATCCCGTGACATATTAGTCTCTATCCAATTGACGGCAGGGTATGTAACTTACAAAAAGTAGAAAGGGAAAAGGAATCTCAATGGAGATTATGTCACCATGTAGAAGAAATTTTACCTCTGAACCACTCCCTGGAAATCTTTTGCTGTAACATCTCTTATATATGGATCTGGCATTAATTATATGGTTTGACTCGATTTCCATTGCTATATAACCCTCCCATGCTGCCAATAACGAGCCACTGCAAACGGAGCAGCAACAAAGACAAATGATTTCCAAAAAAAGGAAAAAGGAATGAGAAAAAAAAAACAAAGAAAGGAACAACAAGAAGAAAAGAAGAAGAAAAGTGTTTCATAATGGGGTCACATGGAATCAAGAAAATGCGTTTCATAAAGGCAATGAGGAAAACTACCAGATCTTAAGCAGACTCTCCCAAACTCCACGGGCAGCAACTAGATCTTTTCCCAAGTTTATCTCTAAACGGGCCCAATAAGCATACAAACGCAACAAACCTTCTGAATTCTTTAGGTGTGGTGACAAGTAATCTGATGCACGCTGTAAATAAAATCATTAAGTGTTAGTATTCAAGTGAAGGCCTAACAAAATAGATTTATTAAAATCTGAGAGGTTTCTCTATTTCTATCCAAGATTTATTAAAATCTGAGAGGTTTCTCTATTTCTATCCAACACTGCAGATAAAACGTTGGTTCTAGAATGGAGGGCCTCAGGCCAAAACAACTTTATCATTGTGCTGATGCTCAAATCTGGAACCATAGATATGCCAAAATCCACCACAAATAACATCATACCTTGGTAGTAAAAGTGCAAAGATGCAGAAAGTGGTTTAAATCCTCCACAGCACACTCACACAAAATACATCAATTAGGATCAAGGATAAAAATAGAGGCTCTATAAATAAGATCTAAAGTACCAATCCTCCCTAGAGCAAACATCAAGGAAAAGAATTAGATTTTCTTCAAGACATTGAACTCTCAAAGTCTGGAGAAGAAAGGAGAGAGCAAGGAGTTGAAATAATAACAAAGATTTGCATGTGAAGACATTAGAAGGATCAATAGTCCACGCCCCTGACCTAAACATAGAAACTTAAAGAATGGAAACAGGGAAAGATAAGTGATCAATCTCTCTACTGAAATCAACTTTATGAAAGCCAAACTCGGAAAACGGACCATTGGTAGACAAAATTATTATTATATTTTTTTTTTAATGAAAAACCAACTTTCATTGAAAAAAAATGAAAGAATTGTAAGGGCATACAAAAAATAAGCCCACAAAAAGAGGATCCCACTAAAGGAAAGGACCCAATCAAGCAGATTAAACCTAACAAATAATTACAAAATAATTTTGTAACCAAGGACCAAAGGGATATATGGAACCTAGTAAGGGACCAAACATCGCTCAAACTTCTATCAATCCCTCTAAACACTCTATTATTCCTTCCCCCACAAATTCCATAATAATAGACATCCCAGCTTGCCATAAAAATCTTCCTTTGTCACGGAACATCAAAGGGAGGAACTCCTCGATCATCTCCCTGAAATCCAAATAACTCATCATCTGCAAGCCAAACGAATCAAAGAAACGGACCCAAACATAACGAGAAAAGTCACATCCCCAGAGCATATGATCCAAGTCTTCCTTTGCCTTCCAACAAATAATGCAACAAAATGGGCCAATCAAAGGAGTCTTCCTTCTCAAGTCAAGAGTCATTCGAAGGTATTAACTCTCCCATGGAGAACTTGCCAAATAAAGAATCTTATCTTTTTTGGAATTTTCATCTTCCACAAAAGAAAGAAAATAGAATCACTATGGGGAGAGGGATTCAACAACGAGCAAAAGAAAGATTTACACGATAACCCCTCAGAAGGCTTAGGGCTCCAACAACGAACGACTATCTCTCCTCCCCGACCTAAACTCGAACTCCTCAATCAAAGAAAGAAGAGTCGTGGCATCCATCATTTCCCTATCGAACAAAGCACAACAGAACCCAAACAAAGGCAAGGGGGAGCTCCCTAAATGAAACAAGACGTCGACAACCGAACGGTTTCTCATGGACAAAGATGAAATAGATGGGGAACTCCAAGTAGATGGGTCTATCCCCCACCCACTTATCCTCCCAAAAGTACGTGTCTTTCTCGTCCCCCACCACACAATGAACAAGGCTAGAGAAAGAAGGGAGCTCCATGACAATATCTTTCCAAAGATTTCTGGAAGTGCCCCTAACCTCACCCAACAACCACTCGAAAGGATGAACGTCGTATTTACTCACAATTATCTATACCATAAGGATAAAGACTCATGGGGAAAATACCAAAGCCATTTAGCTAACAGAGTTTTGTCACGGATCCTAAGGGTCCGTTTGGTAGGTGATCTGAAAACAGAAATTTAAAAACAAGGGATTCAATGAAAACAGAGTTGTATTTCATGTTTTCAGATATGTGTTTGGTAGCAAATTCAAAAATTTGATTCCAATTTCAAAAATTGTTCAAAATGTGTTTGATAATATATTTATAAACCATAAATTATTTGTAGTTATCAATTAAAGTATTAAGTTGAATATAGACTATTATTAATTAATTTATAAACATTTTATATGTTTTTTTTTTTAAAAGGAAACAATCTTTTCATTGAAGAAATGAAAAGTGACTAATGCTCAAAATATAATGATACAAAAAAAACATTTTATATGTTATAAATTTTGTATAATTATTATTTTATAATATCATATAATTTATAATACATTATATTATAGATATCCCCCCCGAATGCTCTCTCCTCTTTCCTCTCTTTCCCTCTCGTCGGCCTTCATCCGTCGGATCAGTGTTTGTTCTTAGCCTTCATCCATTGAATCGTGCTTCAACTTGTCTACTGGTTATTGTCGTTGTTGTTTTGTCTCTTTTCTGGATTTTTCATCCTCCTTTTACTATGGAAGCCATCAGTTGTTGTATCCAAAATAGGTACTTTTATATTTGGAGGGAAGGAAATGTATATTTTATTGAAGATTTGTGCAAAAAGCAGTTGATTCCATTGTCCATCTCCTTTTTTCAGTGGTTTGAAAATGTTCTAGTTGAGTTATTGCAGAATCCTGTTTCTTCTTTCTTTCATCAGAAAATTAAGGAAGACTTTGGAGTCATTAGGTTGATTAAGTTCTTTTCGGATAATGAATGGTTTTTTGAATGTGCTGTTTGGCCTTCCACGGGTAGGAGGAGGACTATTCAAGTTCCAACGGGTTTGAATAAGAAAGGTTAGTATGTATTTTGGGAAATGATTAGGGATTTCTCTCTCAAAATTCACTCTTATGAGAATCAGTCAAATCGGTCATTGTTGAACAATTTGGAGGGTTTTCCTGTTTTAGCTAATGACTCAGAAGGTCAAGTCTTTCCTAACTCCTATGCTGAAGTGGGTAAGCGAGGTGGCTCTATGAAGAATTCATTCTCCCTGGAAGATTCAGGTAGAAATGTTAAGTTTGTTAATGAAGAAGCTTACTGGGTTTGTAAGAATTGGGATGTGCTGAAAATAGATTTGGAAAGTTCACTCGTTGTTTCTAGATTGATGGCCCATTATTCTTGGAAGAATGTTAAGATTGCCCTTGAGGATTTCTTTAAATCTTCAGTCTTTATCGACCCTTTTATGGATGATAAAGCTGTGATTCAGGTGGCAGATGGTTGTTTGGATCTTGTTGTGAATGGCAAGTGGAAGAAATTTGGGAACCTTCACTTGAAATTGGAATTGTGGTCCTCTGAAATCCATTCACAGCCAAAATTTATAAAAAACTACGGAGGTTGGATTGCAATCAGAAATTTACCTTTGAATTTGTGGCATCGTGATTCCTTTGAAGCTATTGGAAAGAACCTTGGAGGGTTGGTTAGTATTTCATCTAATACGCTTAATTTATTAGATTGTTCTGAAGCCTTCATTGAAGTAGAAAAGAATTTTTGTGGCTTTATCCCTGTTGATATTAATGTTAAGATTGGTAATAAGTTTGAATTCTCTTTAAGATTTGGTGATATTAATGCATTAGAGGACAGTAATTTGAAGTTTGATTCAAGTAGAAAGTTAATAGTCAATGACTTTTCAAATTCCCTGGATGTAATTAGGGTTAAGCAAGTGATATTGGATGAAGAAGTGGACCTTGTAAATGAAGGGGTAAGGTTGAATGAATCGCCATTTATTTCTTGTTATCATGAGGAATTTAATGCGGCAATGGGTTCTCCAAAAGTTGCTTCAATGCATGATGAGCATATTAATTTCACAGGCTGTATTGTATCTCCCTCCAAGATGATTAATGACAGCAATTGCAATGTGAAAGATGATATACAGCAGCTACTGGGATCGTCAAATATCAGTTCTGAAAATGGGTTAATTCAGTCTAAGGATTTTAAGGAATTGTCTGACCAAATTCCAAGGGAGAGAGACCATTTTAATGAGGTATTGGGTTCTCCAAAAGGTGCTTCATTACATGATAAGTGTATTAATATTGCTGGCTGTAAAGATATTAATGTTAGCATTAATGAGACGGTTTCTTTTCTCTCTCCTTCTAAAGATGTTAATGCTATTAACAGTCTCCCCTCCTTCAAAAGATGTTGATGCTATTAATGAGGCGTTGGGTCCTCAAGTTCAGCCGCCCCAGATTTATGAAACTCCTTCCAAGAATTTTAATGTCGTTACTTGCAATTTAAATAAGGATGTCCAGCACGTAACATTAAAGACCTATTCTCGAAAAAAGGCTTCTCATTCATTGGCTGTTAAGTCCAACGTTAATGCTAATCAATTGGAAGCTGAATGCACTCATCTAATTGTTGCAAATAAGGCTGTGGGATCTGCAAATGTCAGTGCTGGAAATGGGTTGTTTCAGGCCAAGGAATTTAAAGAATCTTCTGTTCGAATTCCAGGGGGAGTAATATTTTCGTCAGAGGTATTGGCAATTCTTATAAACATAGTACTCATTCTCCAGTGGAATCAGACTTTCGTCAGAGGTATTGGCAATTCTTATAAACATAGTACTCATTCTCCAGTGGAATCAGACGATGAGTCTACTGTTAGTGTAAGCAGTGAGGACTCTGATCACTTGTTGGATAAAGAGGAATGTGAGGAGCTCTTTTTAGAAGACCAAATTGGTGAGTCTTTGAATTCTATTTTTCCTGAGAATGATGATGGTCTAAGCTCTCAAGATTCCATTATTCATGAGTCTTTATTATCTCCTTCTCAAATTCCTAACCAGTTCTCTTCGTTAGTTGAAATTTGTGGACTTAAATTGTGCAAAATTTCACCCCAGGCTTCTAAAGTGGTTGTTTGATTCCTTCTTAATCAATTATGAAGATTGTTTCGTGAAATACCGACGGTCTTAGTGATAGGTCTATAAGGTTGTCGTTGAATGGGTTTCCTGGAATGTATCATGAATGTTCAAAAGTTCAGATCATCATCCTTCATCAAGTCTATCCGTGACCTTGAATTTGGAGAGGTCACTTGTTGTTTCTTCTAGTTTGTGTTTTGAGGTTGTGGCTGATTTTCAGTTGTTATGGTGGATTTGAGGATCAATTCCTAGAAGAATCTATCAATATGGGGTCCATTTGTTTCTCCGGGAAAGATTTTTTTTTTTGGTGATTTTGTTGTTAAAGGATTTTAGCGTCCAATTACATCTATCATTCTTCATCTCTCTGGAGATGAAGGGTTGTACATGTCCCTGCTAGTTCTCCAATTTGTGGGACAAAACACGCAGTAAAAAGGTATGGAAGCTATATTTTTCTGGTGGCCAAAAGCTCCTCCAGGGTTTGTTTTGCCTGCATAGGTTTGTCGAAGCTTCTAGTCTCAAGTGCAATGGGATGCATGCGGATGGATATGGTATCATGGGATCAGTTTTTGGAGGAAAATGTTTGGGATTCTTCAGATGCCAGTTATTATCAGAGTCATTCAGCATTTGGATAGTTGGTAATTGGTAATGTGTTAGGGTCCTTCATGGTGCAGATAGCAACGTTATTGATGCAGAAGTGAGATCATTTTCGATAGCAGTTTTTTGTTGTCTTTGCTGGTTTTGGAATCAAAAGAAGACCTCATATTATATGCCCGGCTCTTAGCTTCGTCTTGGTGTTCTTTGCCCAAGCTATTCTCATGATTTTCTATTCAAGATATTTGCCTCAATTGGGAGCTTTCATTTTTCCATCTTAGTGTTGTTTTCATTTTCTTTTACGGTTGTTCCTTTTATCTTCTTCGTTCTTTTTGTATCTTTTTATCATTGTACCTTGAGCATTAGTCTCTTTTCATTTCTTCAATGAAAAGTGTTGTTTCCTTTTCAAAAAAAAAAAAAAAATACATTATATTATACAAATTTTAATTTCACAAAAATGAATTGAGTTTATAACATGAAAATACTATATTTATTAAAGTTTTTATCATTTTTAATTTAATTATGTATTTAAAAATTTCAAATTTAAAATTTGGATACACTGAAAACATAAAAAAGTTGTTTTCAGAATTTTCACTATTTGGATCACAGAATCCGAAAACAGTTTTCAAAAACACATCTGCCAAACGCATATTCACTGAATTCAATAAATCTGAAAACATAAAATAGAATCCAGATTGTCTACCAAACAGGCCCTAAGATTCCCCCCAAGATGGATCGATTTCCCCAACACCTCCCAACTCACAAGATGGGTCTCCTTTCCTTCCTCCCGGGGCCCTTTCCATAAGAAATTCTCCATCAACTTCTCCAGACTCTTATACACCTTACCCAGAGCCTTAAATGACGAGAAAAAATAGATCGGAATCCCACTCAACATCGACCAAATTAGGGTCAGGCGACCCTCTTTAGAGAAAGTTTCTCTTCCAAGCAACCAACCTTTTCCTCACCTTATCCACCACCAAGTACCAAAAAGAGAGGTTCCTCAAGTTGTTGCCTAGGAGAAGACCTAAGTAGGACACTATGAAGCACGGACACGTCAAAATGGACGAAGGATCTGTGTCGGACACGCGTCGGACACGGATTCGTCCGGACACGCTCCGAACACGTGTCGGACACGCAATTTTGCGTGTCCGAAAATATATTTATTTTTTTTGAATTTCGGACACGTCGGGACACGGCCCGGACACGCCCACATCAAAATTTTAAAGATTTCTTTGGGCAGGCTGTCTTTAATTAAAAAAAAAAAGAAAGAGAAAGATGAATAGAAAATGAAGCTGCCGTTCACGATTTCTTCACCATCACCACGCTAGGGCTTCTTCACATTCTGAAGGTGAAAACTAAAAAGAAAACAAGTGAGGTTCTTCTTCTTCACAAATTCCATTGACTCATTTGTTCTCTCTTCTTCACCGGTGCAGTCACCGTCCGCCTTCACCACCACTGCCGTTTGCTGCCACTAGTCGGTTTGCTGTTACAGAAAGTTGCTTCTGTTTCTCTTCGTACCTTTGGTTTTTCTTTTCTTTTTTCTTTGGGAAAAATACACTTTTGGTCCCTGAGGTTTGGGTTAAGTGACAGTTTGGTCCCTGAGTTTTCAAACTCGACATTTTAGTCCCTAAGGTTTGGATTTCGTTTCATTTTAGTCCCTCCGTCCAATTTTCCCGTTAATTACTAACGTTTTGCTGATGTGGCACTGTTTTTTTTAATTAAAAATGTTTTTTTAATTTTTTAAAACAAAATATATTAAAATAATATAAAATATTTTTATGTTTTTTCTTTTTCATTTCTCTCTCCTCCCTCCTTCTTCCTCTTATTCTTCTTCTTCTTACCGTCGGGCCATCACCTGTCGTCGCTGGAGTCGGAGCCGTCGCACGCCGGAGTTGGCTGTCGCCAGAACCGCCGGAACCGCCGTCTCTTCTTCTCCTTCCCTTTTCCTCTGCTCTCCCCTTCTCCTGACAAACCTCGTATTTAAAAAAAGAAAGGAAAATGTTTTAGATCTGAGTTCATGCCGTGGGTTTTCCAGATTTGAGTTCATGCCGCCGTGTGTTCTCGCCGTCAACACTAGTCGCCGGAGAAGGAGAAGACCGAGAGAAGGAGACATTCGACGCGGGTTTTATGAACAAATTTATTCGTGTCATCGTGGGTTTTATTTTCAGATTTGTTCATGTCGTCGTCGATTTCCAGATTTGTGGTGGTGCCGCCGTTCAGAACAAAGCTTGTCGGTGTTGTCGTTCGAACGTGGGCTGTGTCGTCGGAGATGACGTCGATTTTTCATATTTGAGAATGGAGAAGGGGAAAGAGAAGAATAAGGGAAGGAAAAGGGAAAATGAGAAAGAGAAAGGAAAGGGAAGAAGAGGACGGTTTGAGAATCACCGTTCTGAGCGGCGAGATTTAGCTTTTGGGGGAATTTTCTCTGGTCACGTAGGCCTCGATTCGAAGGTTCAAGAGAGTGGTCGTGGCGGAGGGTGGGAGGAGGTGGTGGAGGAAGGTCAGATCGGCGGCGGTTTTGACGGCGAAGACGATGAGAAGGTTGGGGAGCGGAAGGGATTTGTTGGTGGTGATTCACATCAGGGGACAAATGATGGAGATGAAAGGGGTGATTTCGGAGCCGTCGACGATGAAGATGATGGACCTCCCTCCCTCTCCCTGATATTCTGATTTAAAAAAAAACAGAAACAAAAGAATGAATGAAGAAGATAAGAGAAAGAGAAGATAAAGAAGAAAAAAAAAAGTCGTCGTCGGTCGCCGGCGCCGGCGACGGGCGGCGACCTGCTGTCTCCGGCGGCCAGTGTGGTTGAAGAGGGAGAAGAAGATGAAGGAGTAGAAGATGAGGAAGAGAGAGGGAGAAAGAAATAAAAATAATAATAAAAAATATTTTTTATTTAATTTATTACTATTTAATTAAATAAATTAAAAAAATATATTTTTTTAATTAAAATAATAGTGCCACGTCAGCAGGCGTTAGAACTTAACAGAAAAATAGACGGCAGGGACCAAAGTGTTCCTTATCTCAAACCTCAGGGGTATTTTTGTTGAGTTTGAAAACTCAGGGACCAAACTGTCACTTAACCCAAACCTCAGGAACCAAAAGTGTATTTTTCCCTTTTTCTTTTTATATTTAAACCTCTAAATTAAAGAAAACCTCATGTTTAACCTAGACAAATGGTTGTATAGGCCCAGCCCAATAAAAGTAGCATTTTTAAGTTAAAAAAACAGGAAGGATGGAGTTAAACTACTATCAATAAAAATTTATATTTTAAAAAAATTAGTATATACTATAATTTTTTTAAAAAAAATTACATATATACTAAAAATTTTAAAAATTATATATATATACTAAACAATAATAATAAAAAACAGTGTATCCTCAACGTATCCGTATCTTCGTTTTTTAGAAATTGACGTATCGTCGTGTCCTGTCGTGTCCGTGTCCGTGTCCCGTGTCCGTGTCCGTGTCCGTGCTTCTTAGGTAGGACATCAGAAGATCACCTACATCACACCCCATCACCTACATCACACCCCACCAAAGAAGCCAACCTTTCCACCTTGGAATGATCACAGTGAAGCCCCAAAACCTGACTTTAACTTCTACTAATCTTAAGCCCATACATCCTCCCAAAGAAGGCGAGCATATGATTTAAGATAAGAAAGGCTTCCTCCTTCCCCGAGCAGAAGAAGATAATATCATCAGCAAACTGAAGGTGAGATAAAGAAACGCACTCCTTACCCACCTTAAAACCCTCAATGATATCTCCCTCCACCCCTCTGGAGACCATTCTACTCAACACATCCACCACGAGAAGAAAGATGAAGGGAGATAGAGTGTCTCCTTGCCACGAGACACGTGAATCCTAACTTTGGGGCATTTGTTAATGAGAATTGAATACCTAACTAATCGCATACAACTCCAGACCCATGATCTCCATCGATAACCAAAACCCTTCTTAGCCAAGATCTTATCCAGAAAGTTCCAATCCACAATCATATGCCTTCTCAAAGTCGATCTTAAAAATAATACCCTCTTTCTTTCTACTCCTATAATCCTCAATAGTCTTCTTAAATTTGAGAGTTTAAATCTAATTCTCATATATAGATATGTGCAATATAGGTCCTCTTATATAGGAGAAAGACCTATTACAAATATGGAAAGGAATAAAAGCCATAAATACCAAATATTTTACAATAAAGATTACACACAAATATTAGAAATTCCAACACTCCCCCTCAAAGCTGGTTTAAAGATGTCTTCCATAGCCAGCTTGTCAATCAACTTATCGAATTGCTTCTTTGGGAGACCTTTAGTTAGTACATCGGCAATTTGTTCTGATGTAGGAAGGTAAGGAATACATATTGTATTCGTTTCAATCTTCTCCTTGATAAAATGTTTATCAACCTCAATGTGTTTTGTTCTATCATGTAGAACTGGGTTATGAGCTATAGAGATGGCAGCTTTATTATCACAATAAATCCGTATAGGTGTGTTCAAATGAATCTTTAATTCTTCAAGTATCCTTTTGATCCATATACCCTCACAAATTCCATGCGCCAATGCTCTAAATTTTGCTTCAGCACTGCTTCTAGCTACCACATTTTGTTTTTTACTTCTCCAAGTAACCAAGTTCCCTCCAACAAAGGAACAATAACTAGAGGTAGATCTTCTATCTGTAGTACTTCCTACCCAGTCTGCATCAGTATAAATTTCTATCTGAAAGTGATTATGTCTTCCAAATAGAATGCCTTTCCCAGGAGTCCCTTTTAGATACTTCAAAATTCTGTAAACAGCTTCAAAATGAGTTGGTCCTGGTGCATGCATAAACTGACTTACCATGCTTACTGCATATGCAATATCAGGACGTGTATGAGATAGATAAATCAATCTTCCAACAAGTCTCTGATATCGTTCCTTGTCCTTTATTTCTTCTACTTTTGCTACTTGTAACTTTAGATTGGGTTCAACTGGAGTTTCTGCAGTCTTGCATCCAAGTAATCCAGTTTCCTCAAGTAAGTCAAGAACATACTTTCTCTGATTCACAAAGATGCCCTTCTTCGATCTTGCAAATTCCATCCCTAGAAAATATTTCAACGGTCCTAGATCCTTGATTTGAAACTCTCTTGCAAGGTTTTTCTTGAGATCAGCTAGACCGGCTTCATCATCACCTGTGAGAATAATATCATCTACATAGACAATCAAAATTGAGATTTTATTATTCTCAGAGTGTTTATAAAATATAGTATGATCTGCTTGACTCTGAATAAATCCATAGCTGGACACAACATTTCCAAACCGCTCAAACCAAGCTCTTGGTGACTGTTTCAAGCCATAGAGGGATTTTTTTTAATTTACAAATTTTACTGCATCCGAGATCTTCTTCAAAACCTGGGGGTAAGTCCATAAAAACCTCTTCCTCGAGATCACCATTCAGAAATGCATTTTTTACATCAAGTTGGTAAAGTGACCAATTTGAATTGACTGCAAGAGATAAAAGCACTCGAATAGAGTTAATTTTAGAAACTGGGGCAAACGTTTCCTGATAATCAATCCCATATGTTTGGGTGAAGTCTTTAGCTACTAGTCTGGCCTTGTATCTCTCAATACTACCATCTGCATTGCATTTTATGGTGAACACCCATTTACAACCCACTGGTTTCTTATCTTTTGGCAACTCTACTATTTCCCAAGTCCCATTTTGTTTTAGAGCATTCATCTCCTCCATAACTGCTACTTTCCAATTTGAATCTTCTAAAGCCTCATGTATATTCTTTGGAACAAACAGATCATTTATCCTAGAGGTGAAGGCTTTATGACTATTTGAAAAATTTTGATATGACATGTAGTTTGCAATAGGATATTTGGTACAACTTCGAGTACCTTTTCTAATAGCTATGGGCATATCAAGATCAGATACAACTGGCAAAGTATTTTGAATAGTTGAAGTAGGAATGGAAGAAGAATTACCAGATCTTCCAGTTTCAATCGTCGGAGTCTCAGATTGGTTCTGTGAAGGATCAACTATTTGGTCTTGCTTCCTCTGATTGAATTTTCTTTTAGTATAAAACTTAAACTCAGGAACTTGATCAGTAGGATCATTATGTAGTATTTCTCCCCCTGAATGAGAAGTTTCTATACTTGGCACCAAAGGACTAATATCATCAGGACAAATAACGTTAGGAAGAGGAGTAGAAACATCCCAAAAGTTATCTTCCAAATTTGGTTTCTCCCCCTGAAGAGAACTTTGGGTAAAATATGGTTGATTTTCTAAAAAAGACGCATCCATGCTTACAAAAAAAAAAATTGTCCGAGGATCAAAACATTTATAGTCTTTTTTATTTGAAGAATATCCCAAAAAAATGCATTTAACTGCTCTATGATCAAGTTTTGACCGAAAGTGACTAGGGATGTGAACATAAGTAGTACACCCAAAAACTTTGAGGGGTAAATCAGAATACAAGCGAGATTTTGGAAAAACATTTTTAAAGCAATCAATGGGAGTTCTAAAATTCAAGATCTTACTAGGCATTCTATTTATTAGATAAGTAGTTGTGAGAATTGCTTCGCCCCATAAATATTTTGGAACATGCATGGAAAACATTATAGCACGAGCTACTTCAAGTAAATGCCTATTTTTTCTTTCAGCAACACCATTCTGTTGCGGAGTATCTCGACAAGTAGATTGATGAACAATACCTTTATCTTTTAAAAACTCACCAAAAGATTCATTAAAATATTCAGTCCCATTATCAGAGTGTAAAATGCAAATTTTGGTTTGAAATTGAGTTTCAATCATATTGTAAAAATTTTTAAAAATGTCTTTCACCTCAAATTTCTTTTCCATTAAGTACACCCAAGATAGACGAGTATGGTCGTCAATAAAAGTAACAAACCATCTTTTCCCACTATGAGTCCTAATTTTAGAAGCACCCCAAACATCACTATGAATTAAATAAAACGGTTTGGAAGCTTTGTAAGGTTTAGGTAAATACGTGGAACGATGATTTTTTGCTAAAATGCAACTTTCACAATGAAATGAGGAGCAATCAAACCCCTTAAATAAATGTGGAAATAAATGTTTGAGATAAGGAAAACTAGGATGCCCTAACCTAAGATGCCAAAGCATAATTTTTTCTTTACCAGAAAGAGAACTCATACTACTGAAACCCTGAGTTACTTTATTACTGAAAGAACCTTCATCAAAGTAGTAAAGGCCATCAAGCATCCTAGCACTCCCAATCATCTTCTCCGATTTTTGGTCCTGAAGAATACAATGAGATTCAAAGAATATAACACGACAACTAGAATCTCTAGAAAGTTTGCTGACAAATAAGAGATTACAGGTTAATTTCGGAACATGTAAGACAGACTGTAAAGAAATATGTTCAGTCAATTTAATAGTTCCTTTTCCTGCAACGGAAGAAAAACTGCCATCTGCAATTCGAATTTTTTCATTAGAATAAGAAGGAGAATATGAGTTAAAAAAGTGAGAGGTACTAGTCATATGGTCAGAAGCTCCGGAATCAATGATCCACGGAGAAGAAGTGCCACAAGAGAAGGCTTGAGGATAATTCCCTGTTTGTGCCACTGAAACACAAGAATTATTAGATGATAAATTGGTTGGTAGCAATTTTAGGATTTGATGAACTTGCTCCTTGACATGTTATCTAAAAATGAGTAAATGAGAAATAATAAAATATAAACCAAACCAAACAAACCAAAGTTGAACCAGACTAAGTAAATAATCAATTGAACCAGATTGTTCAACAAACCAGATTGAACTGAACCAGATTGAACCAACCAGCGAACCAACCCAAAAAGTTTACTGCTATCGGGAAGCTCACACAAGCCCAAAACAACTTCACCTGCGAACACGAGAACTCAGATCGGAAGAAGGATGCGCCGTTTGCAGTCGACGGCAAGGGTTCCGGTCGGCGGCGAGGGTTCTGATCAGGTGGTTGCCAGCGAGGGTGCGATGTGTATGCAAAGGGAACCAGAGAGAACAATGGTGTGTTGAGAATCGACTGGGAGAGAGAATGTGGCGCTGGATTGATTGACAGCGGTGACTTGCAGCGGCGAGTTTTCACGAGGTCGTGGGTCGCGTTTGCAAGGTCGCTGGTCGCGTGGGTCGCAGCTGTTTTCTCACGGGTCTCCAGATCACGACGTAACCGATGGAAAGGTTTGGGTAAACGACGGCGGCGTCTGAGGTGGTCGACGGCGGCGTCTGAGATGGTCGACGGAGGCGCCTGAGGTAGTCGACGGAGGCGGCGGCGGCGTCTGAGGTGGTCGACAGAGGTGATGTTGGGTTGAAAGTTAGGGTTAGGTTTGGGTATTTTTAAGGTTATAGGGAAATGTATGGGTCAAAGCAAAAGTACAAGACCGCCGATGTCGGAAGTAGGATGCACCAATCAAGAATGGCGGCTAGGGTTCCGACGGCGGCGGCGGCTAGGGTTTCAAGAAAAGTATGGTGGCTAGGGTTTAAACCTGCTCTGATACCATCTTAAATTTGAGAGTTTAAATCTAATTCTCATATATAGATATGTGCAATATAGGTCCTCTTATATAGGAGAAAGACCTATTACAAATATGGAAAGGAATAAAAGCCATAAATACCAAATATTTTACAATAAAGATTACACACAAATATTAGAAATTCCAACAAGTCTCATTAGCTATAAGAGCCTAATCAAGAATTTGTCTCCCTGAGATGAACAGGAATGACTATGCATAGATCACCCCTCTTTATGTGGTTCGTTCTAGTGCACCCTGGGCCTCAAAGATTGTCGAGTGGATAACTCTTTTCAGTCTGTTGGCTAGAACTTTAGCAATAATCTTATAAACACTCGTAACAAGACTGATAGGTCTAAAGTCCTTGGCTCTAACCACCTTATCCTTCTTAGGGATCAGACACACAAAGGTCTCGTTTAGAGCCCAAAATACTTCTTTTGTAGAACTCCCTAAACACTCGGAACAAATCCCCCTTGATAATATCTCAATTCTCCTAAAAGAAACCCATAGAGAATCCATCACGACTTGGGGACTTGCTCCTATCACAGTCAAAAATCACTCTCCTAATTTCCTCCAAAGAAAAGGAGGAATCCAACTCCCTCTTGTCAACCTCTGAAATAGGGCTCCACTCCAATCCTTCCCCCTCGGCCACACCTCTGGGCAATACAGATTGGTAGACAAAATTATTGGTTTTCCCATGCTTATTGTAAATTCTAGTCGTGTATTAGTTGGCCATATTTATGCTTATAATTGTGTTATTTATCTCAAGTAATTTTTTAGAGTCTTCTAATTTAAAGATAATAATAATAATAATAATAATAATTTTAAAAAAAAAAAAATCCTAGTTTCTACAAATGCAAACAATTAATTAAAAAAAAAAAGGAACAATTGTCCCAGGTATAATACATGTGCAGAGACCATTTGACCGATGATTTAAAGCATTGGTTAAATTAGAAGTGGATGGTAACAGTCGGCCATCGAGGATGCCCTCCCCATCCCCAACCCATTTGCCAATTTGTAGAAATAAGAGTAGGGATCAAGGAATCATCGCAAATAAAACTCACAGCTCTCCACCCGGCCCTTAGGTTGTTTCTCCTTTTTGTGATTAATACATATCTATTGATGTTTCTTATCAAAAAAAAAATAAAACTCACAGCTCAATATTTATGTTTAATTATTATTTTTAAATTCAAATATCAATAAATATATTTAAATTATATACTTTTATATGAAAAAATGACATCCATATTATTTACTAATTTAAATAATTAGAATTTAAAATATCTAATATTTTTATAAACTATTTAATGGAAATGCTAATAAATATTTTTTCTTATTGAGAAAAAATCAAGGAATGAGTGTACTGTACTCCCTGTTCCTATCCCTTGAAAAAAAAAAAAAAGGGGAAAATTTTTCCTCCCTCCCCAACCCTAACCTTATCCTAAATAGGGATTCCCCACCCCATGTGGGGTAGAACTCCACAGAGAATTTTGTTGCCATCCCTATTATATGAAATTTTTTAAGAAATGAAATTTAACAACGCAGTGATATGAGGGGTGGAGACATTCAATATAAGCAAATTAGTAATCAAAAGTTCCACGGCAGATGGAATCCAAGAACATGGAAAAAGGATGGAAAACCTGAAAGGTCTCTTTAATCAACGAATATTCCAATACATCCTCTAGCTCAACAGCAGATGAGATTCTTCGCCTCACACCATCAATTCGTGTAAGAAACAAATCCAAGTACTACAACAAGGTCAAATATGCAAAATCATCAAAATGAAATGAAATTTAAAAATCTTAATTCTCATTTGTGAATTCATCTCAGGCAGAACTTTTTTGAGAATGCTAATTTTAATTTGACTTGAGAATGCTAATTAATATAGTGACATATGTTTGGGATCCTTTTGTGTTGTATTTTATATTTTATTTATTCAATGCAATCATCTCTTATCAAATAAAAGATAATAATAATAAAGTTCTCATCCTCCTACAACTACAAGCTCATTCTCTTGAGAAAGTACTGCAGACCTACTATATAGGAACTAGTATAGATTGCATTACGACAACAAGAATAATTAGGCATATATCCAAAAAAAAAAATACTTCATACCTCGTCCAAGGTTGAGAATGAGCACTGTACGGATTTCTCAAAGACCTGTATAGTGCATCAAGAAAAATAATTCTGATCTCAAATCGAGTAGAAGTAGAAGTTACTATATTATCAGTACGTCTCTCTGTACACAAACAGAAAATAGAAAAAATAAATAAACAAAAATAAGGTACAAGGTTCAGCGATAAGATGCCATCCATCTAATCACTACAAATTCATTTATGATGGAAAACACTTCCATTATGAAATATAGTGCAATGACCCAAAAATATTGGTGACGTGTTATTAAATTATTTATTCAATTAACTTTGGGTAGTTAAATTTAGGGCAATTTGCAAAAACCACCCCTCAAGAATGGTAGTTGTAACAATTACACCCTAAACTTTCAAGTGTAAAAATTAAACCCTCAATCTTTCAAAATTGTAAAAATTAGACCCTAAACTTTCAAGTGTAAAAATTAAACCATTAAACTAGGGTAGAGGTAAAATTTACTCTATTTCTCTCTTATATTTCCTCTTCTCTAAATTTAATATCTACTACATATTGTATTAATATGATTACATGTACAAATACTAAACATGGAAAAATAAAAGGAATAAGATAGAAACCAAATTCTCAGAAGCCCAAGAAAAACAAAAGTCCAAAACTAACTACAAAAAGAGACTCAAATCCAAAAGAACAAAACCAAGACCACAATTACAAAAAGGTCTAGTGACTAACGCCCACAAAGAAGTATTAAACCTAACAACATCCCAAATTTCCTCACGGCTCACCTGACTTCTCTTTATCTCTAAAGATCCTATCATTCCTCCGAAGCCAAATACCCCAAAATACAGTAAAGAAGCAAGCTTGCTACTTTGCCTCTTCCTAAAAGGAGGATGTAAGAGCACCTCCTCCATTAGACCTCTCTCGTCTTTGTTACGCGTCCCACTACACCAAAAGAACTCCTCCAATGATTCCAAAGGTAGTTAGCAAACTGACACTCCAACAACAAATGAAACAAATCCTCCCCATGCCTTCTGGAAAGAATGCACTGTTGTGGGTATAAGACTAAGAAAGAATCTCTTTGAACATAGTCTAGAGTGTTAACCCTCCCAAGTAAGACTTGCCAAGCAAAAAGCTTCACCTTCTTAGGAATTTTAACCTTCCAAAGTAAAGCAAAAGCAGAAGCCTCGAGAGCAACAAGGGAGGCGAAAGGAAGGACAAAGAATGAAAATAAGAATGACAAGAGAATCCCCTAGCCAGATCAAGGGTCCAAACCCTGACATCCTCCTCCCAAGATAAATAAACTAATCTCAAATAATATAAAGAGGCTCGCCACATCAATCGCCTCTCTATCAACAAGGGGAAAACGAAAACCAAGAGAGATCGAAAAGGCAAAGTCTGAAAACGGAAACACTGAGACCACCGAATACAACCCCCCACCGACAAGTAGAGACAAGGGAACAAGATGCATAACGGTTTATCGCCCACCCAAAGGTCTCCCCAAAAATAAATATTGAATTTCTTCTCGTTGCTCTCAATTACTTTTCTAATAAAAGTAAGCAAATTTCTAGAGCTTAAGCAAAACCGATGTCAACAGCCTTAAATAAATAAATTTCGGCAAAGACCAATTAAGGAAGATTTGCTTGTAACAATATGTAAATAATCATTTTGTCAAATGAAATCAGACTAAACAATACTTAACAAAACTGCTCCAGAGAAAGGATGTGGTTGTCAATGCTTACCGAAGCAATTTCGCCCTCAGAAGCGCGAGCACGTTCCAGAGCAAGCAAATACCGGACCCAAAGATCACCTATCCATGGACAATTCCTAGTTGCCCTGGAGTAAACGTTCCTCACAATATTGCCCACCTGAAAACCCAAACCTCATGTATAATTATATCTTAAGATATATCCATAATTCATAGGAAACTGGAAGGGAGAAACCTTCAAAGTTTTGTCCATGTAATGGGTATAATCAAGCCAAAGATCAACCGACACTGGAAAATCAGCAACTGCACGCTCAAACAGGATTTGGACCCTTGCTGGATCTCCAGCAGATTGTTCAAATTTCAGGTAAATCTGCATGGGAAAAAAATTAAATAAATCTATTCAGAACTGGCCAGGCGAAGCTTTTATGATGAATTGATCTCCAAAATCCAGAAAAGTCTGCTAGGCATAATAAAATGTAAATGCAACATACGATGTACTGGTGAAGCCTTTCAGTATCAGTTAAATCCTGTTTGGATATTTGTTCTTCCAATTGAACACGGGCATTATACATATCCAATGCTCTTTGATAAGCTGAGGCAACTTGAGAAGGAACCCCATCCGAGTCATTAGATTTCACATCAAGAATGCAACCTTGTTTCACTTCCATCTCCCATGCCTTATAGGCCTCAAGTGTTGAATTCATGTTAGATAGAGGAAGTGACAATTGTCGATGGAAAATGCTCCGTATTAGCTGGACTTGTTTTTCCTTCGCCTAAAGAAAAAAAGTATGCAGCTCTAACAGTGAGTACAACTTCTATCCAAGTTACAATTATTTTCATTGATCATCCACAGAAAAAAAAAAGAAAAATATTTACGAAAAATATTAGAAATTTGCCATACATGAGCTACTAGCCTTAATGTATTCACCGAACAAGGATCAGCAAAAGGATGTGCTCCATTGTTTCTTTTTTTAATAAAGAACCGTACTTCCATTGAGAAAAAATGAAAGAATACATGAGCATACAAAAAAAAGCCCCCTAAAGGGAACCCCAATTATAGTAAGGGGCTCCAATCAAGTAAAAACAATGCCAACAGAGTAATTAAAAAAAAAAGAACCTCGTCACCGACACCCAAAGAGAAATATAGTATCTAGCCAAGGCCCACACTTCTCTATGATCCCTCTCAAACTCTCTAAAAGTTTTATTGTTTCTCTCCCCCCATAATGCCCAAGTAATAGCCTAGACCCACACTTCTCTATGCACTCCATTGTCTTGATTTTTGGTTGTTTTTACTGTTTCCACTTGGAGTGCTCATACAAGACTTTTTTTTTCTGTAAAACAATTTCATTGATTAAATGAAATATATAACAGGGTAGAACCCATTCAAAGAGATTATAAAAAACTCCTCCAATTGGATAGAAGAGAATTTAGACTATAATTGCGGAAAGGAAAAACATTTTTAAACCAATAAGATGGAATTAAGCAATTCCTGTGGAGATCTTTCCTTGCTTTGAAAGATCCTAGAGTTCCTTTCAGTTTTACGAAACTTCTTTGTAATGAAAAGTCTTGTTACTGCTCCTATAGATAAATAAATAAATATATAAATTATACAGGGAAAGGCCAAAAGATTTCTACGTAGAAAGTTAATGACCATTAATTTCAATAGTGATTGAAATGCATTACAAACAAGGGAAAGAGAGGTGGGTAAGTTGATGCACTCTCCAGGACCTGTGCTAACAGCCGATATCTTTTTCTTTCTTTTTCATCTGAGCATATTGCTAACAACCATCTCAGTTACGAAAATGAACAACCAATGAAAAACCTTCAACTGGTTTATGGTTTCATAGGCTTCACGTTGAAATTGGCCAGCCCAGTTTCTTATGTTCATTTGCTGCAGAGTGCTGGTATAAGCTCCTTAAAACCTTCAATCTATCGTGGGTACTTCCATGAACACAGCTCCAATGGCTTGTTCCAGATTATCTATGGAACCTACTACATTGGTCTATCCAAAATTTTATGGTTCATTGCAGTGGCAGCTCTCCTATGGAAACTAATGAATGAAATAAATATGAGAACTTTTCAAGGGAAAGAAACTTCTAGCAATGGCCTTTGGGATTTGTCAAGTTTCACTCTTCATCTTAGCTTTTCGCATATTTATGCCAATTGGGTGTCCTGTTTGTAATCCCCTTGGCCTTCAAGGATATCTCTCCTCCTCGTTGGTACAGCCCAATTATCTTTATTAATATATGTCTCTTTTCTTATAATAATTATAAAAAGAAAAAACCATAATAATTTCATAGATAATAAAAAACTACAAAAAAGGAGGAAATTTTAAACCCACGCCAAGGAAGATTTAAAATAAAAAGCTCTTCCAATGAGCATAATGACATCAAAACTATAGTTGCTGAAAGGTACATAAAATCTATGAGATAGCAACAAAGACATGTTGTATAGAAAATTGACAAAAAAAAACGTCTTTAATCTTCTAAAGTTATACTTCCTTTACAAGCCTACATCGTTTGCCAAGATGTGGATGAGAGACTAGACAGTGAAGAATCCAAAAGCTTTCAAAAGCCAATGTCTTATTGAGGCAATTTATGAGATGGACCATAGACAGCAATTCAATTAAGGACGCTCATTCTTGAATTTCATTATCCATGAGGAGTCTCCTAAAGTCAAGATTCTTGGTAAATAGAAAAGGTGTATGCCCAAATAAAAGTCTAAACTAATTGTTTTGACAGCTTGATTTCGTGCCTCAAGACAATCGAAAAATTACGTTGTAGATGTCCTTCAATGCCCTAAATCCTTCTCGATACTCTCTTTTCCTAGGAGCATCCAAAGGAATGGACCATCCATTCTTCCACAGTTCCTTTAGTAAGAAGATTTAGGTTTCTCTTTTACAAATTTTTGGATTGTCTTGAGTCCCTCATCAAATCTATCTTAAGTCGAATCCTCACGCACTTTCTTTATATGTTTAAGGTCCCTCTTGTTATTAGCAAGAATTTGGAGAGGATTATGAGAGACTCATTGTGGGAACGGATTGATGGGGGTGGTGTCTCACTTAGTTGGGAAGTAATATCTAGATCGTCGGACCTAGGGCTGGGGTATTGGTAACTTGAGGCAACATAATGAAGCCTTGTTGACTAAATGGTTGGTTTGTTGTGGCATAGCATTATTGAAAGTATGATCATTCTTTTGAGTGGGCTTTAAGTTGGGGGACAAGAGGTGCATTCATAACTCCTTGGAATGTAAGCACGTTTGCACCTTCTCTCTTGGACTAATGGGTCCAATACTTATTTATGGGAGAACATATGGTTGGGCGATAGTCCTGAGATGAGAATTCTGAAAAATCCTTTGGTTTCTTTCCATCCACAATTCTAATAGCAAAGCTTTGACAACATTGTACCATAAAAGTTTAGAGTTGGGTGCCAAAGATGGCCCAATTAAAATAGAACTAACATTGTCCTTGAAAGTGTTGGAGAAAGCCTAATGACGACTGAAAAAAGAGAAAATCTTGAATCAACAAAACCGAGAATAAGAACATTCAAAGAAAATATGGTTCAAAGAATCCCTGGCCAAGTAACATAAGACACAAACGAATGGCATAAGACAGTGAGAAGAAAGCAACCTTTGTAAAATCTCTTAATAGTTTAGGGAACCATTAAGCATGATCCACAAAAGAATATTAATTCTTTTTGGGCGATAGTCCTTTTTGTTATAGGTTTCCTGGTCTATATCATTTATCATCTATGAGGTTGTGTCATGTGCCTCCATTATTCCTTCTCAAGGTAACCCCCTGGTTTCTTTTGGTTTCCTATCATTCTTTGTTCAATTGGGAGTTTGTGGCCCTCCTTTCTTTGTTAAGTGATGTAGGGATTCTCATTTCTGAGTTCCTGATTCTTTCTCTATGTATCCCACTTTTTCTTCGTTGTGGATGGTTAAAATTCCAAAGAATATCAAATTATATCAAATTCTTTGTTTGGTAGGTTCTACTTGGGAGGGCAAACACTCTACATAACATAGAATTTGTTGTCCCGCAGACCAATGATCCACTGTGGGTGAAGAAATAAATTGACTTACAATGCTTACTGAATAAGCTATATCTAGTTGTGTCATTGTAAGATAATTCAACTTTCCAACCAATCTTCTATATCTCTCGAGATCATCAAATGGCTCTCCATCTTTTGCAAGTTTTAAATTAGGCATCATCGATATACTACAAGGCTTGGCTCCCAATTTTCCCATCTCAGATAGCAAATCAAGCACATATTTCCTTTGGGCCATAAAGATACCCTTCTTGCTTCTCATTACTTCAATACCCAAGAAATACTTCAATGTTCCCAAGTCTTTAATATGAAACTGACTTTGGAGGAAAGTTTTGAGAGATAAAATGTTTGATGTATCATCTCCAGTAATAACAATATCATCAACATATAGGACAAGTAGAATAATACCACTCTTAGTTCGTCGGTAGAAGACAGAGTGATCCGACTTGCTTTTCTTCATTCCAAACTACTCAAGTCCTGACTAAACTTTCCAAACCATGCTTGTGGACTTTGTTTCAACCCATACAAAGATTTGCGAAAGCGACACACTTTACCATTCTCCCCCTAAGCAACAAACGTGGTTGCTCCATATAAACTTCCTCTTGAAGATCACCATGTAGAAAGGCGTTTTTAATGTCAAGTTGATGCAGAGGCCAACATTGAGAAGCAACCATGGAAATGAATAACCTGACAGAAGTTAATTTAGCAACGGGAGAAAAGGTATCAAAATAATCAACCTCATATGTCTGAGCATAGCCTTTGGAACAAGACATGCTTTCAATCGAGCAACTGAACCATCAGGATTGACCTTAATTGCAAACACTCATTTACACCCATGGATTTCTTTCCTGTAGGACGAGATACTAAATCCCATGTATTATTATCATCTAAGGCATTCATCTCTTCTATCATCGCATTGCGCCAACTAGGATGAGACAAGGCTTCATGAACCGTTTTAGGAAAAAATCATCATCCTCTTCCTGACTCGTACTAGGCAAAGATGATTAAAAGGCGTGTCCTCAAAGAAAGTAACACCACGAGATACAAGGAACCTATTCGAACTAGGGCAATAGCATCTGTAACCTTTTTTAACACGAGAATAGCCTAAGAAAATGCACTTCAAAGATTTGGGATCTAATTTTGTCAAATTAGGATGAATATCCCTAACAAAACAAGTATAACCAAATATTTTCGATTTAGTAGGAAACAACGGTTTTGTTGGGAATAGAACATGATAAGGAATCTGACCTTTAAGAACAGAGGAAGGCATGCGATTAATCAAGAAGCATGTCGTGGAGATTGCATCAACCCAAAACTGCTCTGGAACACTCATTTGAAAGGATAATGCTCTTGCAGTTTCAAGGAGATGCCTATTCTTTCGTTCAGCAACTCCATTTTGGGAAGGAGTATCAGCACAAGATGATTGATGAATAATTCCATGCTTACATAGGTACAACCTAAGTGCTTCAGAAAAGTACTCACCAGCATTGTTGCTTCTCAAAATTTTAAGGGAACATTAAACTGAGTTCGAATTCTAGCATGAAAATTACAAAAGTGAGAAAGTAACTCAAAACAACTCTTCATAAAATATAACCAAGTCATATGAGAGTAATCATCAACAAAGGTAACAAAATAGCAAAATCTAGTTTTGGAAACAACTGGACAAGGACCCCAAATATCGAAATGAACTAATTCGAAAGGCGTACTTGCTCGATTATCAATTCTAGGGCTTGAACTAAGACGATGAAATTTGGCAAACTGGCATGAGTCACAATTTAATGAAGACAAGATATGAAATTGAGGACAAAGCTTTCTTAGTACTGAAAGAGATGGATGACCTAGATGACAATGAGCTTCAATAGGAGAAACAACTCCAGAACAGGCAACTTTAGGCACTTGATGATCAAAAATATAAAGTCCTCCAAATTCAAGTCCTTTACCAATAATCTTCTTTGTCACAAGCTTGAAACAAGCAATAGCCAGGATAAAATGAAACACAACAATTGAGGTCACGAGTGAGTTTACTAATCAAGATCAAATTAAAGGAAAGTTGAGGTAAATGAAGAACTGATGACAAAGAAAGAGATGGGATTAGATTTACTGTATTAGATCCAATAACAGATGATGTTGATCCATCTGCCAAAGTAAACGATAGCAAGGAATGCAAATGAAGAAAGAGTGGAAAACAAATTGGGATTACCTGTCATATGGTCGGTAGCACCAGAGTCTATGACCCATTTGGTAGAGGAGGAAAGAAGACAATGATTCATGTTACCTTACCTAGCCATTGTTGTAATAGGGGTAAGCACAGATGATGAAGAAGATGCCTTCAATGATTTCTGGTACTGTTGAAATTTAGCAAACTCGGTTGTAGAATTAACAAATGGCTTCTTAGATGAACCATGGATGTATTGAGTCCGTAGTTGAACCACATTAGACATCACTACGAGCTCTTGTTCAGCCATAGGTCAATAACGAATGTAAAACCACAAATTTTGATTTAAAACCACGAAATCAGAGCCAAAAGACCACACAACTTCCGAAAATATGAGCTGAATGGAGTTCCTAATAAAGAACCCTAACTCTTTTCCAGAACAACTTTAAACACGAGCCAATTATGACTAGTCTACCACAAGAACAAGTCGGAAATACTCTTGATACACAAGGAACGTCAAACCACGACAACCAGAGAAAAAATTCCAGGCCTCACGAGCTTAAACAGAACAGGACTTAACAAAACCGAACCGAAACCCGAGGCAAATGCAATATGTTTTGGCAGAACTGAATAGACAGAAAGGTCAAAAATCTCAGTCCGAGACAAACCCAATTGATGGAAGGCAAAATGGGCTTCCCACGCCCCAGCGCGAGGCGGCAGAGACAAATCCTTCCGACGACGCGTGTGACTCACACACGGCTGCTTCCGAAAATCGGTGCCGATGATTCAACTCCTCTGACGGCAACGCTTCTCTTTAGGTGGGTGGTCTCGACAAATGGCCCCTCTAATGTAGTGACCCAAACTTCAAACCCTAACTTGGAAGAGAAAAACCCTAACCGCCAAAATATTTTTAAACCCTAAAGGGCAAAATATTTTTAAACCCTAAAGGGTGCTCTGATACCATGTTATTGAGATATCAAAAATGAGAGAATCACATACTCTTCTATACATTAAAGCAAAATATATATAGGGATACATAGAAGCCCTAAACTAATAATTGTAAAATTACAATAAAGGACTCAAGACAAATAAGCTACTCTATTTACATATACACTATAATAAGAAGAAAGAAGAGATTATTTTTAAAATTGATTTTGAGAAGGCCTATGACCATGTGGATTGGAACTTCCCGGATAAAATCGTGGCTAAGAAAGGTTTCGGTTATCGGTGGAGATCTTGGGTCTGGAGTTGTGTCCGCTTGGTTAAGTACTCGATTCTAGTTAACGGTTGCCCTAAAGGGAAGATCCACGCTTCTCGAGGTCTTAGGCAAGGAGACCCGTTCTCTCCTTTCCTCTTTCTCCTCGTGGTAGATGTGCTGAGTAGAATGGTCTCAAGAGGGGTGGAAGGAGGGTGGAGGGAGGTATCATGGAAGTTTTTAAGGTGGGGAATGATGGTGTTTCTTTATCTAATCTTTAGTTTGCCAATGACACTATCTTTTTCTACTCAAGGAAGGAAGAGTCTTCTCTTATTCTAAACCACATGCTCGCTTTCTTTGAGATGGTGTCGGGGCTTAAGATTAATAGGAGCAAGAGCCAGGTGGTGAGGCTAAATTGTGATTGTTCAAAGGTGGATAGGTTGGCCTCTTGGGTGGGTTGCGAGGTGGGAGAGTTACCGATGTCCTATTTAGGCCTTCCCCTAGGCAATAACCCGAGAAGTTCCTCTTTCTGGTATCTAGTGGTGGACAAGGTTAGGAAAAGGTTGGCCGCCTGGAAGAGGAATTCCTTTTCTAGAGGGGGTTGCATGACCTTGATTCGTTTTGTTTTGAGTGGGATTCCGACTTATTTTTTCTCCTTGTTTAGGGTGCCAACTGAGGTGTGTAAAAATCTAGAGAAGCTAATGAGGAATTTCTTATGGAAAAGAGGGGAGGAGGGTAAAGGTGATCATCTTGCTAGTTGGGAGATGATTGGGAAGCCGGTCCATCTCGGAGGGTTAGAGCTTGGAAATCTTAGATTGCGCAACAAAGCTTTGTTAGCTAAATGGCTATGGCGTTTTCCCCTCGAGTCTTCATCCTTATGGTATAAGATAATTGTGAGTAAATACGGCACTCACCCCTTCGAGTGGTTGTTGGGTGGGGTTAGAGGCACTTCCAGAAATCCTTGGAAAGATATTGTCATGGAGCTCCCCTCTTTCTCTGGTCTCATTCATTGTGTGGTGGGGGATAGGAAAGACACTTATTTTTTGGAGGATAGGTGGGTGGGGGATACCCCCTCTACTTGAAGATCCCCCACCTATATCATCTTTCGTCCATGAGAAATCGTTCAATTGATGATGTCTTGTTTCATTCAAGGAGCTCCCCTTCGCCTTTGTTTGGGTTCCGATGTGCTTTGTCCAATAGGGAAGCGATGGAAGTCACGACTATTCTCTTTTTGATTGAAGAGTTTGAGTTTAGGTTGGGGAAAAGAGATAGTTGTTGTTGGAGCCTCAAGCCTTCTGAGGGGTTCTTGTGTAAATCTTTCTTTTATTCGTTGTTGGATCCCTCTCCCCATAGTGATACTATTTTTTCTATTTTTTTGAAGGTGAAAGTTCCAAAAAAGATAAGATTTTTTATTTGGCAAATTATCCATAGGAGAGTTAATACCTTCGACCAACTCTTGAGAAGGTAGAATCCTTTGATGGGCCCATTTTGTTGCATTCTTTGTCGGAAGGCAGAGGAAGACTTGGATCACTTATTCTGGGGTTGTGACTTTGCTCGTCATGTTTGGGCTTGTTTCTTTGATTCGTTTGGCTTGCAGTTGGGGAGTTTTGTTGATGTAGCCGAATATTGGCTTTAAGATTCATTTGTTAGTTTCTATCTTTTCAGCCATGTGTTTGGCATGTGCCTCCTAGTTAGTTAGTTAGGCTTAACCGCCTCTTGTATAGTCTATTTAAAGGCTCATAGCCTTTAGTTTTGATCATCAAATATTCTTGAGGTTATTCATACTTTCGGCTCCATCATTTGTGGAGCTCAGAGAGTTGATCGAGGAGTTCCCCCATCCGATGTTCAGTGATAGAGGAAGATTTTTGTGGCAGGTTGGAATGTGTGCGTTAATATGGAATTTGTGGGGGGAGAGGAATAACAAAGTGTTTAAGGGGTTGGATAGGAGCCCGAGTGATATTTGGTACCTTTCCAGGCTCCACGTATCTCTTTGGGCCTCTGTTTCAAAATTATTTTATAATTATCCGATAGGTTTGATTTTGCTTGATTGGGGTCCCTACATCTAGGGGGAGCCTCTTTTGGTGGGCTTGTGTTTTTGTATGCCCCTGTAATTCTTTCATTCATTCTCAATGAAAGTTGGTCTTTTATCAAAAAAAAATAAAAAAAATGATCACCCCTACCTCACCTTGGGGGGGGGGGGGGGGTCCTAGACCATCAACAGGCTCAATCCCATAGATGTTGGCAATCAGCATTTTTCATGCCCCATCCTCCTGTGTGAATCTCCAAGGCCATTAAAGAAGAGTGTTATTCCTTTGTGTGAAAGAGTCGACGTCGAGGCCCACATACTACAGGGTAACGAAGTCCAATTCCATTTCACCATATGACAACCTAGGTGCAAAGCACCATCACTTCAAATAAAGGGGGTGTTTGGAGCAAGGAGTTGAATTATGAAACCTGGAGTTGTTTTGTCTTAGAAGTTGGAGTAGGAGTTAATAAGTCTGTGGGACCACAATAAAGTGTTGGAATAGGAGTTGATAAGTTTTTGGGGCCCACAATAGAGTGTTGTAATTGGTTAATAAATTTGTGGGTCCCACAATAGGATGTTGTACGTCTTTGAGCCAAACAAGGAGTTGGGTGGAGCCCAAACACCCACAAAGTGTTTCACCAACTTCCCCATGGTTTGATGACTACCAAAGATGATTTAAGTAGAAAAGAATAACATAAAAGAAAATATTAAGAACTGATTAAGCAAGCATTAAACAACCCACTCTTGATAAAAGAAGATTCCTCCATTTATGAAAATCCTATGAATTTATCCACCCTCCATCCCCATAAAGAAACAAACCAATAATTACCATTGAGTGGGAAACCAAGATAGGAGAAGGGACGCCCTTCTACTCTGCACCCAAGGTTGGAGGCATGACCAACCACCTCGTCGTTGATATCAATGCCTACAAAGGGACATTTTAGCAAGGTTAAGAGCTAAGCCTAACCTAGGAGAAAAGGAGACAAAATCAACCACTGTCTATTTCGATCCCCCTCAACGTCTGAGCAAAGAAATGAGAGTTCCATCTTCATACTAGAGGTGGGTAATCTCCACCGTCTAGTCCCCCAATACAAAACTGCTCAAGGTCCTTTCATGACAAAAGTGGATCATACAACTGAGAGAATCCACCAAAATTATAAAGAGAAATGGAGAGAGTGTGTCTCCTCGTCTTAGGCCTCTTTAGCAAAGGATTTGCCTTTGCGCCTATCGTTAAGATTCAAGAATCACTAGAAAATCAATGAAGAAATGCAATTCCATATCCATCCTCTCCATATTTTCCCTTTAACTCAAAGATAGCATCAAGATAAGACCAATCCACTTTGTCGGGCCTTAAATCCAGTTTCAATTTCCAGCAAAAACCCTTCATTCCTTTCAGCCCTCCATTCCCTCATTGCTTCAAAAGAAACTAGAATAGCATCTAAATTTAGTTTCCCTTCTACAAAAGCCGCCAAGAAATCATCAATAATGTGAGAAACCACCCTTGTAGTCCTTCAACCAACAATCTAGCTATGACTTTGTTAGCTCACAACTTCTATAAAACGAGGCAAATATAGGTCTCATCGATGTAATTATTAATGATCCCATTTCCAAAATAAACTTGGAACACCTCTACTAAGTTTGCTTTCAAAGTGTTCCAAATTTTTTTAAAAAAAACACGTTGGACATCCTATCTGGACCTAGCAACTTCAAATTTCCCACTTTGACAACTTCCTTGAATATCTTCTTCTTCAAGAAGATTCTATTTTGTAATTTTAGTTAGTAGAACTTTTCTGAAATCAATGAAAAGATTGATTCTTGTTTCAAACATCTTTTCAAAATTTATAACTAGTTGCCGATGAATCTATTTGAAATTTTCTATGCCCCAGGTCATTTTTAAGCATCATTGTATTTGAAATGCTATATATAATTACTTTTACAGTACCAAATTTAAATTCATTTAGAGAATTCAAATCTCAATTCCATATATTCCACAAAATGTAGCATATGACACATATATATAGCTCTGAGCCATATAACTAAGTTACATCGTAAATGAGACCTCGTAGAAGATGACCATAAACATACAAAAAATAGGAAATAGGTTTTGACCTGAGTATCAGTTTCTTCAATGCTCTGATATATGGTTTTCTCAAATTCTCTATATGCTTCCCATAATTTTTCAGCCTCAGTAAAATGCAAACCAGCAGCTGTGAGAGCACGTTCAAATAAATCTCTAGCCTTTTTAACTCCAGAAGTTGCACGATCTTGCACCAATGGATCATATTCTTGAACGAAATTTAGGTAGTCACACCAAAGAGAAACCGACTGCATAACATAGTGAAAAGTTAACTATCTCACGTGATCGTGAGCTACAAAACAAAATCTAAAACATCGTGACACCCTCTACAACTTCAAATTTCATCTTCCTCAATAAAAGATAATTACAAAGCAAACCATTTTCCTAAAACTTGAAGAGGATTTGTTTTATGCATTAAAAGTAGAAACTCGTGCAGAAAGATGAATTTCATAGCCAACCATCATTATTTTCAAAGCAAATAAGTAATCGTCAAAAAGTAAAAATAACAGTTAGAACTTAAAAGCCCAAGATACAATTTGTTAAATTCGACAATATATGAAACTTACTGATTTATAATATGGGGTTTCAGATGCGTGTAGGAAGAAAAGGAAATATGTGGTGAAACAATTGGCTTGCAGTAGATGTAAAACTGGTAATATGCTAACATTCTTTAGTCTATCTAACATGTAACATGCCTCGTAAAACCAAGAGCTAGTCTCCAAATGACACGGCAATACAAACCAGATAATCAAACACCCCTCGTTCATATAGCCTTTCAATTGCAGCAAGAGCCTCTGGTCTGCAAAGGCAACATGCAAAAAGAGAGCCAAATTAATCAATGTTAAATAACCAACTATTAGCAAGAGAAGGATTAACAGAAATCAAAACCCTTCGACCTTTTCCATGAAGTTTCAAAAGACAATTAAATAAGGCTGAAGTTTCAAGAGCTTGTTAGTAGTTTGAAATCGACAGTTCTCTAATGAATTTAGGGAGCAACAGTGTAACAACTTCAGAAACTTTTGCACCACTCGAAAGAGAAATAACGGACATCTAAAAAGGTATAAATCGACGAGATTACCCAGTACTGATAGATGCTTCGTCCTTAGCCCATTCCTGCCACATTGGAGGGGTCAAAGGGAATATCTCACTCATCGCTTCCCTTGCTTTCCTCAGGTTGTCAATGTCACCAATTTTCCTCAAAAGCTTAATATACTGAAGAAATGGCCATGTGCAAGTATCAAGATCAAGTAACGAGTTCGCTAAAAGCAATGAAGAAAGAAGAGAAAAATTACTTGGACATGAGCATCATAGTAGGAAGGGTTGGTGGAGAGCTCAGATTGAAGGGTCTGGAGTTGTAGCTTTTGGTCGGATTCGTCGTCTTCAGAACCGGAATCAGAGGAAGAAGAATCGGAGGCGGGGGAGGTGGGGTTCTGAGGAAGGTCGGGCATTAGTTCATCTCCATTAACCGTATTTCCTTCGTCTGAAATGGTTGGAAGTGGAACTTCGGCGTTGGATTCTATGGTTTTGTCCATGGCGTCGGAACTAGAGAGGGAAAGTAGCAGCAGTGTATGCTCTTGCCAAGAACCGGACGAACACTACCTCTACCTCCGCCGTACCAGGTTTTGAAATAAAAGAAATTTTCTTAAATTACAAATTTGTTCTTCAATTTAACCCTCCAAAAATGTTTTGTTTAGATGGTAATAAACAAAAAAAGAAAAAAGTTGTTTAATTTTGATTTATTGATAGAAAATTAAAGGTAAAAATACACTTTTGGTCCCTGAGGTTTGGGTTAAGTTACACTTTGGTACCTGAGTTTTCAAACTCAACAAAAATACCGTGAGTTTTGAGATAAGAAGCACTTTGGTCCCTGTCATCCAATTTTCCAACGGTTTGCTGACGTGGCACTATTTTTTTATTAAAAAATTATTTTTGAATTTTTCAAAATAAAATAATAATAAATTAATTAAAAATATTGTTTTTTAATTATTTATTTTCTCTTTCATCCTTTTATTCATCTTCTCCAACATTTCTTCTTCAAACTCTTCCTTCCATGACTCACTCACCGGCTGCCGTCGACCGCCGCTCGTCACTCACCGGCCGTCGTCGACCGCCGCTCGTCACTCACCGACCGTCGTCGACCGCCGCTCACCGACGACCGGCGACCAATTTTTTTTTCCTCTTCTCTTCTTCTCTTTTCTTCCTTCTCCAACTTTTTCTTTAAAAAACCACGAAACGGAGGGACGTCTCCTTCTCCTCCAAAAATCGTCCAGATCTGCATCCAACGCCAGGAAATCAACTCTCCCGCCGTTCACGAACCGAGATCTGAAGCAGTAGCAGTTCCTGACGAAGATCTGAAACCATTCGCCTGAAGTCGTGTCGGAATCTTTGTTCGTGACCAAGATCTAGTTTTCAGACTTACAGCGAGCAGGGCTTCGAGTGGCATGGATCGTTCGGAGCTCGCCGGGGATCGTTCAAAGCTTGTCGTGGACGACGACGGGAGTTCCAGACCTCACCAAATCGACCTTGTCGTCGCCGTGGACGAAGCTCGCCAAATCGACCTCACCATCGTTGTGGACGAAGCTCGCCAAATCGACCTCGCTGTCGCCGTGGACGAAGTCACCAAATCGACCTCGCGCGTCGATCTGCTCACAAACCCAAATCTGGGTATTTAGTTTTTTTTTTTTAAAAAAAAGCTAATAAACAAAAAGAAAAGAAGAATGAAAGGAAATGAAAGAAGGAGAATAAGAAAAGAAATGAAGGAAGAAGAAGGGAAAAAAAAACCACCGTGGTCAGCGACGGTAGCCGGAGCTGCCGCCGGCAGTTACAGGGATGGTGGATGGTGGTGGTAGGTGGGTGAAAAAGAAGAAAGGGGTAGAGAAAGAGTTTTTAATGAAATAATATTATTTTAATAATATTTTATTATTTTTAATATATTTATATTTAAAAAATAAATAAATAAAAAATAAAATATATATATAGTGTCACGTCAGCACTCCGTTAGGATTTAACGGCAAATTAGACGGCAGGGACCAAATTGCTACTTATCTCAAAGCTCAGGGGTATTTTTGTTGAGTTTGAAAACTCAGGGACCAAAGTGTAACTTAACTCAAACCTCAGGGACCAAAAGTGTATTTTTCCCAAAATTAAACCATGATAGAGTTAAATAAGTATTTTTTTTTTCTATATCAGGCAAAATTCGATAGTTTTAGATGGAAATTAAAAATAAAAATTTAAATAATAATAATAATAATAAATAAATAAATAAAAACATCCTTTTTCTTGCGATAACAAACAAACAGAATATTTTTTTTTTTGAAAAATAACAGAATTTATTTGAAATATGTTATAATTTAAAATTCCTAGGTAATGTTTGAGGCAACGAGGTGGAGTTGTGAAGTCTGACAAGTGCAAAGTTGTTAAGTCTGAATTAGAGAGTCTGTGTTTGAGACAGAGTTGTGAAGTCTGAATTTATGTTAGCTTTTTTCAAAAAAAAATTATACATTTTTTTCAAATTGAATTAATAAAAATGTTATCTCATTAATTGTAAAATTGAGATTTTAAGTATTTTTTACCATTTTCCTTTTAAGTCACAATTTTGATTAAAATAAACATTAAAACAAAAAGTTAGATTCGTAACATTCAAATATTGTTGGAAAATAATTGTAGGAAAATGAATCATACAAAAAAGAAACTCGCTTCTCTTTTTTTAAATCATTTTAACACAAATTTATAAATGTTTCTACTAATTAACATTTTGACAATACAAATTTTATTAAAAAAAAAAAAATCATTTCATGTATACCATTATAGGCAAGAAGTCAATTTCAATAATTATCATTTTATAATTAAGAAAAAGAAAACTTTAAACATAACAAATAAAAAATAAAAAATAATATAATAATAATAATAAATTAAATAAAAAAAATCTTCCTCTCTCTCCTCCCTCCCCCATTTCATGAAAACCACCCATCTTTCTCTCTCCTCTAGTTTTCTTCCCACCACCACCACCACCCATCTTTCTCTCATCTGGTTTTCATCGTCGACAGTCGTCGTCACCTTCTATTCCCTTTTCATCGTCAATTGCCGCTTCTTTTTCTCTTCCCTCTCTCTCAATTTCTTTCTTCCTCCCCAATTTCTTTATTTCTCTTTCCATCTCTCTCGACAGGCGCTTCGTGCATGTCGATACGGGGATGAAAAAAGTGAAACATGGATTGTCAAGAAGTTAGTTAGTGACCATACATGCTCTCTAGACGTTGTATTGAATGATCATAAACAAGCAACAACCTTTGTGATTAAAGAATGTATCAAAAGCAAAATGTTCATCACTAGCAGTGAATTGAAAACTCCGAAGGATATTGTGGCGTACATTCGTTCAGAATTTGGCATTTACATTAGTTACCAAAAAAAGCATGGCGTGCCTGTGAAGTAGCTCTTAGTTTTGCTATATGCTGAAGCTAATAAATCCAGGTAATTTTTATATATACCAAAGTGTAGGGATAAAAGCCCTAGGCAGCGGAAGATTTCAGAGACCTTTCTTAAACAAAACAACGATCGGAATACCGATACGTTGATCCATTGTGGTGGTGTTCATTTGGAGAACAAAGAACGTGATTTGGAGCATAGTGCAGAGGCGATTTTCAGTCTTCAAATCATGTAAGTAATCCAAATCTAAATCGTTTAGATCGTTTCCGCTGGCAAAGGATTTTAACCCTTCAACAGTTCCTAAAGAGTGTATTTCCCTTATATTGAAAAAACTTTAATGTTAACGAAGTTCAATTTTTTTTTTTTTTTAAGATTGACATGTTTTTTGGTCTTAAGAGTGTATTACAAGAGTATGTTTGTTAACTATTAGCTTAATTGTTTAACTCATAATTAACGGCGTTTATATCCTAAACGATGAAAATATATGTTAGTTATCCTAAACGCTTCCATTAATACTACGTGTTAACTTTAACGATCAATACCTTATTTTAAATATGTACGACAGTATATCATATATAACTTATAAGATCCGTAAAATCATTTACATAAAATATAACTCATAATATGTGATATATACCCTAAACGTATTTGAAAAATCATCAAGAAAGTTTATTGTATTCAATGTCTACACACATACCTACCTTAAAGTGTCATATCTCAACCTATTAATATTACTTGTTGTAACGCTAACGAAAATTTTGACAGCATAACGACAGAACTGTAACTAACCCAAATTTTAATTACAACCTGAAAACAAGATGTGTACACTTCTATAATTTCAAATAAACATCCAACAGCTCCAAACAAACATCCCTTCAAAAGTCTCCCAACAAAATTCTATTAGATTGTTCCATATGAAATAAACACTTTCCTAATTTGAGATAAAATTAAATTAGATTGTGAACTATGATTTTCTAAACAAAAAAAAGTCTTGCAAAGATCAATACCTTATTTTAAATATATACGACAATACATCATATATAACTTATACGATCCGTAAAATCATTTACATAAAATATAACCCATAATATGTGATATATACTCTAAATGTACTTGGAAATTCAGCAAGAAAGTTTTTTTGTATTCAATGTCTACACACATTACCTACCTTAAGGAGCCATATCTCAACCTATTACTTGCTGTAACGCTAACAAAAATTTCGGCAGCATCACGACAGAACTGTAACTAACCCAAATTTTAATTACACCTTGAAAACAAGATGTGTACACTTCTATAATTTCAAATAAACATCCAGCCGCTCCAAACAAACATCCCTTCAAAAGTCTCCCAACAAAATTCTATTAGATTGTTCCATAATTTGAAATAAACACTTCCATAATTTGAGATAAAATTCAATCAGACTGTGAACTATGATTTTCTAAACAAAAAAAGCTATAGTAATCATACTATTAAAGTATATCAACTTCAAAACAGAAAAGCATTCTTCAAAACAATTCTAAACCTAAGCATCAAAGTTGAGACATAATTGAGAAGTTCAGACAACCGTAGTTTTCTTTATCTAGATCATCATCTTTCTTCTTCTTTTCTTCTGCCGATCCGAATTTTGATGTATATGTTGACCTCATGATTTTTTTATGGTTTGATTGCTCGACGTTCACTCCTCCTTGTAATTTCAGTCTTCTCAATTGCCTTTTTTGTTTCTTAAGCAAACATTTCTTTACCTTGAAACTACGTAAGAACACGAGAATATATAAAAGTTTAAAAGAATGAATTAATAACCATCTACTTATAATATGGGAAGTTGTCATACCGCGTCAATGTAAATTGTTGATGGGTCATATATGATGGCCTCCTTGTCATTCTCCTTTTTAACCTAAGCATGATTATAGATAACATATTTAATAAATATAATGAAATTAGAAATATATACAGAGTATGTTGTAGATATTCTAACCTTTCCAAGTTGAACAGCTCGCTCAATCTTTTCTACTTCTTTCAACATCCGTGTGTTAATCGATAGGTCTTCTAAATTGGCACCCATGACATTTTTTTCATTTGGGCCGCTTTTATCATTTTCTCCTCTTGCACCATGTTCATCTCCTTCAGCACCATGATCATCTCTATGATTGTCCTCTGCTCCATCTTCATGTTCATTATTCATTCTCCTCCAATAATCCCATCTCGCCCATCTGTATTGTCGCCATTTCCATCTTGACCATCGTTTTCATCTCCCCTATCAACATTTTCTTCAATTTCTGGTCCTGTACCCTTTTCCTTTATGAGTTTGAGTTCACAGTAGACACGGTCAATCTTAGCCTCCAAGACCTTAAAATTCTTCTCTATTAAATCTTCAAAATAAGTAAAACGAGAAAGGGTTGTATTAGTAACCATTACCATTTTTTCCTCCAATTTTTGGTTCAAACCTTTAGTATTTGATGGTTCTCCATATACAACTAAATCTTGAATGGTAGCTTGTTGTTTTCCTATGACATCGTCAACAGTATGCTCCTCGGTGAGTGGAAAAAATGTAAACTACATACACACAAAATAAATACAGTGTGTTTATTCGATGTGGACGAAATTTAGAGTTTACAAAATTCTAAAAAATTGACATTGTTTACCTCTTCATGTTCAAACATCTTCAATGCAAGATCTCTCCACTTTGGTTGTATGTCGATAGCCTAATTATTCATCTTTGGCAACCCTGAATCTATTTTTCGGGCGTATGCATTGTTGGAGTTGGATATTAAAGGAATACACACATATATCCACACAAGGAGCACGTATGGGAATCCAACGATTCCAGCTACCGATGTTTTTGGATTGACAATTGCATGTTTAATTGACTTTATTGTTGCTTCATATGCCAAACGACCCCAAGGATAGTTTTGAAACTGGATCTCGTCATCTACTAGCGTCAAATGTTCAATTTCTATCCCGGTACTTCTTTGTTTTCCAATAAAAAAATTGAACAGAAAGTATAATTTGGCAAGCTCGACATGTCTTTCTTTTTCACACCCCCTCCCTCAATGAAAAGTTTATGAACATCGGACCTACGAATTGGTCGATCATTTCCAAAGTACTTGTTTACAAATCTCCCATATAATTTAGCAACATCTACTTTTGGCAATTTTCCACAATTTAGCCCAGTTATAATTTCAAAGTCCTTTATTCCAAAGTTGACAACTATTCCTTCAAAATTGAACCACAACTCATCTCCTTTGGTTGGGCTACATTACCTTCTAACCAAATGGTAAAGGAGTTGACTCTGAAATCTATTGATATTAAGGTCCAAAAACTTTCCTACGTGTCTATTCCTAAATCGCTCAAGATGACTCTTCCTAAGGATTTGTTTAATTTTAGTTAGGACATCTAAACTTCCATAAATGTTAAGCTTTTGGACAGAAGACCATTTTTCTCTTAGAAGAAGAAGGGGGTGTTGAAGGAGAAATTTCGGCCAATCACAAATTGTCACGTCATTAATATAAATTAATGATAAAATAAATTTGGGACCAGTTACACATTTACACGTGTGCCTAAATTAAATTAATAGACATTAAAATTCGGAAAATCAAAGAATGCCACTTGTCTATTAGTGATCCATCAGATAACATCATCCAAGTTCAATCAGATTATGCCACGTGGCAATTGGACCCAAGCCCAAGCTCATATGAGGTCCATCAAACTCTATAAATAGAGGAGGCCACCATTCATTCAGGGGGATTCAGATTCGGAGATTCAGATCAGAGAACTCAGAGTCGAGAGAATTCTGTCAGAGTTCAGAGTCATCAGAAGTCAGAGACTCTAGAGAATTCAGAAGATCCTAGATTCAGAATTCAACCAACTCAAGACTCAGAAGGTTTGAAGACTAGAAGACTCTAAGAAGAGATCAATAAGCCAACCGACCGATCAAGAAGATCAACAAGTCAGCAGGCCGACCATCCAAGAAGAGATCAGCAAGCCAACCGACCGATCAAGAAGATCAACAAGTCAGTAGGCCGATCATCCAAGAAGAGATTAGCAAGTCAACCGACCGATCAAGAAGATCAACAAGTCAGTAGGCCGATCATCCAAGGAGATCAATAAGCCAATCGACCTATCAAGAAGATCAACAAGTCAGCAGGCCGATCATCCAAGAGGATCAACAAGCTAACAAACCGATTCGACAGATCAATAAGCCAATCGACCGATCAAGAAGATCAACAAGCTAACAAGCCGATTCGACAGATCATCAAGCCAATCGACCGATCAAGAAGATCAACAAGTCAGCAGACCGATCATCCAAGAAGATCAACAAGTCAGCAGACCGATCATCAAACCGATCATCCGAGAAGATCAACAAGTCAGTAGACCGATCATCCAAAAAGATCAACAAGTCACAACAGGCCGATCCAAGAGATCATTAAGCCAGCAGGCCGATCATCCAAGAAGATCAACAAGCCAATAGGCCGATCCAAGAGATCATCAACCTAGCATGCTGATCATCTAAGAAGCCCAACAAATCGGCCCAAGAAGAGCAACAAGCTAGAGGCCAAAGTTTATATATTTAAGAGAGAGAATCAGAGGATTAAAGTTAGAGATTGTACACTCACACGCATCCAATATCAATACAATATATTATTTATTCCACGTGTCTCCATCTCCGAAGTTACGTGTGAACAAATTGGCACGCCCAGTGGGACCATCTCTACCTCTCATCTCTTTCTCTTATCTCAAAACATAAAAGTAAATATGTCATTCAAGACTTCTTCGATGGTCGCTATCGAGATCAAGTCTTACATGGGTTCAACTGCCCATTGTTGCTTCAATGAACTGAGGTTGCAAGAAGATAAAGCTTCTATCATTGCATGCGAAGAAACAACCTTGCAGGGGCATATACCAATGACAAGTTTCTTGTGAAGTATAACACTCTGTTTGAACCTGATTCTGACGTAGTGACTGTCATGATGATTGAGACAAGAACTATGGAAGAAAGTATGACTGAGATGCAAGAACACATCAACAACTTGATGAAGGCGATTGAAGAAAAAGATTCTCAAATTGAGCAACTAAAGAGCCAAATTGAGAACCAACATATCGCCGAATCAAGTCAAACCCAAGTCGTAAAAATTCACGACAAAGGAAAGTCTATAGTGCAAGATGATCATCCACAATGTTCTATTTTGGTCGCTTCACTATCCATCCAACAGCTCCAAGATATGATCACAAACTGTATCAGAGCTCAGTACGGTGGACCTACTCAAGATTCCCTCTTGTACTCCAAACCTTATACTAAGGGATTGATAATTTGAGAACGCCAATCGGGTATCAGCCACCGAAATTTCAACAATTTGATGGAAAGGGCAATCTTAAACAACATATTGCCCACTTCGTTGAGACATGCGAGAACGCTGGTACTCGAGGGGACCTGCTAGTCAAACAGTTCGTTCGAACGCTTAAAGGAAATGCTTTTGACTGGTACACTGATCTAGAACCTGAGTCAGTAGACAGTTGAGAGGAACTCGAAAGAGAGTTTTTGAATCGCTTCTACAGCACTAGACGAACCGTTAGCATGTTCGAGCTCACAAACACTAAACAACGAAAAGGTGAACTCGTTGTTAACTATATAAATCGCTGGAGAGCTATGAGTCTAGATTGCAAAGATCGCCTCACTGAACTCTCTTCCGTTGAGATGTGCATTCAAGGCATGCACTGGGAACTCCTCTACATCCTTAAAGGTATAAAGCCTCGCACCTTTGAGGAACTAGCAACTCGTGCCCACGATATGGAGCTAAGTATTGCTAGTCGAGAAAACCAAGACCTTCTCCTCCCTAACATGAGAAAAGAAGGAAGGAACGGTGAAGAGACTATAGAAGAATCCATGGTTGTAAACACAACCCTTCCCAAGTCGTCTTCGAAAGAAAAGCGACAAACTAATGGAGCGCATCACTTAACTTTAAAGGAAAGATAGAAGAAAATCTATCCTTTCCCTGATGCCGACATCCCTGATATGTTGGAACAACTATTGGAAGCGCAACTGATAAAGCTTCCTAAGTGTAAACGACCAGAAGAGATGGAGAAAGTCGACGATCCCAAGTATTGCAAGTATCATCGAGTTATTGGTCATCCAGTGGAAAGATGTTTCGTCCTAAAGGACTTAATTCTAAAGCTGGCTATGGAAAGAAAAATTGAGCTCGACCTTGATGAAGTAGCTCAATCAAATCTTGCTACAATCAAAGAAAAGAGCAAACATCAAAGAAAGAAGGATCCTAAGAAACTTCAACCCAAGAGAAAGAGAAGTAAAAAGTTCTCTCAACCTCAACAACTGGTGATGTTGAATAAATCATTCTCCAAAACTTTCCACAAAAAGGAAAAAGAGAACCTTGCAACTTCCTACTGCATCGACGTAGAAGAAGTTGACAATTCCAAGAAAAGTGAACAAAGGACTTCCGTCTTCAATCGCATCAAGCCTCCAACTACTCGTCCTTCGGTATTCCAAAGAATGAGTATGGCCGCGACAGAGGAAGAAAATCAATGTTCGATGTCAACCTCCACTCGACCTTCAGCTTTCCAAAGGCTAAGTGTCTCCACATCAAAGAAAAGTCGACCTTCAACATCTGTTTTTGGTCGCCTCAAAGTAACAAGCGATCAACCTAAAAGAAAGATGGATAACTTGGAGGTGAAACTTTACGATGAAGTAAACAGCGACAAGAAGCTTCAAAGTAGCATCTCGTCACGTATGAAGAGGAAGTTCTCTGTTCTCATAAATACAGAAGGTTTCTTGAAGGTGAAACCAAATCTCATTATCTTGACCAATCCTACAAGTCAAGGATATGATCAAGACCATGATGAAGATCAGGGCTTTTAAAATGTAAAAGCTCCTTATCGCAAGAGCCTAAACTGCATGATGCTCCTAGCCCACACGAGCTTAAAAGGTGAGTGCAAAAAATTTTGAACTACGTTATGACTTGATCCCTTTTCTTCAAAGGGTACGTAGGCAGCTTAAAGAAAACTTTCAGTTCAGTCTCTGCAAATAAATAAAAAGAATGTGCAATAAATATTGAAGCACGATAAGACAAATTGAAGAAACTCATCACTACTGGGGGCACCACAACGAATTGAAGTTGTGCACCATTATGAATATGAAGCTACGAGTTAGATGAATAAACGAGAGCTTCATTTCTCCAAATTCAATGTCTCGCTAGCCTCAGGTTCGGTGTTTTCATTCACCCTAAGTTCGTTGTTCCCTCTTCTTCAAGTCAAACCTCTCCTTCAAGTCAAAGGTTCTCACGTGCTTTGCGAGTTCGAAGGTTCTCACGCACTTTGTCGGAGTTACGTTGTACGCTACTGCGTTGTTCCTTCTCCAAGTTCGAAGGTTCTCGGATTTTGCTCTTGCGTTGCTCCTTCTCCAAGTCCGAAGGTTTGCACGTGTTGTTATGCTGCATCGCTGCTGTTCCTTCTGCAAAGTTCGAAGGTTCCCCCGTTGCGCGGTTGTGCTGCTTCCTTCTCCAAGTTCGAAGGTTCTCGGCTTTCGCTCATGCGTTGCTCCTTCTCCAAGTCCGAAGGTTTGCACGTGTTGTTATGCTGCATCGCTGCTGTTCCTTCTCCAAAGTTCGAAGGTTTCCACGTTGCGCGGTTGTGCTGCTTCCTTTTCTTCAAGTTCAAAGGTTCTCACGCGTTCCGCTACAGTTCCTTCTCTCCAAGTACGAAGGTTCTCTCCTCCAAGTCGAAGGTTCTCTCACGTTGCTTCGCTGCAGTTCCTTCCTCCAAGTTCGAAGGTTTTCATGCGCTTTGCTGCAGTTCCTTCTCTCCAAGTTCAAAGGTTCTCACGCATTTCGCTACAGTTCATTTCCTCCAAGTTTAAAGGTTCTCACGCGCTTCGGTGAAGTTCCTTCCTCCAAGTCTGAAGGTTCTCACGTGCTTCGGTGAAGTTCCTTCCTCCCAAGTTCGAAGGTTCTTATGCGCTTCACTGCAGTTCCTTCCTCCAAGTTGGAAGGTTCTCACACGCTTCGCTGTAGTTCCTTCCTCCAAGTTCGAAGGTCCTCACGCCGCTTCGCTGACACCGCTTCGCTGCAGTTCCTTCCTCCAAGTTCGAAGGTTTTCTTGCGCTTTGCTGCAGTTCCTTCTCTCCAAGTTCAAAGGTTCTCACGCATTTCGCTACAGTTCATTTCGTCCAAGTTTAAAGGTTCTCACGCGCTTCGGTGAAATTCCTTCCTCCAAGTCTGAAGGTTCTCACGTGTTTCGGTGAAGTTCCTTCCTCCCAAGTTCGAAGGTTCTTACGCACTTCGCTGCAGTTCTTTCCTCCAAGTTCGAAGGTTCTCACACGCTTCGCTGCAGTTTCTTCTCCCTAACTTCGAAGGTTCTCACGCGCTTCGCTGCAGTTCCTTCCTCCCTAAGTTTGAAGGTTCTCACGCGCTTCGCTGTAGTTCTTTCCTCCAAATTCGAAGGTTTCGAAGGTTCTCACGCGTTGCGCTTCGTTGCAGTTCCTTCCTCCAAGTTCGAAGGTTCTCATGCGCTTCGCTGCTACCTTCCTCCAAGTTTGAAGGTTCTCTCACGCGCTGCTGCAGTTCCTTCCTCCAAGTTCGAAGGTTCCCTCACGCGCTTCGCTCGCTCCTTCTCCAAGTTCGAAGGCGCTTCTCTCCACTACTCTTTCTCCAAGTTCGAAGGCGCTTCTCTCCGCTGCTCCTTCTCCAAGTTCGAAGGCGCTTCTCTCCACTGCTCCTTCTCTAAGTTCGAAGGCGCTTCTCTCCACTGCTCCTTCTCCAAGTTCGAAGACGCTTCTCTCTACTGCTCCTTCTCCAAGTTCGAAGGTGCTTCTCTCTACCCCTCCTTTTGAAGGTTCGCCACTGAGGTTCTCCTTCTCCAAGTTCGGAGGTTCACCGTTGCTCCTTTTCAAATGTTTGGCGGCGGTTGACAGCCTCGGTCCCACGTCTTCTTCAAAAGTTGACGGTTGACAACTTCACTTCAAAGTTGGCGGTTGGCGACTTTGACTTCATCTTCAAAAGTTGACGGTTGGCAGTCTCGCTTCTTCTTCAAAAATTGACAGTTGACAACTTCACTTCATATTCAAAAGTTGACGGTTGAAGTTTTCGCTTTAGAACATCTGCAAAGATGAACAACTTTAGCGTTGCCTTTATCTTGAAAGTGTCTAGACTGGAAGATGCATCTTAGCTGCAAGTTAGAAAAAAATGCTTGACATCAAACCACAAAAAAAAAAAAAAAAAAAAAAAAAAAAGAGAAAGAAAGACAATAAATGTGTTGACCCAATAAAATGAGGATTGGTCTAGCAGGAGTGCATCATTGTAGGCAAATCTGGTGACTACTCCTGCATGGTTACTCAGATCACCTAATAAAATAGGGACTGGTCTAGCAGGAGTGCATCACTGAAGGCGAATTTGGTGACTACCCCTGCAGGCTACTTAGATCACCCAATAAAATGGGGACTGGTCTAGCATGAGTGCATCACTGTAGGCAAATCTGGCGACTACTCCTGCAGGTTACTCAGATCACCCAATAAAATGGGGACTGGTCTAGTAGCTAGGAGTGAATCACTGCAAGTGAAGCTGATGACGACCGTGGTGACCACCCCTGCAGGAAACTACAGTCATCAAAGTGACTGGTCTAGACAGGTGGTGAAATCACTGCAAGTGAAAGCTGATGACGACCGTGGTGACCACCCCTGTAGGAAACTACAGTTATCAAAGTGACTGGTCTAGACAGGTGGTGAAATCACTGCAAGTGAAGCTGATGACGACCGTGGTGACCACCCCTGCAGGAAACTACAGTCATCAAAGTGACTGGTCTAGACAGGTGGTGAAATCACTGCAAGTGAAAGCTGATGACGACCGTGGTGACCACCCCTGCAGGAAACTACAGTCATCAAAGTGACTGGTCTAGACAGGTGGTGAAATCACTGCAAGTGAAAGCTGATGACGACCGTGGTGACCACCCCTGCAGGAAACTACAGTCATCAAAGTGACTGGTCTAGACAAGTGGTGAAATCACTGCAAGTGAAGCTGATGACGACCATGGTGACCACCCCTGCAGGAAACTACAATCATCAAAGTGACTGGTCTAGACAGGTGGTGAAATCACTGCAAGTGAAGCTGATGACGACGGTGGTGACCACCCCGGCAGGAAACTACCGTCATCAAAGTGACTGGTCTAGACAGGTGGTGAAATCACTGCAAGTGAATTTGGTGACGACTGTTGCATGAAGCTTGCACATTCAAGGAAGAAAGAAACAAATTGCAAAAAAAAAAAAAAAAAAAAAATCCAAAAATTAAAAAAAAAACGAAAATTAAGAAAAAAAACGAAAATTAAAAAAAAAAAAAACGAAAAGTAAAAAAAAAAAAACGAAAATAAAAAAAAGAAAAGAAAGTTTCTTACTTGGATCCCTTCTTGAATGCCTCTCTGCAATTGGTGTGTGCTCTCCCCTACTGAGGTTCAGTCTTATTTATAGGGGGAGTTTTAAGTTCAAATCAATGGTTTAGATAAAGATTTGACTCAAATGAAATCCTATCTCCGGTTCAAAATTTTATGAGATAATCTTTATCTTTATCTGAACCAACTTAATTAAATTGAAATTCCTAAAAGATAAGTGTTTCAATTCAAATCAATTTGGGAATTCAAATTTTATCTAAATAATTTTATTTGGGCATACTCCAAATTTTTCTTCCAAATAAAAATTTGAGATTCAAACATCAAATTCTATTCCAAATGCAAGTTTGAATTTGGTAAAATTTTACCTCAAATAATATTTTGGGCATAATCCAAATTTTATCCCAAATGGACCAAAGTTCAAACCTCAAGTTATATTCCATATGCAAATTAAAATTGGGTAGGATTTTACCTCAAATCAAAATTTGGGTATAAACCAAATTTTGCCCAAACTTGAAATCAAAGTTTGCTGTCAAAAGAGGAAAATTAAAATTTTGACCAAACCCCAAATTTTGATTAGTTGGCGATAAAAGTGTGTCAAATAAAAAAATCAAAATTTTGACCAAAATTCATATTTTGATTAAATTGTCGCACCAAATGGAGTCAAAGTCAAGAACAAATACCTTGCATTTTAATTCAAAAATATATTTTTCGAGATTCACTCACACATAACTTGTGCCTAAATCTCGAAAAGGGGCATTTGTTGAAGGAGAAATTTCGGCCAATCACAAATTGCCACGTCATTAATATAAATTAATGATAAAATAAATTTGGGACCAGTTACACATTTACACGTGTGCCTAAATTAAATTAATAGACATTAAAATTCGGAAAATCAAAGAATGCCACTTGTCTATTAGTGATCCATCAGATAACATCAGCCAAGTTCAATCAGATTATGCCACGTGGCAATTGGACCCAAGCCCAAGCTCATATGAAGTCCATCAAACTCTATAAATAGAGGAGGCCACCATTCATTCAGGGGGATTCAGATTCGGAGATTCAGATCAGAGAACTCAGAGTCGAGAGAATTCTGTCAGAGTTCAGAGTCATCAGAAGTCAGAGACTCTAGAGAATTCAGAAGATCCTAGATTTAGAATTCAACCAACTCAAGACTCAGAAGGTTTGAAGACTAGAAGACTCTAAGAAGAGATCAATAAGCCAACCGACCGATCAAGAAGATCAACAAGTCAGCAGGCCGACCATCCAAGAAGAGATCAGCAAGCCAACCGACCGATCAAGAAGATCAACAAGTCAGTAGGTCGATCATCCAAGGAGATCAATAAGCCAATCGACCGATCAAGAAGATCAACAAGTCAGCAGGCCGATCATCCAAGAGGATCAGCAAGCTAACAAGCCGATTCGACAGATCAATAAGCCAATCGACCGATCAAGAAGATCAACAAGCTAACAAGCCGATTCGACAGATCATCAAGCCAATCGACCGATCAAGAAGATCAACAAGTCAGCAGACCAATCATCCAAGAAGATCAACAAGTCAGCAGACCGATCATCAAACCGATCATCCGAGAAGATCAACAAGTCAGTAGACCGATCATCCAAAAAAGACCAACAAGTCACAACAAGCCGATCCAAGAGATCATTAAGCCAGCAGGCCGATCATCCAAGAAGATGAACAAGCCAATAGGCCGATCCAAGAGATCATTAACCTAGCAAGCTGATCATCTAAGAAGCCCAACAAACCGACCCAAGAATAGCAACAAGCTAGAGGCCAAAGTTTATATATTTAAGAGAGAGAATCAGAGGATTAAAGTTAGAGATTGTACACTCACACGCATACAATATCAATACAATATATTATTTATTCCACGTGTCTCCATCTTCGAAGTTACGTGTGAACAGGGGGCATCCTGAAAAATTATTTAGATACGTTTCATAATCAATACTAATTTCATGTTACAAAATATATTTCATAAATATTCATAGTATAATAGACAAATACTTGGTATTTTTCTGTCCGGTCCTGCCCAATGACAGATCCTCTTCCAAACCTTGAAGCTTTTGTTGCTTTCTTCTTGATAGAAGATTTTTTGTTATCCTCATTCTTCTTTGTCACCTATTAATTGTTTAACATTCAAATATTATCAAACATATATATTCAATAATCAATTTTTTTTATTATTTAATATTACCTTCTTCTTGTTCTTCTTTATAACTTTGCTTGAATTGACATTGACCCTTAAAGATTCATTAGATTTAGATTTAGAAACTTGCTTTGGACAACGTTGTTGACGTGTTATCTGAAAAGAACAATATTGTTTTAATTACAAATCCTCGTTAAAATAGAATTCATATAAAGGTATTTAAACGTAATAAAGATAGAAATAACGTATTACCCTTCTTGTAGATTCCTCAACTGACAAATCATGTTTCATTTTTTTTTTTTGTTTTCTTGTTATTGGGTGTTTCCTACCAATATAATAATACAACCATTAAACACTTATATATATTAAATTAATACAAAGTTTGTAATACTTACCATCTCTATTGTTTCCAAACCCTTTCGTTTTCTATTAATTATTTGCATCCTCACCCTTAATGTCAAATTATCTTCCTGAAAATTATGTCTTATGTTTGTTAGAAGAATTAAATGATTTTAAAAAGGTAGCCACGTACGGTGTATTTATCTAATATACCTCATCGGTTTCCTCTTTTTGTTCTTTTTTTTCTTGATCCTTCTGCCTGATCTCGAAGCCATCTTTCTCACCTGACCCTTCAACTTCTTTTTCTCCTATAACTTCGGTTCTTTATTTACACTTGCATCACATTGACCTCGTCCCACAACATCTTCAACTCCTTCTGATACAACAGGTTCATCATTTGCAAAAAAAAGAAGATTATTTTTTGTTGCCATTATTCCAATATATACTGCATATAGAAAAAAATATTTTGCTACAATACCTCTCATGTATTTGAATACAACACAACTTGTGTGCTCGTTATATTATCTTCCTCAATAGGTGTGTCATGTTTTAAATACAAAAATAGATATCAAATTAGGCTATCAAACATCTTTATTTATTTATTTTTTTTTGAAAATAGATATATCATTACTTTATTTATGTAATCGTGAAGTCAAATTTTAATGTTGATGTACCTTATCTTCAACGGTTTCCTCCTCACCATCATCTTTACTTTTTTCGGACTTCATTGCATTTAACATTCGACCCACGTTCCCTATAATTTGTTCGAACATTTTTCTTTCAGGTTGTGTATCCAATGAGAGTTTCATTGGATACTCAACACTAACATCCAAGCTTTCGTCCTAAGAAGTAGTACATAATATACAAAGATATGGGGAGTACATAATATATATATGATTTAAATAATAACCCAAGGTATTTAATATATACCTTTGAATCAATCGTCAATACTTCCATTTCATTCGCCTTTTGATTCGGTTTCTTACTGAAGATCCTAAAAGTCGTTGGCTCCTACGCCTTTCCGTATTCCCAATTTCTTTTATCTTCATCATTTTGATTCTAATTACATGGAAAATAAGTTCAGAGGTATATACATTTAATCGACCATCACAAACAATTTGATGTATATATATCCAAACAACGAGTATTTTTTATTTATCCGAACATTATGTACATCTCAAAGAGGGGTATAAATCCCAACGAAGGTAATAGTTATTCTATATATAACACATTACCAATCGAAGATCATAGAAGGTAGTATTTATTCAATCAGGTGTATAAATCTCAAACAAGGGTATAGATTTCAAAGAAGGTAGTATTTATTCAATCAACAAATGTGGGAAAACGAACAAACGGTGTAATCGAAAAGACAGGGGAAATTGTTTATCGTGTACTGTTTACAATCAATAAACAAAACAAGTAGAAAAACAGGGGAAAGAAGCAAAAAAGGGGGAGGATGAAAAAAAACAAGCATTGTGAATTCTACCTAAACGAAGAATATGAACGAACAGACCGGGTATGCACAAAAAAAAAACATTCAAACCGGGTATTCGAAGGCACAATTCAGGTATTTAACAAACTAAAAAAAACATTCGCAGTCTGGAAAAAAAACACAAAACCAAACGCCTTCAGACTGGGTATTTACCAAATAATCGCAATAAACCAGTCACAGAAAAAAAATAATAAAAAGAAGAAAAACTTACCAGTTTCGCTGAAGAAAGTTTACCCAAGAACGCTGAAGATGAACGAACGTAGAAGCATGTATTTTTCTAGGGCTCAAGATGAACGAAAAACCAGACGACTTCAGACCGAGAATTCGAAGGCACAATCCAGGTATTTAAAAAATGCCTAAAAAAAAAAGAATTTGCAGTCGGGAAAAAATAAAACGCCTTCAAAATAGGTATTTACCAAATAATCGTAGAAAAAAAAAACCAGTCGCTGAAAAAAAAAAGAAAAAGAAGAAAAACTTACTAGTTTGCTGAAGATGGCTGAAAAACTTTATCGAGAACGCTGAAGATGAACAAACGTAGAAACATGTATTTTTCTAGGGCTCAAGATGAACGGGGAAGATGCTAGTAGTGAACTTACCAAGAACGAAAAGCTTAGCAAGGTAGCAATGGCGGAAGTGGGAAAATGCAAAATAAAATGGAAGATTGACCAGAATCCACGCTGATTTGGACCGTTTTTGGAAGTTATTTCAAATATATTTTTTTCCTTTTTTCTTGTGATATGATTTTATATTTTCCAGATGGTGTCCATGCAAGAGTATATAAGTAAATGGCCCATGTTTGTTCAAAATTCGTTAGACATGCTTGTAAAATATAGTTCTTTAGGATACTTTTGCTAATTGGATCTTCAAAAAGGCCCATTGTGTTTGGAGTGCACAGTTGTTAAGTTTGTGTTTAGGAAGCAGAGTTGTGAAGTCTGAGTTTATGTTAGCTACCTTTTTTCTATACATTTTTTCCAAATTGAATTAATAAAAATGTTCTTTCCATCAATTGTAAAATTGATTTTAAGTATGTTTTACCATTTTCCTTTTAAGTTACAATTTTGATTAAAATGAAAAAAAAAATAGATGGGAAAAATACACTTTTGGTCCCTGAGGTTTGGGTTAAGTGACACTTTGGTCCCCGAGTTTTCAAACTCAACAAAAATACCCCCGAGGTTTGAGATAAGGAGCAATTTGGTCCCTGCCGTCAATTTTTCTGTTAAACTCTAACGGTAAGCTGACGTGGCACTATTATTTTAATTAAAAAAATTAATTTTTAATTTTTTTAAATAAAAAATATAAAAATATTAAATATATTATTATTTTTAAAATTCCGGCGACCGCCGCCGCCGCCGCCGTTCGCCGGCGGCCGGCCACTGGAGCTGAAGAAGATGAGAGGGGGAAGGAAGAAGATGGAGGGAGAAAGAAGGTGGAGAAGAAAGAAGATGGAGAAGATAGAGAGAGAATTTTAAAAATAATAAAAAAATAATAATATATTTAATATTTTTATATTTTTTTATTTAAAAAAATTAAAAATTAATTTTTTTAATTAAAATAATAGTGCCACGTCAGCTTACCGTTAGGGTTTAACAGAAAAATTGACGGCAGGGACCAAATTGCTCCTTATCTCAAACCTCGGGGGTATTTTTGTTGAGTTTGAAAACTCGGGGACCAAAGTGTCACTTAACCCAAACCTCAGGGACCAAAAGTGTATTTTTCCCAAAATAGATTCATAACATTCAAACATTTTAGAAAAATAAGTCATAAATATTTGTTCCCATCAATTTTAGAATTGAGATTTTAAGTTATATTTATATTCCTCTCATTCCAAATTGTTCATAATAATATCATTAGTCTCTTAAAGTAACCTAGATGAGAATGTATTTTGGAAAACATTCCTCAATGTAATCAATATTTTAAATTAGGACCTGTTTGGGCCACTGATTTCGGAAGCCCGGGTTTTTAAAAAATGGGGAGTGGGCGTTTGGGCCCTCGTTTTTAGAATACACGTTTAAGGGTTTTCTAACCCTCGACTTCAACAGTGCCGAAGTCCCCGTTTTCGTTGCCCCACTTCCTTTCACTTCACAGTTTTCTCTCATTTTCCTCTCTCGTCTGGTGTTCTCTCTGGCGTTCGCTCTCTTTGTTTCCCTCTGGCTTTTCGTTCTCTCGGGCTCTTCATTTCTCTCAGGTTTGTGTTCTCATCTCTCTGGGTCTTCGTTTGTCTCAGGTGTGTGTTCTCACCTCTCCTTCATCACGAATCTAAGGTAGGTTCGTGGATCTAATCTTTTTCGTTTTTTTTTTCCTTCTTTGATTCATACGAATATTCTCCCTTTCTCCCCCATTTTTTTTCGAAGGAGTGACCCTAAAGAAAAGAAGATAATTGGATGGTGGCAAGGCGGATGGAGTTGTAAAATAGGTTTCAATTTGTTTTTCTCTTCCTATTTCTTCCCCTTTCCTCTGGGTCTGTGTTTGTTTCCCGAGAAAACGACGGAAGGGAAAAGGGTTTGTTTAGTTTCGACGGAAAGGGGAAAATCTGAGAGGAAAATGGAGAAGAAAGGGGAAGTGAATGTGGTTCGAAAGACGACCAAGTTTCACATATTCTTCAAAACCCTAGATCTATCTTTCCCTCTTTGATCCTCTTCGAAACCCTAGATCAATTTTTCCCTCTTTATGTTCAGATATAAACGTTTGATCGATTTTTTTGGTTTCAAATCCCCACCCCATGTCGCTTCAACTTGTCGCATCTGTCGACCTTCCCTTGACCGAGAGCTTGTTGGATCTGCATGGTAGGTTTTTGGAGCATGGTGAGGGGTGGGAACAACGGGTAAGATTTCTTGTCCCTTGGCCGACTGATGATGAGTAACGCATGTTATATAAGTATGCATCCAAAATTTTATGCCCTCTGATTTGTGTGTTCAAATGATGCAAAACAAGCATAATTTTTTCCCTCTTTGTCTTTCTCCAATTTTTATTCCTTCTGATCTTTGTTGGTTCTGTTCATATATATTTTTTTCTTTATGGTTCCTTCTAATCTCTGTCTGTAGGTTCTGTTATATCCAATTTTTTAAAATGTTTTCTTCTAATCTTTGTCACTTGGTTTTGTTTTTTTCCATTATTTTGTTTTCTTTTTATGGTTCCTTCTAACCTTCGAAGTCTTTGGCTATCTGATTAATCCTTGTTATTTTCGTTGTTCAATTGTTCAAATTTTGTTTGTTCGATTATTCTATTCTGTCGCTCCTGTCGGATTAATCCTTGTGTTCTGTTCCCTATTATTTGTTTGTGTATTCCTATCGTTCGGGCCTTAGACTTGTGAAATATGGACTTAATTTTCTTCCTATTCTTTGCACAATGCTTGAAAATCATGCACCTGAGGCCGATCCCTATTAGAATGTTACTACTGTGTACTATTTTGTTACATTATGACTAGGATTCAAGTATATTATCAACCATTTCAATCTAACAAAGGTAACATTATTCTAGAACTAATGTAACTTTCCCTTTTGTTTTATTTTTGTTGTTGGCTTAGTTTTCTAATTAGTCATATTTCTATTATTTGCAGGGCCTAAACTAATAGTTTTGGACACATTGGTTTGAGGTTTCGTGCGTGCGAAGTTCGAAATTATTTTTTAATGTATTTATATGATACATTTGATCCATTTTAGGTTTATGTTATGTGGTTTTTTACACATGTATTATTGTGATTGTTCCTTGTTGAGCACACTTGACTCAATTAATCCATGATATAATATTTCTCTCCATTTATGATTTCTTTCATTCTATTGTGTTCTTCATACACTTTCCATACTTTGTATAAATAAAAAAATAGAAACTTTGAAAAAAAAAAATTAGAAAGAAACATCCAATGTTCTATCTTTTCAGTTTTAAGTAAAAAAAAAAAAAACATACAATGTTATGTCTAAAGAACATCCAATGTTACTACTTTGAAAATAAATTTAGAGTTACTACTTTGAATAAAATTGAGAAACCGGTAGAAAATTAGTTTTCACAATAATGTCTAATTTTTCATTATGTTCCACACATTGAGTAAATAAATAAATAAATTAAAAGGCATGTAACAAGTTTTGAAAGTAAATTGATTATATTTAGTAAGATCAGATTTTTAGTAACTATGGAAAATTTGGCATGAGTTGAGTTTTATAAAGAAAAACACACTTTCCACCGTTTGAGAAAATAAAAAAATAAAAAAAACATATAATTGTTGGTGAGAAAAATCGAGGAAAATTCTTCTAAAAAAAAAATTGAGGAAAATTTCACATTCTAGAATGGATGAAAACAAATATTTATCAATTATTTTTCTACAATGTTTGAATGTTATGAATCTATTTTTTTTTTTTCATTTTAATCAAAATTGTGACTTCAAAGGAAAATGGTCAAACATACTTAAAATCTCAATTTTACAATGGATGGAAAGAACATTTTTATTAATTCAATTTGAAAATTTTGTATTACAATTTTTTTTTTTTTTTAAAAAACAACAACATAAACTCGGACTTCAGAACTCAGCTCCCCAAACACAGACTTCCTAACTCAGACTTCAGAACTCAACACCCAAAACACAGACTTCCTAACTCAGTCTTGAGAACTCAGCATTCCAAACACAGACTTCACAACTCCACAAATTTCACAACTCCCCACTTCCTAAACCCACATCCTTGCCCCAAACACCCCCTCACTCTTTTTTTTTTTTTTTAAAAAATTGGTTCCCCAATGTAATCAATTTTTTTTTCTAAAAAATTATCAAATGTTTTTTTTTTGTTAAAATACCTTTTTGATCCCTACTGTCTCATATATATTTCTAATAGGTCATTAATTAGGTTTCAAAATCGGGCAATTAAGTCCCTACTGTTCTGAAAATGCTTCTATTGAGTCCCTCCATCGTTAATTTTTTAATGGTGCTGACGTGGCCACGTTTAATAATAAAATAATAATTTTTTAATTAAAATAAAATTATATTAATATAATAATAATAATAATAATAATAATAATATTATTATTATTATTTAAAAAAATACTCTCTCCCTCCTCCCTCCTCCCTCCTCCTTAAACCCTCCCTTTCTTTCCCCTTCCTTCCCCCTCCTTTCCCTTGTCGGTGATGGGCGCAGTGGTGACGACGACTTCTCCATCTTCTTATTCCGTTGGCTTCTTCTTCTTTTGAATGTTTATTATTTTCGAATTTCAAGTGAGGTGGGTTATTAGATTTTGTTTTTGGGTTTAGATTTGAAGAAGAAAAAGGGCAGGGGGGTTGAGTTTTTGAAGAAGAAGAGGGGGTGGGGTGGTTGGATTTTGTTTTTTGGGGTTTGATTTGAAGAAGAAGAAGAGAGGTGGGGTGGATCTGGGCTTTTGAAGACGAAGAAGAAGATGGGTGGGGTGGGTTTAGGCTTTTGAAGACGAAGAAGAAGGGGGTGGGGTGGGTTTGTAGTTTTGAAGAAGAAGAAGAATAAAAGGGAGGGGTTGGGTACTGTTTTGAAGAAGAAGAGAAAGTGGTGGGTTCGGTTTTGAAGAAGAAGACGACGAAAAGAAAAAGGGTGGGTTCAATTTGGAAAAAGAAGAAAAAAAAGAAGGGGTGGGTTATGACGCCCCGTGCATTTTTGGGTATTTAAATTTCATGTATTTAGTTGAAAGAAAAATAATTTCTATTTTGGCTTGTACTTAGGGAATTTAAATTTTATACCAAGGCATTTGGGAATTAATTCTTGGAATATAAGCGTTATGTTAATTTAAAACCCTCTTTAAAGCTTGTTAAATTTCTAAGTAAGCGTTGGATTGCATGAGTGGTTAAAAGTTGAAATATTCTACTCTTAATGAGGGGATTATGTGAGAGATTGCCTATTCTTGGATTGCCTATTATTGGGTTTTTGTGATTAATTAGATTTAAGAAAAGAAATAAAGGAAATATGAATCCTCAAATCCTCATCTCTCTTTCTCTTTTTCGTGAGACCCCCCTTGCCGTGCGATTTAGCCGCCACCATCGTCGAAGGGAGCACCGCCACTCGTCGTCACAGGTGAAACTTGCTGCTCAGCCCGTCATCTTGTCGCACTGCCAACCTGAGCACGCCGCAGCCGTTCGCGCATCCCTTTCTCTCTCTCGTTTGCTCCTTCTCGTGGGTTTGTGGCATGATTCCTCTCTATCTCTCTATCCGTGCTGCAGCGTCGCCGTCGTCGTCCAGTTCGTCGCAACCCGAGCGCTGCCGCCGCGTCTTTCTCTTTCTCCTGTGTGCTTTTAATCCACGACCCTCATCTCTCTCTCCCTTTTCCATTTTGCTCGTGCGTCGTAGCCTCTCCCTCCCGTTTCGTTGTCGGTGCTCTAGGAGAATCACCTTTTGGTTTTGTTTAGTCTTCGATTCAAGGTTTGAGTTTAACTTTTTGATCTGCAACGCCGTCTTTGCTCCAATCTTGGGTGTTTCGGCGTTGTTTAAGCGATTCCGGTAAGTGTAAGCCCTTACCCATACTCATTTAGACCTTTAATCAAGTTTAATCAAGTACCCATTCCCTTGCGTGCTGGAAATTGAGTTTGGTGTTGAAATTATTGTTCTGCAACACCGTCTAAGTGATCGGTAAGCTCGAATACCCACTGCCCAAGAATCGTTCTAGTGTGCTGTTTGAGGTTAATATAACCCGTCTAGCGTGAAATCAGGTCCATTTGGGTAAGAGTTGCTGCTGATTTCAATTTGGTAGCATAAAGAATTGTTGTCTGTTAGATGTTAAACTTTAAAAGCATGTTTAAGTCAATGCCTATTAATTGTTTAAGCCTTGTTAGTTTTGCCCAACCTTTATAGGTCCTTAGAATGTAAGTTAAATGAGTCATCACTTGTTTTTCATGGCTTAAAAGCATGCTAAATAGGTTCCCATAAATTATCTTAGGCCCTAATAGCATTACCCGATCTCTAGGAGCCTTGGAATGAAAGGAAAAAGGGTTATAACTTGCTGTTTTTTTTTTTTTTTTACCAAAGTGAGCTTATCTCAGCGTTAATTGGCATGTAACCTCAACCAAGAGGTTAGAGGTTCGGATCCCCCCACCCCCAAATGTTGATCTACTCAAAAAAAAAAAAAAGCTTGATGTTTTTGGTTTTAAAGCAGGTAGGTTCTATGCCCATTAAGTGTTGTCGCATAGTTAGTTTTACCTAGCCCCTGTAGGTTCTTAAAATGTGAAAATATGTCTTATTCACTTGTTGTCTAGCGGCTAAAAAGCCTTGATTATGGTTGTTCAGTGAGTACCCATGACCCGTAGTGTCTTAGACATGGTTGCCCATGGTCTAAAGCTTTTGAATTTTCATTATGGGGAATGTTTGAAGGTTGTCCAGCAAAGAACTAGACTTAGTAAAGTCAATTTGGCCCTTAGTAGCATATTTTAGGACGTTCTCTTCTAGTTTAGGCATTCTTTGATGAATAGTAATATTTTGATGTGGTTTTGAGGTGCTTTTGGAGCTTGGTTTGCAAGAGTCTCCTTATTGGTTTATTTTGGAGCGCTGTAGGTAAGTAGTTTCTACTTGCTTGGTTATGTTTGACTGCATGAAGCATGTTTGCCTGTTATTTGCTTTACTTATATAATTGTGCAAAGTATGAACTGTTGAGATGTACTGCTTATTTGCTTAAGATGAGCATGTACCGTTTTATTGCTTGTGTTAAGCATGAACTGAATCTAGTGTGTTGCTTGAGATGAGCATATTTTGGATGTTTAAGCATGATGAGGTGTCGTGTTTAACAAGTTTGAGTTTGGCATGCTTCATGGGGATGTGTAGCATGCGTCCGGTGTGAGGCGCAACACATGGCGCGTAATTCATGTGTAGCGGAGCGTGATGCGGAAATCACGTGGGTGTGAGTGCAGAGCGTGATGCGAAAATCACGTATGAGTGGCGTAACACATGTCGCGTAATTCATATGGGGTAGGTGCGGAGCATGACACGAAAATCATGTAAATGCGGAGCAAAACGCGAAAATCATGTAATAGCGGAGCATAACGCGAAAATCATGTAAATCGGGGCATGACGTGGAAATCATGTAAATGCGGAGCATGAAGCGGAAATCATGTAGTTGCAGAGCATGTCACAGAAATCATGTAGTGTCTAGTGTGTGCGTTGCATAGTGTGAGATGCATATGCATGGTTGTTTTATTGCTTTTCAAGTATGTTGATGGTTTATGGCTTAAAGGCATGTTGGTTGTTTATGGTTGTATAAGCATGTTGGTTGCGTGTGAGAAGCATGTTGGTTGCGTGTGAGAAGCATGTTGGTTGCAATTGTTTGATGGTTGTTGACTTAGTAAGTGTGAGTTGCTTAACAGTACCACAGTTGTACTGATACCCCCTTCCCCATCTTCTCCCCAACATTTTAGATGTTGCAGGTTTGGACGAGATGAGCTGGACCTTGGTGGTGAGGAGGAGAACTACGAGGAGGAATCCTATGATGTTTGCGTTTTCTTTTGTTGTGCTTTGAATAGGCTAGTTTTGGTTTAGTTAATTATTGACCCTAATGTGGTGAGAGTTTCATTCAGTTGCTTTTATGTTTACCAGTGAACTTGAGGTTTAACCTTGTTGTTAATCTTAATGAAATAATAAAAGCTGAGTTGGTAGTATGTTCTGTTGTATGTTTTAGTTTAATACTTATTGCTACGAGACCTGACTCGTATAGTGAGTTAGGTTGTGAAATCTGAATTGTAGTTTGGTGGAGTTTGGTTTGTGAATGTTTAGAAGTGATTGATTTATTTATTAGGTGTTTAAAAATTTTGGGTTAGCCAATTTTACGTCGTTATGCTGTCGAAATTTTTGGTACATGTTGCAATTCTAGAGTGGTTAAAAATAGGAGGTAAATTGACTCCAAAATACTATGCAAGTGCACATAATCTGCAACAAGTGGTAAGTAATTTATCGTATCCATGAGGCCTTGAACAATCTCACTTTATCTATTTTGCTTAGTCTCTTAGTGATTTCAAAGTTGATAAAATGGTTTGGTTTGGAAATAATGTTGGAACAAAAGAAATAACAGAACAGAAATGTAAACGGATAAAGAAGACAGATTGGAAACAGGCGTTGGTTAAGACTTCTGTAATTTGTCAAAGATGCTCTAGCAAATCTATTGATCAGACAATCTCTTGCAGTCTTATCAGCAAGATCCTCCCGAAACTCTGGATTTTTTGGAATAGGTTTCGACTCCAATGAGGTTCTACCGATCAAGCACTAGGCAACTTTGGCTATCCCTAGCTCAATTACTGGCGTTCACCAACTCATAATGGTCTAGTGTGATTACAAGCCACACATCCCTTAAATCATCCCTGAAACTAAGAGAAGTTATTTACCCTGGCTGGCCAGGCAGACACAAAATAATATTAGAAGCAACAAGTAATCAAGGTCTCGTTTGATAACGTTCTTGTTTCTTGTTTCCTGTTTCTTGTTTCTTGTTTTTTAAGAACTAAAAATAGAAACATGTTTGATAACTATTTCTGTTTCTTGTTTCTCTAAAAAAAAAAAGAAACAGAAACAAATATGTGTTTGATAACTGTTTCTCGTTTCTTGATTTTTAGTTAAAATAAAATTTGGTACATATAATATAAAAATTATATATAACATACATTAAAATTATAGTCAGAGGTTGTAGGTGGCGGCTGGTCGGCGACAGTCGGTAGTCGGAGGTCGACGGTGGCGACAGGTAGTCAGAGGTCGATAGTGGTGGTCGGTTAGTGGAGGTCGCCGACGACCGATAGTCAAAGGTTGATGGTATAGCGGTCAATCGCGGCTGATAGTCAAATTTCGACGATGGTAGTCGATTAACAGAGGTCGGCGACGATCGATAATCGTAGGTCGAAGGTGGCGGCCGGTTGGTGGAGGTCGACGACACCTAGTAGTCAGAGGTCGACGATAGTGCCCGGTAGTTAGAGGTCGACAGTGTATGAATGGAATTTCGAATTCCGTTAGCAGAAGCGCAATTGGACCGTTCGTAAATTAATTTTGTTTAACAAAATACCAATACATTGGCAAATAATTAGGCAATGAGAAACATACCGTCGTGGAAGACTCTGAATTCAAGAACACCTTCTTGAACATTCTGCAACGATGAACACCACCATAAAGCCTTCCCCGCTATCCTCTGAGATTGGGAACTCAGTTGTGGGACTGAATGGCTAATCTTGAATTTGGGAATAGAAAAATACCAAGAGGAGAAGAACTCTCTGTTATTTTACGTTGAGAGAGAGTCAGAGAGATAAAAGAGAGATTTTTTCAAGATTCTACAGAATGAATCATCAGGCCAAAAAAAACCCTCCTGCGTATTAAGTTAGAGAAAAGATTTGATTTTTTTTTAAAAATTAATTAAATAAAACAAATTTAATTTAATTAATTAATCATATTAATCAATTAATCTTATGTGCATCTAAATCATATTTAAATGCATCACTCTCACATAATATATAGTTTCAATTAATTTAATTAAATCTAATTTAACCAAATTAATATTAACCAACTAATTAATTAATTCAATGATTAACTAAATATCACATATCTAATTAATCCATCATTTGAATCATATTCAAATATGTCTCTCTCTTATAACCTATAGTTTTAATACATCAAAGTTAATCTATAAATATTAGTTTAATTAAATCACATTTAACTAAATTAAATTGAACAATTAATTAATTCAAAAATTAATTAATTTTATAAATAAATAAATATCAACCGTATTTAATTAATTACATATTAGAATCATATTCTAATATATCTCTCATATATTATCATTCAATTAAATCACATTTAATTCAACTTAATTGAATAATTAATTAATTCATAATCAATTAATTTATTCACTTATTTAATTAGTAATATATTTGAACTCTTTCAAATATAGTATTCTTTCAATATAATAAAGTTTAATCTCACATTAAACTTTATATTATAATGTATCATCATACATTATACTAATTGTATCTCATACAATTAACTTGATTTCCAAGATGAATTTGGACTATTCAAATTCATTCAAGATTAATTGTCCCCAATTACTCTTTACGAGCTAGCAGGGGGACCTAATGGACCTACATACCAGAAGCTCCAATGATATGAGGTTAACTGACTAAACTCATTAATCGAGTTAACCAATATTCATTAACTGTGGGCCACTCCACTAAAGACCCACAACTGCACTCTTCTCACTGTAGAATGTTTCTGTGTCCACGGATATTGACCAATAACGGTAAGTCAATCCTTCACGAGTGCGTTCGTAACTACAACTGGGTCAAATTACCGTTTTACGCCTATGTTACCTCTGGTTCCTTAAGTACCAGGGCTCCTCTAATGAACAACCTGTTTATGATCCAACCAGTAAACAGAAAGTTCCTATCGGGCTAGGTAGAGGGCGTGATCCATTTGTTCAAGACCCGGAGTCACCACTTAAGGGAACACTTATCTACTTCTCCTAGAAGTGGGAAAGAGTGAATTCCATCTTGTATTGTCATGTCCTCATCCCCCCACTTGGTCTCGTCCCCAAGAAGGTAGGCTTATTGAGTCGATGTGCAGGCCACTCTCACCCATACTAATCAAGGGACAATCCCTCGGGAGAAGGAGTTCATGACACACTTAGGATGAAAATTGAGTTACCTAGGTCATCCTATTGAAACAGTAACCTAACTAGTTAACGGTGTTACATATAGTGGTTTACTATTTCGTGGTCCGGTCTTATGCAAACTCATTGCATAGGATACCCCCGCTCGCATGTCTCCTACATGGATGTCTTGGATCAATACGTCTGTATCGAATACAAAGCGGGTTGTATCTCATAGTGTTAACAAGATAAGGTACCCTACCTTATCCCTGTATTATAGACCTTTTAGGTTGTTACTGGAACACTGATCCCTGTATGTCCCCACATACTAGTTCAAGTTACATATAAACAACCTTGGATCTTAGCTTATTGGATTTGGGTCATATCATGCAATTTTAGACTTAAAATGACAATAACACTTTATTGCATAAACCTCAATAACACTTTATTGATACAAGTGTATAATTCGTTAACATTCACTATCTATGAGTTTTAGGACGTAAAACCCAACAGACAGTGGCAGTCGGTCAGTGGAGGTCGGCGTCAACTGATAGTCAGAGGTCGACGGTAGCGACCAGTCAGTGGTGGCCTGTAGCTTGAGGTCAATGTGGCGACCGGTCAGTCAGTGGAGGTCAACAGCAATGAGTTGTCGGAGGTCAACGGTAGCAGTCAGTCGCGACTAGTAATCGGAGGTCGACAATGAAAACCTGTCTGCAGAGGTCGACAATGACCGGTAGTCGGAGGTGGATGGTGGCAGTCGGGCAATGAAGGTGGACGATGACCAATAGTTGAAGGTCGACGGTGGCAAACGGTCGAAGGAAGCCAGTCAACGGAGGTCGACAATGGCCGATTGACGGAAGCGGTCGGTCGCGACCGGTAGTCGTAGGTTGATGGAGGTCAACGACGATTGATAGTCGAAGGTGGACGGTGGCGGTCGGTCGGTGGAGGTCGACAATAGCTGACCATCTAATAACACACCTATTTTGCACAAATGTCATATAAAACATCATAGAAATAAGACCTAAATAACTCTCTTTTGGAGAGTTATCAGTACATTCGGTTTAAAGTGGTTCAGAGTCGTGGATAAGAGTTTGGAGTTGAAGTAACATTGTTGGGTTAGTGGTTTAAAGAACCTTGGGCATTACATGGGTGGGGGTGGGTTTGGTTTTGAAGAAGAAGAAGAAAAAAAAAGGAAGGAGGGTGGGTATAGTTTTGAAGAAGAAGAAAAAGATAAGGAGGAGAAGGATGATGTGATAACATGCATTTATGTTATTTATCTTCTAGTTATTTCAGCTAGTTTTGTACGATAATTGTGAGCTTTAATGTCTTTTTATATTGATCTTGTAGAAAACCGAGCTTGTGAAGCAAAACCAGGAATTTTACTAATTTCGGGATCAAAATGAAGACTTTGGACCATGAAAGAAGAAAATAAAAGATTACATTTGAAGTGGAGGCCCAAAAAGCCCAAAAGAAAGGAGAAATAATGTCCAAATCCGTGCATAAAGGCTTCTAGAAGGGCCAGCGTCGAGACGCTGTCCTTAGAGCGTCTTGACGTTGGCTGGAGTAGGCGGCAAGAAAAGCATATGTCACAGCGTTGCGACGCTGTGCGCCTTGGGTAGCAAGTTAGTTTCGTTTCTTCACCTATAAAAGGACCAGTTCTCATTGGTGAAAGGCATCCAATTTCAGGGGCTTCTCCCCTGGCTCAATAGAGAGAAAAAAGTGAGGAGAATTGAGAAGAAAAATGGGGAATTGATCGAGATTCCAAGGCTCGGGAATCGAGATGATCGTGACGGGAGCTTTGGATCAACACAACGGTTATTTCTTCCTCATGCTTTTGTAATTTCTCTTTGTTGTTGAGTTAGGACCATGGATCAAGATTATTGGGTCGAAATATTTCCCATTTGTGAGTAGATCTTGAGACCTAGGGTCGTTAATTTAGCTAATTGGATATTGTAGCTTAATTACTTGGATATTGTAACGAAGTTCCTCACATTTCATCTTTGTAATTCATGCTTAATGCTTTTAATCCCTTGATCACAGATTGATTGGTTTGTTGGTCTAAATTGATACTCGACAGAGAGAAATTAGATTAGATCCAAATTGCATGGCTAATGATTGCTTGGAACACGAAAGTGAAAAAGAATTGTTAGAAATTTATGATGAAGTTGCTTAATGCCATACGATAATTAACTAAGGAAATGGACACATAAATTAGTTATGTTAGTATGAGATGTGGAGGAACTTGAAAGAGAAGTCCACTTAAAATTCACTTCTAGATTAATGAAATTGAAGATTAGTAATTACATTCATTCAATTAATTGAGCTACAAATCCAAAAAGCTAAGTTAACACCCTAGGTCAAGTCCCCTTAATAGGATATTTCCATTCATTTGCATAATTCCTTTAATTTCTTGTTAGTTCTTTTACCCTTAGAGTTGATCTTCTAAATAAAATTAAATATGATGGTTCTTGGTAATCAATGGATTTAATTCAAATTCCCTGTAGAAATCGATACATGGTATTACTTTACCGTTTTATATTAATTGGGCAATCGTACCCTTGCGGGAGCACAACAGGATGTGACGGTGGGGTTGGGTGGGTTTGTTTGGGTGAAGAAGAAGCGATGAAACCAGACGACAGAGGAAAGGTGGAAAAGAAACTGGGAGAGAGAGGTGACTTCGACAGTGGAAACACTGTTGAAGTTCAGACTTCTAAACCCTAAAGTTCGGACTTCAAAAGTTGGAGGCCCAAACAACAAGTAGGGGCCGGTTAGGAAGTCTGGGCTTCTGAAATTGGCAGCCCAAACACACCCTAAATATCACGAGGTTCCAAAGAGAGCATTAGGTTTCTATTCCGTTCCTAAATTTAAAAGTGTTTAATACATTCCTCTAACTTTCATAGTTGTGTTTATTTGGTTCTATCTAATAGGTCCTTAAACTTTAAATTTTATGAACAATAATTCCTAAGGCCCCGTTTGATAACCATTTGATTTTTGTTTTTTGTTTTTGGTTTTTAAGCTAATAAACACCACTTTGAGCTCTAAGTTTCTTTGTTTTTTCACCTACCTTCTTCCCATGTTTTCAAAATCCAAGCCAATTTTTTAAAACTAAAAAAAGTAGTTTTCAAAAACTTGTTTTTGTTTTTAGAATTTGGTTAGGAATTCAAGTGTGTCTTTAACAAAAATGAAAACCATGGTGAGGAAATTTAAAGAAAACAAGTCTAATTTTCAAAAACCAAAAAAAAAAAAAAACCAAATGGTTATCAAACGGGGGCCTAAATTTTCAATTTTGTGTAGGACCTATTAGATATATATATATATATATTAATTTCAACAACCTACTAGACACAAGATTAAAAATTTAGAGTTTCTATTAGATATAAAATTCAATTTTATATTTATTCGATCAAATTACTTTTAAAAATTTTCAAATACATTATGATCTATTAGACACAAAAATCTATTAGATATTTATAAAGTTCGAGGACCTATTAGACACAAAGACTTATTAAACACTTTTTAAAGTTCAAGAACCAAATATACATAAACCTAAAAATTTAGGGACTAAACTTGTAATTTAACCACGATATTTTAATTCTATTTTAGCAAGCAATTCTTTGTTCAAGTTTAGTTAAATTAGGCCAAAATAAGCATAGTTCAGCGGTAATTGACATGAATCCTTGACTAAGAGGTTAGAAGTTTGAATCGTCCACCCCAAATGTTGTTGAACTAAAATAGGGGAAAAGGGCAGATTGCGACTGCAATTCTGGGTAGAAACTGCATTCCTAGATTTTCGTGAATCAGCAACATTCAAGCTTTTTCACGCACCAAACCGTCATCTTTGTCTCTGATTCTTCCTAGTCTACTGATAACTCTCCAAAAGGGAGTTATTGAGGCCTTATTTCTATAGTGATTTGTGTGTCTTTTGTGCTAAATAGGGTTGCTTTTAGATAGATATTATATGTTTTAACCCATTTGGAAGAATGGATGCTTTGGAAGTTATTTTGTGCAGAATATATTGTTGAGCGACTTGAGGGATCAAAATCTGTGCTGCAGCAAAGCAAGGAGCAAAACTGCCACGTCACAGCTCGTTAGCCAATTTAATGAACTGAAATCTGTTAAGCTATTCTCGGGATAAAGGAGCAAGGAGAGCCATCCACGTGCCTAGGTCAACCTAATTCAAGCTTGCTATCACTCTATAAAATGAGAAGCCGTCTCAAGTCAAATGCATTCCTTTCTTGGGAGGAACATTCCACTCTTAGGAAGTTCATTTCCACTTTTGGAAGCCGAATAGAGGAGGAAGATTAGAGATATCAAGAAGACCATCAATTACGAAGTTGATCAAGGGAATTAGTATTTTCTTGCTTTGTTTTGTAATTATGGATGTGTTTACTCAGATTGTAACGTGTGTTACTATGCATTTTATGAACTAAGTAACTTTAGGTGTTGGTTAAGGAACATGTAATTGTCGTGCTTAATTTCTATGCAATAGATATTGAATTGATGCATCTTGATTATTTGTTGTGCTCATTTCTATTTTATGTCCGCCTGGCCAACTGGTATGAATATCACTTCCTAGTTTCAGGGATGATTTGGGGGATGTGTGGCAATTAATCACACTAGATCATTATGTATTGGTGAACGCCAGTGACTAAGCTAGGGATAGCCAGTTGCCTAGTGTTTGATCGGTAGTACTTCGTTGGAGTTGAAACATATTCTAAAAAATCCAGAGTTCCGAGAGAAATCTGCTAATAAGACTGCAAGAGTTTTGCATGATCAATAATATTGCTAGAGCATCTTTCAAAACAATTACTAAATTCTGACCAACGCCTGTTCCTAATCTGTCTGCTTATTTGTTTACTTTCTGTTCTGTCATTTCTTTTGCTTCAGCATTCTTTAAAAACCAATCATTTTAAACACTTTTGAAACCATTGAAAAACTAAACAATATAGATAAAGTGAAAGCTACTTCAGACCTTGGATTCGATAAATACTTATTACTTGCTGCGGACTGTGTATACTTGCAGAGAGTTCTAGAGCCCATTTTTATATCATTTTTTTACTCACTCTAGGAACCCAACATCTACCTGAAAGCATGGATTTCGACAACAACTCAACTATATGCACTATATAAAAGGGCTCACAAACACCAAGAAAGCAAGTTGAACTTGTAGGATGATTTGGGTATCGTGACAAACCCTTATTCAACCCTAAGAGTCGTGAAACCTCATTTTCTCTTAAAGAAGCATGTCCTTTAACCGAGATTAGACCCATTTGAATTCTTTTGTAATCATGACTTATTCATTTATGAAATGTTATTTTGTCATTTCAATTTCCATTATGAGTAGCTAAATTCCTTAGAAGGACTCAATTTGGTGAATGCCCCCGTGGATGGATTAGCTTGAAAGTTAGTTTGCTTACACCATAGTTGCTTATGCACTTCTCTCTTTACTGATTTAATTGTTGTCTTTGATAACACTGATTTAGTGTGTTAATTGACCTTAAAAATCGAGCTTATTGTTTGGAAAGCAAAGACTTAGAGTTATATTTCATATTGTTTCGAGTAATTTTGTGCAAAAGCTAGCATGACAAGTCTTAAAACCTTAATTGTGTAATTTGTGTTTAAAAGATGTGTTAGAATTGTTTTCAATTTATCAATTTCTAGTATTTGTTTAATTAAATTCAATTAGATTTTTTTTTTTTAAAAAAATTGGATTTAATTAAATTATTAAGAGTATCGATGAATTAGGTGCTTTAACTTGCTTCCATAGAGCTTTTATTCTAAAAGATGTGTTAGAATTGTTTTCAATTGATCTATTTCTAGTATTTGTTTAATTAAATTCAATTAGGTTTTTTAATTGTGTTTAATAAAATTATTAATAGTATTGATGAATTAGGTGCTTTAACTTGCTTCCATATAGCTTTTATTTAGTGTTATTTTAAATTGGGTCCAAATTAAAAGAAAACCCAATTGATTTTTTTACTTAGTTAAAAAAGGTTGTTACCCATTCATTTACCTTTACCCATGACCCTATATATACATTGTTGGGTTTTATGTCCTAAAACTCATATATAGCGAATGTAATAAATATTATACTTGTTCAATAAAGTGTTATTGAGGTTTATCCAATAAAGTGTTATTGTTGTTTTAGTTTAAAATTGCACAATTGACCCAAATCCATTAAACTAAGATCCAAAGTTGTTTAATGTAGCTTGAACAAGTATGTGGAGACATACAGGGGATTAATGTTAAAGTAACAACCTAAAAGGTCTATAGTATAGGGATAAGGTTGGGTACCTTATCTTTGTGACACTATGTCATACAACCTGATTTGTATACTAATAACTCTCCAAAAGGGAGTTATTTAGACTTTATTTCTATAGTGATTTGTGTGTCTTTTGTGTTTAATAGGGTTGCTTTTAGATGAATATTGCATGTTCTAACCCATTTGGAAGAATGTATGCTTTGAAAGTTATTTTGTGCAGAATATATTGTTGAGCAACTCGAGGGAGCAAATTCTATGCTGCAGCAAAGCTGGGAGCAAAACTGCCACGTCACAGCTCGTTAGCCAATTTAATGAACTGAATTCTGTTAAGCTATTCTCGGGATTAAGGAGCAAGGAGAGCCATCCACGTGTCCATATTGACCTAATTAGGGCTTGCTAACACTCTATAAAAGGAGAAGTCGTCTCAAGTCAAAGTCATTCCATCCTTGGAAGGAACATTCCACTCTTGGAAAGTTTACTTCCACTTTTGGGAGCCGAATAGAGGAGGAAAGATTGGAGACTCAAGAAGACCATCAACTACGGGTTTCTTCAAGGGAATTTACTTTTCCTTGTAATTTTATTGTAGTTATGGATGCACATACCCAGATTGTGGCGTGTGTTATCATGAGCTTTATGAACTAAATATCTTTAGGTGTTGGTTAGGAGTTATGTAATTTTCGTGCCTAATCTCTATGCAATATATGTTGGTTTGATGCATCTTGATTATTTGTTGTGCATATCTACATTTTGTACCCGCCTGGCCAGCCGGTATGAATATCACTTCCTAGTTTCAGGGATAATTTGGGAAGTGTGTGACATTTAATCACACTAGATCATTGTGTATTGGTGAACACCAGTGACTGAGCTAGGGATAGCCAGTTGCCTAGTGCTTGATCGGTAGTGCTTCATTTGAGTTGAAACACATTCTAAAAAATCTAGAGTTCCGGGGAGGAATCCGCTAATAAGACTGCGAGAGTTTTGCATGATCAATAATATTGCTATAGCATCTTTTAAAACAATTACTAAATCCTGACCAACGCTTGTTTCTAATCTGTCTGCTTTATTTGTTTACTTTCTGTTCTGTCATTTCTTTTGCTTCAACATCTTTACAAAAACCAATCATTTTAACCACTTTTGAAACCATTGAAAGGCGAAACAAAATAGATAAAGTGAGAGCTAATTCAGACATTGGATTCGATAAATACTTATTACTTGCTGCGGATTGTGTATACTTGCACAGAGTTCTAGAGTCCTTTTATATCTTATTTGTACTCACTCTGGAAACCCAACATATACGATACAAACGTATTGATCCAAAGTGTCCATGTAGTAGACATGTGAGCATGCATATCCTATGCAATGAGTTTGCATAAGACCAGACCACGAAATAGTAACCACTAGATGTAACATCGTTGACTAGTTAGGCTTCTATTTCACTAGGATGACCTAGGTAACTTCAGTCTTAATCTTGAGTGTATTATGAACCCCTTTCTACGAGGGATTGTCCTTTGATTTGTATGGGATTCGCCGACTCAATAAGCCTACCATTTTGGGGACAAAACCGAGTGGGGGCTGAGAACCTAATAACACAAGATGGAATCCACTCCTTCCCGTTTTTAGGTGAAGTAGATGAGTGTTCCCTTAAGTGGTGACTCTGGGTCTTGAACAAAGGGATCTTGCCCTCTCATTGGCCCGAGAGGGACTTTCTGTTTATTGGTTGGACCATAAACAAGTTGTTCATAAGAAGATCATAGGTACTTACAGAGATAGAGGTAACACGAGGTAAAACGATAATTTGACCCAGTTGTAGTTATGAACACTCATGAAGGATTGACTTATCGGTATTGATCTATATCTGTGGGCATAAAAACATTCTACAGTGAGTAGAGTGTAGCTGTGGGCCTTTAGTGGAGCGACTCATAATGAATATTGGTTAACTTGATCAATGAGTTTATTCAGTTAACCTCATATCATTGGAGCTTCTGATCTGTAGTTCCATTAGATCCCCTTGCTAGCTCATAAAGGATAATTAGGAACAATTAGTCTTGAAAAGAATTTGAATAGTTCAAATTCATTATGAGAAATTAAGTTAATTGTATGAGATACAATTAATATAATGGATGTGATACATTATAATATAAACTCTGATTTGAGATTAAACTTTATTAATTGAGACAAATACAATTAAATATGATTTAATTGTAGGCTTAAATTAAATATGTGATATTTAATTTGATAAATAATTAATTGGAGAATTGATTAATTATTTAATTTAATTTAATTTGGTTTAATTAAATTAATTAAATTAAAGCTATAGATTATGTGAGAGATGTTAATTTAAATATGATTTAAATGAAATAATTAATTAATTAAATCCCTATCCTATTACGATTAGGAAAAAGGGTATGGTATCTTCTGACATTCTATATAATTCACAGGATTCCTTCATAGTGAGGTGCTCTCTTCACTCTCATGAAAAATTTCTCTCTAAGAATTTTCGCAACATTCTAGTGAAAATCTTTTCCCAAATTCAAAAAGATCCAATCCCACAACTTGGTTCCTAGTCCCAGAGACATAACAATGGAAGATCTTGGTGGTAGTGTCCTTACTGTGATCGTGTTGTTCTTGGTGGAATTTGTGATCAAAGGAGATCAACTCTTGCTGTAGTCAGAATCGTCAACGACGGTGAATTTTCTAAACTCTTTACATCAAAAATTAATCTTACATGTTTAGCCTAAATTATTCCATAAAATTGTTCTCTATTGTAATTTTTCAATGTATGAGTATTTTAGAGAACTTAATTAAAATACAAATTGGTCATGCACGCTTATGTTGGGAATTTAGGAATTCCAATCCTTTATACATGCCATGATGGATGTGAGAGGATGAGTTATAGATGTGGCATACCATACAATAAAAGAGAGGTTAGGGTTTTTTTTATCCTATTTGAAAAAAAGCAAAAAAAAAAAAAAAAAAAAAAAGAAAAAAACAAGAGAGAGAGAGAGTGGGAAAAGAAGCCATTTGGCCATGTCTTATAGAGAGAGAGGGAGAGTGTTTCGACCAAATCATTCGAGAGAGAAGGAAGCTCCTATTCGTGTAGTCATCGGCGTTGTGGCATACCATACATTAAAAAGAGAGGTTAGGGTTGCATTGTGTGCGTCATTGTCGTTGAAGTGAAGCTCCTATTCGTGTAGTCATCGGCGTTGTGGTTGAAAGGAGAAAAAAAATCGTTTTGGGTATTCTTTCTTCAAGATCCAAATCCTCGAGGTTGTATTGTTCTTCTATAATCTTTGTGCATTTTTCTTTAATGTTTGAGTTGCTTTCTTGTTTAGTCTCTTTTTAGATCTAGTTTTTTCTTCATTGTACTAATTTATGTGTCAATTTCGATCTCAAATAATATTGTCTAGCAAAGGCTTTTAAGCCCTTTGTAGGTGGAGTAGGTATATTGACCGAACCACTATAAATTCTTGTGTATGATCTCTCTAAACACATTTTCCGCTTACTTTAATATTCTGTCCAGCACTGTATTGCAAGAAAAACACTCTAAAATGTGGATATTTCTTGCTAATAAATTGTAAATAAACTTCAGGATAAGTCTTGGGCATACTAACAACATGTAAAAAGAATTGATTTTGCTTAGAAAGTATTAAATTTTGTTGGTTTTGTGCAGTAGTCTCAAAAGCTCCCGTTGCACCAGCAATTATGCCCGCATATGAAGAAGGCAGTTGAATGAAAGTCAAAGAAGAATACTCGAAGAAATGCATTGTAGTTTGTGGTCGCATCTAGACAAAAATCGATAGAATCCCCAAATTCTCGAGATTAACAGAATTTTCTAGAATATCCAAGATTATTAAGAAAATCTCTTTAGATCAAGGGATTTCATTTAGAGGGGACTTCTCACACTGATCTCGACAGCTAACCCTACCCTTGGAGGTAGATAAAAGGCAGATTTAGATCTAAGCAAAGCATAAGATTTTATGCTTTTCATCACTTTCAGTTTTTTGTTTTTAGTAGCTGTTACTCTGAGTTCCAGTTTCTTTTAGCCTCTATTGGCTTCTCCATTCGAAAGAAGAAGAGAAGAAAAATTTGACTCTCCTTGAAAAAGGTAGAGCAAATTAGACAAAGAGAAGAAAGAGTTGTATTCGTTCATTGTAAGTTCAGTTTTGTAATTACAACAACTTTGTATTTATTTTATTCTACCAATATGAGTTCAATTTTTCTTTGTCTTTTGGGCATTCTTAATTCTGCTTCTTGCTCTTTTAATTTCAATATGAGCCAAACTCCTACAAGTAATATGGATTCCTTGAGTAGGAGAAAAGCCCAACTTTGCTCACACTTAGTATTGTTTGTTTTTGTTGAGTTTAAGTTTCATTGGTAGCTTAGAGCCCATTTGAAATACCTTTTAGTTTAAGTGTTTTTCAATAATGCATTTTTTTTAAAAAAAAAACATTTTCTATAAAAATTGTTTAGTTATTAATGTTGGGTTTTATGCCCCAAACTCGTTGAATAGTTGAATCGGACTAAAGAGAAGTTGGCCGAATATGAAAATCAAACAACAGCAGAGCTGTCAAGCCTTAGGGACTTGGTTAGTCAACTAGTTCGTTCACAAGGAAATGCATCTAACTAGGTATGCTTAATCAATTATTTGTACATTGTGATGTTGTAAACTTTGTAGCATTGAGAATACTTTTGTTGCTATCCTGCAGTCATGGCAGCGAATTTTTTTCCTTATTCATGCTTTTAGGAGACTTGTTGGAGTTGTTTTATTGGGTGGATGGTTGTGATATGTGTTCAGGATAGACTTAGGCTTATGCTTAAATTTTTGCTCTTAAGTGCTTATAGTTTGTATCGAATATAGTGGGTGAGTTGAGAGTTGATTGGAGTTCATTTTATATGTTGCTTTGGGTATTGGGGGGAGGGGGGTGTTAGGACATTGTTCAGTTCCATTGTTCTTTGATGTTTTGACTCTTACATTTAATCGTTTTTATTAGCAGTTATTGTGTGATACAAGTGATAAGTTTTATTTCTGTGCTTAAATGGTTGGTTTCATGGTTTTCATGCGTTTAGGAGACTTGTTGAAGTTGCCTTGTTAGATGGATGGTTGTGCTTTGTGTTCAGGATATGCGTTTATAGGCTTAGGCTTATGCTTAAAATTTTGCTCCTTTTAAGTGCTTATATTTTGTATCGAGTATAGTGGGTGAGATGAGAGTTATTGGAGTTCATATTCAATGTTTCTTTGGGTATTGGGGGGGGGGGGGATGTTAGGACATTGTTCAGTTCCATTGTTCTTTGATGTTTTGACTCTTAAATTGTTGGTTTCATGCATGTAGGAGACTTGGAGTTTCTTTGTTGGGTGGATGATTGTGCTTTGTGTTCAGGATATGCGTTTATAGGCTTAGGCTTTATGACTATGAATTTTTGCTCTTTTTAAGTGCTTATATTTTGTTTTGAGTATAGCAGGCGAGATGAGAGTTGATTGGAGTTCATTTTCTATGTTGCTTTAAGTATTGGGGGGTGGGTGTGTTAGGACATTGTTCAATTCGATTGTTTGATGTTTTGACACTTACGTTTGATTGTGTTTATTAGTAGTTATTGCGATACAAGTAGTGAGTTTATATCTTATTTAACTTTTGTTGATACGGTTTTCAAGCTGTTGGGAGATTTGATTCGATATTATGCTGAGTTTGTTTTGTTTCGTGGTTAGTCATAATAATATATGTTTGTTATAGGTGATTTTGGACCACCCCGATGCACAAGGAACTGGGGAGGACAACCAGGCAGAAATCGGACTGGGAGATGGACCAAAGAGGCGAAACCGGCAAGTGGGACGGGCCAAGTCCGAAGGGGTCGGGCCGCTCACCCGGGCCGAGTCTGTCCGGCTCCGTTTGGTTCCCTCCGCCTCTGGCTGCCTCGGTTTCGCCTGGTTTGTCCCAAAACGCCTCCGAATACCTAAAAACCCTAGGAGGATGAACAGGTATTTATACCTCTCTTCGCCACTGAAGAGGGGACCCCGAACTCTATTCTCGACTCTCTCTCTCTTACTCTCTAGCTCTCCCTTCCGTTTTCTGACTTAAGCATCGGAGGCGGTGTGGCTAGCACCACACCGGTGTGCAGGTTTACTCTTTTGCAGGCCACGTCTTCCCCTCTCATCTACAAATTTACCGTTGGTGGCACGTGAAGGTCAGGTGAGTTCCTCTGACCAAAATTGACCATCAACAATGTTCATAGTTTTAGACTTATAATTATTGATTTTTCCTTCTATATGTGCTTCGGGGTGGTCTTCACAAAAGCTACCTTTCCAGATTTTGTCAATTTGTATGTGAAGGAGAATCAATGAATATTTGAAGATCTCATTTTGTTCTTTTTTGGAAACGTTGAAGATCTCGTTTGTTTAGTAACTTTGAGATAGTAGTTTCATTTTGTAATCAGATTACAAGTAACAGTACTGTGAGAACAGGATTGAAATTTGTTTATGACCATCTGTTTGATATATATATATATATATATATATATATATATATATATATAATTATATTTTGTGTAATTCTCTTTAGTTATTATAATTAGCATCAAATTATAATTTAATTTTTCCTTTACTGAAATATTATAATATATTGTTGTAGAAGAAAAATAAATAATTTTTGAGGTTGAAAAAAGAATAAAAAAATATTGTAAAAAATAAAAAAAATAAAAAAAGGAACTATCGACTATCAAAGTTGTTGGCAGTTCTAGGATTGGCCGACATTTTATAAAACCGTTGGCCAATCCTCCTCCTAAGGTACATGCCATAAAACCGTTAGCATATCCCATAATTCTCGACCGTTTTAAACCGTTGGGATAGCTTCCATGAATTGTCGACGGTTATATATTTTAGTCGACCATTATGATCTCTCGACGGAGGACATAAAAGCGTTGGCAAAAGGTTTCTTGACAAGGAAATCTAGACCATTTTGCCGACAGATATTTTGTGGTTGGAAAAACCATGGTCGACAGTTATTTGACTTCTCCCAACGCTTTATTGCGTTGGGAGAAGTCCGTATTCTTGTAGCAAACAAGGTTCATTGCCTTATTGGAATGAAATTAAGAAATATTTGATTTCTACAAAAATTTGGCACATTTAATGACGAACATGTTCAATAACAGACACATTTAATGACGTACATTTAATGACGCACATTTAATGACGGACGTTTAGTCATGAAATGGTCACTAAATGACGGACATTTGATGACAAACAACTTTTAATGTCATGTAACGACCGACATTAAAGGCGTCCGTCATTATAGCCTTTAATGACGGACGGGTTTTAATGACGGGCATTGCCCATCATTAAAGGCTACGATGTCACTTGTATGGATGACGGACATTGTCCGTCATTAAAAGACATTTTTGTAGTAGTGCATCCAAAAAAGTGTGATTGATGTAGAGCATCAAATTTTATGCTTTTGATCCCAACAAAGCGGTTGACATAGAGCATCGTGGTTGATCATCTTGTGTGATAATCTTCTTTGAGTGCAACATAAGCCCTCATGACTTTGCTTTTGGTTCCACCCAAAAGACCTCATACCAATAAAGATAATTAAACTCATGATCCTTCCTTTATGATCTAGCCAATGTGAGACTTTCATTGCACTCTCCAATTCGATCCCAACACCTTTTTTTCTGGAAGGTTTTATATTTTCTTAATATGTTTAATAGCTCATGATTTATGATTTTCCTATAATATAGAGAAAATATGAATTAATTTAATTTTTGATTTTGAGGCTATAGTGTGAAATTGAATATAGATTGGAAACACAATGATATTTTGGATTGAACAAGAAACTTGTTACTTTCATTCTAATTTGCATTTAGATATGGCAAAACCTGTCAAGTGTGAAGGTCTCACTGAGCACACATACATTATTTAACATTACTCCTCAATTATTATATGAAAGAACAAAACCCACTAAAATATCCTTCTTCTAATTAACTTGTTTTTGTGAAAATTAAGATCGAGAGATTATTAATTTGATTTTTGCAAATTATTCTAGAATTGAGCCCTGGTAGGGTTGACATCCTCCCCACCAGATGTGCCCCCTTCCTTAATCCTGACCACCTTGGCCTCATTCTTCTTCTCCTCAGGCAGCTTGGGCACAGTCAGCTTCAACACCCCATTCTCCAGGTGGGCTCTGATCCTGTCCATGTCGGCGTTCACGGGCAGCCTAAACTGCCTCCAGAACCTGCCCGAAGAGGTCCTCTCTGCCCGGTGCCACCTCTCCCCAGCCACCTCGCCCTCCGCCCTCGTCTCCCAGCTGATCCTCAACACCCAGTTCTCCTCCACCTCCACCTTCACCTTCAAGTCCTCCCTCCTCACCCTGGGGATGTCCATGCAGATCACGTGCTCCCCCTTTGTCTCCTTCCAGTCCGCACGTGCAAGTGTCAGCGTGTCGGCGCCGATGGTGGCCTTGGGGACGCTGAGGGGAGCCTGCTCCAGGATCCGGAATGGGTCATCCAAGTAGCCGCCCTGCAACATCATGTCCAACATCGACCGATACGGCATCAGACCCGACGCTTCTTCGTTCCACAACAGCAGTATCAGCGCCACTGGAACAATCTCCCTCAATTCACGTAAATGCCAGGTAAAAGTGGAAGACCACGTTTCCTTCAGTTAACCTAACTGATGGAAAATCAATTAATTAATAATAATTATCATTAATTAATCTTTTAATTAAATTGACATTTAATTTAATTAAATGCTATTTATATAAACACACGTATACAAATATTCCACTTAACCTATAGTTTTAATCTAACTTAATTAAATCAAAATTTAATTTAATTAAATTAAAACAATAATTAATTAATTCTCCAATTAATTAATATTGGAATTAAATATCAAATATTTAATTATATTTCTCTCATATATAGTATTAATATACATCTGATGCGTGTTCTAATACCAAAGAGTCATCACGCGAGGTTAGTATCCGATTATCGCCCTATTAGCTTATGTAATGTTTCTTATAAGATTATTACTAAGGTACTGGTTAATAGACTTAAGATTATTCTGAATGAGATTATTGATGAGTGTCAATCAGCGTTTATTCCGGGTAAATCAATATCTGATAATATGATTATGGGGCATGAAACGTTAAATTATCTTAATAAAAAAAGGAAAGGCAAGACGGGGTATGCGACACTCAAAATTGATATGAGTAAAGCATACGATAGAGTGCAGTGGTCGTATTTGAGCCAAATAATGGAGAAATTGGGATTTCATGTGAGTTGGATTACACTGGTAATGAAGTGTGTAACATCATCAAATTTTTCAATCATTATGAATGGGGAAACTTTTGGTTTTGTCAAACCATCTCGTGGGATTAGACAAGGGGATCCTTTATCACCTTACCTATTTTTACTGTGTACAGAGGGTCTATCTACCTTACTGGTTTCAGCTAGATCAAGATCTCTAGCAGGAATATCGATTGCAAGATCCTGCCCAAAAATCTCCCACCTATTCTTTGTGGATGACAGTCTGATCTTTCTCAAAGCTGCGACTAAGGAGTTTGGTCACTTTCGGAATATATTGTTGGATTATGAAAAGGCGTCTGGTTAATCCATCAATTTTTCAAAATCAATGGTGATATTTTTGAAAAATGTGCCCAATGATACTAGGCAATATTTGGGTAATATTTTGTCTATGAGAGTGACTGAATCATGGGGGTCTTACCTAGGTTTACCATCAACTTTTCATAGAGGTAAACCTTGAGATTTCCAGTTTCTTCTAGATAAAGTTTGGTATGTCCTGCAAGGTTGGAAGAGTCAATTTAAAAAATACACTTTTGGTCCCTGAGGTTTGGGTTAAGCGACACTTAGGTCCCTGAGTTTTCAAACTCAACAAAAATACCCCTGAGTTTTGAGATAAGTAGCATTTTGGTCCCTGCCGTCCATTTTGCCGTTAAACCCTAACGGTAAGCTGACGTTGCATTATTATTTTAATTAAAAAAATGAATTTTTGATTTTTTAAATAAAAATATATAAATATATTAAAAATATTATTATTTTATTATTATTTTTTAAATTTTCTCTTTTTCTTCTTCATCTTCTTCCTTCTCATCTTCTTCCTTCCCTCTCCCAATTCTTCCTTCCCCCTCCCATCTTCAGTTCCGGTGGCCGGCCGCCGCCGGCTGTCGGCGAGCGGCGGCGGCGGTCGCCGGAATTTTTTTTTTTTTTTTTTTTTTTTCCCTTCTTCTCTTTTTCTCTTCTTCCCTTCTTCTTCTTTCTCTTACTTTTTCTGTTTTTTTTTTAAAGGGAATTTTGGGTGAGGGAGGAGGGCCCTCCCTCCTCCCTCACGGTTTAAGATCTGAAACCGTGAGGGAGGAGGGTCCTCCCTCCTCCCGTTTTGCGCCGGAAACGGGAGGAGGGAGGGCCCTCCCTCCTCCCGTCGCCGGCGTCGGAAAGGGAGGGAGGCCCTCCTCCCTCACCCAAAATTCCCGTTTAAAAAAAAAACAGAAAAAGTAAGAGAAAGAAGAAGAAGGGAAGAAGAGAAAAAGAGAAGAAGGAAAAAAAAAAAAAAAAATTTCGGCGACCGCCGCTCGCCGACGACCGGCGGCGGTCGGCCACCGGAACTGAAGATGGGAGGGGGAAGGAAGAATTGGGAGAGGGAAGGAAGAAGATGAGAAGGAAGAAGATGAAGAAGAAAAAGAGAAAATTTAAAAAATAATAATAAAATAATAATATTTTTAATATATTTATATATTTTTATTTAAAAAATCAAAAATTCATTTTTTTAATTAAAATAATAATGCCACGTCAGCTTACCGTTAGGGTTTAACGGCAAAATGGACGGCAGGGACCAAAGTGTTACTTATCTCAAAACTCAGGGGTATTTTTGTTGAGTTTGAAAACTCAGGGACCTAAGTGTCGCTTAACCCAAACCTCAGGGACCAAAAGTGTATTTTTCCCTAATTTAAATGAAAACTAATTTTAAAATTTTAATTAAATAAATCTAATTTACTTAATATTTTCAATTTTAATATCTTATATTAAAAATAATAATACACCAATACCGTTCTCTCTCAAAACCGGTGAATGTGAATCACAATTCAAATTCAAACCGAATATCTCGAACATGAATCCGTATTCATATGAGTTATATTTAAATAATAATAAATCTCTCAAAGTATAGTTTAATTCGTAATTAAACCGACGAATTAAATTATATCGAATATAATTAATAATATCTCCCTTAATCGAATTTGAACGTGTTTCAAATTCTTACATCACTCTGTTCTAAGGTTAGATCCGATTGAGCTAGCAGGGGGACCTAATGGACCTACAGATCATGGGCTCCAACGATCCAAGATTAACCGGTTCAACTCTTTCAATCCTAGTTAACCAACATTCGTTAACTAACAGGACACTCCACTATAGCCTGTAGCTGAACTCCCCTCACTGTAGATATATTTCTGTCCACTTGATATAACCGTGATTAGTAAGTCAATCCTTCATAGGTTGTTCGTAACTATAGTAAGGTCAAAAGTTCGTTTTATCCCTATAGCACTTCTTGTTCCTTAAGTCTTCACTGAGTCCTTAATGAACAATTGGTTTGTGGTCCAACCACTAAACCTAAAACCTCTCGGGCCAATGAGAGGGCGACGCACCTTTGTTCATGTTCCGGAGTCAGCACTTAAGGGAACAATCTCTCTATTATCCCTAAAGACGGGTAGGAGTGAATTCCATCTTGTAGGACTATGTCCCCAGCTATCTACTCGGTCTTATCCCCAAAGTGGCAGGTTTATTGAGTGGCGCTTATGGGCCACTCTCACCTATGCAAATCAAAGGATAATCCCGAATAAACAGGAGTTCATAGTTAGCTCAGGATTAAGATCGAGTTACCTGGGTCATTGCTTGAAATAGTCAGTTTCACAGTAAACGACGTTATAAAGTGAAAGTGACTTATTTCGTGGTCCGTTCTTATACAAACTCATTTGCATAGGACGCCCCCACTCGCATGTCACTACATGAATGATATTAGGATCACATCGTTTGTATTAAAACAAAGTGGGCCGCGTCACATAGTTTTTCCTAGGATAAGGTACCCAGTCTTATCACTATACTATAGACCGTTTTAGGCTATGTACTTGAACCTGATCCACTTTTATGTCACTACATAAAGTTCAAGCATTCATATCATAGTCAAGGATTCTAGTTTTATTGGATTTGGGTTAATAAAAACACAGTTAAACCAATCTTTCGACAACCAGCATATAAAAATTATTCTAATAAGTTTTATATATTAAATTTGTTACATTTACTATCCACGAGTTTTAGGACATAAATCCCAACATCTCTGACACTGATAAATATTATTAATGAGAAATGTCAGGAGGAGGCTTGTATTGCTACGACTATCTGGGAGATCAGATCGATTCGAAAATCCTTTCAGAAAGTGGTTTTTCAGCATATTAGTCGTAAATTTAATGTTTTTGCCCATTGAGTCGCTCGGTTAGGTCTTTCTTCTTCACCATGTATCTGGTCACAAAACTATCCTCAGTGGATGGTTAGTTTATCGCTTCAGGAGCGATATTTATTTGTACCCCAATGGGGATCTCTTCTTTCTGAAGGAAATTATTCCATTATAAAAAAAAAAAAATAACGTACATCTATTGCGCATTAATTATAACCTATAGTTTTAATATGAATCAAATCCATATTTTAACTTTATATTCGAACCTTTTCGAATATTCAATTCTCCCTTAGAAATTTACCTCAACGTCCTAAATGAGCTACCGGTGGGACCTAATGGACCTACAGATCAGAAACTCTAACGATATGAGATTAATTGGCTAAACTCATTAACCAAGTTAATCAATGTTCGTTAACTGTGGTTCATTCCACTATAGAACCACAACTGCACTCTTCTCACTACAGATATATTTATGTGTCCACGGATATCGACCATCAACAGCAAGTCCGCCCTTCACGTGTGTTCGTACTCCAGCTAGGTCAAATTACCGTTTTACCCCTGGGCTACCTCTTTATCCTTAAGTACTAGTATTCCTCTATGAACAACCTGTTTGAGGTCCAGCCAACAAACAGAAGTTTCTCTCATGCCATAGAGAGGGCAGGGCCCATTGTTCAAGACTCACAGACACCACTTAAGGGAACACACCTCTACTTACCGTAGAGTCGGGAAGGAGTGAATTCCATCTTGTGTGATTATGTTCCCAGCTCCCCACTCGGTCTTGTCCCTAAAATGATAGACTTATTGAGTCGGTGTGCAGGCCACTCTCACCCGTACAAATCAAAGGACAATCCCTCACGGACAGGAGTCCATAGTCCACTCAAGATTGAGACCAAGTTGCCTAGGTCTTCCTAGTGAAATAGAAATCAAGCTAACTAACGGTGTTACAGTTAGTGGTTAACTATTTCGCGGTCCGGTCTTATGCAAACTCATTGCATAGGATACCCCCTCTCGCATGTTAACTACATGAACGAGTTGGATCAATACATTTGTATCATAATACAAAGTGGACCATATCCATAGTATCACCAGGATAAGATACCCAACCTTATCCCTATATTATAGACTCTTTAGGCTGAATCTTGAACATTGATCCTCGTATGTCCCTACATACTAGTTCAAGCCTCATACTATCAGCCTAAGATGATCAGTTTATTGGATTAGAGTTAATAAGACAAGATTACTCAATACAAACACAGAAAAATGAATAATACATCATTTTATTAATGTTCGGTCAAAAGGTACATTTACTATCTACGAGTTTTAGGGCATAAAACCCAATAGGGCGTAGTGGTGACAGCGACTTCTCCATCTTCTTATTCCATTGGCTTCTTCTTCTTCTTCTGAATGTTTATTATTTTCGGATTTCAAGTGAGGTGGGTTATTAGATTTTGTTTTTGGGTTTAGATTTGAAGAAGAAAAAGGGCGTGGGGGGTTGAGTTTTTGAAGAAGAAAAAGGGGTGGGGTGGTTGGATTTTGTTTTTTGAGGTTTGATTTGAAGAAGAAGAAGAGAGGTGGGGTGGATTTGGGCTTTTGAAGACGAAGAAGAAGATGGGTGGGGTGGGTTTGAGCTTTTGAAGGCGAAGAAGAAGGGGGTGGGGTGGGTTTGCAATTTTTAAGAAGAAGAAGAATAAAAGGGTGGGGTATGGTATTGTTTTGAAGAAGAAGAGAAAGGGGTGGGTTCGGTTTTGAAGAAGAAGAAGACGACGAAAAGAAAAAGGGTGGGTTCAATTTGGAAAAAGAAGAAAAAAAAGGGGTGGGTTGTGACGCCCCATGCATTTTTGGTGTATTTAAATTCCATGTAATTAGTTGAAAGAAAAATAATTTCTATTTTGGCTTGTAATTAGTCGAAAGAAAAATAATTTCTATTTTCTATTTTGGTTCCACCCAAAAGACCTCATACCAATAGAGATAATTAAACTCATGACCCTTCCCTTATGATCTAGCTAATGTGAGATTTTGATTGCACTCTCCAATTCGATCCAATCCCCTTTTTGGAAGGTTTTATAATTTCTTAATATGTTTTATAGCTCATGGTTTCAGTGGCGGATCCAAAATTTTTGTTCAGGGGCTTTACTTAAAATTTGAGGCTGGCAAGGTCCTTTCTGTAAATATGATCTACGAACTTGGCTTCAAATATTACAATTGTAATCAAGAATTCTAATTCTTAAATCGGGATTTGCTGGTAAATCTTCTAAATTTACTTATGTGAAATGACCAAATCAGTTTTCTTTTATAATATCTCTCCATTTAGATTTCGATTTAAATCTACAATAAATTAATAAAAATAAATAAAATAAAGAAACTAAATCCTAAAATAAAAATGATGAAAACTAAATGTAAGTAACGGAAACATTACACTAAATGTATAAAAGTAATTGAAACATGAAAACTAAATGTATACAAGTAATTGAAACATGAAACCTAAATGTAACTTATCAAATTAATCTCCAAGTTCTCGAATTCTTAAAATTGCTAGCAACAATTAGAATTGAGAGGGATTTCTTTTAGGTTCAAAATATTATAAGGTGCTATACTACTCAAAGTGTAGTGAGAACCATGCTTATTTTAGAAAATTATGATTTGAAAATTAGAATATGATTTGAATATAAAAAGAAAAAATTGAAGCTATTATATTTTAAGAAATTTAGATCATTTAGAATAAAAAATTACTATTTATTTACACATAAAAAAAAATTAATTTAAGGTAAAGATGGATCATATAATTCTAAATTAAAATTAAATATTCAATTTATTTTTTATAATAAACATCATGAGAGAAGCAACAACCAAATTTCTACGAATTAAAATTTAATTGAAAACAACAATTTTATGAATTAAATTTAATTGAAAACAACAATGTTGAAATCAAAGGCAGTCCAATGGAATAAAAAAAATGAAAACTGACAATCGTGGGGTTCAAAATTCGGACTTAGGGAGGCTAGAAGGGGCGCTGACCACAGGACAACTAACAATTATGAAAACAAAAATGCAAAGCATATTAATAATATATAAACAAAAAAAAAAAAAAAAATTGAGGAGGGCTCGAACTCTCTAAGCCTGTACTAGATCCACCGCTACATGGTTTATGATTTTCCTTTAATATAGAGAAAATATGAATTAATTTTATCTAATTTTGATTTTGAGGCTATAGTGTGAAATTGAATAGATTGCAAACACAGTGATATTTTGGAATGAACAAGAAACTTGTTACTTTCATTCTAATTTGCATATTAGATATGGCAAAACCGGTCAAGTGTGAAGGTCTCTCATTGACCACACATACATTATTTAACATTACTCCTCAATTGTTATATAAAAGAACAAAATTCACTAAGATATCCTTCTTCTAATTAACTTGTTTTTGTGAAAATTAAGATCGAGAGATTATTAATTTGATTTTCGCATATTATTCTAGAATTGAGCCCTGGTAGGGTTGACATCCTCTCCACCAGATGTGCCTCCCTCCTCAATCCTGACCACCTTGGCCTCTTTCTTCTTCTCCTCAGGCAGCTTGGGCACAGTCAGCTTCAACACCCCATTCTCCAGGTGGGCTCTGATCCTGTCCATGTCGGCGTTTCCGGGCAGCCTGAACTGCCTCCAGAACCTGCCTGAGGAGGTCCTCTCTGCCCGGTGCCACCTCTCCCCAGCCACCTCGCCCTCCGCCCTCGTCTCCCCGCTGATCCTCAGCACCCGGTTCTCCTCCACCTCCACCGTCAAGTCCTCCCTCCTCACCCCGGGGATGTCCATGCAGATCACGTGCTCCCCCTCCGTCTCCTTCCAGTCCGCACGTGCGAGTGCCAGCGTGTCGGCGCCGGCGGTGGCCTTGGGGACGCTGAGGGGAGTCTGCTCCAGGATCCGGAATGGGTCGTTCGAGTACCCGCCCTGCAGCATCATGTCCAACATCGACCGGTACGGCATCAGACCCGACGCTTGTTCGTTCCATAACAGTAGTATCGGCGCTACTGGAACAATCAGCCGCAGGATGTTTCTGGACACCGCCGTCATGTCTTTGTTTTTGTTTTTTTTAATAATTTAGATAAAGCTTTTCGTTATGGGGATTGGATAAATCATAAATGAAGGCGGGGAAGGAGGGTTTTATTTATATAAGGGAGGTGAGGGCGATGGATGAGGACAATTTGTGAATTAAATTCTCTGTCTTTTTTCGGAAGGTTTGGTTCTAGAAACATGTGGCTGTCTCTACACCCAATCCAAGGCCTTTCTACAAGTTCAACACACACCGCATCACCAGAAAACTGGCGTTCTTTTGGTCAAATCTAAACAAATTATTCTTTCCAAATATTATTAGTTCGTGGTATATATTTTTCAAAAAAAAAAAAAAAAAAAAAAATTGTCGCACCCATCTAATAATTTGGGAAAAAAAAAGTAAAGGTATTTCGAAACTCACTCATTTTAACAAAAAATTTCAATACCCGAATGCATTCTTTTCTCTAAAACCTCATTAACTTTGTACTAAATTTTTGTTCTTTTTGTAACCCTATTGAATGTATATGAGAATAAAATTTTCAACCATTATATTGTTCTAATGGAAGCTTAATATAAAAGCTAAAAATTTGTTCAAACTTCGGGAGTTCAAATTCGACTCAATTTCTTTCTCTATTTTGATTATTCATAATTTATACACATTATTCATGTTGTTTGTTGTAGACATTTTAAATAACTATGGAAGCTTATCTAATAATTATGAAATATCATCAATATGTTTTATATGATGTCAAAGTAAACATAGTTTAGCGATAATTGACGTCAATGACATGTATCCTCAACTACGAAATTAGATGTTCATTTGTATGATTTTCTTTAATATACGTTCATATATTTAAGTAATTTTACCTTTTCTCAGAGGTCATGAGTCCAAATCTCCACTTGCCGTTGTAATTAAAAAAAGGGAAAAATACACTTTTGGTCCCTGAGGTTTGGGTTAAGTGACACTTGGGTCCCTGAGTTTTCAAACTCAACAAAAATACCCTTGAGGTTTGAGATAAGGAGCACTTTGGTCCCTGGAGTCAAATTTTCTGTTAACTTTTAACGGTTGCTGACGTGACACTATTATTTTAATATAAAAAATTATTTTTGTTTTATTTTTTAAATAAAAATATTAAAAAATTAAAAATTTAATATTTAATTATTTTTTTTATTCTTTCTCTCTTTCTCTCTCGTCTTCTTCTTCTCCATCTTCCTTCTTCTCCATCTTCTCCCTCCTCCTTCTTCTTCTTCCTAAGTCCGGCGACCGGCGACTGAATTTTTTTTTTTTTCTTCTTTCTTCTTTCTTCTTCTTCCTTTTTTTCTTCTTCTCTTCTTTTTCTTCAATGTTTTTTTTTTTAAAAAATAGAAAAGGGAGGGAGGAGGGGCCTCCCTCCTCCTCCCTCCCTAAACCTCAGGGGTATTTTTGTTGAGTTTGAAAACTCAGAGACCCAAGTGTCACTTAACCCAAACCTCAGGGACCAAAAGTGTATTTTTCCCTTAAAAAAATTATTAACTTATTATCATTATCTATAATTTTGTAAATACTTTTTAAAAATTATGAAGTAATTATCATTATCTTTATAATTTTAAAAAATAATTTATAAATTGTTTCATAATTTTCATTACTTTCAGCTTTGGCTCGAGAGGACTCGTAGTCTTATGGAGAATACGAATTAATGTTGTCTAGAAGATGAAAGAGAATGCATGGCAAGACAAACAGAATCCCCGTAAAATTTGAAGGAAATTGTACTAAGTACCATTTTGATAAGACATTTTAAAAAAAATGGAAAAATTTTAATTTATGATTAATAAAGTTTTGACTTTTTAGCTATATGTCTAATAAATCTTTAAATCTTTAATCTATTAGACATTATTCAAATTCCAAGGATGTATTGAACCCAAAGTTGATAGGTTAGCTTGAGTATAATGATAGAATGTTATTTATGCTTATCATTTATCAGGCTATTTTCTAATTTTTACCAGTAAAGTTGGTTATTTTGGGCAGCCTACCTTAATTTGTATCAATATACAGTATCTGGTAATAAATTCCAGTACATTTTCTCTCATTTCTCTATCATTGTTTATGGTATCAGAACTGTAAAAGCTCATTTTTCTTCCTAAAATGACTATTGAAGAAGGATCATCTTCTACCTCCTTAAGTCAGCAAAACACCCCTGTTGTCACTCCCAGCACTCCAAATACTACCCCTGTTGTCTCTCCAGTCCAAAATCCAATTCAAAATCCCTTGATTCCCACCCTTGTTTGTCCTCCTGTTATCAACCAAAACTGAAACAAAAACCCAGTCAATACTCAATCCTTCCCTCCCTTCAATCCAAATGCTAATCAACAATCGTGAAACAATTGTGTGGATAACCCATTTTGAGAGGCCAAAATGAAAAATACTCTACCTTTTCAGAATAAGGATATATGCCCTTTTGCTTACGTCATCATCCTAGCAAAATTACAATTTTACTCTCTATATGAAAATGCACATTTAAGGCATTTAAGAACGAGAATTAAGAGCGAGATTTGAGAGGGGGCAAGAGATTGGAGGGAGAAATTGGAGAGAGAGAACGAGAGCGATATGCGAGAGCGAGAGTGAGCAAGAGATTGGAGAGAAAAAATGGAGAGAGAGTGAGAGATTGGAGAGAGAAATATGAGAGAGAGCAAGGTTAGTAGAGAGTAAAATGGTAATTTTACTAGGATGCTGACTTAAGCAAAAGGGTATATATTCTTGGTTTTGAAGATGTGGGGCATTTATCATTTCCGTCTATTTTAGAGGGTCATCCATATGAAAAACCCCAACAATTTTATCCCCAACCCTCCTCTAGATTTTATCCCTTTTCGCAACCCTATTATCCACAATAGCAACAGTTTCCTCAACCCCAACAATTTTTTCCACGACCTTAATTTCAGCCGCCTCAACCTCAGACTTTTCCCCAACCTAATTTCTTTACTCTGAACCCTTATCCTACTCTTCCTCAACCTTTGGCTGTCAAGCTCAATGATACAAACTTCCTCTTATAGAAGAATTAGTTGTTGAATGTTGTTCTGGCAAATGGACTATCCGGTTTCCTCGGCCACTCAATTTTGTCACCTCCAATATTTATTGATCAAGATCAGAATCAACCGAATCTTGAGTTTCTCGGCTGGGAAAGGTAAAATAATTTCATTATGTGTTGGATTTGTTCATCTTTGTCTGAAGAAAAGATGGGCCAAAATTGTTTCTTTATCCTCTGCTTCTAAAATCTAGGCCTCTTTAACTCATTCTTATGACTCTAATACGACTGCTCGAATAATGGGTTTGAAAACTCAGCTTCAAAAGATAAAGAAGGATGGTTTATCAGTGAGTCAGTATTTAGCTAAGATTAGGGAAATTATGGACAAATTTGCTGCTATTGGGGAACTCATATCCTATCGAGACCATTTGGCTCACATACTTGATGGTTTAGGTAGTGAGTACAACCCTTTTGTAACAACCATTCAAAATCGATCTGATAGCCCATCTTTAGAAGATGTCTGTAGTCTATTATTAGCTTATGAAACTTGGCTAGAAAAACAAACTTCTGTGGAACAACTGAATTTAGCTCAAGCAAATCTAAGCACTCTCAACATCCATCATAACTGTTGAATTTTAATGAAACAATTGGCGCAACAATAACACAAAAACACCCAGCAATTTGCGCCCAAGCGGAAGCAAAACGAGCAAAGTTGGGAAAAATAAAGAACAAAGAAATAGAGAAGGAAAAGGAAGAGAGAACACCCGAGATTATAGTGGTTCGGCTACGCCTACATCCACTTTCTTGAACCAGAGATAATTCCTTCCTTTGAATCCAAATCAGAGACTACAAGGACTGAAGTAATCGCAAAATTTCCGTCCAACCAAGCATACCTACAAGCTGTTTATATACACACAGCATTACAAGGAAAACCTAGCCCATATAGCTCAGCCCATGAACTTACTCTACTAATATCAGTATAAAAAAGCCCAGTTAATAACTAACCAAAAGCTGAAGCACATGTTGGACAAAAAATCACCAAATGAGGTATGATGCCGTTGAAATTGCAGATGTAAATCATTTGTTAAAAGAACCCAACGAATCACCCTCTTGATGCACATCTGTAGGAAAAAACAGAAGCAATATATCTCTGACCCAAAACATATTATTTCAATCAATTGTCATCAGTAACTCCCAACCTCAACAAGGCTGAGAGGTATTCAAATCTGTCAAATGGCAAAGCTTTGGTCAATAAATCAGCTGGGTTATGAACAGTATTGATTTTCTCTAAAATAATCTTACCTTCTTGCAACGCATCTCGAACATAATGATATCGCACATCAATATGCTTAGTTCGGTCATGAAATGTTGGATTTTTAGCCAAAGATAATGCACTTTGACTATCACAATGAATTTTAACAATGCAAGAAGAAGAATACATTTCCGATACCAAACCTTTCAACCACATGGATTCTTTAACCGCCTCAGCTAATGCAATGTACTCAGATTCAGTGGTAGAAAGAGCAACAATACTTTTGCAAATTAGACTTCCAACTAATCACATTTCCAAATAACATAAAGACATACCCAGTTATCGACCTTCTTTTATCCAAATCAGCTGCATAGTCTGAATCTACATAACCACAAATACATTCATCACAATCAGCATTATTTGTGTACATCAAACCTCTAGCAAGTGACCCTTTAACATACCGTAAGATCCATTTGGATGCTTCCCAATGAATTCTACCAGGATTGGCCATAAAACGACTCACAACACACATAGAATGTGCAATATCAGGTCGACAGGATATCATAGCATACATAAGACTTCCAACCAAGTTAGCATATGGAATGGTTTTCATGAATTCAATTTCATCCTTTTCAGATGGTGACTGTGTCGAAGACAACTTAAAATGTTGGGCTAAGGGTGTTTTCACCTTTTTGCTATTTTCCATGTGAAAACGTTTAACAATTTTATTCAAATAATCAACTTGAGATATGAATAAAGTTTGCTTAACTCGATCTCTAGTCAACTCCATTCCGAGGATTTTCTTAGCAGCCCCTAATTCTTTCATTTCAAACTGACAATTCAACTGGTTTTTAATTCTTTTAACTTCTTGGGTCGAATTCGATGCTATCAATATATCATCAACATACAAGAGAAGCAATACAAAAATATCTTGATCTATTACTTTCTTGTATACACACGGATCATAAGAATTCTTAACAAACCCTACTGAAGTTATAAAATTGTCAAAACATTTGTTCCATTGTCTAGAAGATTGTTTCAATCCATAAATAGATTTCTTCAGATGACATACCATATCCTTTTTATCAGAAATTTCATATCCAGGTGGTTGTTTCATGTATATGCTTTCATCTAAGGTTCCATGCAAGAAGGCTGTGGTGACGTCCATTTGTTCTAATTCTAAGTTGAGGTTAACAACTAGAGACAAAAGGACTCGAATAGATGAATGTCTCACAACGGGAGAGAAAACTTCATTGTAATCTATCCCCTCCTCTTGTGTGAAACCTTTGGCTACTAATCTAGCCTTATATCGAGGCTGAATAAAACCTTTAATTCCAGGTTTAATTTTAAACAACCATCTGCAATCAACAATCCTGTGGTCAGAAGGTTTCTCAACTAATTCCCAAGTAGAATTTCGATGTAAAGAATCCATTTCCCTATCCATGGCTGCTATCCAATGTGCTACATCAGGAGAGTTAATGGCTTGCTTATAGGTATTCGGTTCAGAATAATTTTCAGCTTCAAAACAGTTCAAGGCAAATCCCACAAAGTCAGCTTCATTATTATACCTACTAGGGGGTCTAATGGTTCTCTTAGTCCTGTCTCTAGCAAGTTGGTAGTTTTGAAGTTCAGAAGCATCAATGTTAGGTGAAGAAGTTTCACCCTCTAAACTAGATTGAGCTTGATCTAGTTGTTCAAAATCTTGATTATGCTGTATTTCATGAGAAGATTCAGACAATTCAGGTTGATTTTCAACAGCTGTTCTTTCAAAACTCGGGTTTTGTAATTCAATCTCAAAATTTTTAGTTTCAACTTGTCAACTGTATCAATTCAGGTTGATTTTCAACGGCTGTTATTTCAAAACTCGGGTTTTGTAATTCAATCTCAAAATTTTTAGTTTCAACTTGTGCAACTGTATCAATATTCTGAGGATCTTTCCAAGGCATCAAGTCCTCATTAAAAGTCACATCTCTACTAACGAGGCATTTTTTATCCCCTTGTTCAAGTGACCATAGTTTATAGCCCTTAACCCCTTGTGGATACCCAATAAAAATGCACCTTTTGGCTCTAGGTTCTAATTTACCCTGTTTAATATGGGCAAAAGCAGCACAACCAAAGGTTCTTAAATGGTCTAGCTTAGGTGGTTTGCCAATCCACAATTCTTGAGGAGTTTTAAAATTCAATGCAGTAGATGGGCTTCGATTTATTATGTATACTGCAGTATTCACAGCTTCTCCCCAAAAAGATTTTGGTAAGTTTGAGTTTGAAAGCATGCATCTAACCTTCTCCAAAATCGTTCTATTAAACCTTTCAGCCAGACCGTTTTGTTGAGGGGTACTGGGTACTGTCAAATGTCTATTGATACCATATTTATTGCACAAGTTTTTAAAATTTTCATTCAAGAATTCAAGGCCATTATCAGTTCTCAAAGTTCGAATTTTGCATCCAGTTTGAGTCTCAATATAATTCTTCCAGTGAACAAACTTTTCAAATGCTTCGTCTTTAGTTTTGAGCAAGTATATCCATAACTTTCTAGAATAATCATCAATCAAAGAAAGGAAATATCGAGCTCCACCATGTGTCTTAACTCTAGAAGGACCCCATAAGTCTGAGTGTATGAGTTCTAACTTAGTTTGTGATTTGTATGAGCCCTTTTTAAAACTTGAACGAGTGGATTTTCCCAATATACAATGCTCACAAAAAGTGATCTCAGAGGGTTTATTTTTGCCAATGAGACCTTGCTTATACAAAGCATCAAGGCCACGATGACTTATATGATCCATTCTTTTATGCCACAATTTTGTCTCTATATTACCTTCATTAGTAGCTATGTTTGCACTACCCACAACAACTGTTCCCTGAAGCACATATAAACCATTTTTCAAAGTACCTTTCAGTTTTACCGAAGAATCTTTACCACAAACTAACAAAACACCGTTTTCTGATTTATAATTCAAGCTAGCCTTATCTAACGTGCCTAGGGATATCAAATTTCTTTTCAGCCCTGGGACATACCGAACAGAGGAAAGGATTTTAATCGAACCATCATGCAACTGAAGCTTAACTGACCCTATTCCTTTAATTTCACAACGCTGGTCATTTCCCATTATTACTCTGCCCCCATTTAATTCATTAAAATCTGAGAAGTAGTGTTTGTTAGGTGACATGTGAAAGGTACATCCAGAATCCATAATCCATTCATCAATACTATTGGATTCACAAACCATTAAGACCTCGACAGATTCATAACCTTCAAGAACATTAGCTGACACGTTGTCTTTTCTAATAGGTAATTTTCCTTTCTTCCTAAGTATAGGACATTCATACTTTGTGTGGCCTTCTTTACGACAATATTTGCAAGCTGACTTATCCTTTTGATTGTTTTTGGGATTAGGCCTAGAAGAATTTTTATGTTGCTTCGAATTTTGGCCTTTATGTTGCTTGCCTTTCACAAACAATGCATCATAATCTTTCTTCTCAATTTTCATTTCAAGTTCTTTAGATCTAAGCCCATTCAACACAATATCAAGCGTCAGAGTATCTCAACCATACTTAATGGCATTTTTCACTTCTTTGTATTTTTCAGGCAAAGAGTTTAGGATGATAACGGCTTGGTTCTCACTGTCCAATTTTTCACCAGAATTAACCAAGTCTAAACAAATCTTGTTAAACTCATCAAGGTTTTCTTCTAAATTCTTGGACGAATCCATCTTAAATCCAAATAATCTCCCCTTAAGATATATTTTGTTACTTAAGGTTTTAGACAAATAGAGATTATCTAAAGCAGCCCACAACTCAGAAACACTATTAATAGTGCTGACCTTTCTCAACACATTATCAACAAGGTGCAATATGATAGTGCTATAAGCTATTTCAGCCATCTCATTCTTTTCATCGTCAGACATTGAGGCAGGTAACTTACTTGGATCGTCCAAAGCCTTAGCTACCTTTTGTTGAACCAAGAGTGCCCGCATCTTTGTTTTCCACAAAACGAAGTCACCCTTGCCGTCAAACTTTTCGATCTCAAATCTGGCCGACATTGCTTTTAGCAAATCACGAGTCAAAAGAAAAGAAAACTGAGATGATGAAAAAAAAAAATCAACAAATTAGGGCTATCAAGAAGAAAAATCCTCCCCCAACTTGGCTCTGATACCAAATGTTGAATTTTAATGAAACAATTGGCGCAACAATAACACAAAAACACCCAGCAATTTGCGCCCAAGCGGAAGCAAAACGAGCAAAGTTGGGAAAAATAAAGAACAAAGAAATAGAGAAGAAAAAGGAAGAGAGAACACCCGAGATTATAGTGGTTCGGCTACGCCTACATCCACTTTCTTGAACCAGAGATAATTCCTTCCTTTGAATCCAAAACAGAGACTACAAGGACTGAAGTAATCGCAAAATTTCCGTCCAACCAAGCATACCCACAAGCTGTTTATATACACACAACATTACAAGAAAAACCTAGCCCATATAGCTCAGCCCATGAACTTACTCTACTAATATCAGTATAAAAAAGCCCACTTAATAACTAACCAAAAGCTGAAGCACATGTTGGACAAAAAATCACCAAATGAGGTATGATGCCGTTGAAATTGCAGATGTAAATCATTTGTTAAAAGAACCCAACAATAACAATTGCTGCTCATTTTCCATGCCCCCCATTTTAATCATGTTTCCAAGTTCTCTTTCTACTCCTCACAAAATGTCACATCAATCACCATTTACATCTAGCATCTTATGAAAAAACAGTCTAACAACAAACTTTAGTGTCAAATTTGTAGCAAATTTGGTCATACTGCCCCTATATGTCACCATAGGACTAACCTTACTTATCAAACCCCCCTCCAACACAAGCTCTCCTTCACACTACCTAGCCCTCTGTCTCTTCAAACACCAATTTTCCTTCTCCCACCTTTTTCGATACATCCCCTATTGTCAATCTTGATTTCTCTCATCTGGATGAGTCATGGTTTCTTGACTCGGGTGCCACACATCATATGACACCAGACATATCCAACTTGGCCTATAATGGTGGTGAACAAATTACGATTGGCAATGGTAAGCAAATTCTCATTTCTAGTATTGGTTCTTCATGTATTTCTTCTCATTGTAAGCTTATTTACCTTCATAATGTGCTTCATACTCCAGCGATTACTAAGAAACTTCTAAGTGTTGCTCGTTTATGTAAAGATGACAAAACTTTTGTTGAATTCTACTATACTTTTTTCTTGTTAAGGACCTTCAAACCGAGATAGTTCTTCTCCAGGGCAAGCTTGAAGATGGTCTCTACAAACTGTCTTCTCCTTTCAACACTGTGTCATCGAGTTCTCGGTCTCCTACTGTTTTTCTTTTTTTGATTCAAGCTGCTACAAACTGACATTACCATTTGGGGCATCATGCTGCTTCTGTTTTAAAACAAATTATTTCTATTTGTGGAGTTTATTCTTATAATGTGAATGAGTTTTGTAATTCATGTCAAATGGCTAAAAGCCATCGTTTACCTTTTCAGTTAGTTGAAACAGACTAGTGAACCTTTTCAATTAGTTCACTCGAATGTATGGGGTCCTTCCCCCCACCTTTCAATTAATGGAGCTCGATAGTTTCTTTTGTTTGTTGATGATTACACTTGCTTTTCTTGGTTGTATTAACTCAGATCCAAGGACGAGAATTTTTCTTGTTTTCTTAATTTTAAAAAGTTAGTTGAAGTTCAATTCGATAAGTCCATTAAATGCCTTCAAAACCAATTGGGGTGGGGAATTTCGAAACATCTTGGCCTTTTGATCGGTCAAGTTTTTCGGGTCCTCAGATCAAATAAAATTTATAAACTTCGGCTCTATGCTACTTTGCAGTAGGTAGTGGTCGGGTCGTCCACAGGGAAAGTGTGATCTTGTTAATTTTTGAGTTCTCGCTAAACAGTGGGGGTTTACGAAGAAATGGGGATTTCAGTTTGTCACTAACCGGATTAATTAAGAGATGCAAGGAAAGGGAAAAATGTCGGAAAGAAGTAAATAACATGCAAATAGATAGAACATAAGTAAAAATAGGATGAAATCAAATAAAAGACAGGATTGTCAGATTGGTTACTCTTTAAAACACTTTATGCAATTTAGTTTCATCACTTGCTCTAAAATTATTTTTTGAATTAATTAAATTCCCCGGAATGATTCTTGGCTTTTCAGATAATCCACCTACTCAGCCTGTGCTTAATTAATTAGACTTCCTGATACTCCACGAACAACCTAACTAATTAATTATTGTAATTGCGCTTGCTGCCTCTCATACTTTGTTACACCCCGCCCCAGATTACCTTACAGAACCTAGGACGTGGCATGCCGACAATAGATCTCAACTAACCTATGAAATCCATTGCGAAACTTAGCAAAACAAAACTCATTTTTCCTTAAAACCATGAGTGGCTAGCAAAACTATACTAAATAAAAAAATAAAAATAAAAATAAAAATTTTGGCAGAGTTTCCCCTTAAAATTTGATAAAACACACCTTCAATTGAAAATACACTCCCAAATGATTTCTTTAAAATCCAACACTACTACCAGTACGTCGTAATCAACAATCAGTTCAGAAACCAACAACCACAAACCTAAACCACTAATGGAAAACTTAAGTCCCAATTTAAAACTCAATATAAATTCAAATGATACAACTTATAGAATGATGCTAGCCACTTTAGTTATAAAAGCAAAAACATCAATATTACATTTACATGCAAAATGATGTATAATCTAAATAAGACTAGTGGTAGATCTCGATCTCGATAGGCTCGTCAGAAACTCAAATGCTACCTGGTAAAAAATTAGGAAAATAGTGAGCTAAAAAGCCCAGTGAGTGGTAGAAGTTTATAAGAAACTAAATATAAGGAGACTAATAACATAAACAATCATAAAAAGATAATTAACAAGAACGTAAAATAAGCTTTTGAAAGAAACCTTGAAACACTTGTAACTTCTATTGCAAATACACAAAGTTAAAGTATTTTATTGAAGGATTAGAATTCCCAATTCCGTTACAGTGGAAGCAATTGGACCGTTCGTAAATTAATTTTGTTCTACAAAATACCAATACATTGGCAAAAAGTTAAGCGATGAGAAACATACCTTCGTCTGACGACTCTGAATTCTTCAACGTACACCACCATTTGATCTTCCCTGCTATAACTCTGAGATTAGGAATATAGTTGTGGGACTACCTAATCTTGAATGGGAAAAACTCTAGAGAGAAAGTTCTTCCTAGAGTTCTTGAGTTGAGAGAATATGAGAGGGCCTTATGGTAGCCATATGTTGTAGTCCCTAAACCCTAGGGTTAGTGTTTTATTTATAGGAGAAATGTCATGAATAAAATATTCATTTAAAATCAATTATTTCCATAACTGACTTAATCTTTTCCATAGTTAATCAATTCCATAATTGATTAATCTTTTCCATAAATAATTGATCACTTCCATAAGTGATTAATTACTTCCATAAGTGATTAATCATTTCCTTAATTGATTAATTTCCAATTAATTAATTCTTTTAATTAATCACCAATTAAATATCATATATTTAATTTCATACCTTCTATTAGTTAATTAATTAATTACCCAATTAAGTATCATATATTTAATTTCAGGCCTTCAATTAATTAATTTTATAATATGAATCAAATTCATATTAAAATTGGAACTCCTTCCAATTCTCTTATATCCATAAATTTAATATGAATCAAATTCATATTAATATTTGAACTTCTTCAAATATTTATTTCTCTCATAATAATAAAGTTTAATTTCAAATTAGACTTTACATTTTAATGTATCATTATACATTATATTAATTTGTATCTCATACAATTAACTTAATTCCCAATATGAATTTGAACTATTCAAATTCTCTCAAGATATAATTGTTCCTAATTACTCTTTACGAGCTAGCAGGGGGACCTAATGGACCTACAGATCAGAAGCTCCAATGATATGAGGTTAACCGATTAAATTCATTAATCAGGTTAACCAATATTCATTAACTGTGGGTCATTCCACTAAAGACCCACAACTGAACTCTTCTCACTGTAGAATATTTTTGTGTCCACGGATATTGACCAATAACGGTAAGTCAATCATTCACGAGTGTTTGTAACTTCATTTGGGTCAAATTACCGTTTTACCCCTGAATTACCTCTGGCTCCTTAAGTACCAGTGCTCATCTAATGAACAACCTGTTTATGGTTTAACCAGTAAACAGAAAGTCCCTCTCGGGCCAATGGGAGGGCGGGATCCCTTTGTTCAAGACCCGGAGTCACCACTTAAGGGAACACTCATCTACTTCTCCTAGAAGTGGGAAGGAGTGAATTCCATCTTGTGTTGTCATGTCCCCAACCCCCCACTCGGTCTCATCCCTAAGAAGGTAGGCTTATTGAGTCGGCGTGCATGCCACTCTCACTCATACTAATCAAAGGACAATCTCTCGTGAGAAGAAGTTCATGACACACTTAGGATTAAGACTAAGTTAACTAGGTCATCCTATTGAAACAGTAACCCAACTAGTTAACGGTGTTACTGAAGGAATTGAATCCTTAAGCGGAAGCGAATTGAATCGTGCGTGATTTAATTTCAATTATTTCGAATACCGGTACGTTGGGAAAAGTTAGAAACTTATTTTCTAAACTAGATTAAGCATGCAATACTAATTCTAAACGATTTAGAATTTTAGGAACTTACTTGTTGAAGACCGTTCTTCACAGCACTATGCTCCTCAACGAACACTTCGTCACGATCTCTTGAACACAACCATCAAAGAGCACCCGCTATCCTCTGAATTAGGCTTGGATTGTGGGATCCAATCTTGAGTTGGAAATAATTTTCCAGCAGAATGTTGCTGGAAAAATTTTAGAGAATCTCAAAGAGGGAGAGCTTGAGAGAGAATTTCACTTCTCTGTCATTTCTGCGTGAGAAAGGAGAGAATGAGCGATCAAATTTGCAACTCCCTCTCCCCTGTACGATAAGTGGGGAGGGAGTTATTACCCTACTAGATCTTGATCGTTGGATCTAATCCAAACGATCTTGGCCGTCTATTAATTAAATAATAATAATCATTTATTAATTAATTATAATTAATTTAATTAAAACAATATTAATTAAATCAATTATAATATAAGGTATTTAATTCAATTTTTCATATTCAATTGAATTAAACTGGTCATTCAATTAATCCTATTAATTGAATCCACATTAATTACATATCAAATATTTAATTAATTTTGCAATTGAATCATATTCAATTATATCTCTCTCATTTAACCTATAGTTTTAATGTGCATCAAATGTACATTAATATTAACTATAGAATTAATTTTGATCAAATCACATTTAATTAAATTAAATTAAGGGAAAAATACATTTTTGGTCCCTGAGGTTTGGGTTAAGTTACACTTTGGTCCCTGAGTTTTCAAACGCAACAAAAATACCCCTGAGCTTTGAGATAAGTAGCAATTTGGTCCCTGCCGTCTAATTTGCCGTTAAATCCTAACGGAGTGCTGACGTGACACTATATATATATATATATTTTTTTTATTTTTGATTTTTTAAAATATAAATATATTAAAAATAATAAAATATTATTAAAATAATATTATTTCATTAAAAACTCTTTCTCTACCCCTTTCTTCTTCTTCACCCACCTACCACCACCATCCACCATCCCTGTAACTGCCGGCGGCAGCTCCGGCCACCGTCGCTCGCCGGCGGCCGCCGCCGACCACGGTGGTTTTTTTTTTCCTTATCCTTCCTTCCTTTCTTTTCTTCTTCTCCTTCTTTCATTTCCTTTCATTCTTCTTTTCTTTTTGTTTATTAGCTTTTTTTTTTAAAAAAAAAAACTAAATACCCAAATCTGGGTTTGTGAGCAGATCGACGGGGAGGTCGATTTGGTGACTTCGTCCACGGTGACAGCAAGGTCGAATTGGCGAGCTTCGTCCACAACGATGGTGAGGTCGATTTGGCGAGCATCGTCCACGGCGACGACAAGGTCGATTTGGCGAGGTCTGGAACTCTCGTCGTCGTCCACGACGAGCTTCGAACGATCCCCGGCGAGCTCCGAACGATCCATGCAACTCGAAGCCCTGCTCGCTGTAAGTCTGAAAACTAGATCTTGGTCACGAACGAAGATTCCGACACGGCTTCAGGCGAATGGCTTCAGATCTTCGTCAGGAACTGCTACTTCTTCAGATCTCGGTTCGTGAACGGAGGGAGAGTTAATTTCCTGGCGTTGGATGCAGATCTGGACGATTTTTGGAGGAGAAGGAGACGTCCCTCCGTTTCGTGGTTTTTTAAAGAAAAAGTTGGAGAAGGAAGAAAAGAGAAGAAGAGAAGAGGAAAAAAAATTGGTCGCCGGCCGTCGGTGAGCGGCGGTCGACGACGGCCGGTGAGTGACGAGCGGCGGTCGACGGTAGCCGGTGGTTGAGTCATGGAAGGAAGAGTTTGAAGAAGAAGTGTTGGAGAAGATGAATAAAAGGATGAAAGAGAAAATAAATAATTAAAAAACAATATTTTTAATTAATTTATTATTATTTTATTTTGAAAAATTCAAAAATAAATTTTTTAATAAAAAAAATAGTGCCACATCAGCAAACTGTTAGTTTTTAACAGAAAATTGAATGACAGGGACCAAAGTGCTCCTTATCTCAAAGCTCAGGGGTATTTTTGTTGAGTTTGAAAACTCAGGGACCAAAGTGTAACTTAACCCAAACCTCAGGGACCAAAAGTGTATTTTTCACTTAAATTAATTAATTCTCCAATTAATTAATTCATTAATTAAATATCATATATTTAATTAATTTACTATTTGAATCATTATTCAAATAATTCTCTCATATAATATAGTTTTAATATGAATCTCATTCACATTAAATTTAACCTATAGTTTCAATATGAATCTAATTCATATTTAATATTTAAACTCCTTCAAATATTTAATTCTCCCGTTAATTAATTTTGAATCATATCCATAATTAATTTATAATATAAAGTTTAATTCACCAATTAAACTTATATTATAATGTATCTTTATACATTATTTTAATTGTATCAAATACAATAAAATTCCCTTAACGAATTTGAACAGACTTAATATTCTATTCAAGACTATTTAACCTCAGAACCCTTTACGAGCTAGCAGGTGGACCTAATGGACCTACAGATCAAAAGCTCCAACGATACGAGACTAATTGGCTAAACTCATTAACCAAGTTAGTCAACATTCGTTAACTGTGAGTCACTCCACTAAAGACCCACAGCTGCACTCTTCTCAATGTAGAATATTTTTGTGTCCACGGATATCGACCAATAACAGTAAGTCAATCCTTCACGAGTGTTCGTAACGCCAGCTGGGTCAAATTACCGTTTTACCCTTGGATTACCTCTGGATCCTTAAGTACCACTGATTCCTCTAATGAACAATCTGTTTATGATCCAATCAATAAACAGCAGTTCCTCTCGGGCCAGGAGAGGATGGGCGCCCTTGTTCAAGACCCAGAATCAACCCTTAAGGGAACACACATCTACTTGCCTCAATAGGGGAATGAGTGAATTCCGTCTGGTACTGTTATGTTCCCAGCCCCCATTCAGTCTTGCCCCTGACATGGTAGGATTATTGAGTCGGCGAACTGGCCACTCTCACCCATACAGATCTAAGGACAATCCCTCCTGAAAAGGATTTCATAACAGACTCAGGATTGAGATTGAGTTACCTAGGTTATCCTATTGAAATAGAAACCTAAACTAGTTAATGGTGTTACATCTAGTGGTTACTATTTCGCGGTCCGGTCTTATGCAAACTAATTGCATAGGATACCCCCACTCGCATGTCTCCTACATGGATGCTTTGGATCATTGCATCTATATCGAATACAAAGTGGGTCGTATCACATAGTGTTACCAGGATAAGGTATCCAGCCTTATCCCTATACTATAGACCATTTAGGTTGTTACTTGAACACTGATCCCCGTATGTCCTCACATACTAGTTCAAGTTTCATCTAAACAACCTAGGATGTTAGTTTATTGGATTTGGGTCAAATTGTGCAATTGTAGTAACAATAACTCTTTATTGTACAAACCTCAATAGCAACGTATTGAGACAAGTGAACAATTTGTCACCATTCACTATCTACGAGTTTTAGGACATAAAACCCAACAGTTACATCTAGTGGCTTACTATTTCGTGGTCCGATCTTATGCAAACTCATTGCATAGGATACCCCTGCTCGCAAGTCTCCTACATGGACGTCTTGGATCAATACATCTGTATCGAATACAAAGTGGGTCGTATCACATAGTGTTACTAGGATAAGGTACCCAACCTTATCCTTGTAGGTTAAAATGAATTAATTTTAAAATGTTTAAAACTAATTAGACCTAAGCACATTATAATTCTAATAGGATTAGAATTATTTTCTTACTTCGAATTAAAAATAGTTTTAATTGACTAAGTAGGAAAAGCATTGCTATGATTATAAGAGAACTCTCCTGATTAAGTTCTGTCTAAGGCTGTGGGTACTTAAGATGACGGTTTACGGAACACCTCCTACCTGGAAACTAACCCAGAATACCATAGTTGAATTAATCATAGTTAAATGTTAGCATGCAATGTCACTAGGTTTATTAAAAGAGTTTAATTCACCTAGATCTTTAGAGTAAAGAGTTTACATTACTATGGGAACTCTCCTGATGAAGTTCTGTCTAAGGCTGGAGGTACTTAAGATGACAGTTTACGGAACATTTGCTACCTGGGAACTGACTTGGAACTTGAGTTGAATTAACCATAGTTATGTTAGCATGCAAAGTCACTAGGTCAATTAAAAGAGTTTAATTCACCTAGATCTTTAGAGTAAAGATTTATCATAACTATTGGTTATAAGGGAACTCTACCGGTAAAGTTCTGTCTAAGACTGGAGGGACTTAAGATGACGGTTTACGGAACACCTGCTACTTGGGAACTGAGCCGAAACTTGAGTTGAATTAACCATAGTTATATTAGCATGCAATGTCTCTAGGTAATTAAAAGTGTTTAATCCACCTAGACATTAGAGAAAAAACCTATGTATATAAGAGTTATATACAAGCATAGACTTAGATAGATTTACTTAGCCATGATTTACCTAAGTAATAGACCCTATAATTATAAAAATACTTAGTGGGAGGAAATATATCAAAACAAGATTTTCATAAATCAAGTTTTGCTCTCATGTCCTCAAAAGTTCACAACGTGAGATTCATGCTTGGCCTCGAGTCACCCTGGGAGTGACCCCTTATGGATGGTGTTTGCATGGATCAATATCAAGGTGAATGAGGGATTATTTTATAGTAAGTGGGAGCAGGACACGTGTCAACGTATCCTACGGTCTTCCCATTAGGTTGCACCGTGAGATCCCCATGATCCGCCTGCGAGTCGCCCTGGGAGCGATCACCCTACGGAGGGCTTGATCATGGGAGTCGGAACAACGCAAACTCCATAAATGGATAGGGTTTCTTAGGTCCATTTCCTACTTTGACTTTTCCTACGATAGCATTGTTGGGGCCGACCTCTGAAATCTGAAAATTGGAGGGTCACACTTATGAGAAATTGTTAAGGTGTTAATAATTTCCTGACCGAAAAAATGGTAGCTAAGAACTATTGGAATATGAGTTATTCCGGGAATAGGGATTGGTTGAGATTGTCTCGATTCAAAGGAGGAGTAGCTGACTACCCTACGGTAGTTGTTGTTCTAAACCTCTGAAGTATTGTTGCAAAATGAATGTTAATTCTATGGGTCGATCATTACTTTTGCTAAATTGATTGGATTAAAATAATAATATTATTTTGTGTAATGGGTTAATGCAACAATACTTATTAAGTTAATTTGTTTGTTCTCAGCAATGAAACGTTCTTTGTATGCCTCGAATAACGCCAACTACAAAACTGGTATTTCTAATACAACTAAGAAAATGAACTTAAACATTAATTGCGTGGAATTGGTCTTAACTGAGGACAGTCCTCAAGCCCACATGTCTAATTCATCTGAAATTGTTCATGATGAATATGACATAGACTGCTTAGCAAATCTCAATGAAAATAAATTTGATTTATTGGTCATTGAAACCTGTATAGTGGAGAATGATGATACAACTTGGATCGTTGATTCAGGTGCCACTCATCACGTATGCTCTTCCTTTGAGGGAATGAGCTCCTGGCAACAGTTGGATGCTAGGGAAATGACTCTCAGAGTTGGGACTGGGGAGCTCATTTTAGCTAAAGCAGTGGGAGATATTAAAATGTTCTTCTCCAAGGAACACTATATGTTATTAGATAATGTATATATAGTTCCCAAAATAAAAAGAAATTTTATTTCTGTTTCTTGTTTGCTAGAACAAGGATATTCAGTGTCTTTTTCTGTGAATGAAGCTTTCATTACTAAAAGGGGTACTGATATTTGTTCTGCAAAAATGGAGAACAATTTGTATGTTTTAAGACCAATAGAGTCTAGGGCTATTTTGAACAATGAAATGTTTAAAAAAACCGAGACTCAACCAAAAAGGCAGAAAGTTTCTCAAAGTACCTATCTTTGGCACTTGAGACTTGGCCACATAAATCTCAATAGGATTGGGAGATTGGTTAAGAACGGACTTCTAAGCCAGTTAGAAGATGGTACTTTACCTCCGTGTGAGTCATGTCTCGAAGGTAAGATGACTAATGTTATCGCGCCAATGAGCCCTTAGAACTCGTACATACGGATCTCTGTGGTCCAATGAATGTAAGAGCTCGAGGAGGGTATGAATATTTCATCTCTTTCATAGATGATTATTCAAGGTATGGTTATTTATACCTAATGAGTCATAAGTCTGAAGCCCTTGAAAAGTTCAAGGAGTACAGGACTGAAGTTGAGAACTTGTTAGGTAAGACCATTAAAACACTTCGATCTGATCAAGGTGGAGAGTATTTGGACTTAAAATTCTAGAACTATTTGATAGGACATGGAATCTCGTCTCAACTCTCAGCACCAGGTACACCTCAACAGAATGGTGTATCTGAAAAGAGAAACAGAACCTTGTTGGACATGGTTCGATCTATGATGAGCTATGCTCAACTGCCTAGTTCTTTTTGGGGTTATGCAGTAGAGACTGCAGTTTATATTTTGAATGTAGTTCCCTCAAAGAGTGTTTCTGAAACACCATTTGAGCTCTAGAGAGGGCGTAAAACTAGTTTACGTCATTTCAAAATTTGGGGTTGTCCTGCACATGTGCTAGTGGCAAACCCAAAGAAATTGGATTCACGTTCAAAATTATGCCTATTCGTAGGCTACCCAAAAGAAACAAGGGGTGGATACTTGTTCGATCCACAAGAAAATAAAGTGTGTTTCGAAAAATGCTATTTTCTTAGAAGAAGACCACGTTCGAGAACACAAGTCACGCTGTAAAATTGTGTTAAGTGAACTTTCTGGTGAAGCTACGAATGAATCAACAATAGTTGTTGATAAGGCTGGACCTTCAACAAGGGTTGTTGATGAGCCCAGTACAAAGAACTGGACCTTCAACAAGAGTTGTAGATAAGCCCAGTACATCTTGTCAAGCCCACCCTTCTCAACAGTTAAGAATGCCTCGACGTAGTGGAATGGTTGTTACTCAACCTGAACGCTATCTGGGTTTAGCAGAAACTCCAGCTGTCATATTTGATGATGGAATCGAGGATCCATTGACCTTTAGACAGGCAATGAATGATGTGGACCATAACCAGTGGGTCAAAGCTATGGACCTAGAGATGGAGTCTATGTACTTCAATCAAGTCTGGGATCTTGTAGACTTACCTGAAAGGGTTAAACCATAGGGTGCAAATGGATCTACAAGAGAATACGAGACGCAGCTGGGAAAGTGCAGACTTTCAAAGATCGACTGGTGGCAAAGGGTTATACCCAAATGGAGGGGGTAGACTATGAGGAAACCTTCTCCCCAGTTGCCATGTTAAAGTCAATAAGGATTCTCTTGTCCATTGTCACATTTTATGATTATGAGATTTGGCAAATGGACGTCAATACTGCTTTTCTGAATGGAAATCTTGATGAGAACATCTTTATGTCTCAACCAGAGGGGTTCATTGCTTAAGATCAAGAGCAAAAAGTTTGCAAGCTTAGACGATCCATTTATGGGTTGAAGCAAGCTTCCAGATCTTGGAATATAAGGTTTGACATTGCTGTCAAATCTTATGGTTTTGACTAGAACGTTGATAAACCTTGTGTTTACAAAAGGATTATCAACAGTTCAGTAGCTTTTCTGGTGTTGGATGTAGATGATATTTTACTCATTAGGAATGATGTAGAATATCTAGCTGACATTAAAAAATGGCTATCGACTGAGTTCCAAATGAAAGATTTCGGTGAAGCTCAGTATGTTCTAGGGATTCAAATTATCAGGAATCGTAAGAACAGAACGTTAGCTCTGTCTCAAGCATCATATATAGACAGGATGTTGTCTAGATATAAGATGCATAATTCCAAGAGGGGTTTACTACCCTTCAGGCATGAAGTTCATTTGTCTAAGGAACAGTGTCCTAAGACACCTCAAGAAATTGAGGATATGAGACGGAACCCTTATGCTTCTGCTGTGGGCAGTCTTATGTTCGCCATGTTGTGTACTAGGTCTAACATTTGCTATGCAGTTGGGATAGTCAGTAGGTACTAGTCTAATCCAGGGTTAGACCACTGGTCTGTAGTTAAAAACATCCTCAAGTATCTTCGGAGAACGAGGGACTATCAGCTTGTGTATGGCTCTAAGGATTTGATCCTTACAGGAAATCCACATCAGGGTCAGTATTTACCCTCAACGGGGGAGCTGTAGTCTAGCGTAGCATCAAGCAAGGATGCATGGCAGACTCCACCATGGAGGCCGAATATGTCGTTGCTTCGTGAAGCAGCTAAGGAGGCTGTATGACTACGGAAGTTCTTGATGGATTTGGAAGTTGTTCCAAATATGAACTTTCCAATCACCCTTTACTGTGATAATAGTAGTGCAGTGGCAAATTCTAAAGAACCTCGCAGTCACAAAAGAGGCAAGCACATAGAGCGCAAATATCATCTCATCAGAGAGATCGTGCAACGAGGGGACGTGATCGTCACGAAGGTAGCCTCTGCGCACAATATTGCTGATCCATTTACGAAGGCTCTCGCGGCTAAAGTGTTCGAGGGTCATCTAGAGGGTCTAGGTCTGCGAGATATGTACATGGAATAATCTAGGGCAAGTGGGAGAAGTGTAATGGGTATTGTGAATGCCCTAGTTTACTGTATTTATCTATATTTGTACTTTTCATGTATTATACAGTATTAATACAAACTACTATTCCTACTTCAATGATTATTCAATCAATTTTTATTGTTGATTGAAAGGGATAATAGCCCTTGCACAGCGGAAACGAACAGAACCTTAACTCTTATTTAATTTGAATTAAAATATCGTACGTTAGCAAATTAAATCACAGCAGTAAAATACTATAAATCATGTTGTAAATTTATTATAAAACATGCTAGTTTTAAAAGTAGATCTAATCTAAATTGGATCCTAGATCAAGAATACCTTACCGTTATGGAAATTCTTGATCATCTCGCCAAAGTCTACCCTTTGAATTAAAATTCCAGCAACCTTCAAGATCCTTTTTGCTGTGATTTGATGAGAGACACCACCAGAAAAATCACACCGATATTCTCCTAAGGTATGGAATTGAGTGGCTTGTGGGAACCAATGAAATTCTAAGGTTTCTGGAGAGAATAATTTTTTCTTCTGTCTTGCTAGAGAGAAAACCAGAGATCATAGGTTAGAGAGAGAACCAATTTGCGTGAAAACTAGAGGGTAACAACTTCTGCACATTCAGTGAGGGAGTTAAGTAACGGATGAAGAAACTTCCTCCCTAAAAAACCTCTCTACCATGCGTTTTACTGGGTTAGTGGAAGACCATATCAGTTACGTTAACTGATAATAAATCAAATTTAATTAATAATCAAATTATTAATTAACTTAATTTGATTAAATTAACATTTAATTCATATAAAACAATTTTATACAAATTATACCACATAACCTAAAGTTTTAATCTAATTCAATTAAATCAAATTTAATTAAACTGAATTAAAAGAATAATGAATTAATTCTCCAATTAATTAATATCATAATTAAATATCACATATTTAATTATATTTCTCTCAAATTAATGTACATCTAATGCACATTAATTATAACCTATAGTTTTAATATAAATCAAATTCATATTATAACTTAATATTCGAACCCCTTCGAATATTCAATTCTCCCTTAGAATTTTACCTCAACGCCCTTATAGAGCTACCGGTAGGACCTAATGGACCTACTGATCAGAAGCTCCAACGATATGAGATTAATTGGCTACACTCATTAACCAAGTTAATCAATATTCGTTAACTGTGGTTCACTCTACTATAGAACCACAGTTGCACTCTTCTCACTGTAGACATATTTCTGTGTCCACGGATATCAACCATCAACAGCAAGTTAGCCCTTCACGTGTGTTCGTACCCAAGCTAGGTCAAATTACCGTTTTACCCTTGGGTTACCTCTTGATCCTTAAGTATCAGTGCTCCTCTAATGAACAACCTGTTTGTGGTCCAACCAACAAACAGAAGTCCCTCTCGTGCCATAAAGAGGGTAGAGCCCATTGTTCAAGACCCAGAGACACCACTTAAGGGAACACACCTCTACTTACCCTAATATCGGGAAGGAGTGAATTCCATCTTGTAAGACTACGTTCCCAGCTCCCCACTCGGTCTTGTCTCCAAAATGGTAGGCTTATTGAGTCGGCGAACAGGCCACTCTCACCCGTACAAATCAAAGGACAATCCCTCATGGACAGGAGTCCACAATCCACTCAGGATTAAGGCCAAGTTGCCTAGGTCATCCTAGTGAAATAGAAACTGAGCTAACTAACAGTGTTACAGTTAGTGGTAAACTATTTCGCGGTCCGGTCTTTGTGCAAACTCATTGCACAGGATACCCCCACTTGCATGTCAACTACATGAACGCGTTGGATCATTACGTTTGTATCAATATACAAAGCGGGTCGTATCCATAGTGTCACCAGGATAAGATACCCAGCCTATCCCTATACTAAAGACCCTTTAGGCTAAAGCTTGAACATTGATCCCCGTATGTCCCTACATACTAGTTCAAACCTCATTCTATTAGCCTTGGATGTTTAGTTTATTGGATTAGGTTCAATAAGACAAGATATAATACAAACATTGAACAATACATCACTTTTATTAATGTTCGGTCAAAAGTACATTTACTATCTACGAGTTTTAGGGCATAAAACCCAACAAACTCCCACTTGAACTAAAACTCAAGTTATAGGGAAAATATATACAATATAATCCAAAGCTGGAAATTGTACATGTATGTTGTACATTACCTGAAAAGTAAATATACAAAATACAATAAACTAGAGCATCCGTACACCCATTACACATCTCCCACTTGCCCTAGATTACGCTATATACATGTCTCGCAGACCTAGACTTTCTAGATGACCCTCTAACACTTTAGCCGAGAGGGCCTTCATAAATGGATCAGCAATGTTGTGCTCGGAAGCGATCTTGGTCACGACCATATTTCCTCTTTGCACGATCTCACGAATCAGATGATACTTCCTCTCTATGTGTTTACCTCTTTTGTGGCTGCGAGGTTCCTTTGAATTGGCTACAGCCCCACTGTTGTCACAGTATAACGTAATGGGCAAGTTCATATTTGGAACAACTTCCAAATCTGTCAAGAACTTCCTTAGCCAAACAACTTCCTTAGCCCCTTCACAAGCAACTACATACTCAGCCTCCATCGTGGAGTCTGCTATGCATCCTTGCTTTATACTTCTCCAAACTACAGCTCCCCCGTTAAGGGTGAAAATTGATCCTGACATGGATTTCCTAGAATCCTTGTCAGTTTGGAAGTCAGAGTCGGTGTATCCAGTGAGAACTAACTCTTTAGCCCCAAACACCAACATGTAGTCCCTCGTTCTCCTAAGATACTTGAGGATTCCTTTAACGGCGGTCCAGTGGTCTAACCCTGGATTTGACTGATATCTGCTGACAATCCCTACAGCATAACAAATGTCAGGCCTCGTGCATAACATGACATACATTAAGCTACCCACTGCAGAGGCGTAGGGAATCTGTCTCATATCCTCAACTTCTTAAGGTGTCTTAGGAGACTGTTCCTTAGACAGGTGAACCCCATGCCGAAAAGGCAACAAGCCCTTATTGGAGTTCTGCATCGAATATCGGGCCAACATCTTGTCGATATACGTTGCTTGAGACAGAGCTAGTGTGTTGTTCTTTCTATCCCGAATAATCTGGATGCCAAGAACATACTGAGCCTCACCCAAATCTTTCATTTGGAATTGAGCTGCTAGCCATTCTTTTACGTCAGACAGATATCCTACATCATTCCCCATGAGTAGGATGTCGTCAACAGAAAGTACGAGGAAAGCTACTTTATTTTTGTTGATTTTCTTGTATACACAAGGCTCATAAACATTCTGGTCAAAACCAAAAGATTTGATCACAGTATCAAATCTAATATTCCAAGATCGGGAGGCCTGTTTCAACCCATAAATGGATCGATTCAGTTTGTAAACCTTTTGCTCCTGACCTTGGGATATGAACCCTTCGGGTTGAGACATAAAAATACTCTCGTCAAGGTTGCCATTCAAAAAAGTTGTCTTGACATCTATTTGCCATATTTCATAGTCATAAAATATGGCAATGGATAAGAGAATTCTTATGGACTTTAGCATAGCAACTGGAGAAAATGTTTCTTCATAGTCCACCCCTTCTCGTTGGGTATAACTCTTTGCTACAAGTCTGGCTTTGAAAGTCTGTACTTTCCCAGCAGCATCTCTTTTCCTCTTATAGATCCATTTACACCCAATGGGTTTAACCCCTTCAGGTGGATCTACAAGTTCCCAAACTTGATTGAAGTACATCGACTCCATCTCAAGGTCCATGGCTTTGGCCCACTCGTCTTTATCTATGTCATTCATTGCCTGACGATAAGACAATGGATCTTCTACGCCGTCATCAGGTATGACTACTTGTGTTTCTGTTAAACCCAAGTAGCGATTAGGTTGTATCACAACCCCTCCCACTGCGTCGAAGCTCTCCCACTACATGAGGAGGACTAGATTGACGAGAAGAACTGGATTCTCCAACAACTCTTGTTGAAGGACCAGGTTCATCAACAACCCTTGTTGATCCTTCTGTAGCTTCTCCTAATACTAACTTACTTCGTGGTTTATGATCTCGAATGTGGTCTTCCTCCAAGAAAGTTGCATTTGTCGATACAAATACTTTATTATCTTGAGGGTCGTAGAAAAGACCACCTCTCGTTTCTTTCGGGTATCCAACAAATTGGCATATTCTCGTACGAGGCTCCAATTTCTTAGGATTTGTCACTAACACATGTGCAGGACAACCCCAGATACAAAAGTAACGCAAACTAGGTTTACGCCCCTTCCATAGCTCAAAAGAAGTTTCAGAAACACTCTTTGAGGGAACGTTGTTAAGAATATGTACGGCAATCGTTACTACATACCCCCAAAACGATCTAGGCAATTGAGCATAGCTCATCATAGATTGAACCATGTCCAACAAGGTTCTATTTCTCCTTTTTGATACACTATTCTGCTGAGGTGTACCAGGTGCTGAGAGTTGTGATTGGATTCCATGTTCTATCATATAGTCCTTGAATCACTGATCTAGATACTCTCCACCTCGATCTGATCGAAGCGTTTTAATTGTTTTACCTAACAGGTTTTCTACCTCAGCCTTAAACTCTTTGAACTTTTCAAGAGCCTCAGACTTATGGCCCATCAAGTACAAGTAACCGTATCGAGAATAATCATCTATGAAAGTGATGAAATATTCATAACCATCTCGAGCCTTTACATTCATTAGACCACAAAGATCCGAATGTATCAGTTCAAGTGGTTCTTTGGCCCTATAACCTTTTCCAGTAAAAGGCCTCTTGGTCATTTTACCCTCGAGACACGATTCACAGGGTGGTAAAGATGTATCTTCTATATCAGTTAGAAGTCCATTTTTAGCCAAATGATCGATCCGATCGATGTTAATATGACCGAGACGAAGGTGCCAAAGATACGTGTTGTTACTTAGAGGAGAAATCTTTTGCCTTTTATTTTGCGTTTCAGTCGTTTTAAACATTTCATGACTTAAAATAGCCTTAGCATCAGTTGGTCTTAACACAAACAAATTATTTTCACGCTTAGCTGAACAAACATAAATTCCCTTCCGAGAAATCAAAGCTTCATTAAGCAAGAATGAAATATTGTATCCTTGTTCAAGTAAAGCAGATACAGAAATAAGATTCCTTTTAATTCTAGGAACCAAATACAAGTTCTCCAAAAGTAAATACTTATTTCTAAAAAATAATTTTGCAGCTCCCACTACACGAGCTGAAACGACATCTCCTGTTCCAACCTTGAGCGTCATTTCACCGTCTGCCAGCTGCTGGAAATCATTTCCCTGAAAAGAAGAACATACATGATTAGTGGCTCCCGAATCCAGTATCCAGGCAAACTCATCATGTTCTATGAGACAAGTCTCTAATACAAGTAAATCGAATTTACCTTCTTTTTCTCTTCTCTTCTCAGCAAGGTAACGGGGACAGTTCCGCTTCCAATGACCATCTGCGTTGCAGTGGAAGCACCTGCCTTTATCGGCCACGACCTTGGCCTTTCCCTTCCCTTGCACAGCCTGTGCAGGAGCCTTCCCCTTGTCTCTCTTCCTCTTTTGGATATGCTTCGATGAAGAAGCCTGGGGTACAGATTTAGTCCCTGAGGATGAACCCTTCAGGAACTTCTTTTTGGAATGGGTCACGTTGGCCTCTCCTTTAACCACATTTTTGCCCTTGCTTTTCTGAAAGGACTCATAAATCTGTAACTCCAAGAGGAGGGTAGTCAGGTTAAACTGAATCTTATTCATGCTCGCGTTCGTCCTGAAAGATAGATAGCTCGCTGGAAGCGAGTGAATGATGAACGCAACCTGACTGCGCTCGCAGACAACCCCGCCATTTACCTCAGTTATATTGAATTGGTTAATCATGTCTAGGACGTGTTCCCAAACAGATTGACCTTCCAGCATCTTGGCATTGAAGACGTTCTTCTAGGCGTCGTGGTGGAGCTGGTAGGACGGAAGTCCAAACATCTCCTGTAGGGAATTCATAATCTCCCTAGCAGTTTCCACGTTTTCGTAACGCTTGGCCAATACTTCAGACAAACTAACCAGTATATAGACTTTGACCTTTTCATTGGCCTTAGTCCAGCGTGTTGGGTTTTATGCCCTAAAACTCGTAGATAGTAAATGTACATTTGACCGAACATTAATAAAGTGATGTATTATTCAATGTTTGTATTATTTCTTGTCTTGTTAACCCTAATCCAATAAACTAAACATCCATGGCTAATAGAATGAGGCTTGAACTAGTATGTAGGGACATACGGGGATCAGTGTTCAAGTTTTAGCCTAAAGGGTCTGTAGTATAGGGATAAGGCTGGGTACCTTATCCTGGTGACACTATGGATACGGCCCGCTTTGTATATTGATACAAACGTATTGATCCAACGCGTTCATGTGGTTGACATGCGAGTGGGGGTATCCTGTGCAATGAGTTTGCACAAAGACCGGACCGCGAAATAGTTAACCACTAACTCTAACACCGTTAGTTAGCTCGGTTTCTATTTCACTAGGATGACCTAGGCAACTTGGCCTTAATCCTGAGTGGATTATGGACTCCTGTCCATGAAGGATTGTCCTTTGATTTGTACGGGTGAGAGTGGCCTGTTCGCCGACTCAATAAGCCTACCATTTTGGGGACAAGACCGAGTGGGGAGCTGGGAACGTAGTCTTACAAGATGGAATTCACTCCTTCCTGATATGAGGGTAAGTAGAGGTGTGTTCCCTTAAGTGGTGTCTCCGGGTCTTGGACAATGGGCCCTACCCTCTTTATGGCACGAGAGGGATTTCTGTTTGATGGTTGGACAACAAACAGGTTGTTCATTAGAGGAGCACTGGTACTTAAGGACCAAGAGGTAGACCAGGGGTAAAACGGTAATTTGACCTAGCTGGGGTACGAACACACGTGAAGGGCTAACTTGCTGTTGACGGTCAATATCCGTGGACACAGAAATATGTCTGCAGTGAGAAGAGTGCAGCTGTGGTTCTTTAGTGGAGTGAACCACAGTTAACGAATATTGATTAACTTGGTTAATGAGTTTAACCAACTAATCTCATATCGTTGGAGCTTCTGATCTGTAGGTCCATTAGGTCCCACCGGTAGCTCATTTAGGGCGTTGAGGTAAAATTCTAAGGATGGATTGAATATTCGAAGGTGTTCGAATATTATACTAAAATATGAATTTGGTTCATATTAAAACTATAGGTTATAATTAATATGCATTGGATGTATATTAATACTATAGTTTTCAGAGAGAAAATAGTAATTGAATATGTGATGTTCAATTTTATTTTAATTTTTATTAATTAATTTCGAATTAATTAATTGATTTAGTTTAATTAAATTTGATTTAATTAAACTATAAGATAAGAGGGATATTAATTTAAATTGGATTTAAATTAATGTTATTTTAATTAATTTAGATTAATTAAAATACAATACAATTAATTGTAATTTAAAATTATGATTTTAAAATTATAATTAATTAAAAATAAAAATATCAGATAACTGATATTTCAGTTATCTGATATTATGTATTTTTAAAAAGGGACGTGGTCAGTGTGCAGTTGTAGATTGCCCCTAGTCACACGCCTCAATCTCTCCCTCTCTCTCGTTCTCTCTGGTTCTGCACTCTCTCTGAGAATACAGAAGGCTTTATCCAGAAAAAATTTTCCTTAGGCTTTTGGCTCCCACAAGCTCCCAACGCAACATCCTACTCGAGAATACCGGTGAACCTTCGTGGTGGTGTTCGTGGTGATTTTCCAGCAAGACCAAGGTGTAATTGCTGCTATTTTTGGGAGAAAATCGAAGATTTTTGGCGAAACGTTCAAGGATTTCTTCAAGGGTAAGGTTTTTCTTGAACTAGGGTCATTAGGACCCAATTCTAGATTAGATCTAGAATTTTATTGTGTTTAAGCATGTTTTATCTAAATTTTACAACATGTGTTTTTCTGGTTTATGCTGTATAATTGCTTTGCTATCGTATTGGTTTCCCAAACAAAATCTAAACCGATAAGGTTCTCTGATCGTTTCCGCTGCGCTAGGGTTTTTATCCGTTCACAGCGTTCGTAGGCGTCTTTTACTGCCTGAGCAGCAGTGCGAGGGGGAACGGGAGGACATTCCTCCGTTAAGACGAACCTTAAATCCTCAACCACGAGTATGGTATTTAAGTTCGATTTCCATTGTGGAAAGTTTTCGCCAGTAAGTTGGTCATTTTTAAGCAAGGAAATTATGGAGGAAGACATTGCTGAAAAAACAAACAATTGACCGTATTAGATATCTTTGTCTTAACCCATCACACAAGTAATACAAACAATTGCATACATCCAATCAATTTTGCAAACAAACAATCAAAGAACCCTAATAAAACTATGATTGTGTTTCGCAACGATGCTTTAGAGATTTAGAAGAACAGTCACCGAAGGGTGATCAGTTGTTCCTCCTCTAAAATGAGACTCTTCTCAGTTAATTTCTAATACCATAATAACTCATTTTCCATTAGATGTTAACCACCGTTGTTCGGTCAAGGATTTGTTAACAATTAACTCCTCCCCGTAAGTGTAACCCTCCCACTTTCAGATCTCAGAGGCACGGACCAACAGGCTACCGTTAGGAAAGACAACTGTTGGTAATTAGCCTAAGCGATCCTATCCTATTCAGGAGTTCACGGTATTCTGAATCCTATGATCAGGCCCTCCGAAGGGGTGGTTGCTCCAGGGCAACACGCAGGCGGATCATAGGAATCTCACGTTGTGACCTAGGGGTGGAGACCGAAGGATACGTTGACACGCGTCCCGCTCCCACTTACTATAGTTACTTTCCCCATTCACCTTGGTATTGACCCCTGCAAACACTCTCCGAAGGGAGGCCGCTCTACGACGACACGCAGCCGAGCATGGATCTCACGGTGTGAACTATACAGGGACGCAGGAGCAAAACTCGATTTAAATCAAGTTTTGTAATTTTCCTCCCACTAAAGTAACCTATCGGGTATTTTAGGGTTTGATTAGACCTAGATAAATCCGACTAAGTCATTTATCTAAGTCTAGTCCTATTATAACTATTATAATAAGACCTAATGTCTAGGTTTATTAAACCAATTTAATTTACCTAGGGACATTATTCTAACATTAACCTGAGATTAATTCAACTCCAGTGATCCAGATCAGTTCCCAGGTAGGAGGTGTTCCGTATACCGTCAACTTAAATACCCCCAATCCTTAGACAGAACTTCACTGGTAGAGTTCCCTTATAATCTCAGGAATATTTGTCCTACTTAGTTCATTAAAACTATTTTAAAACTAAGTAAGCATTTCTAATCCTATTAGAAAATGATCATAGGTCTAATTAATTTTAACTCATTAAAATTAATTCATTTTAACCTAAGATCCTATGTGAGCATGCATATCTTGATTATAGATTGACGGTTTCTAATCACAAATTTTAAACTATTTCAAAATTTAAATGATTAGCCCTATAATCATGCATACTATAGTTTTAAAAACAATTAACAATCATATTCAAGTTAATGAAATTAAAACTATAGAACTTTGCATTACATGATAATTAATATAACTTTTATATTAACCTATGGATGTATCATGCTCAATGCAACTTGATTTCCATTTTTAATAAATAAACAATTTAATTATTGCCAAAAAATGGTAAATCAAGGTAGCATGTTGCAAACAATTCATTTTAATATAACTCTTATATTAAATCTATGTAATTGCATGCATCATACTTTTCCATTTTCATGAATTTAATATAACTCAACTATATATTAAAAAACTCATGAAAATCAAACCATGCATTTCAACCATATATTACAATCTAATTATAACATACATAAATGCATGAGCATGCTTTATAACCTAAGGTGGGATTTCTAATTTTATATGACATCCATAAAGCATATAAAATAGCATATGAACCGATTAATTGGCCCCTAGGATAAAATTAAAGCTAAATTACAATAATAAAGCAAAATTCTATCCTATTACAGCCTTCTGCAGCCTCGAATCGGACCAAAACCGCTTCAAAACGTGCCAAAACTGTCCAAAACAAGTCAAAACCACCAAAAATGGTCAAAACCGCTTGAACCAGCTGGAAAACCACTGAACCCAGTCAAAAACCGCCCAGAATTGACCAAACTGCGCCCCTGGTCAGCGAACCACAAAACCGGTCAACGAACCAAGAAGGAAAGTCAACGAACCGGCTGCAGACCTATTGAACCGCGCCTCTTCACGAATCGGACCGTCGAACCGCGCCTATCCGAAGAACCGGTGTGACGCGAACTGGACCGCCCCTTCGAACCGCGTACGCTGACGTCATCAGCGAAAGCGATGACGTCAGCCCTACCCTGTTGTGCGCGTTCCGTCTGATTTTTTTTTTCGAATTTCTGGAAAAACCTGCATTGTTCCAGCCGCAATTCTTCGCCGTTTTCCGCTTTTTTTGGCCAAATTTGGTCCCGATCTTCATCGTTCTTCAGCCTAAACTAGACTTGGACTTACAGAGACTCGAATTACAATTTAATTGCCCAAAAACGCAGGGGCCTTTACATTTGATCACATCAAAAAATTGTAAATCTAAGGCCAATTAACCTCCAGTTCATAGCAAATTAACATACATTATGCAATTAAAACCCACCTAAAACTAACGCAAATTTTAATTCACAAATTAAATTACAGAGAAGGCTCTGATACCAATTGAAAGGGATAATAGCCCTTACGCAGCGGAAACGAGCAGAACTTTAACTCTTATTTAATTTGAATTAAAATACCCTACGTTAGCAAATTAAATCACAACAGTAAAATACTATAAATCATGCTGCAAATTTATTATAAAACATGCTAATTTTAAAAGTAGATCTAATCTAAATTGGATCCTAATGATCCTAGATAAAGAATACCTTACCGTTATGGAAATTCTTGATCACCTCGCCAAATTCTACCATTTGAATTAAAATTCCAGCAACCTTCAAGATCCTTTTTGTTGTGATTTGATGAGAGACACCACCAGAAAAATCACACCGGTATTCTCCTAAGGTATGGAATTGAGTGGCTTGTGGGAACCAATAAAATTCTAAGGTTTCTGGAGAGAATAATTTTTTCTTCTGTCTTGCTAGAGAGAAAACCAGAGATCATAGGTTAGAGAGAGAACCAATTTGCGTGAAAACTAGAGGGTAACAACTTCTGCACATTCAGTGAGGGAGTTAAGTAACGGATGAAGAAACTTCCTCCCTAAAAAACCTCTCTACCATGCGTTTTACTGGATTAGTGGAAGACCATATCAGTTACGTTAACTGATAATAAATCAAATTTAATTAATAATCAAATTATTAATTAACTTAATTTGATTAAATTAAAATTTAATTCATATAAAACAATTTTATACAAATTATACCACATAACCTAAAGTTTTAATCTAATTCAATTAAATCAAATTTAATTAAACTGAATTAAAAGAATAATGAATTAATTCTCCAATTAATTAATATCATAATTAAATATCACATATTTAATTATATTTCTCTCAAATTAATGTACATCTAATGCACATTAATTATAACCTATAGTTTTAATATAAATCAAATTCATATTATAACTTAATATTCGAACCCCTTCGAATATTCAATTCTCCCTTAGAATTTTACCTCAACGCACTTATAGAGCTACCGGTGGGACCTAATGGACCTATTGATCAGAAGCTCCAACGATATGAGATTAATTGGCTACATTCATTAACCAAGTTAATCAATATTCGTTAACTGTGGTTCACTCCACTATAGAACCACAGTTGCACTCTTCTCACTGTAGACATATTTCTATGTCCACGGATATCAACCATCAACAGCAAGTTAGCCCTTCACGTGTGTTCGTACCCAAGCTAGGTCAAATTACCGTTTTACCCCTGGATTACCTCCTGATCCTTAAGTATCAGTGCTCCTCTAATGAACAACCTGTTTGTGGTCCAACCAACAAACAGAAGTCCCTCTCGTGCCATAAAGAGGGTAGGGCCCATTGTTCAAGACCCGGAGACACCACTTAAGGGAACACACCTCTACTTACCCTAATATCGGGAAGGAGTGAATTCCATCTTGTAAGACTACGTTCCCAGCTCCGCACTCGGTTTTGTCTCCAAAATGGTAGGCTTATTGAGTCGGCGAACAGGCCACTCTCACCCGTACAAATCAAAGGACAATCCCTCATGGACAGGAGTCCACAATCCACTCAGGATTAAGGTCAAGTTGCCTAGGTCATCCTAGTGAAATAGAAACCGAGCTAACTAACGATGTTATAGTTAGTGGTAAACTATTTCACGGTCCGGTCTTTGTGCAAACTCTTTGCACAGGATACCCCCACTTGCATGTCAACTACATGAACGCGTTGGATCATTACGTTTGTATCAATATACAAAGCGGGTCGTATCCATAGTGTCACCAGGATAAGGTACCCAGCCTTATCCTTATACTACAGACCCTTTAGGCTAAAGCTTGAACATTGATCCCCGTATGTCCCTACATACTAGTTCAAACTTCATTCTATTAGCCTTGGATGTTTAGTTTATTGGATTAGGGTCAATAAGAGAAGATATAATACAAACATTGAACAATACATCACTTTTATTAATGTTCGGTCAAAAGTACATTTACTATCTACGAGTTTTAGGGCATAAAACCCAACAGATGTACATTGCCCACTAGAGTTTTAGTTCAAGTGGGAGTTGTTGGGTTTTATGCCCTAAATCTCGTAGATAGTAAATGAAACAAATTAATCGATTACAATAAAGCATTATTTGAGTAATTCAGTAATTTGGTTATTGAATAATCGAGTTTGCATTAATAAACCCTAAATCCAATAAACTAAGATCCAAGGTTGTTTAAATGAAACTTGGACTAATATGTGGGAGCATACGGGGATCAGTGTCCAAGTAACAACCTAAAAGGTCTATAGTATAGGGATAAGGCTGGGTACCTTATCCTGGTGACACTATGTGATACGGCCAATCTTGTATTCGATATAGATGCAATGATCCAAAGCATCCATGTAGGAGACATGCAGGTGGGGGTATCCTATGTAATGAGTTTGCATACGACCGGACCGTGAAATAGTAACCACTAGATGTAATGTCGTTAACTAGTTTAGGTTTCTATTTCAATAGGATGACCTAGGTAACTTAATATCAATCATGAGTCTGTTATGAACCCCTTTCAGGAGGGATTGTCCTTAGATTTGTATGGGTAAGATTGGCCAGTTCGCCGACTCAAATCCTACCATTTCAGGGGCAAGACCGAATGGGGGCTGGGAACATAACAGTACAAGATGAAATTCACTCCTTCCCCTATTGGGGTAAGTAGATGTGTGTTTCCTTAAGGGTTGATTCCAGGGCTTGAACAAAGGTGCACCGTCCTCTCCTGGCCCGAGAGGAACTCCTGTTTAGTGGTTGGGCCCTAGACAACTTGTTCATTAGAGGGATCAGCGGTACTTAAGGAACCAGAGGTAACCCAGGGATACGAACACACATGAAGGATTGACTTACTACATTGGTCGATATCCATGGACACAGAAATATTCTACAGTGAGAAGAGTGCAGTTGTGGGTCTTTAGTGGAGTGACCCACATTTAACGAATGTTGACTAAACTTGGTTAATGAGTTTGGCCAATTAGTCTCGTATCGTTAGAGCTTCTGATCTGTAGGTCCATTAGGTCTCACTGGTAGCTCGTAAAGAGACTTGGGACATTTAAGTATAAATTGTAAATTGAAAGTGTTCAATTTATTTGGGGAATCATATAATGTATATTGATGCATTGTAATATAAAGTTTATGAAACTTTATAATATAATTTTTGAATTAATTTCAAAAATTAATTCTTGAGAGAAAATATTTGAAAGAGTTCAAATAAATTTAATATGAATGTGATTCATATTAATTTTAATTTTAATAAAATCTCTAAGATTAAATATATGATATTTAATTGGGTAAATTAATTAATTTTTTTTATTAAAATTAGAGACCTTTTCCTATTAGGAAAGAAAATATTTGAAAGAGTTCAAATAAATTTAATATGAATTGGATTAATATTAATTTTAATTTTAATAAAATCCCTAAGATGAAATATATGATATTTAATTAGGGAAATTAATTATTTATTTATTAAAATTAGAGACCTTTTCCTATTAGGAAAAATGTCTTGGCCCTTACCTATAAATAGAACCCCTGGGGTGGGGTGAAAGACATCTCATTCATTCTCCTACTCTCAGAGAATTTCCTTCAAGGCTTCCTCTAGACTCCCACCAGTCTCCTACCTCTAGAAGTCTCAGAGTCATACCGGTGTAGCCATAGTGGTGGTGTTCGCACTAGTTCGTGATTAATTCACAAACAGTTGGTGAATTTAATCTGAGTTGTCAACAAGAGTAAGTAATTTGTTACTATATAAATTAGATTTAGATCTAATATTTTTGTATGCTTAGCCTTAATATAAATCTAGAATAGTTTTAAGTTTATTGCCAATGTATTGATATTTTAGATTAAACAAAATTAATTACAAATCGGTCCCAATCACGCTTCTGCTTTACAAAATTACGGAACTCCAATCCTTCACCCCTGCCCTTCTACATTCACCTATCCATACCTCTCTTTTACCCATCGCCCAAACCAATATCCATCCAAAGATAACAAGAGCTAAAGCTAGAATTTTCAAACCCAAATGTTGGCTATCATCTTCCTCCACTTCCGCATTGCCCGTAGTTGAACCAACCAGTTTCAAAGTGGCAATTAAAAATGATGAATGGCAAGATGCTATGTATATGGAATATAAAGCATTAATTCAGAACAACACATGGGTTCTTGTTCCTCATTCCCCTGCGTTCAAGCTTGTTAGTTGCAAATGAGTTTACCACATTAAACTAAAACCAGATGGTTCGGTTGAAAGGTACAAGGAACGTTTAGTTGCTCGGGGTTTTAATCAAACACATGGAATTGATTACTTTGAAACCTTTAGCCCGGTCATTAAACCTATCATCATTAGGATTATTTTGTCCCTTGTTGTTAGGCACAATTGGATTATTAAGCAGTTTGATGTGCATAATGCATTCCTCAATGGTGATCTCCATGAAGACGTATACATGATCCAACCACCTGATTTTGTAGACAAAGACAAGCCAAATCATGTGTGTAAGCTCAAAAAGGCATTATATGGTCTAAAGCAAAGCCCAAGGGATGGTTCATGAAGCTAAGTTCTTGCCTTTTGAGTTGGGATTTCACAACCTCTAAATTTGATTCTTCTCTGTTTTATTTCAGCAAGCAGTCTGTTTTTGTTGTTGTGCTTTTATTTACATGGATGACATTATTGTGATCGGTAACCATTCAAGCTTTATACAGAATTTTATAGTGCCTTTAAATACATTGTTTGCTCTTAAGGACCTTGGAAATTTGTCATATTTTCTTGGAGTTGAGGTATACCGTAATTCTAACAGTCTACATCTCTCCCAACATGAGTATTTTCAAGACTTGCTGCAGCATGCTGATATGGTTTCGTGCAAGTCTATGGCTACACCGATGGTTGTAGGTACATCAGTTTCAACTAGAGATGGTGATTCTCTTCCAAATCCAAAACAATATAGGAGCATCATTGGAGCACTACAATATTGCACTCTAACAAGGTCTGGTTTGAGTTTCGTTGTAAATAACGCTTGCCAATATCTTCATGCTCCCACTACTGCTCATTGGAATCTGGCTAAACAGATCCTCAGATATCTCAAAACTACTAGCACTCATGGTCTCTCTTTTACAGATTTTGGGTCGTTGTCTTTGACAAGCTACATGGATGATGATTGGGCAAATTGCCCAAATGATTAGCCAAACACGAGTGGGTACTGTGTTTTCCTTCGTTCCAACCTTATTTCTTGGTTCTCAACAAAATAGAAAGTGGTTTTTTGGTTAAGTGCAAAGGCAGAATATTGTGGTTTATCGAATGTTGCAACCGAATTAACATTGATACAATCGTTTCTTTCAGAAATTAGGTTTAGTCCATCATCTCCTCCATTCTTGCTTTGTGATTACATCGGTGCTACATATCTTGTTGCCAATCCCATTCTTCACAGTCGGTCTAAGCATATAGAGATATACCATCATTTTATAAGAGATAAAGTTATGCGAAAGCAACTTCTTGTGCGTTTTATTCCATATGAGGATCAGCTAGCTAATATTCTTTCTAAACCTCTCGCACTGCTCGGTTTTAGAGTCTTCGTACCAAGCTCACCGTCCATCCACAGTCGGTTTTGCTTGCGGTGGGATGATAGAATGTTATTTATGCTTGTTGAAGGAGAAATTTTGGCCAATGACAAATTGCCACGTCATTATTTAAATTTAATGACAAAATTATAATTAATTAAATTTAGGACCAATTATAAATCGACATGTGTCCCAAATTTAATTTGAAGACAAAGTTGGCCAATTATAAATTTTTAGGGCCAAATGTCCATTTGATCAATTAATTAAAAATAAATTATTTTGATCAGATTAATTGATTTGACCAATTAATTAAAGAAAATAATTAATTAGATCAAATTTGGGTCTTTTAAATATTTGGGTCATATGGTTTTGGGTCAAATATAAACCAAACCGAAGACTAAATAGTTGAGCCCAAAACCAATAAAGCCCAAGCCCAAGTTGTTAAGCCCAAAAGCCATCATGGCCCATCCAGCGATAACTCTATAAATAGAGAGGTTCTCCTCCATTTCAAGAGTTCAGAAATTCTACACTCTCACAAAGACAAGAGTTTAGAGTTTCAAAGCTCTCAAGCAGAACCAGAGAATTCAGAGAGACTACACCAAGTCTGAAGACCGAAGACTCTCTGCAATCCACAAGTCCAAGTGTTGAACACTTCTTGAAGACCAAACACTCTTCAAGACTTCAACACTCCTTGAAGACCAAACACCCTTCAAGACTTTAACACTCCTTGAAGATCAAATACTCTTCAGGACATCAACACTTCTTGAAGACCCAACACTCCTCAAGACTTCAACACTCCTTGAAGATCAAAGACTCTTCAGGACATCAACACTTCTTGAAAATTGAAGACTCTTTCAAGACTGGAAGACTTCAAGCTCCAAGAATCCATTGAAGCTTCAGACTCGAGATCAAGCGTTCCAGTCCTCGAGTGAAACACACTCACACACATAAGAGAGAGAATCAGAGGATTAAAGTTAGAGATTGTACACCCACACACATATTACATAAATACAAATATATTGTTTATTCCACGTGTCTCCATCTCCGAAGTTACGTGTGAACAAATTGGCACGCCCTGTGGGACCATCTCTACCTCTCATCTCTCTCTCTTATCTCAAAACACAAGTATAAACATGTCGTTCAAGACTTCTTCAATGGTCGCTGTCATGAACAAGTCTTACATGGGTTCTACTGCCTATTGTTGCTTCAATGAACTGATGTTGCAAGAAGATAAAGCTTCTATCGTTGGAAGCCATGAAACATCCTTGTAGGGGGCATATACTAATGAAAAGTTTCTTGTTAAGTATAACCCTTTGTTTGAACCTGATTCTGACGTAGTGACTGTCATGATGACTGAGACAAGAACTATGGAAGAAAGAATGGCTGAGATGCAGGAACACATCAACGCCTTGATGAAGGCGATTGAAGAAAAAGATCCTCAAATCGCGCAACTAAAGAGCCAAATTGAGAACCAACATATCGCTGAATCAAGTCAAACCCAAGTCATAAAAAATCATGACAAAGGAAAGACTACAGTGTAAGATGATCAGCCACAGTGTTCTGCTTCGGTCGCTTCACTATCCATCTAACAGCTCCAAGATATGATCACAAACTGTATTAGAGCTCAGTACGGTGGACCTACTCAAGATTCCCTTTTGTATTCCAAACCTTATACTAAGAGGATTGATAACTTGAGAATGCCAATCAGGTATCAACCACCAAAATTTCAGCAGTTTGATGGAAAGGGCAATCCTAAACAACATATTGCCCACTTCGTTGAGACATGCGAGAACGCTGGTACTCGAGGAGACCTACTAGTCAAGCAGTTCGTTCGAACACTTAAAGGAAATGCTTTTGACTGGTACACTGATCTAGAACCCGAGTCAATAGACAGTTGGGAGGAACTCGAAAGAGAGTTTTTGAATCGCTTCTACAGCACTAGACGAACCGTTAGCATGTTCGAGCTCACCAACACTAAACAACGAAAAGGTGAACTCGTTGTTAACTATATAAATCGCTGGAGAGCCATGAGCCTAGATTGCAAAGATCGTCTCACTGAACTCTCTTCTGTTGAGATGTGCATTCAAGGCATGCACTGGGAACTCCTCTACATCCTTAAAGGTATAAAGCCTCGCACCTTTGAGGAACTAGCAACTCGCGCCCACGATATGGAGCTAAGTATTGCTAGTCGAGAAAACCAAGACCTTCTCCTTCCTAACATGAGAAAAGAAGGAAGGAACGACGAAGAGACTATAGAAGAATCTATGGTTGTCAACACAGCTATTCCCAAGTCGTCTTCGAAAGAAAAGCGACAAAAAAAATGGAGCGCATCACTTAACTTTAAAGGAAAGACAGAAGAAAATCTATCATTTCCCTGTTGCCGACATCCCTGATATGCTCGAACAATTACTGGAAGTGCAACTAATAGAGTTTCCTAAGTGTAAACGACCAAAAAAGATGGAGAAAGTCGATGATCCCAAGTATTGCAAGTATCATCGAGTTATTGGTCATCCAGTGGAAAGATGTTTTGTCCTAAAGGACTTAATTCTAAAGCTAGCTATGGAAGGAAAAATTGAGCTCGACCTTGATGAAGTAGCTCAATCAAGTCTTGCTACAATCAAAAGAAAGAGCAAACATCAAAGAAAGAGGGATCCTAAAAACTTCAACCCAAGAGGAAGAGGAGTAAAAAGTTTTCTCAACCTCAACAACTGGTGATGTTGAATAAATCCTTCTCCAAAACTTTCCACAAAAAGAAAAAAGAGAACCTTGCAACTTCCTACTGCATCGACGTAGAAGAAGTTGACAATTCCAAGAAAAGTGAACAAAGGACTTCCGTCTTCGATCACATCAAGCCTCTAACTACTCGTCCTTCGGTATTCCAAAGAATGAGTATGGCCGCGACAGAGGAAGAAAATCAATGTTCGATGTCCACCTCCACTCGACCTTCAGCTTTCCAAAGGCTAAGTGTCTCCACATTGAAGAAAAGTCGACCTTCAACATCTATTTTTTATCGCCTCAAAGTAACAAGCGGTCAATCTAAAAGAAAGATGGATAACTTGGAGATGAAACTTTTTGATGAAGTAAACAACGACAAGAAGCTTCAAAGTAGCATCCCATCACGTATGAAGAGAAAGTTCTCTGTTCTCATAAATACAGATGGTTCCTTGAAGGTGAAACCAAATCTCATTATCTTGACCAATCCTACAAGTCAAGGATCTGATCAAGACCATGATGAAGATGAGGGCTTTTAAAATGTAAAAGCTCCTTGTCGCAAAAGCCTAAACTGCATGATGCTCATAGCCCACACGAGCTTAAAAGGTGAGAGCAAAAATCTTGAACTACGTTATGACTTGATCCCTATTCCATAAGGGTACGTAGGCAGCTTAAAGAAAACTTTAAGTTCAGTCTCTATAAAAAAAAAAAGGGTTCTTCGCTGCAGTTCCTTCTCTCCAAGTTCGAGGGTCCTTACACTGTACGTTATTGCGTTGTTCCTTCTCCAAGTTGGAAGGTTCTTCGTTGTATGTTGTTGCGTTGTTCCTTCTCCAAGTTCGAAGGTTCTTCGTTGTATGTTGTTGCGTTGTTCCTTCTCCAAGTTCGAAGGTTCTTCGTTGTATCCTGCTGCGTTGTTCCTTCTCCAAGTTCGAGGGTCCTCAGTTGTACTACTACTACGTTGTTCCTCCTCCAAGTGCGAAGGATATTATGTGGTGTGTTGTTGCATTGTTTCTCTCAAGTTTGATGGTTCTCACGCAGCTTCGCTGGAGTTTCTTCTCCCTAAGTTCGAAGGTTCTCACGCGCTTCGTTGCAGTTCCTTCTCTCCAAGGTCGAAGGTTCTCACGTGCTGCGTTGCAGTTCTTTCTCCCCAAGTTCGAAGGTTCACGCACTTCGCTTCAGTTCCTTCTCCCAAATTTGAGGGTTCTCACGCGCTTCGCTGCAGTTCCTTCCTCCAAGTTTGAAGGTTCTCACGTCGCTTTGTTGGAGTTCCTTCCTCCAAGTTTGAAGGTTCTCACGTGCTTCGCTGCAGTTTCTTCCTCCAAGTTCGAAGGTTCTCACGTGCTTCGTTGCAATTCCTTCCTCAGAGTTCGAAGGTTCTCACGCGCTTCGTTGCAGTTCCTTCCTCCAAGTTCGAAGGTTCTCACACGCTTTGTTGCAGTTCCTTCTCTCCAAGATCGAAGGTTCTCACGCGCTGCGTTGCAGATCTTTCTCCCTAAGTTCGAAGGTTCACACGCTTCAGCTTCTTCTCCCAAATTCGAAGGTTCTCACGCGTTTTGCTGTAGTTCCTTCCTCCAAGTTTGAAGGTTCTCCGCTGCTGCAGTTCATTCCTCCAAGTTCGAAGGTTCTCACGCGCTCCGCTGCAGTTCCTTCCTCCAAGTTTAAAGGTTCTCACGTCGCTTCACTACAGTTCCTTCCTCCAAGTTCGAAGGTTCTCACACGCTTCGTTGCAGTTCCTTCTCTCCAAGGTCGAAGGTCCTCATGCGTTGCGTTGCAGTTCTTTCTCCCCAAGTTCGAAGGTTCACGCACTTCGCTTCAGTTCCTTCTCCCAAATTCGCTTCACTGCAGTTCCTTCCTCCAAGTTCGAAGGTTCTCCGCTGCTGCAGTTCATTCCTCCAAGTTCGAAGGTTCTCACGTGCTCCGCTGCAGTTCCTTCCTCCAAGTTTGAAGGTTCTCACGTCGCTTCGCTGCAATTCCTTCCTCTAAGTTCGAAGGTTCTCACGTGCTTCGTTGCAGTTCCTTCTCTCCAAGGTCGAAGGTCCTCAAGCGTTGCGTTGCAGTTCTTTCTCCAATTAATTATTGGTCAAATCGTTGCGTTGCAGTTCTTTCTCCAGTTCCTTCTCCCAAATTCGTTGCGTTGCAGTTCCTTCTCTCCAAGGTCGAAGGTCCTACGTACCCTTATGGAATAGGGATCAAGTCATAACGTAGTTCAAGATTTTTGCTCTCACCTTTTAAGCTCGTGTGGGCTATGAGCATCATGCAGTTTAGGCTTTTGCGACAAGGAGCTTTTACATTTTAAAAGCCCTCATCTTCATCATGGTCTTGATCAGATCCTTGACTTGTAGGATTGGTCAAGATAATGAGATTTGGTTTCACCTTCAAGGAACCATCTGTATTTATGAGAACAGAGAACTTTCTCTTCATACGTGATGGGATGCTACTTTGAAGCTTCTTGTCGTTGTTTACTTCATCAAAAAGTTTCATCTCCAAGTTATCCATCTTTCTTTTAGATTGACCGCTTGTTACTTTGAGGCGATAAAAAATAGATGTTGAAGGTCGACTTTTCTTCAATGTGGAGACACTTAGCCTTTGGAAAGCTGAAGGTCGAATGGAGGTGGACATCGAACATTGATTTTCTTCCTCTGTCGCGGCCATACTCATTCTTTGGAATACCGAAGGACGAGTAGTTAGAGGCTTGATGTGATCGAAGACGGAAGTCCTTTGTTCACTTTTCTTGGAATTGTCAACTTCTTCTACGTCGATGCAGTAGGAAGTTGCAAGGTTCTCTTTTTTCTTTTTGTGGAAAGTTTTGGAGAAGGATTTATTCAACATCACCAGTTGTTGAGGTTGAGAAAACTTTTTACTCCTCTTCCTCTTGGGTTGAAGTTTTTAGGATCCCTCTTTCTTTGATGTTTGCTCTTTCTTTTGATTGTAGCAAGACTTGATTGAGCTACTTCATCAAGGTCGAGCTCAATTTTTCCTTCCATAGCTAGCTTTAGAATTAAGTCCTTTAGGACAAAACATCTTTCCACTAGATGACCAATAACTCGATGATACTTGCAATACTTGGGATCATCGACTTTCTCCATCTTTTCTGGTCGTTTACACTTAGGAAACTCTATTAGTTGCACTTCCAGTAATTGTTCGAGCATATCAGGGATGTCGGCAACAGGGAAATGATAGATTTTCTTCTGTCTTTCCTTTAAAGTTAAGTGATGCGCTCCATTTTTTTTTTCGCTTTTCTTTCGAAGACGACTTGGGAATAGCTGTGTTGACAACCATAGATTCTTCTATAGTCTCTTCGTCGTTCCTTCCTTCTTTTCTCATGTTAGGAAGGAGAAGGTCTTGGTTTTCTCGACTAGCAATACTTAGCTCCATATCGTGGGCGCGAGTTGCTAGTTCCTCAAAGGTGCGAGGCTTTATACCTTTAAGGATGTAGAGGAGTTCCCAGTGCATGCCTTGAATGCACATCTCAACAGAAGAGAGTTCAGTGAGACGATCTTTGCAATCTAGGCTCATGGCTCTCCAGCGATTTATATAGTTAACAACGAGTTCACCTTTTCGTTGTTTAGTGTTGGTGAGCTCGAACATGCTAACGGTTCGTCTAGTGCTGTAGAAGCGATTCAAAAACTCTCTTTCGAGTTCCTCCCAACTGTCTATTGACTCGGGTTCTAGATCAGTGTACCAGTCAAAAGCATTTCCTTTAAGTGTTCGAACGAACTGCTTGACTAGTAGGTCTCCTCGAGTACCAGCGTTCTCGCATGTCTCAACGAAGTGGGCAATATGTTGTTTAGGATTGCCCTTTCCATCAAACTGCTGAAATTTTGGTGGTTGATACCTGATTGGCATTCTCAAGTTATCAATCCTCTTAGTATAAGGTTTGGAATACAAAAGGGAATCTTGAGTAGGTCCACCGTACTGAGCTCTAATACAGTTTGTGATCATATCTTGGAGCTGTTAGATGGATAGTGAAGCGACCGAAGCAGAACACTGTGGCTGATCATCTTACACTGTAGTCTTTCCTTTGTCATGATTTTTTATGACTTGGGTTTGACTTGATTCAGCGATATGTTGGTTCTCAATTTGGCTCTTTAGTTGCGCGATTTGAGGATCTTTTTCTTCAATCGCCTTCATCAAGGCGTTGATGTGTTCCTGCATCTCAGCCATTCTTTCTTCCATAGTTCTTGTCTCAGTCATCATGACAGTCACTACGTCAGAATCAGGTTCAAACAAAGGGTTATACTTAACAAGAAACTTTTCATTAGTATATGCCCCCTACAAGGATGTTTCATGGCTTCCAACGATAGAAGCTTTATCTTCTTGCAACATCAGTTCATTGAAGCAACAATAGGCAGTAGAACCCATGTAAGACTTGTTCATGACAGCGACCATTGAAGAAGTCTTGAACGACATGTTTATACTTGTGTTTTGAGATAAGAGAGAGAGATGAGAGGTAGAGATGGTCCCACAGGGCGTGCCAATTTGTTCACACGTAACTTCGGAGATGGAGACACGTGGAATAAACAATATATTTGTATTTATGTAATATGTGTGTGGGTGTACAATCTCTAACTTTAATCCTCTGATTCTCTCTCTTATGTGTGTGAGTGTGTTTCACTCGAGGACTGGAACGCTTGATCTCGAGTCTGAAGCTTCAATGGATTCTTGGAGCTTGAAGTCTTCCAGTCTTGAAAGAGTCTTCAATTTTCAAGAAGTGTTGATGTCCTGAAGAGTCTTTGATCTTCAAGGAGTGTTGAAGTCTTGAGGAGTGTTGGGTCTTCAAGAAGTGTTGATGTCCTGAAGAGTATTTGATCTTCAAGGAGTGTTAAAGTCTTGAAGGGTGTTTGGTCTTCAAGGAGTGTTGAAGTCTTGAAGAGTGTTTGGTCTTCAAGAAGTGTTCAACACTTGGACTTGTGGATTGCAGAGAGTCTTCGGTCTTCAGACTTGGTGTAGTCTCTCTGAATTCTCTGGTTCTGCTTGAGAGCTTTGAAACTCTAAACTCTTGTCTTTGTGAGAGTGTAGAATTTCTGAACTCTTGAAATGGAGGAGAACCTCTCTATTTATAGAGTTATCGCTGGATGGGCCATGATGGCTTTTGGGCTTAACAACTTGGGCTTGGGTTTTATTGGTTTTGGGCTCAACTATTTAGTCTTCGGTTTGGTTTATATTTGACCCAAAACCATATGACCCAAATATTTAAAAGACCCAAATTTGATCCAATTAATTATTTTCTTTAATTAATTGGTCAAATCAATTAATCTGATCAAAATAATTTATTTTTAATTAATTGATCAAATGGACATTTGACCCTAAAAATTTATAATTGGCCAACTTTGTCTTCAAATTAAATTTGGGACACATGTCGATTTATAATTGGTCCCAAATTTAATTAATTATAATTTTTTCATTAATTATAAATAATGACGTGGCAATTTGTCATTGGCCAAAATTTCTCCTTCAACAATGCTTATCATTTATTAGGCTATTTCTCTAATTTTTACCTGTAAAATTGGTTATTTTGGGCAACCTATCAGTGCACTACATTTGTCATTCCTCTTTGCTATGTGTGGTGCTTTGTCCTTTGTATTAATATACACTATCTGATAATAAATTCAAGTACATTTTCTCTCATTTCTCTATCATTGTTTAGTATAGCTCAACAGATTAAGAAATAATATCTTCAACCAAAAGATTAGAGGGTTAAATTTTCACCCTCATAGATTGTCAAACTAAAAAACACACAAAAATAAAAATTTAAAGACCTATTAAACATTTTAAAACTTTAAAATCCTATTATACATAAACACACACATATATCAATCAATTTACCTTATGTTTAACTATTGGTTGTATTCACTCACTAATTTTGAAGAAAAACAATGTAAAAGGATTTTAAAAACTCATTAATTTTAATAAAAATAAAGCTCTAATTTACTACAGTAAGCTAAGCTAAAACAAAACAATGGTTTTATTATTATTATTATTAGTAAAAAAGTATCTCTCCACATAGGCACATGTATCAAAACATGACATGACAACCTAGCCAAGCGAGGTTGGCTTAATAATGTCAAGCAAACCAAATTGATTAAACTGATGAAGGGTGCCAACTAGGATGAGGTGCCTAAGGTTTCTAGTCTTGGTTGGAAAATTTCTAGTATGAAATTTTTTTCATACTACCCTCATTCATTGTTTGTCATTAAAGAATGGTGTGGGTCCCATGGAATAAAATATTATATAATTAAATGACATGTCAAATATTGAATGGAGAGAGTATATAGCTCGTTCGTGTGCGTGTGGGAAGTGGTCTAAGTACCACCCTTAATCACTTTTTATAATAGTAGTGAAGAGTGATTGTATAAAAACACTCCTCCTAACTCCAAATCTTTCCATGTGGGACAAACATAAAGTGAAACATGGAAAAGCCAAAATTTACAAGTAAATATGCTAGTCATTCCCAACAGGTGCCTCAATGAAACCCACTTGACTCAAATGTGGAATCGTAGTTCCAAGGAGAAGGTCACAACCATTTGCGAACACTCGCAGGTGCTACACATGGCTTCATGTCTTGGAGATCAAAACATAAGAGAAGGTCATTTATGTATTTTGCTTGGAAGGTCATTGTTATCCCCGTGCACTTCAATGTCAAGAAAATAGGTTAGATCACCAATATCCTTCAAGACAAAGATACGATTGAGTTTGAAAATGAATTTAAAAAAAATAGAGATAACATCAGCCTTGTAAAAAAATAAAGAAGAATAAGCATTCATGTTGGTAAAACCCCCAACTAACAAGTTTTCACACCAAGCACGTGAGGCCTATCTTAGACCGTAGAGTGCTTTGTGAAGTTTGCTTACATGATTGAGATAAGTTGAATCCATGAAACATTCTCGTACGTTCAGCCATGAAGACAGAGTACTCTTCAAGAGTGTCATTCAAGAAGGCATTATTAATATCCAATAGTCAAACACACCAACACATTGAGGCAACTCTTGGGAGTGCAACCAAAGTTCCACATTGGCTAGATAAGGGGAAGATCATAAGTTTATAAGGGAGGACAAGTATCTTCGTTGGTATGAGGCTTTTTGGAGTGAACCAAAACCAAAGTCATGAGGGTTTATGTCCAAAGTGGACAATATCATACCAGTGTGGAGATATGTGGGTGCACGATTCTCCCTTATAACAACATTCTCAGATTCCCTTTTGCAACAAGTCCAGCTCTGTGTCGTTCAATACTATCATTTGATTTATGCTTTATTTTTTAAAGAACAAAAAAAATCCATTTGTTGCCAACCAGGTTCTGAGATAGGTGTGAAGGAACAAAGGACCAAGTAGAATAATTATGTTGCGAAGCAAACATTTCTTCAACCATGACATGTTTCATAGCAAACGTTAGACTACGGTTTCTAAACAATTTAAGAACCATGTTTGAGATCGGCTATAAATTTGTTTAGAATAAAGCAAAAAATAAGGTTATGCAATAAATACATTTGATAAAATATTATGGAGAAAGTTATAGCAGGTCTTTAGGTTTCTTGTGCACCAACTTTAGTGAGGTTTGATGCACTCAAGATTCAAACAATACCTCAAAATGATTTTATTCAATGCTAAAACTCTATCTCACAGCCATATAAATAGGCTTGGAGATAACTAACTCACTCTAACTAACTAATTACAATAAAGAAAGCTTTTAACTATATGGTAAAAGCTAAAATAAAGACAAGGTAAATGAGCAGTAAGTAAATGGTAAAAGATCTTTAATGATCCTACATCAAATTCTTCCCGCCACAAAAAATAACTTGCCCTCAAGTTAATTGGCTAAGGAAAAACTATCTGGGGCATGGAAAGGATATATGTCCGAGACATTGAACGTTGGACTGATCTTGAGAGAAGGAGGAAGGTCGACACGATAGGCATTAGTCCCAATTCTTTCCAAAATTGTGAAGGGGCCGATCTTTTTGTTAGTAAGCTTAGAGTGGGCACCCGATGGAAGTCTTGATTTTCGTAGATGAATCATAACTAAGTCTCCAATTTGGAATTCTTGATCCCGACGATGAGCATCAGCAGCTGCCTTGTATCGAGCATTGGCTTCCTCTAGATGATCTGTGACTTCTTTGTGAAGTTTCTGGATTCGGTCCACCATTAAGTCAGCCTCAGAACTAACATCAATTGGGGAAGGAATGTTAGACAAATCTATAGTTAATCGAGGGAGGCTAGTATAAACAATTTCAAATGGTGACTTCCCTATTGATCGATTGCACATGTGATTGAAGGCAAATTCCGCTTGAGCCAAGGAAAGATCCCATTGTCGAGGTTTATCTCCACTGAGGCAACGAATTAGATTCCCAAGAGTCCTGTTAGTTACCTCCGTTTGGCCATCCGTTTGGGGATGACTTGTGGTACTGAATAGAAGACCTGTTCCAAAACGTTTCCACAAGGACTTCCAAAAGTAGCTCATAAATTTAACATCCCTATCCGAAACAATAGTTTTAGGAATGCCATGAAGTCGAACAATCTCTTGAAAGAAAAGATTAGCAATGTTTAAAGCATCGTTAGTCTTTTTACAAGGTAAGAAATGAGACATTTTGCTAAAACGATCTACCACAACTAAAACGGAATCAAAACCTCTTTGAGTTCGGGGAAGTCCTAGAACAAAATCCATAGACAAGTCCTCCCAAATAGAAGTAGGAATAGGTAAAGGACTATAAAGGCCAGTGTTCTGTTTTGATCCTTTTGAGGTTTGGCAAATATAGCATCTTTTAACAAAATTCATTACATCCTTCTTTAGTTGAGGCCAATAAAATTTTGTTGATAATAAAAGATAAGTTTTATCCCTACCAAAATGGCCTGCTAAACCGCCAGCATGCATTTCTTTAATAAGAGATTCCCTTAAAGATGTGTGTGGTATGCAAAGTGTGTCTCCTTTGAAAAGAAATCCATCTAATAAGTGAAAATCTTTACAAGGTATATGATTGGAAAAATTCTGCCAAATTTCTTTAAAATCTTGATCATTTACATAGGATTCAGGTAATTGATCAAAGGCAATAATTTCCCCTCGTAGTAAAGTCAGAAGAGTACCTTTACGACTTAGGGCATCAGCTACTTTGTTTAAATGACCAGCAGTATGTTTAATAACAAAATCAAACCTTTGTAGAAATTGAAGCCATCTAGCATGCATTCGGCTTATTGATTTCTGAGAGTGTAAGAACTTCAAGGAAAAATGATCAGTTAATAACACAAACTCTTTACCTAGTAGGTAGTGTTCCCATAGCCGTAATGCTCGAACTAAGGAGTACAATTCTTGTTCATATGTGCTCCATTTTTGTCTAGCTTCACTTAATTTTTCACTAAAAAATTCAATAGGATGGTTAGCTTGAGATAAAACAGCACCAATTCCAATTCCAGAAGCATCCACCGAAACTTCAAATGGCTTAGAAAAATCAGGGAGGCAAAGAACAGGAGTTGAACTAAGTTGCTGTTTTAGCATATTAAAGCTGTCCAATTGAGGGTTGCTCCAGCAAAATTTCCCTTTTTTTAAACATTCTGTTAAAGGGGCTGCAATTGTACTGAAATTTTTAATGAATTTTCTATAAAAGGAAGCAATTCCCAAAAAACATTGAATATCACGAACTCCTTTAGGAATTGGCCAATTCATGATAGCTTCGACCTTTTTAGGATCAACTGAAATTCCATTATGTCCTATTATAAATCCTAAGAAGTGAATTTTGGAAGTCATAAAAATACATTTCTTAAGATTAATAAATAATTTGTTGTCTAGTAATGTGTTAAAAACTTGGTGTAAGTGACTTAAATGATCATCATTGGTTTTGCTATAAATTAAAATGTCATCAAAGTAAACGACAACAAATTTGTTAAGAAAAGGAAGCAAAACCTGGTTCATTAAGCGCATAAATGTGCTTGGAGCGTTGCTTAGACCGAAGGGCATGACTAGCCACTCAAAGAGACCTTCATTAGTCTTGAATGCTGTTTTCCATTCATCCCCTGGTTTGATGCGAATTTGATGGTAGCCACTTCGTAGATCAATCTTAGAAAAAACAGTTGCCCCACTTAATTGGTCTAACAAGTCGGTTACTCTAGGGATGGGAAATCGGTATTTGATTGTAATCTTATTTATGGCTCTGCTGTCCACACATAATCTCCAAGAGCCATCCTTTTTTGGAGCTAAAAGGGCAGGTACAGCACATGGGCTTAAGCTAGGTTGGATATGCCCTTTGTTTAAAAGTTCTGTTATTTGTTCATGAAGGATTTCATACTCTTTAGGGCTCGTGCGGTAGTGTGGTAAATGGGGTAAGGAACTACCAGGTAGAAGATCTATTTGGTGTTGAATATCTCTAAGTGGAGGCAAAGAAGTAGGACTTTCAGCGAGGTTAGAGAATTTGGACAAAAGCTGTTGAATGGCTGAACACATTGGTGTTGGAGTATTATTCATTGTCTGACCCTTTACCATTAGAGCTAAAATTGGCTGTTGAATGTCCTCTACAAAAGATTTGTTAGTACACACAGTAAACAATTTTTTTTTAGAGTTGGAAGATTCTTTAGTATGCTTGTTATTTTCAACTTTACCTAATGGAAGAAGAATTATCTTTTTGCTCATCCACATGAATTCATAGGTATTATTTCTTCCTTTGTGAATGGTTTGATTATCATATTGCCAAGGTCTTCCTAAAAGAATGTGGCAAGCATCCATTTCTAATACATCACAAACTATTTGATCCTTATAAGAATTTCCTATAGACAAAGGTACTGTGCATATTTCAGAAACTATTGTTTCCCCTCCTTTTTTAATCCAACTAACCTTATATGGATTAGGATGTGGTTCAGTCTTAAGATTGAGAACATTAATAAGTTTCTTGGATACTATATTTTCGCTACTCCCACTATCAATTATAACTTGACAAATTTTTCCATTAATAGTGCATCTAGTGCGAAAAAGAGTGTGTCTTTGAGGATTAGAATCAGTTTTTGGAGTTAGAAGTACCCGTTGGATAACACAAGAGAGTTGCTCTCCATCATCAGCTTCAGCATATTCTTCTTCCACTTCATCTTCGAATTCTTGTTCCTCCACATCTTCCTCATTTACTTCTCTAATTGCCAATGTTCTTCTTTGTGGGCATTCGTTGGATAGGTGTCCTTGTTGACCACACCTAAAGCATTTACCAAGAGTAGGCCGGTTATAAGGGTTAGAATTCTTTTTAATAATAGAAGTATCCAAACCTTTACTAGAAGAAGAGTTTTTAATTGGGATGTCCTCTTTTTTGGATTGAGAACCATAATTAGATGAACTCCCTTGTAGAAGATTTTTGCTCGAGTCACCCGTAGTTCTTCGTTGAAGTTGTTGTTGTTTGTCCCATGTGTTTCTTCTTTGATAAGTTCTCAGTGGCTTGGCTTCATCATTTTCTTCAATTTTTGTGGCTAAAGTAATAGCATCAGCAAGATATGCCAGTGGGTGTAGGTTCATAACTTCTTTGATATCATCGCGAAGCCCATCAACAAATCTTGAGATTTGTTGTTGTTCAGTTTCTGGTAAATTGTTCCTAGCTCCCAAACGATGAAATTCCTCAGTATAGTCAAGAATGGATCTTGATCCTTGCCTACAATGTTGATATTGATTGTATAAAATCTGCTGATAGTTGAGAGGGAGGAATCTTTTCTTCATTAACCGCAACATCTTAGGCCATTTCTTAATAGGTTGCTTTCCATAATATCTCCTATTGTTCTGCAATTGGTCCCACCAAGCCGAGGCTCCACTTTGAAGCTTGAAAGCCACTAGTTTTACTTTTTTTTCCTTGGGTGTATTGGCATATTCAAAAAAACTTTCTACATTCTTCACCCAATCCAAAAAATTTTCCACATCCATCCTCCCATTAAAGCTTGGAAGATCTACCTTCATTCGGTACTCAGAATATTCATGAGCAAGCTGTCTATCTTGCTGCCTTCTTGGAATTCTTGGTTGTTGATCTTGCTGAACGTAATCAAAATTTGCATCTTCACCTGAAGAATCCGAGTCTTGTGTCATAAAACCGGGCATGAATGCTTCAGGGAGTCTTTCGAATTCAGCATTTGCTAGTCTTCTTGGATGGACAACAACTTCATTTCTGTTTTCTTGGGTGTTTCTTGCTCCAGCCACCAATCTGTCTTGGTTTTCTTGGGGATTTCTTGGGTTTATTGCCATTCTGTTGTCTCCAACATTTTGTTGATTTGCTGCCAATGTACTCATCTGCTGTGTAAGTTGCCTAATGGACTGTTGAATGTCAGTCACACTCTTCTTGATGTCTTCTACCGAAGTTTCAACCGACTGCAAGCGTCGATCATAGGTTCTCTGGACGTTTGAAGCTTCCGCCTCCATGAGAGAAAGAAAAATCCAATTTCTTGAAGGCCTTGGATTCGGGCGCTCTGATACCAACTTGATGCACTCAAGATTCAAACAATACCTCAAAATGATTTTATTCAATGCTAAAACTCTATCTCACAGCCATATAAATAGGCTTGGAGATAACTAACTCACTCTAACTAACTAATTACAATAAAGAAAGCTTTTAACTATATGGTAAAAGCTAAAATAAAGACAAGGTAAATGAGCAGTAAGTAAATGGTAAAAGATCTTTAATGATCCTACATCAAGGTTGAATCTCCATCACAAAATCTTCGGTACTATGACTCGAATACATGACCAAAGCTTGTGAGAACCTCCTAAAAAGAAAATCTTTAAGGAGGAAAATTCGTAGAGAATTATGTGGGGAGGAAATACATCCTTTTTTTTCCCAACCCAAGGATCCTATTTATAAAAACCTAGAGTCAAATCTTTGTCAAAATAAATATTATAATATCCAATATATTAAAATACAATTAACATATTTGAGTCTCATTCAAATCTCTTAAAAACTCCTCACATACAGTTCATGTTGGGATTAATACCCTAAAGCCTCGTAATTCTTTTATTATTTAATTATTACATGTCAATTATTTGATAATTTTTAATTGCAATTTACATTATCCATTATATGAAAAATCTAGGGTTATTAGTGTAATTTTGAACAATATGTAATTGGCATACTGGAGGATCATGTTCAAAAAATAACCAAAAGAGTCTATAGTATATGGATATGGTCGGGTGTCTCTTATCTCGATAACACTATTGATACGGTCCACTTTTTAAGTAATTATAAATGATTTGATCCAAATCACTCATGTGGAGACATGTGAGTGGGGGTATCATATACAATGAATTTGTATAAGACTAGACCACAAAATATTTAATCTCTTTATAAATTTGTTAATTGAGAAGATTAATATTTCACGGGATGATCATATTCGACTTGATCTTAGTCCTGAGGGAATTATGAATTCTTGTCTACGAAGGCTCCTTCTTTGATTTGCATGGGTGAGAATGACTTTTGCAGTCGATTCAATAAACCTACCATTTTGGAGACTTGACCAAACAGGAAGCTGGGAACATAAATTTCACAAGAGAAACTTCACTCCACATAGGAAAAGTAGATGAGTAGTTCTCTTAAGTGCTAATTTTGAGACTGGAACAATATAGCCCTACCCTCTCACTAGCTCGAGAGGGACTTGGTTTATGATTGGATCATAAATAGATTATTCATTAGAGGATCGGTGATACTTAAGGTGTAAGATTTAATTATAAGGGTAAAATGGACTTTTGACCCAACTGTAATTACGAACAACTCGTGAAAGATCGACTTGCATGTAATAGTTATATCTATGAACACAACTTATCCTATAGTGCATAAGAATGCAACTCTAAATCTATAGTAGAGTGACTTATAGTTAATGAATGAAAATTAATTGATTAGAGATTCTAATTAATTAAATTTGTATTATTGAAGCTCATAATCTATAGGTTCATAAGGCTGCTTTGGTAAACAATTTAGTTGAAAAAAAGAAAATTTGAAATGTTCAAATTAATATTTGATTTGAAGTGTTTAAACTAATATTTAATATATTAGATATATTAAATATAAAAGAAAAAAATACATATTTATTGTATTTGATATATTAAATATTAAAATGATGAATGTACCCTTGATACATTAAAGAAAAATATATATTTGAAATGTGAATGTACATTGCAGGAGATTTAAATGAAATTCAAATAAATATAATATATATTTTAATATAATAAATATTAAAATATAATCTTTTAATTATGGCAAAGATTTACCCCAAGTCTCTATAAATAAAACCCTTAGATTGAGACATGAACTATTTAATTGAGAATTAAAAAAATTCTCCCAAGAACCTCTTCTCCAATCCTAAGGATTTTCTTTCAAACGTCTCCCACAAACCTTGTTCTTGTGTTCAAGTCATAGTAAGGAAGATTTTGAAAAAGCTAGCCTTAAAGGTTCAACCTCATTGGAATGAGAGCAAGAAGATTAAAGATCCACAAGAATTTTCTCATTACTTTCAAGATATTTATTTGTTTAACCCAATTAAAGTCAATTCCAATGCTTCCACTACGGGTGGAAGAATTCATTCCTATGGGTTCATAACTAACTCAAAATTAAGATAAAATCGCATGATATAATAAGTCATTTACCTACCTTTACAAGTATCAATTTCATAATAGCCTTATCTTTACTGGTATCGCTCCTGGAAACGATCTAACAATGCCAAAGAGCCAAGTTCCATCATTGATAGAGAGGAGACTTGAGTGATCTTATCTTCCCATTCACAAAAATAAGGAAGGTGTATAAACTCTGAGAAACTTTTCAATGAGTCTTTCTGAGCTAGTTAAGTCTAAATTTAGAGAGGTTCAACAGAACTCTTGGCGAAGAGACCCACAACCTGGGATACGAATCATAAAAAACCAGAGTCTCTCTTGAATCAGAATTGGAAAGAATATTCTAACTTGAACAAGTCAAGTGTACAAGAAATTCACCATTGACATCACATGTTAAGGTCTAAGATTACAGAAAACATCAAAACTTGAGGATTATACACAGGTGGTAGGTCTAGTAAGTTCAGCGAGCATCGTAAAAGCTCTTTCTGTACTTCTTGTAGTAGATGCATGTTCTTGACCCTACGGTTTTTTCTTGTGTTCTCCCATCTGTATATGTTCTCATGTTTCTCCCTACTTTCATTGCTCGTATTGATAAACAGATTACTACATATGAAAGGCTTAAATAAAAGAAAAATTAGAAAAAGGAAGAATCAAAAGAAACTTCCAGACAACTAAGAACACATAACTAGACGATTCATCCCTCTAGAGCTGGCTTCAATATCTAGTCCACACATGCACTAACAGGTGTAAAGCCTAAAGGATCAAAAAGTGAAGTAGGCATTGAGATGTTTCCTGATCAACAGCATTTTATTCCCAAAGCTGAGTGACTTTTGAGCATTTGACAGTCCGATCAAAAGTGAGAAAGTCCACAGTTTGAACACACTGCAAAACCTGTACTTAAGCAAATGACACTAACATATGGCACCAATAACCTTCCTGGAGGTTGAGAAAATGAAAAACTACTCCAAATAACTTGACCTTCCAATGATGTTTCAAAGCACTGTCATTAAGTTTCCTGGAGGTTAAGCATACAAAACTACTTCCAGCAATTCTAGTTTCCAACTATGTTTCATCATTTTGCTAGATATTAGCTAATGGAACAATATCGGTTAAAAGATCCTTAGAGGAGCAATGTAAATAAAATCATAAATAAAAAGAAATCTTATCACTAGTTGTGAGCAAAATGAATTGCTAGAACCACTAGATATTAAAATTAAACATTTCCAGTTCTCATGGAAATTTCAATCTCAACCTCATCAAGTACATTTACAAGCTTCAAGCGCTTTGTCCAGCAAAAGTTTCACTTTTATTGCACATAAAAAGGTAAAAGGGAATGAGTGCATAGAACTCCAAGCTTAGATTCAGCAGCAGGAATGCATCTGCAAAATTAGCTACTAGTCACATAAGTTGCACGGATTACAACATTTGCAAACATATTACGAGGGAAGAAATAGTGAAGGAAGGATGTTTTGAATATAACACATCAGTGAAAAGTTTTACATTGTCACATAAATCTTTCCAATTGATAATATACAATCAAAATTAAATGAAAAATGTTACCCAATAGATATGCCAATTTTTTCTAGTAAGAAACTGAGATTTCATTGAGATAAATAAAAGAATATACAAGGGCACACAAAAGAACAAGCCTCAAAAAGAGTCTCAAACAGGTCGTGTAGATGACACAAACAAGGAAGCATAAAACCTAACAGCCTCTCAAATAGCATTAAACCTAACAGCCTCTCAAATAGCATTAAACCTAATAGCCTCTCAAACTTCCTCACATGATCTCTCCACCTTTCTAAAGATCTTGTTATTTCTCTCAAGTCAAACGCCCCACAAAACAACAGATAAACTAGCCTTCGACAAAACTTTGTACTTTTTTTGAAATGGAGAACTCAAAAGCACCTACACCATAGAGTAACGATCTCTACTCTAGGTCAAACACAAACCAAACAAGTTCATCCATGGACTCCAAAGGGATTGAGCAAACTAGCAACCCCATAGCATATGATCAAGGTCCTTCTACCACCTATAAAGCACCATAGCGAATACAACATAAGGAAGAGTGTCTTTGAACATGATCCATAGTATTGACTCTCCCATGTAAAACATACCACGCCAAAACTTTGACCTTATTTGGAATTTTAACCTTTCAAAAAGAGGAGGAAGCAAAGGCAACTTGAGGTGGAGAAGGGGTAGACAAAATGTGAAAAAAAATAATTGCAAGAGAAACCCCTAAATGGATTTGGGGTTCAAACGCAACCTAAGGAAGAGTGTCTTTGAAGACAATCCATGGTATTGACTTACCCATGTAAAACCTACGACACGAAAATTTTGACCTTTTAAGTAGAGGCAACTTTTTGGGGGTAGACAAAATGTGGAAAAAGAAAGGGCAAAAGAAACCCCTAGATAGATTGGGGTCCAAATCCTGAAGTCCCTTCTCCCTGGTACACATGCTGGTCATGAAGGAAGGAAATAAGAAACGACACTTGAGTTGCCTCCCTATCAGAAAGAGAACGCCGGAAGCGTGAGGAAATCAAAGAAGAGGGATATGAGGAAGTCAATATTGAGGCCATTGAACATGACTTCTTATTTGGGAGATGGTAAAACGACAAAAATAATGCACAAAAGGCTTATCACCCACCCAACAATCCTCTTGAAAGTAAACCTTCAAGCCTTCCCCAATAAGCAATTCATAAACCGAGAAAAGAAAAGGAGTCTAGAGGCTATAACTCACAAGAGATTTTTTACTACCGCTATTAGAACCACTACCTAAACCTACTTAGAAGGATGTGGATCATACTTACTCTCAATAACTTTGTACCACAAAGCATTAGGCTCAATGAAGAACCACGACAACCATTTTGCCAAAAGAACCTTTTTTTTTTTAGAAAAAACCAACTTTCATTGAGAAAGAATGAAAGAATACAAGGGCATCCAAAAAAACAAACCCACGAAAGGAAACCCCACTAAAGAAAGGGGCTTCCGTCAAGAATAATTATCCTTTATGAACAATTACAGAAGGCCTTCAAAACCGAAGCCCAAAGAGAAACATGGAATCTAGTGAGGGCCCACACATCAGGCTGGGACCTCTCTAATACTATAAAAACCATATTGTTCCTCTCTTCCACAAACCCCATAGGATTGCACACACCCCGACAAGCCATAACACCCTCCCCTTATCTCTGAATGGCGGATGGAGGAGGAACTCCTCAATCATCTCCCTCTTGTCTCTGAAGCATCTAACCTGGAACCCAAAAGCCTCAAAAAACAAACTCCAGATCGAATGCGCAAAAGCACAACCCCACAGAATGAGGTTCAGATCTTCCTACGTCCTCCAACAAAGGATACCTATTTAGAAGCTCCCAATGCCAAATCCTCCTAGTTCCACTAACTTCAACACCACCCCCCCCCCCCCCCCACTTAACCAAAAGAACCAAAAAGAAAAAGAGAATGTCATCAACAAAGTGAAGATGTGATAGATGAATTAACTCCTTTCCCACCTTAACCTGCTTCTCCACCCCCTCTCACTCCTAACAACACTAACCTGCTTAGAACACTCACCACTAAGATAAGATAATGAAAAAGAATGATAGGTGATCTCCTTACCTAAGACCTCTGTAAGCAAAGATCTTGCCCCTAGGTTTCTCACTGAAAAAGATGGAAATATTTACTAACCTAAATACCTAATACAATTCCATATTCAGGACTTAATCCAAGAAGGTCTAGTCCATATGGTCATAAGCATTCTCAAAGTCGATCTTAAAAATCACCCCTACCTCTTTTCTTTACCTATAATCCTCAATAGCTTCATCAGCAATTAGCACTTTGTCTAAGATTGCCTTCCTGCAATGAAGGCCATTGGAAGTTGAAAATAGTGCTAGGAAGGACTTTCCAGAATCTATCAGCCAAGGTTTTAGCTATAATCTTATATAAACTTGTAACAAGACTAATGGGCGTAAAGTCTTTCACCTTTTTTGAGACAAGACACACATAGGTCTCACCTTGCATAAAATTCCAAAAAGATACACATGTGCCCATGATGCCCCTTGCACCTAGACACATTATCAACCATATGACTTGGTTGTTTGATTGAGAAAGTGGTCTTTTAATGATTTATTTCTACTGAAGAATACTGCAGAGAAAATATAAATGCCTATAGTTAAAGATACTATCTACATTCTATTACACGTATTCCCCGATAGGAATAAAGTATTAAAAAACCATTCTCCTCATCATTAGGGGAAACTGACATGTGGGGCTTTGTCGTATGGTGAAGTAACAGAAAGTTCAAATTGGTACTCTACTCTAGATTGCTATTCCTAAGTTCCATCTTTTTAAAGTGGCTTGAAAATGATCGAACCAGACACAATACTCATGTAGTGTAGTGCAGACACAATATCAAAACACTCGATTGCTTCATACAGAACTCCAAAACAGTTAAATCACAGTGTTCATGGCATCACTGTTCATAGCACATCCGATTGAACTTCTATACTCCAGCCACAAAGACACAAGATCCAAGCTCTATTCTTGAATAAAAACGAAGATACAAGCAATACACGAATAATGAAATTGACAGACTCGAAGTAAATATCACATGGCTTGATTAATATATTCGATGCAGGCTACTAAAAATAAAAACGACTTCCACTCCACAAGCACCAACATAATTATCAAAGTTAATCAGGCTAAACTTCTAACAAATTCAATATCATCAGCAGCAGGAAGATTTTTGGGTTCTACATCAATTTAGAAGTAAATATGAAAGATGGATCTAAAGCAACCAAAGATTATATAGAAGATAAAATGCTACAGATTGCTACACAAACCGTGCAAAAAAAAAAAAATCTAAATTGAGGAAGAGATACGAATTTCTACAGCATCACGACATAATGGGAGAACTTGACCTAGAACGATGAAGGAAAAGAACCTTCGTTCTCTACGGACGACAGTGTGAAAAAAGATTCAATTAAAACATACAAATAGGGGGAAATGAATATGTAAGATTGAAAGACGACAAAATTCATTCCGACGGCGAGGGGAAGAAAGTATGAGAATGAAAATCGGAGTGAAGAGTTAGGGAAATCACCCGGAGCAGTTAATGGGAGGCGGAGGATGCATCGGCGTGGTGGTGGTGAGAAGAAGAGGGAGAATGGATCCTGTTGTAGACTTGTTCGCCGACAAGGTAGATGCCGAAAGCGACGAGGGCGATGCCGAGGCCAGGAGTGGCGTGTCGGAACTGATTGATGAGCATCGGATGCTTCCTCCACTCGTCTCTCCTCCTGAAGAACTCTCCAGTCGATCCCAAAGGCTTATTCGCCATTTTCAGACTGCTCTGATTTCCTTTTCTTCCTTGCGCTTCTTCTCCGCGACCAACAGATGAAAATGCTCACTTCCTTTCCCCTCTTCTCAGTTTTCAGCCTTCTCGGGCACTGCCGCAAATTACTTTTTTACCCTCCTTTCTAAGCCTTAACTTCGTTTTCTTCTAGTTCTTCGACTAGTTTTTGAGGCATAATCTCATAGATAATGTAGTTTAAAAAGCAAATTCTAAAAATAGGGTCATTTTTTTTAAGTAAATTTAAAATTAATGTTTGTGTATATATATATTTTTTTTGGGTTAAAAATATACTTTTAGTCCTTAGGTTTCATTTTGGTCCCTGAGTTTTCAAACTCAACAATGTAGTCTCGAGGTTTGGTTTTAGTTTCATTTTAGTCTCTCCATCCATTTTTCCGTTAAAAACTAACGGTTTGCTGATGTGGCATATATTTTTTTTATTAAAAAATTATTTTTGAATTTTTTAAATATAAATATATTAAAAATAATAAAAATAAATATTATTTTTATTTTTTTTTCTTATCTCTTCCCTCTCTTCTTCTTCATGTTCTTCACTTCTTTTTCAGCATAACCCCTGGCAACCGTCGCTCGCTGACTGCGGCGGCCCACCGCCGACATCTTTTTTTTTTCTCCTTTTCTTCTTTTATCCTTCTTCTCCAACATTTATTTTCTTTCTTTAAAAAAAAAAGGAAAAAAAAAACAAGGAGGAGACCCACGAACGTTGTTCCAGATCCGGAGGGAGGGAGCTTGCTGAATGGTGCTCGAAATCGAGGGGGTGCTGGAACGACGTGCGAAGGCGAGAGGAAGGTCGTTCCAGATCTGGAATGGGTCTGAGTTTTTCCCCTCTCCGTTCAGATCTTCGTTTCGTGGGTTCGTATCGCGTTCGATAGGAGGCAGCGTTCGTGGGTATGCAGGCGACGCCGAGTTCAGAAAGACCATCTCAACGATTTCTCCTTGTCGGCGAGTTCAGAAACACACACAGGTTATGTAGGCAGCGACGCAAACTCCATCTCGACACAAAGTCCCGATTTCTCCTTGCCAGCGACCAAACTCCATCTCAACAAGGTCAGGCGACGGCGGAAGGCGGCGTTCGTGGGTCTCCTCCCTCCTCGTTCTTTTTTTTTTTTAAGAAAAGAAATGTTGGAGAAGAAGGATAAAAGAAGAAAAGGAAAAAAAAAGTTGCCGGTGGCAGGTGGTCGTCGCCGGCGAGCGGCGTGTTGGGTTTTATGCCTTAAAACTCGTAGATAGTGAATGTAACTGTTGACCGGATATTAATGAAATAATATTGATATATTTTTCCATTAATTGTTATTAGTTATTTTATATTTGTCTTTACCTAATAATAACCCTAATCCAATAAACTAGACATCCAAGGCTGTAATATGAGTCTTGAACTATATGTAGCGACATATGGGATCATTGTTCAAGAAACAGCCTAAAGGGTCTATAGTATAGGGATAAGACTGGGTGCCTTATCCTGGTGACACTATGGATACGGCCCACTTTGTATTTAATACAAACGCTGCGATCCAACGCGTTCGTGTAGGAGACATGCGAGTGGGGGTATCCTATGCAATGAGTTTGCATAAGACCGGATCGCGAAATAATAACCACTGGTTATAAGACCGTTAACTAGTTGGTTTTCTATTTCACTAGGACGACTTAGACGACTTAGTCTTAATCCTGAGTTGATTATGGACTCCTGCTCATGAGAGATTGTCCTTTGATTTGCATGGGTGAGAGTGGTCAGTACACCGACTCAATAAGTCTACCATTTTGGGGACAAGACCGAATGGGGAGCTGGGAACATAATCGTGCAAGATGGAATTCACTCCTTCCCGACTTTAGGGAAGCAAATGAGTGTTCCCTTAAGTGGTTACTCCAAGTCTTGAACAAAGGGCCCTACCCTCTCAATGGCACGAGAGGGTTTTCTGTTTGATGGTTGGACCACAAACAGGTTGTTCATTAGAGGAGAACTGGTACTTAAGGAAATAGAGGTAACCCAGGGGTAAAACGGTAATTTGACCCAGCTGGTGTTACAGACACTCGTGAAGGACTAACTAGTCGATATTGGTCTATATCCGTGGACACAGAAAATATGTCTGCAGTGAGAAGAGTGCAACTGTGAGTCTATAGTGGAATGAACGCACAGTTAACGAATATTGATTAATGTGGTTAATGAGTTTGACCAATTAATCTCACATCGTTGGAGCTTCTGACCTGCAGGTCCATTAGGTCCCACTGGTAGCTCATAAAGTAATTTGAGGCAACTAAGTAATAAATGTAAATTGAAAATGTTCAATTTACTAAGGGAAACAAATATAATATATATTGATATATTATTATGAGAGAAATTAATATTTGAAGAAATTCAAATATAAATTTATGGAAGTTTGAAAGAGTTCAAATAATGAATTAATTAATTTAAGGCCTTAAATCTATTTGGGCGAGTTAATTAATTCAAGGCCGGAAATTAAATATGTGATATTTAATTGGTGGTTAATTAATTTAAGAATTCATTAACCGGGAATTAATCAATTATGGAAATAATTAATCACTTAAGGAAGTGATTAATCATTTATGGAAATGATCTAATCACTTATGGAAGTAATTAGACATTTGTGGAAAAGATTAATCAATTATGGAATTGATTGATCATGATTGATTAAATAAGGAATAAGATTGAATCAATTTTGGAAAAGATTGATCTAATTGAATATTTTATTCATGACCTCTCTTCTATAAATAGAACACTAGACCTAATTGGTCCATGACACTTTGCTCTTGCTCTTAGACTCTCAAGACAAGACCTAGAATTCTCTCTAGCCTCCCTCTTAGAGAAAGACTCCCACAAGTCTTTTGCCTCCTAGACTTAGAGACATACCGGTGTAACCTCTGTGGTTATTGTGTCATTCAAAGGAGAAATTTCCACCGATCACAAGAAAAGGAGGCTGCTGCGTTTTCGTTCGTGGAGCGTCGTTGGCGAAGAACGGTCAAGTCTACAACGAAGGTTTGTAACGGTTCTTCCTTCTTTCTTTAGAAAAGCATGAAAATAAATTTAGATTTATTTTTCAGCATGTTTAAACCAATTTTCCAGCAGCTTTAAAGAGTGTTTAAAGTTTGTTTGAGTTTTCGTAATGGTATTTTAATGTTAATTAATATACGGCGTAAGGTCCAATCGATGCGCTTCCGTTGCGTGGGGACTTTTATTCCCTTCAATTGGTATCAGAGTTATCGTTGTCCCTATTAATTAATATTAAAAGTTGCGATAGGCTCTAATAGGTGGGATTTATGCATAATGTATGTTCGGTTTGCGTTGAACTGTTTGGGTTAATTTTATGGCCATAGATTTTATTTTTATGTGATTTTGATCATGTAAGGCCCGGTGTTTCGGGTATTTTATGTAAAATCGAGTCCTATGTAAGTTCGGGTCTAGAATAGGTTTTTTATGAGATGAAAATCGAAGCAATCGCCCATGAAATCGAGGCCAAAACCGAAGAAATCGCTGCTGTTTTGCCCAGATTCTACCTCCAGACGAAACAGAGTCACAGCGTCTCGACGCTGTCTCGATACCACAGGCGCCAGATATGGAAAGCGCGCAGCGTCAGGACGCTATCAACACAGCGTCTCGACGCTGTCACGATGGAGGCGCGCATTAGGGTTTCAAAAGGTGCGGTTCAAGAGAAGGCTGGTCCGGTTCGGTTGGGTTGGGACCTATTTGGTCCGGTTCAGCCAACTTTTGGCATGGTTCGTGATTTTGGAGGCCGGTTCGAGGTGATTCGGGGCGGTTCGTGATGACTAGACAAAATTCCGGAGCTGTACAAGGATTTTTAGGATAGAATTTAGCTAAATTAATGTAATTTAATGCTTTATTTTATCCTAGGGGCCAAAATTAACTGGTTCAATTGCTATTTATATGCTTTATGGATGTCATATAGAATATTTAATCCCACCTTAGGTTATAAACATACTCATGCATTTTTTATATATATATATTATAAATTGTTATAATGTATGTTTAAATGCATGGAATTGTTTTCATATTTTTAATATAAGTGTATATTAATTATATGAAAAATTGGAAAACATGAAGCATGTCATTACTTAAATTAAATATAAATAGTTATGTTTAATGTGATGAATGAAGCATGCTTGATTGATTTTCTTGATTGGCTTATAATTGTTATATTAAAAGAAAATCAAAATTGCATGAAGCATGAAACATCCATAGTTAATAATATAATTGTTATATTATTCATACAATCAGTGTGATTTAATTATTTAATTTGAATGAGATTGTTAAATGAATTAAACCCTAGATTCTTGATTATAGGATTAATCATTAAAATTTGAAATAGTTCTTTAATATTAATGATTAGAAACCGTCAATCTATAATCAAGATTTGCATGCAAACATAAGATCATAGGATAAAATTGGATTAATTTTAAATTGTTTAAAATTAATTAGACTTAGATCAGTTTCTAATAAGATTAGAATCTTTTCTTACTTAGAATTAAAAATAGTTTTAATCGACTAAGTAGGAAAAACATTGCTATGATTATAAGGGAACTCCACCTGTAATGTTCTGTCTAAGGTTGGGGGTATTTAAGTTGACAGTTTACGGAACACCTCCTACTTGGGAACTGACCTGGAATACCGGAGGGACTAAAATGAAACTAAAGCCAAATCTTAGGGACTAAATTGTTGAGTTTGAAAACTCAGGGACCAAAATGAAACCTAACTCAAACCTGAGGGACTAAAAGTGTATTTTTCCCAATTTTTTTTTTTTTTTAAAACAAAAGAAACCAAATGGGCATATCTCCTCAAATTATTTACAAGCATAGGGTTGTTTATGCTAAGTCAAAATTCGTGAGCCCTAAATGCATACATGAATCACATGTGATTTCAAAAATGATTCCGCTAGAATATTAGATACTTCTTCACACTCTCCTGAAAAAGAAATATCTCTTAAGCAACCAAGGATGCATGCATTTGAATTGGTTTTTGCTAATTATTTTATTCTAAATCATTTGAATTGCTTGAGGACAAGCAATAAGCTAAGTTTGGAGGTGTGATACTCAATTCTTAAGGATTACTTCCCCTACAATTATAGTTTATTGTGGATCTGAGTGGCAATTTTGTATGATAATTGAAGCATATTTAGAATAAAATAAGATAGAAGCATTTTTTAGAGGTATATTTTGTGATTTTTGAATTTATGGTAAGTTTGGAATAAGATCCCAAGTTTATTGCTTAAAATTAATGAAATTTTGCAGAATTTGGAATCCCTTGATTCACGGCAGCATAGATTGGATCGGCGACAGCAAGTAGTGCTAGAAAAGTAAATAAAATTAGGCAGGAAACGAAAGCGCTAGCTGGTTTTTGCAATTTTGGAGAAGAAAAATGATCTAAACCAGCACACTGACCTCGACATTTCAAGGAGCCCTTTGGCTATAAAAGGAGACCCTCATGCTTCAAGAAAAGAGAGACGATCCGAGAGATTTACGAAGAGACTCATAAGCTTTGGTCACCACTCCGAGTGATGGTAGTTTGGCAAACTAGAACCAACAAAGTGCAAGAGTACTTGCTGAAAGCTTAATCCCGATCAGACACTGACCTCGAGAGAGGAGGTGTAAAGATCCAACGTCCTTGAGAAAGGTAAGTTGGATTAGATTAGGAGGGCATCTAGTTCCCTAGGTTGCTACACGTTACCATTTCTAGTTTTTGTGTTTGTAATTTGAGTAAGTTATTTGTTCTTTTTTTTTTTTGTATTCTTTCTGTTGCAGTTTTCTTTTGTATGTCAGTACATTTCCATCTTAATATAATGAGTCATTTCTTCAGTTTTGTAAGGTTTACATTTTCTACAACTATGAACTAATTTTCCTTTGGGATTCAAACATGTGAATGCTCTAGAGGAAAAATACTGTTCATTATGTAATCCCAGCCTTGCTGGTTTAGCATTGTTTGCTTTTATTGAATGGAAGCTTATCATTAGTTTAGACAGATCACCTAAATTAATATACAATGCTGAGTTTAATATCGATAGATTTAAACAACAAACGGTTGTGATAAAAGCAATATAGAGAGAAGAACTAGAGATAGTAAATCATTGTTGATCCTAGAGATAGGGCAACACCTACAAACCATTGAATTGTGCACTTGCTATATCTGAGTTATCATTAGCCATAGAGATATAGGTTTATTGGTTCAACCTCTTAACAGTATTTCACAGAAAGCCAAATAAGAGTTGGATTCAGTTCACAATGCTAGGTCTTGTGCAAAGCCTTGCAGGCGCAAAAGCAAGCAATATCGTAACTCTAGAGCATGAGCAGAGTTTGGATCCCTCCTTTTCTTTTTATTAAATCTCACCATATATTTCTTTGTTTACTAGCTTATTACACTTCCACCCATTCATTCACTATTTTATTATTAGTTACTCCGAGTTCAACTTGAATCAATTCTCAATTACTGATTTGTGGTATTCTCCGTTACCTTAGGTTGGATGCTTGGAATATTTCCCATTTTATACTACATGTGACAGTGTATGCTTGCGCTGTGCGTGTTCGCTCATCAACTAGGTACCTTATCCTGGTGACACTATGAATAAAGCCCACTTTGTATTTGATACAAACGAGTTGATCCAAATCGTCCATGTAGAGACATGCAAGTGAGGGTATTCTATGCAATGAGTTTGCATAAGGTCAAACCGCAAAATAATTAATTTTTAGTTGTAACACTGTTAACTAATTAGATTAATATTTCATAGGATGACCATGTAACTGTTGGGTTTTATGTCTTAAAACTCGTAGATAGTGAATGTTAATGAATTGTATACTTGTGTCAATAATATGTTATTGAGGTTTATACAATAAAGTGTTATTGTTATATTAAGTCTAAAATTGCACAATATGACCCGAATCCAATAAACTAAGATCCAAGGTTGTTTACATGTAACTTGAACTAGTATGTGGGGATGTATGGGGATCAGTGTTCAAGTAACAACCTAAAAGGTCTATAGTACAGAGATAAAGTTGGGTACTTTATCCTGGTAACACTATGAGATACAACCCGTTTTATATTTGATATAGACGTATTGATCCAAGGTGTCCATGTAGTAGACATGCAAGCAGGGTATCCTATGTAATGAATTTTCATAATGCCGGACCACAAAATAGTAAACCATTAGATGTAACATCGTTAACTAGTTAGGTCACTGTTTCAATAGGATGACCTAGGTAACTCAGTCTTAATCCTGAGTGTGTCATGAACTCCTTCTCACAAGGGATTGTCCTTTGATTAGTATGGGTGAGAGTGACTTGCACACCGACTCAATAAGCCTACCTTCTTGGGGACGAGACTGAGTGGGGGGGGGCTGGGGACATGACAATACAAGATGGAATTCACTCTTTCCCATTTCTAGGAGAAGTAGATGAGTGTTCCCTTAAGTGGTGACTCCGGATCTTGAACAAATGGATTCCACCCTCTCACTGGCCGGAGAGGGACTTTCTGTTTACTAGTTGGACCATAAACAGGTTGTTCATTAGAGGAGCACTGGTACCTAAAGAGCCAGAGGTAACTCAGGGGTAAAACGGTAATTTGACCCAGCTGTTGTTACGAACACTCGTGAAGGATTGACTTACCGTTATTAGTCAATATTTGTGGACACAGATGAAGGGAACAGGATCCCAATTCAGCAGAAGCGGTTTCAGGAACAATTCGTAATTAATTTAGAATTATGAAATACTAATACACTAACAACATACATACATTCATAATATAATGAATATCTAGATTAAGCATGATGAAAATCTATAGAATCTAATTCTAATTTATATAGTAACAAGTTACTTACTCTCGTCGATGACTCAGATTAAATTCACCAACTGCTTGTGAAATAATCATAATTTACTGCGAACACTGCCACTATGGCTACACCAGTATGACTCAAAGACTTTTAGAGGCAGAATACTGATGGGAGCCTTCAGGGGAATTCTCTGAGAGTAGAAGAATGAATGAGATACCTTTCACTCTACCCAGGGGTCCTATTTATAGGAAAAGACCATAAGATCTAATCCTTATAGAAAAAGGTCATGAATAAGATCTAATCAAATCCATTATCTTATTCATATCTAATTTTAATAAATAAATAATTAATTTCATAATTAATTAATTACACAATTAAATACCATATATTTAATTTGAGGTATTTTATTAAAATATTTATTTTATTAACATGAATCCAATTCATATTAATTATTTGAACTATTTCAATTATTTTCTCTCAAAAAATTAATTTTAAAAATAATTCAAAATTATATTATAAAGTTTCATAAACTTTATATTATAATGTATCAACATAAATTATATGATTCCCCTAATTAAATTGAACACTTTTGATTTACAATTAATACTTAATTGCCTCAAGTCTCTTTACGAGCTACCATTGAGACCTAATGGACTTGCAAATCAGAAGCTCCAACGATATGAGATTAATTGGCTAAACTCATTAACCAATTAATCAATTTTCTTTAACTGTGGGTTCATCCTATTCAAGAAGTTGAGGACATGAGACGTTTTCCCTATGCCTCTGCAGTAGGTAGCCTAATGTATGTCATGTTGTGTACAAGGCCTGACATTTGTTATGCAATAGGGATTGTCAGTAGATATCAATCAAATCCAGGATTCAATTACTGGACAGCCGTTAAAAGTATCCTCAAATATCTAAGGAGAACGAGGGACTATATGCTCGTGTATGGTTCGAAGGATTTGATCCTTACAGGATACACTGATTTTGACTTTCAAACCGATAAAGATTCGAGGAAATCTACATCGGGGTCAGTATTCACTCTAAATGGAGGAGCAATAGTATGGCGCAACATCAAGCAAGGATGCATTGCAGACTCGACCATGGAGGCCGAATATGTAGCCGCTTGCGAAGCAGAAAAAAAGGCAGTATGGCTCAGGAAGTTCCTAACTGACTTGGAAGTCGTTCCAAATATGCATCTGCCTATCACCTTGTATTGTGATAATAGCAGCGCAGGTGCAAACTCAAAGGAACCTAGCAACCATAAGAGAGGCAAGCACATCAAAAGGAAATATCATCTCATTAGGGAGATTGTGCACCGAAGAGACGTCATCGTCACGAAGATAGCGTCAGAGCACAACATTGCTGATCCATTCACGAAGGCTCTCACGACTAAAGTGTTCGAGAGTCATCTAGAAGGTCTAGGTCTGCGAGATGTGTACGAGAAATAATCTAGGTCAAGTGGGAGAATTGTAACCGGTATGTAGATGCCTCAGTATACTGGGTATTTAGATGCCCTAGTTTATTGTATTTTTACTTTGTTATTAATACAAGTATTTATTCACCCACTGCTGTTATACATTATAGTACATCCCACTAAACTAGAGTTTTAGTTTAAGTGGGAGATTGTTGGGATTGTGTCCTAAAACTCGTAGATAGTGAATGTTAAACGAATTATATACTTATTCGATAAAGGCGTTATCGAGATTGATTCAGTAAAAGTCAATACTGAATAAAGTAAATTGCACAGATAATAACCCAAATCCAATAAACTAAGATCCATGGCTATAGGATGAACACTTGAGCTTTATGTAGAGACATAAAAGTGGATCAAGCTTGAGTAATAGCCAAAACGGTCTATAGTATAGGGATAGGGCTGGGTATCTTATTATGGAGACACTATGATACGCGACCCACTTTATAGATGGTATAGACGATGTGATCCTAAATCGTCCGTGTAGAGACATGCGAGTGGGGGCGTCCTATGCAATGAGTTTGCATAAGACCAGGACCGAGAAATAAGTCGCTCTCGCTTTATAACACCGTTTACTGACGAGACTGACTATTTCATGTGATGACTTAGGTAACTTGATCTTAATCCTGAGCTAACTATGAACTCCTGTTTATTCGGGCTTATCCTTAGATCTACATAGGTGAGAGTGGCTCAGTATCACCGACTCAATAAGCCTCCCATTTCAGGGATAGGAACGGGTAGATAGCTGGGGACATAGTTGTGCAAGAAGGAATTCGCTCCAACCCGAATTAGGGATAGTAGAGAGGTTGTTCCCTTAAGTGCTGACTCCGGGCCTTGAACAAAGGGATCCCTCCCTCTCAATTGCCCGTGAGGGACTCGATTTATTGGTTGGACCATAAACCAATTGTTCATTAGAGGATCAGTGGGACTTAAGGAACTAGAAGTACTATGGGGGTGAAACTGCTTTTTGACCTAGCTATAGCTACGAACAACCTGTGAAGGATTGACTTACTAATCATGGTTAAATCAAGTGGACAGAAATATATCTATAGTAAGGGGAGTGCAACTATCGGGCTATAGTGGAGTGTCCTGGTAGTTAACGAATGTTGGCTAGCTTGGATAATGAGATTAGTCGGTTAGCCTCGAATCGTTGGAGCCCATGATCTATAGGTCCATTAGGTCCCCCTACTAGCTCATATCGGAACAAAGCCTAGAACAAAAAGATAGGAAGCTTTGAATCGTTCAAAATCGGGAAAACGGGTATTATCGTAAATTGTGTTTGACACAATAATTTAATTATGAATTAAATTAGAAAATGAGAGATGGAGTATTTAAAAGTGTTTTGAATACCATATATATGTATTAGGAATCATATATAATTCATGGCACTAGGTGATAAAGATTAATTGGATTAATCATATAAAAATTACTTGGAATTGTACCAATTAATTGCTTAGAAATTAATTTCAATTTTGAATTGAAATAGGAATGAATTGCAAGCTGAAAATTGAGAATTTAGATTCAATTTTAAGTGGATTTAGTGGCATTCACACTCTTGCATGTTGATGCATAGTGGAAAACAACACAACCATGCACTAGTTGCATGTGTTGTGAATTAAACACCTAGAATCCACTTTGAGTTGCAATTTCACCATGTGTCTAGTGTCATGAGGCTTCTCTTTGCATGGAAGATGTCTATATAAGGAGTATGAATCAGATTCAAAGGAGTGAGAGCCATTTTTCATATTGTTATGCTGCTGGATTTTGGTCTCAAACTCTCTCATCTCCATGTATCTCTCTAGTGCTTGAACTTTCAAGCATTCCCTTCCCATTCCCTATCTCTATAGACTCCCACAAGTCATTCTTGGCCCGGAGAATAGTAGGGAAGACACTAGAGGTGGTCCACACACCGTTCGTGATCAAAGTAATCAAAGGGAGTTGTTGAATCGGTCTCCAAAAGGTTGGTACAAATTCTGCTCTCTAGTTACGGTATTTGGACAACATGTTTTCATTTTCTAAAATTGATGTAGTTAAGTGCCTCCGATCCTAAAATTTCTTCCGCATGTGTTATATGAACACCTTCAATTGGTATCAGAGCATGATTAAGACACCTAACATGCATTAATTTTAGCTTGGTGGGTAGCTTTTCATATGATGAAACTGTGTAAAAACTAAAGAAAATTGGTTTTGGGATTGATTTTAATTTTCAGTCAATTCGTTGGAATTAATTGTAATTGCCTACATTTTTATGGGCTTTAATGTGTTCATATGAAGTCTGTAAAATTTGAGAGTCAATAGAGTCCATTTAGGCCGTCAATTTGAAGAAATTCGGAGACTGTTCGCTGCTGGCCGAAAATTCCAGCATGCTGTTTTTTTTTAGTTCCAGCTCAAGTACGTTCTTCACTTAACGGTAAAATGGTCCGGTTCAAGCAATCCAAAGGTGGTTCGGGTCGGTTTGAATGGTTCGGAAGCGGTCCAAGCCCTATTTGAAATTATTATTGTAATAATTTTAGTTTTTATTTTTGCTTGATTAAAAATCCCAAAACCAATTCACTTTAGTAAATTTAATTAATTATGCATTATTGAATGTATGTTTTAATTAAATAGTATTTTATGTGCATAATGTATGTCATTTATATTTAAAACCCCACCATAGGAAAGCATGTTCATGCATTTGTTTAATTTGAATAAGTGTTATTTATTAATTCAAATGCATGAGGGAAATTTCATGTTTTATTAATATAAGAGTTGTATTAATTTAGGGAGATTCATGCTTGAATGGTTAATTAAAATTGATTAATTCTTATAATAGTTATAATTATTAAATGATAAAATTAACCAAGCATGAAGCATGAAATTTCATTAGTTTGATTATAAGTGTTATACTCAAAGATAAAGAGCATGCTCACTTAGGTTAATGAACCTTCAACAATTCGATCAACTTGCATAGTTTAGGTCGATATCTTGTAAAACAACGGTTACGAGAGAACTCACCTGACAAGATGCTGTCTAAGGCTGGAGGTATTTGAGTTGACGGTTTACGGAACACCTCCTACCTGGGCATCGAGTCGGTTCTTGAGTTAAGTTAACTCGAGTTTTAAGAGCATGCGTGAGCGGTGTGAGGTTTTAAAGTGTTATCACCTAGACATCGTAGTATAAGTGTTATACACACCTAGACATAAGATGTTTCTAAATGATGCTTTTCTTATAACTTGAATGATTGATTGTTATATGCCTTTAAACACCATTAGAAAGCATGTTATAGGGTTAATTCATTAAAAGTTATAAGGGTTATAATAGTCAATGAATAGAATCCATAAAACCTATAACAAAGAGTTGCATGCTAACATAGGATCTTAGGATCTTGTCATTCTTTAAATGGTTTAAAATGAAATAGACCTAAGATCACCTTTTCTAATAGGATTAGAAATATGTCTTACTTAGTTTTTAAAATTGTTTTAAAATTTGAGTAAGTAGGACATAAGACCTTGGTTATAAGGGAACTCTCCTGGCAAATGGTTCGGAACCTGAGTTGAATTAACCATAGTCTTACTAGCATACAATGTCACTAGGTTATTAAAAGAGTTTAATTCACCTAGACATTTAGTGTAAAGAGCTTGTTTAATAAGGCATAGACTTAGATAGATTCATTTAGCCGGAATTTATCTAAGTAATAAGACCCTAAAACTTTACAACACTTTAGTGGGAGGAAAAGTATAGAAACGAAATATTATGTTTCTACTCTCACGTCCCCCTGAGTTCACACCGTGAGATCCATGCTTGACCTCGAGGCGCCCTAGGAGCGTCCCCCTACGGATGGTGTTTGCATGGGTTAATATCAAGGTGAATGGGGAAAATGTTCATAGTAAGTGGGAGAAGGAAACGTGTCAAACGTATCCTGTGGTCTCCATCATTAGGTTGCACCGTGAGATTCCTATGCGCTGCCTGCGAGTCGCCCTGGAAGCGATCACCCTACGGAGGGCTTGCGCATGGGATTCGAAACAACGCAAACTCCAGAAATGGACAGGGTTTCCTAGGGCCATTCCCAACATTAGCTCTTCCCTACGGTGGCATTGTTGGGGCCGCCCTCCGGGATTTGAAAATGATGGTGACACTTACAAGATGGTTTTGACCAAATTAACTTTAGCTAATAACTATTGGAGTAAGAGTTATTCTGGGAATAGTATTTGGCCGAGATTGTCTCGATTTAGAGGAGGAGTAGCTGACTGCCCTACGGTAGCGGTTATTCTAAAGCCCTGAAGTTACGTTGCAAATAAATCAATTGTATATATGGGTCGATGATTGCTTTTGCTAAAATCTGATTGGATTATATGATTAATGGGTTTAGTGCATGTTTCTAATAGAGATTAATTTGTTTGTTTCAGCAATATGTCGAAAAACGTATGTGCTTTGTCAAATGCCAAATTAAACGGTTTAGTACATACGACTAAGAATACTTGCTTAAACGCTAACCACGTGGCAAAGAATTTAGGTTTGGTCTCAACTGAGGAATGTCCTCAAACTAACTGCATAGCCAAGAAAAACATAATCCACGACTCTAAATGCGATTTATTAGTCTTGGAAACGTGTTTAGTGGAAAACGACGATTCTGCCTGGATACTCGATTCAGGTCCCACTAATCACGCATGTTCTTCATTTCAATGAATGAGTTCCTGGCAATAGCTAATAGCTGGAGAGATGACTCTTAAAGTTGGAACAGGAGAAGTCATCTCGGCTATTGTAGTGGGAGACATAAAATTATTCTTCACCAAGGAACGTTACATGATATTAGATAATGTGTACATAGTTCCGAAAATTAAAAGAAATTTGATTTCTTTATCTTGTTTATTGGAACAAGGTTACTCAATTTCTTTTTCTGTTAATGAAGCGTTCATAACTAAAAGAGGTATTGATGTTTGCTCTGCAAACTTGAAGAATAAATTGTATGTTTTGAGACCAATTGAGTCTAAAGCTATTTTAAATCACGAGATGTTTAAAATCGCTGAGACTCAACCTAAAAAGCGAATAGTTTCTCAAGATACCTATCTCTGGCACTTAAGGTTAGACCATATCAACCTCAATAGGATTGGGAGATTGGTCAAGAGTGGACTTCTAAACAAGTTAGAAGATGACTCGTTGCCTCCTTGTGAGTCATGCCTTGAGGGCAAGATGACAAAACGACCTTTTACCGGAAAAGGTTATCGTGCCAAAGAGCCCCTAGAGCTCATTCATTCGGACCTCTGTGGACCAATGAACATTAGAGCTCGAGGAGGGTACGAATATTTCATCAGTTTCATTGATGATTATTCGAGGTATGGCTATCTCTGCCTGATGCATCATAAGTCTGAAGCTTTTGAAAAGTTCAAAGAGTACAAGGCCGAGGTTGAGAACCTATTAGGTAAGTCGATAAAAACACTTCGATCCGATCGAGGTGGAGAGTATATGGACTCAAGTTTTCAAGACTATTTGATAGAGCATGGAATTACGTCCCAACTCTCAGCCCCTGGTACACCTCAGCAAAACGGTGTATCAGAAAGGAGAAACATAACCTTGTTGGACATGGTTCATTCGATGATGAGTTATGCTCAGTTGCCTAACTCGTTTTGGGGTTATGCAGTAGAGACTGCAGTTTATATTTTGAACGTAGTTCCCTCAAAGAGTGTTTCTGAAACACCGTTTGAGCTTTGGAAAGGACGTAAAGCTAGTTTACGACATTTCAGAATTTGGGGATGCCCTGTATACGTGCTAGATGCAAACCCAAAGAAATTGGAGCCTCGTTCTAGATTTTGCCTATTTGTAGGCTATCCCAAAGAAACGAGAGGTGGATACTTCTTCGATCCTGAGGAAAATAAAGTACTTGTATCGACAAATGCTACATTTCTAGAAGAAGACCACCTCAGAGATCACAAGCCACGAAGTAAAGTCATTTTAAGTGAACTATCAAACGAAGCTACAGAAACATCAACAAGAGTTGTTGATGATGCTGGCACCTCGAGTTAATCGCGTCCTTCTCAAAAAATAAGAGAACCTCACGTAGTGGGAGGATTGTTAGAAAACCTGATCGCTATTTGGGTTTAACTGAAACTCTAGTCGTCATACTTGATGACAAAATCGAGGATCCATTAACCTTTAAACAGGCAATGGATGATGTTGACAAGAACGAGTGGATTAAAGCCATGGACTTGGAAATCGAGTCCATGCATTTTAATTCAGTATGGGATCTTGTAGATCAACCTGAAGGGGTTAGACCCATAGGGTGTAAATGGATCTACAAGAGAAAATGAGACGCTGCTAGAAAGGTACAGACCTTTAAGGCACGACTTGTGGCAAAGGGTTTTACCCAGCGGGAGGGGATTGACTATGAAGAAACCTTCTCCCCTGTTGCAATGTTGAAGTCGATCCAGATACTTTTGTCCATTGCCACGTTTTACGATTATGAAATATGACAAACGGATGTCAAGACTGCCTTTCTGAACGGTAATCTTGAAGAAAATATCTACATGTCTCAGCCAGAGGGGTTCATAGCTCAGGATCAAGAGCAAAAAGTTTGCAAGCTTAAACGATCCATTTATGGATTAAAACAAGCATCTAGATCCTGGAACATGAGATTTGATACTGCGATCAAATCTTATGGCTTTGAACAAAACGTTGATGAGCCTTGTGTTTACAAAAGGATCATCAACAACTCCGTAACTTTCTTAGTACTGTATGTGGATGAAATCCTACTCATCGGGAATGATGTAGGTTATCTAACTGACATTAAACTATGGCTAGCAACTCAATTCCAAATGAAAGATTTGGGTGAGGCACAATTTGTTCTAGGGATCCAAATTGTTCGAAACTGAAAGAACAAAACGCTAGCCATGTCTCAAGCATCTTATATCGACAAATTGTTGGTTAGATATAAAATGCAAAATTTCAAGAAAGGACTATTACCTTTCAGGCACGGAATTAATTTGTCTAAGGAACAATGTCCTCAGACACCTCAAGAAGTTGAGGACATGAGACGTTTTCCCTATGCCTCTGCAGTAGGTAGCCTAATGTATGCCATGTTGTGTACAAGGCCTGACATTTGTTATGCAGTAGGGATTGTCAGTAGATATCAATCAAATCCAAGATTCGGTCACTGAACAACCGTTAAAAGTATCCTCAAATATCTAAGGAGAACGAGGGACTATATGCTCGTGTATGGTTCGAAGGATTTGATCCTTACAGGATACACTGATTTTGACTTTGAAACCGATAAAGATTCGAGGAAATCTACATCGGGGTCAGTATTCACTCTAAATGAGGGAGCAATAGTATGGCGCAACATCAAGCAAGGATGCATTGCAGACTCGACCATGGAGGCCGAATATGTAGCCGCTTGCGAAGCAGAAAAAGAGGCAGTATGGCTCAGGAAGTTCCTAACTGACTTTGAAGTCGTTCCAAATATGCATCTGCCTATCACCTTGTATTGTGATAATAGCGGCGCAAGTGCAAACTCAAAGGAACCTCGCAGCCATAAGAGAGGCAAGCACATCGAAAGGAAATACCATCTCATTAGGGAGATTGTGCACCGAGGAGACGTGATCGTCACGAAGATAGCGTCGGAGCACAACATTGCTGATCCATTCACAAAGGCTCTCACGGCTAAAGTGTTCGAGAGTCATCTAGAAGGTCTAGGTCTGCGAGATGTGTACGAGAAATAATCTAGGTCAAGTGGGAGAATTGTAACCGGTATGTCGATGCCTCAGTATACTGGGTATTTAGATGCCCTAGTTTATTGTATTTTTACTTTGTTATTAATACAAGTATTTATTCACCCACTGCTGTTATACATTATAGTACATCCCACTAAACTAGAGTTTTAGTTTAAGTGGGAGATTGTTGGGATTGTGTCCTAAAACTCGTAGATAGTGAATGTTAAACGAATTATATACTTATTCGATAAAGGCGTTATCGAGATTGATTCAGTAAAAGTCAATACTGAATAAAGTAAATTGCACATATAATAACCCAAATCCAATAAACTAAGATCCATGGCTATAGGATGAACACTTGAGCTTTATGTAGAGACATAAAAGTGGATCAAGCTTGAGTAATAGCCAAAACGGTCTATAGTATAGGGATAGGGCTGGATACCTTATTCTAGAGACACTATGATACGCGACCCACTTTATAGATGGTATAGACGATGTGATCCTAAATCGTCCGTGTAGAGACATGCGAGTGGGGGCGTCCTATGCAATGAGTTTGCATAAGACCAGGACCGAGAAATAAGTCGCTCTCGCTTTGTAACACCGTTTACTGACGAGACTGACTATTTCATGTGATGACCTAGGTAACTCGATCTTAATCCTGAGCTAACTATGAACTCCTGTTTATTCGGGTTTATCCTTAGATCTGCATAGGTGAGTGTGGCTCAGTATCACCGACTCAATAAGCCTCCCATTTCAGGGATAGGAACGGGTAGATAGCTGGGGACATAGTCGTGCAAGAAGGAATTCGCTCCTACCCGAATTAGGGATAGTAGAGAGGTTGTTCCCTTAAGTGCTGACTCCGGGCCTTGAACAAAGGGATCCCTCCCTCTCATTGGCCCGAGAGGGACTCGGTTGGTTGGTTGGACCATAAACCAATTGTTCATTAGAGGATCAGTGGGACTTAAGGAACTAGAAGTACTATGGGGGTGAAACGGCTTTTTGACCTAGCTATAGCTACGAACAACCTGTGAAGGATTGACTTACTAATCATGGTTAAATCAAGTGGACGGAAATGTATCTATAGTAAGGGGAGTGCAACTATCGGGCTATAGTGGAGTGTCCCGGTAGTTAACGAATGTTGGCTAGCTTGGATAATGAGATTAGTCGATTAGCCTCGAATCGTTGGAGCCCATGATCTATAGGTCCATTAGGTCCCCCTACTAGCTCATATCGGAACAAAGCCTAGAACAAAAAGATAGGAAGCTTTGAATCGTTCAAAATCGGGAAAACGGGTATTATCGTAAATTGTGTTTGACACAATAATTTAATTATGAATTAAATTAGAAAATTAGAGATGGAGTATTTAAAAGTGTTTTGAATACCATATATATGTATTAGGAATCATATATAATTCATCGCACTAGGTGATAAAGATTAATTGGATTAATCATGTAAAAATTACTTGGAATTGTACCAATTAATTGCCTAGAAATTAATTTCAATTTTGAATTGAAATAGGAATGAATTGCAAGCTGAAAATTGAGAATTTAGATTCAATTTTAAGTGGATTTAGTGGCATTCACACTCTTGCATGTTGATGCATAGTGGAAAACAATACAACCATGCACTAGTTGCATGTGTTGTGAATTAAACACCTAGAATCCACTTTGAGTTGCAATTTCACCATGTGTCTAGTGTCATGAGGCTTCTCTTTGCATGGAAGATGTCTATATAAGGAGTATGAATCAGATTCAAAGGAGTGAGAGCCATTTTTCATATTGTTATGCTGCTGGATTTTGGTCTCAAACTCTCTCATCTCCATGTATCTCTCTAGTGCTTGAACTTTCAAGCATTCCCTTCCCATTCCCTATCTCTATAGACTCCCACAAGTCGTTCTTGGCCCGGAGAATAGTAGGGAAGACACTAGAGGTGGTCCACACACCGTTCGTGATCAAAGGAATTAAAGGGAGTTGATGAATCGGTCTCCAAAAGGTTGGTACAAATTCTGCTCTCTAGTTACGGTATTTGGACAACATGTTTTCATTTTCTAAAATTGATGTAGTTAAGTGCCTCCGATCCTAAAATTGCTTCCGCATGTGTTATATGAACACCTTCAGGTCAAATTACCATTTTACCCCTGGGTTACTTCTATTTCCTTAAGTACCAGTTCTCCTCTTTTGAACAACCTGTTTGTGGTCCAACCGTCAAACAGAAAAGCCTCTCGTGCCATTGAGACGGTAGGACCCTTTCTTCAAGACTGGGAGTCACCACTTAAGGGAACACTCATCTGTTTCCCTAAAGTCAGGAATGAGTGAATTCCATCTTGTACGATTATGTTCCCAGCTCCCCATCCGGTCTTGTCCCCAAAATTGTAGGCTTATTAAGTCGGCGTATTGGCCACTCTCACCCAAACAAATCAAAAGACAATCCCTCATGAGTAGGAGTCCATAATCAACTCAGGATCTTGATTGGTTTCGCCTAATTCCCTTGTGTTGTTCACCAAAAACCAGCAGCAATAACCTTTCTTTTTTGCTGCAAAACGCCCACGAAGACCACCAAATAGATTGCACCAATAATCTCACAGGATTATAGTTGAGGGGCTTGTGGGAGAAACTTCTCTAAGGAAAATTTTGAGAATCGTGATATCTGTTATTCTTGGAGGATGAAAATCGCAGAGAGACCCAGAATGAGAGAGAGTTTGCGTGAGAGAGGAGAGAGAAGGATCAGCCAATCGTAAAAAACTAAGGGGATGGTTATTCAACGAATGAAGATTTCCCACTCCCTTAAAATTCTCCTCTTCACGCGTGAAGCCCTAGGTAAGTGGAAGACTGATCAGTTTTCTTAACTAATAAAACAATAAATTAATTAATAATAAAATTATTAACTAATTTTAATTAAATTAAACCAATATTTAATTTAATATCATTTATATAAAACACTTTTATATAAATGTTCCACATTAACCTATAGTTTCAATATAACTTAATTAAATCAAAATATAATCAAATTAAATTAAAACAAAAATATTAATTAATTCACCAATTAATTAATATTATACTTAAATATCATATATTTAACTATATTTCTCTCAATTAAGCTATAGTATTAATGTACATCAAATGTGCATTAATTATAACCTATAGTTTTAATATGAATCAAATTCATATTTTAAACTTAACATTCGAACCCCTTCGAATATTCAATTCTCCCTTAGAAAATTACCTCAACACCCTAAGTGAGCTATTAGTGGGACCTAATGGACCTACATGTCAGAAGCTCCAACGATATGAGATTAATTGGCTAAACTCATTAACCAAGTTAATCAATTTTCGTTAACTGTGGTTCACTCCACTAAAGAACCACATCTGCACTCTTCTCACTGTAGATATATTTCTGTGTCCACGGATATCGACCATCAACAGCAAGTCAGCCCTTCACGTGTGTTCGTACCCCAGCTACGTCAAATTATCGTTTTACCCCTGGGCTACCTCTTTATCCTTAAATACCAGTGCTTCTCTAATGAACAACCTGTTTGAGGTCCAACCAACAAACAGAAGTCCCTCTAGTGCCATAGAGAGGGCAGGGCCCATTGTTCAAGACCCAGAGACACCACTTAAGGGAACACACCTCTACTTACCCTAGAGTCGGGAAGGAATAAATTCCATCTTGTGTGATTATGTTCCCAGCTCCCCACTCGGTCTTGTCCCCAAAATGGTAGGCTTTTTGAGTCGGCGTGCATGCCACTCTCACCCGTACAAATCAAAGGACAATCCCTCACGGACAGGAGTCCATAATCCACTAAGGATTGAGACCAAGTTGCCTAGGTCATCCTAGTGAAATAGAAACCAAGCTAACCAACGGTGTTACAGTTAGTGGTTAACTATTTCGCCGTCCGGTCTTGTGCAAACTCATTGCACAGGATACCCCCACTCGCATGTAAACTACATGAACGTGTTGGATCATTACATTTGTATCATAATACAAAGCGGATCGTATCCATAGTGTCACCAGGATAAGGTACCCAACCTTATCCCTATACTATAGACCCTTTAGACTGAATCTTGAACATTGATCCCCGTATGTCCCTACACACTAGTTCAAGCCTCATACTATCAGCCTAGGATGTTTAGTTTATTGGATTAGGGTTAATATGACAAGATTACACAATACATACACAGATAAATGAATAAGACATCATTTTAATAATGTTCGGTCAAAAGGTACATTTACTATCTACGAGTTTTAGGGCATAAAACCCAACACTAATCTAGATGATCCTAGTGATCAAAGGTTAAAAGTAAACTCACATTCGCTGGAGATCTTGACCGAAAAACTCCCTTTTTCGTCTATGATCTTGGAAAAACAACAACACTTTAACCTCCGTCTTACTAGAATTTGTGAACACTACCACAAGAATTGCATCGACATTCTCACAAAGATCACGTTGATTACTTGTGGGAGCAAGGTAAAATTCTAATGGAATTTTTTGGAGTTTCTCTGTGTTTCCAATGGGAGAAAAACGAGAGAATGAGAAATTCTTGGGGAGAGAACGCAAGCATCCCAGATTCAATCGATAGATGGAGAGGGAGAGACTAACTATCAGCTAACCTCTCTCCTAAAAACCCTCACTATCGTGTAACTCCCTCAGTTAGTGGGAAGTATGGGTGAAAATTTTCTGGGTCGGGTCGGTTGTACGGACAAACCGACCCGACCCGACCCAGGGTCGGTTGTACGGACGGTCCGACCCGACCCGACCCGGTTCAGATTGACCCAGACCGGGTCGGGTCGGGCCAGTTGCGGTTTTTTTTTTTTTTTTTTTTTTTTTTTTTTTTTTTTTTTTTTTTTAATATGTAGCAGCTCCTCCTCCTATTCCTAATAAGAGTAAGCTCCATTTGCTTCAAATACCTATAATAAAAAACGTAAGTTCCTAATCCAAAAAAAATAAGTTTCCATTCTTTATAATAAGAGTAATAAACAGATCATGTGCATTAATCAAGTCATTTGTCTGACTTGTATAGGAGCCATCAAACCGGTTTCAATCAAATACCTAGCTTCAACGATTCTGCCATCTATTGAGCGGGATACGTACACCTCCTGCCATATCTGATAATACTTTTTTTCCTTTTTTCTTTTTTCTTTCTTTGTGGGGGAGGGGCACAAATGACAAATCAGTTCTATAAAAAATAACTCACCCTGAAGAGAATATCGTACTGATTTCAACACCTAGAATTATTTTAAAGCTATATTTCATCACATATTGAAGAATTAAAAAAGAGCTTTGCAGAAAGCATGACAGATATGGCTACAAAATATAAGGCAAATGAGGTCACGTTTGGACCTAGAAGGAAATTTAAATTTTACCAATGACATCGAATCTCACATTTTAATGAGATAATATAAAAACATTCTTCACATTTAAATGAGCTACAACATTAAGCCAACTCAAGAGATGCCAAAAGATAGACATCTTTGAAACAACAACAAGCCACTTCCTTCGAGACTAAAAAAATTGTCTTGAACATTGAATATAGTATAAAATCATCTCATATCGTGAGTATAATCAGAACTTCATAAGCAAACCCAATATACAAGAACTGAAAATAAGAGTATATAAAAGATTACTCAAGGAAACTGAACAATAGAAACATGGTATATTGGCAATCAAAAGTTTTCATCTCCAAAGCCACACCCATCTCTTTTTCAGTTTGTTTAGTGTTATTCTGCATCCAACTCCCATATTTGAATGTAAATGAAAAACTAAAACCAATACCAAAAACAGGATAAAAATAGAAAAACAGATAGGAACAAACCACAAGCTTGGAAGGGGAAAGAAACCCATCACTGAATTTGGAATGAGAATGCAATTCAAACACCACTTTCTCCCCACCCTTGCCAAGAGTCTTCTGAACTCCAAAATCGTCAACCACAGACGCCGCAACAGAGGAGGCGAGAGAACTAGACTGATCCAGAAAAACCCACTCGGTAACAAAGTTGCCTTGATACACCAGACAACAAACCAAATATATATGATTACAAATTGTAACAAACCATCAAGCCAAGGGATTTATGTTTCATTCACCTGAGGATTTCGACATGTTCGACAGTGCCACAATGAGAAAAAAAAAGTCATAAAGATCATTCTCTGTGGTGACAAGCCTGTAACTTCAACAGTATAACCCCCAGAGTAACACAACTCTATATGTTGAAAACTTGGATTGAAGTAAAATACTTGGAAGACTGATACAAAAAAACAATCTTTCACCAACCTATTTAGAGAAAACTGAAATACTAATTATCTCAACACTTCATATTCATAAAAATAAGCCTTTTTCCTTTTCTTTTCAGCACCTTCCACTCCCCCAAAAAGAATGGTCCATTGTATTTAGATGATAAGCATTCTAAACTCAAATCAAGACTTGGGGAATATTTTCATCTCTATAACAAGTAGTTCTTATAAAATGGTGAAGAGAATACAAGGGATGAACAAGTTTACCCCAGAAAGTCATGATTCTCGATACAACTCCAGCTCCATTGTTAGACTTCAAGAGGCTAAAACAAAAACAAGAATTGTTACTTGAAATTCAACATAAAATTAAAATCATATAAATAAACTAGAGAAATGAAATTTGAGAGTAGAAATTTAGAACCGCTCAAGTTTTCAAAGGCAACTTCCATCTCATTGCGTATGTTTGTGAGTTCTAGACACAAGAAAAAGAAAAACAATTAACTTGATAAAATGCAAACAATGTGATAAACAATTTTTTAAGACAAGACATGCCATTCATTAATCTTACCTTCATCAATTTCTTCAGCTCCATCAATTTCTTCACTCATGTCATCAAGAGGTTTAGATTGAATCCAATTTTGAGCACAAATGAGGGCCTCTGCAGTTTGAGGAGTTAGTGAACTTCGAAATGGATCTAATACCCGTCCTCCAGTGCTAAAAGTTGATTCAGATGGCACAGTAGATATAGGAATGCTATAGATGTCTCTGGCTACTTGGTTGATAATCTTGAATCGAGCAGAATTAAACTTCCACCAATTTAATATATCAAAATTTTCATCCTCTACACAAGCTTCATCTAAATAACGAGCCACCTCTGTTTTACCATCATCTGGATCTTTTTTCTTACTTAAAAACATATATCTATCATGGACAGCAGCACGTACCTTATAAGATCCAGTTCCACTCGATGCATTGGAAGAGATAGATGGTATTTCACTATGACTTGGAAAACTTGATACTTCTATGGATGTAGATGATTGTGCTTGTGGATATTGCTCCTTTTGCACTGATATTCTTAAATAATAGTCATCACATAGTCGACGCAATGTTTCTTCGACCTTATTTGTCCATTTTTTTGCACTTTCTTCATCCAAAAAATCATGAAAGCAATAACTCACATAATTCAACTTATATCTAGGGTCAAGAACAACAGCAACATACAACAACAGATTAGTTTTCTCACTTCTAGTTATACCCCAGTATTTGTTGAACTTTGCGTGCATGCTTGATGCCATCTGACTTAACAACTCATTATTGTACATCGAGTATTCACGAATTATTTCTTCAACCAACAAAATTTCATGAAAGAAAATGTTTGAAGTTACAGACATAGACGCTGAGAACTTTAAAGTAACATCTAAAAAAGTCTTCAGGAACTCCACAAACACTTTAGCATTGTCCCAATCTTCAATAATAGGTATCTCACCTTCCGGCAAATATCTTGGGTCGTGTTCTTCTAATCTTTCAAAAGTCCTTTGAAATTTAATTGCTCCATCCAACATAGTGAAAGTGGAATTCCATCATGTTGGAACATCCATACTAAGACAACTTTTGGTCGAAATTTTATCTTCTTTAGCAAAATCTTTAAATGCTTGTAATCTTGCAGGAGATGATCTAACATACTTCACAACATTTCTAATGCGAATGATAGACACGTGCAAATCCTTTAAAGCATCACTAACAATCAAATTAAGAATATGAGCAGAACATCGCACATGGAGAAATTCACCATCCAACACTAACTCATTTCTTCCTTTAAACTTTTTAACCAAATATGTCAATGCTACATCATTTGAGCTAGCATTATCGACTGTGATGGTAAAAAGTCTATCAATCCCCCAACTTTGCAAACATTTTTCAATTGCTCTTCCTATTGTGTCTCCTTTATGATTAGCAATTTGACAAAAATTTAGAATTCTTTTATGCAAGTTCCACTCACTATCAATGAAATGAGCAGTTATCACCATGTAATTAATATTTTGAACGGAAGTCCATGTATCAGTCGTTAAACAAACTCTTTGGCCATTTCGAGTCAAGACATTTTTCAACCTCTTTTTCTCCCTCATGTACAATTGAAAACAATCTTTTGCAACAGTGACTCGTGATGGAATTACAAACTTAGGATTTAATGCCCTGCAAAATTTATGAAATCCTTCGCTTTCTACAAACTTAAAGGGTAACTCATCTAATATGACCATGTAAGCAAGCATCATTCTACAATTCTCTTGAGTGAACGATGCAACTGTCAAGTTACTTTCAGAATCCCCCTCTCCTTCAACATAATCCTCTGACTTACTTGTATACATCTTACATTTCTCTAAGTGTCTTTTCAAATTTGTTGTCCCATTTCTCTTAGAGTCACATGCATATGTAGCTCCACAATATTTACAAGCAGCCCTAGGATATTTAGGATCACATCCCTCTACTCTAATAAAATGCTCCCAAGCATCTGAAGCAGGTTTAGTAGGTTTCCTTTTCCCTAACAATCCTACTTTACTACTCGTACCTAGATTAGGGGTATGAGTACTTTGTTCAGAAGTCTCATTTGTAAAAGACGAAGTCATCCTGGGATAAAAATCAAACCAAAATTCACAAAACAAGACCAAGCTATTGCAAAACCAATAAACTATCCTCAAGAAATGCAACAAACATTATATATATAAACTCAAACATTAATAAATATAAACTCGACTTCACATTCCCATTCCCATTTACTATATGCACAGTCATCCTAGTTCTAGGCTTCACATTCCCATTTCCATATACTATATGCCCTCCATGAGAATTTTTTAGGATAGAGTTACTTGAACGAAAAATTTAGTGCCTGTTTCACATTTGGTTTCAACTATATTTTATTTTCTATATATATTTTAAAAGTTTACTTAAAAGGAAAACTTGGTGCATGTTTTATAATGGTATTTTTAATTTTATCTTTGGAGCTATTTGCTTGTAGCTGGGTGTGTTTGCGAATTCATCTTTTTGATGACAGTATTAGCACCTATAAAATGATTTAGAAACAAATGAGTGGGAGTCTTTCTCATCTTTCTCCAATCAGATCGTCTCCTTAATGATTCTTGGTCTTGGCCTCTTGATGTATCCAATTTATTTAATGAATTAATGTTAAATCTCTTACGGAAGATATTGTGGGTACCATTGATCCAACCTCGAACAACCTTTATTCAGTGATTTGGAAGGATGCCTATCTAAAGAAAATAAAGATCTTTTCTTTAGGGGCTTAGTCTTGGGGTATATACATCTTTCTCATTTCCATCTTTCTCATTCTTGGCGTGTTCTGTGTTCCATGTTCTTCTAATTCGAAGCATCCTGGACACATTTTTGTACATTGCCCTTTTGCTTCTAATTATTGGGTTTTCATACTTGATGCTTTTCCGAAGTTTGATGGGAAGGATAACCCCACAAGTTGGATATGTCAAGCCGAACAATATTTCGAAATCCAGCATATTGGTGGGTGAACGAGTCACCTTTGCAGCATTTTATTTGGATGGAGATGCTCAGTTATGGTTCCAAATATTGCTTCAGTATTGAAGCAAGAGGCGAATCACATTTCTTGGGTAGAATGAAAAATAGGTCTACGAAACAAGTATGGACCAAATAAATTTTTAGATTCTTTTTTGGTGAATCAACAAAATTACAGCAAAAGGGGATAATGTGGAATATCAAGTACGCTCTGAAAAATTATTAGCCAAAGTTGGACATCTTCCACAAGATTGATAAGTTAGTTATTTTGTTAGCATGTTGAAGTAGCAAGTCGCCCAGAGCCACTGTCATAGGTTTAAACCGAGAATCCAATTGCAAAAGTAGATAACAACAAATAAAAACTCACCCGGCGGCGACGACGACTTAAACTCGCACAAGCACGACAAGCAGCGGCGGAGGCGGCAACCACGAGCTCGAGCACGAGAGGAGAGTGAAGACCCAATAAATTTCGGCTGCGACTCGACTACGACTGCGAGGAGTGAAGACTAAAAAAGAAGATCGAGGAAAGAAGATGCGAGTCTGCGACTGTTATGAAACCCTAACTCAGCTTCGGTTCGGGTAAATAAATTATGAGGACCGGACCGAACCTTTCGGTTCGGTTCGGTTCGGTCACTAATAAAATTGAAAACCGAACCGAACCGAACCGGTTCGGTTCGGCGATTCGGTTCGGTTCCTTACACCCTTAGTGGGAAGACTTCTTCAGTCAGTTAAAGTAACTGATAAATTAATTAATTAATAATTCTAAATTAATAATTAATTAACCATATTATTAAATTAACCATTTAATTTAATATAAACTCATTTAAATCATATTTATATGAATATTCCCATATAACCTATAGTTTTAATGTAATTCAATTAAATCAAATTTAATTAAATTAAATTAAAACCAAATAATTAATTAATTCACCAATTAATTAATATTATAATTAAATATCATATATTTAATTATATTTCTCTCAAATAAACTATAGTATTAATGTGCATCCGATGTACATTAATTATAACCTATAGTTCTAATATGAACCAAATTCATATTTTAAACTTAATATTCGAACTCCTTCGAATACTTAATTCTCCCTTAGAAATTTACCTCAACGCCCTAAATGGGCTACCGGTGGGACCTAATAGACCTACAGATCAGAAGCTCCAACGATATGAGATTAATCAGCTAAACTCGTTAACCAAGTTAATCAATGTTCGTTAAATGTGGCTCACTCCACTAAATAACCACAGTTGCACTCTTCTCACTGTAGATATATTTTTGTGTCCACGGATATCAACCATCAACAACAAGTCAGCCCTTCACGTGTTTTCGTACCCCAGCTACGTCAAATTACCGTTTTACCCTTGGGCTACCTCTTTATCCTTAAGTCCCAGTGCTCCTCTAATGAACAACCTGTTTGAGGTCCAACCAACAAACAAAAGTCCCTCTCGTGCCATAGAGAGGGCAGGGCCCATTGTTCAAGACCGGAGACACCACTTAAGGGAACACACATCTACTTAGCCTAGAGTCGGGAAGGAGTGAATTCCATCTTGTGGATTATGTTCCGAGCTCCCCACTCGGTCTTGCCCCCAAAATGGTAGGCTTATTGAGTCGGCGTGAAGGCCACTTTCACCCATACAAATCAAAGAACAATTCCTCGTGAACAGGAGTCCATAACCCACTCAGGATTGAGACAAAGTTGCCTAGGTCATCCTAGTGAAATAGAAACCAAACTAACTAATGGTGTTACTGATAAGGGTAAAAAATATACCTATTTTACCTTTATATTTAGCTCATTTCTTGGTCAAATATTGAGTGTTTAGGTCAATTTTATTATTTTCGAGCTCAAAATATGTTAATTTGATAAGTTAGGGTGTTGAGAGTTACTTTTGTTGAATTATGCTTATTTGTGCTTAAAAAGACTTGATTTGAAGCAAATTTGACTTAGTTTGCTGTTGTGCAGAAAAACAGAGGAGAAGCTGGAATTCCCTAGAAATGCGACCGCATTTCTGGGAAGGCAAAAAAGGAATGCGTCCGCATTTCTGGAAAAATAGAGGCCGTTCCAAGTCGCACGCGGGTCGTTGTTGACGAGTCTTCTTCGCACCTAACCAGTTGTTTTGACCTCGAAACTAACTGGGCAACCTTCCAGCACCTATTTCGCAGCTCCTCAACCAATTCCTACACTATATAAGCTCGAGATTCGAAGTCAAATCCAAGCAGAACTCACTTGAAAGAAAAGGATGGTGACAGAACCCTGGCTCGACGCCAATGAGTAGGGATGCCCGAGGTCCTTCTTAGATGACCAAATTCTAACCCGAGAGAGAGTTAGACATCAAACCTTGTGGTTTGTAGAGAGTTTCACCCATTTCCATCTTGTAAAAGTGAGAGAGTGGAGTGTCTTAGCGAACTCTAGAAGGATTGTGTAAACAAAAAAAAAAACTCATAATATTTAGCTATCTCCTTTATTTCCAGCTCTTGGATCTTTTCATTATTTTGTATTCTTTACATAATTATTTCAATGAAAATGTGTTCATTTGCTTTTTATCCCATCATGAGTAGCTAAATCCCGGTGAGGGGTTCAATGTGGTGAATTCCCTTAGGGTTTAATGGCTTGAAAGTGTTTTATTTGCTTAAGTAGGGTTTAATGCATGTCATTCTTTATTGATTATCACTCTAACCTTGCTGAGTTTAATTTGATCACTTAGACTTTACATGCTATGTGAGTTTGATCTCGAAAGGGACAAACGATATCGGTTCTCATAAAGGTGATATAGGAGAAAAAGCTCGAAAGAGATTGTTCAGCGGTATAGGGCAAGCTGCCTAAGGCACCCTAAATCGACTATAGGGTTATAGGTTGCATTCATGAATTATCTATGTCGGAGTCGAGTCACAGAAATGTGCATAACGGTACTCGCTTAGCCTTCTAACGGTTTTTGGGAACAAAGGTCAAATGGAAGTTAAATCTGACCCAATGCATTAAATACTCTTAAGTTAGATATTGCATAAGTATGGTTGTTACCTTAGGGATGAATTTATGTTGAATACCTCGTTTGTTTATTATTGTTATTCTTTATCATTTACTTGCTTGTTTTATTTATCTTTTCAAAAACCCAATCAATCAACTTATTTTCTTTGGTTACCTTTTTCAAAAGCAATCATTTGAGCATTTTCTTATTCAAATCTGCATTTCCAATTTAGTCCTCGTGGGGTCGATGCCCTTGGAATACTTTCTAAGGTTTGTTATTACTACGTGCGACAGTGTATACTTGCACTTAAGTGTTGGCTGAATATTTCTTTATTATTATTATCCATCTTATCTCACATTCCATCCATTCAGTTCACACACGCACCAGTTACAGCTAGTGGTTAACTATTTTGTTGTCCGGTCTTATGCAAACTCATTGCATAGGATACCCCCACTCGCATGTCCACTACATGAACGCGTTGGATCATTACGTTTGTATCATAATACAAAGCGGGTCGTATCCATAGTGTCACCAGGATAAGGTACCCAACCTTATCCCTATACTATAGACCTTTTAGGCTGTATCTTGAACATTGATCCCTGTATGTCCCTACATACTAGTTCAAGCCTCATACTAACAGCCTATGATGTTTAGTTTATTGGATTAGGGTTAATAAGACAAGATTACTCAATACAAACAATATAAATGAACAATGCATCATTTTATTAATGTTCGGTCAAATGTTACATTTACTATCTACGAGTTTTAGTGCATAAAACCCAACATAATCATGGATGTCATGAATGCCCTGGTTACTCAGTAAACTCTAGGAAGGAGGAGTAACTCTCGGTTTTTTTTTTATGATATATACTAAGCATATATTTTCATTCCAGTAGTTCAAACTTACACAAAACATATTTACAAACTAAAGCACCCCCCCCCCCCAAACTTAAGGTAGACAATGCCCTTATGGACCTTTGTTTTTTAGGCATGGACTTAACATGAGGCTTTTGTTTCTCAAAACATCGAGGCTAAACTCTCCTAGTGTGTTAGAAAGGTTAAACATGAGGAAGTTTAGACTAAAGAAAAAGACTAATGAAAGCCTATGACTAGAAAACAAATCGGTTGTGACGGTGGCACTTTATGAGATAGAAATAAGCTCTAATTATCATCATCAATGGCTTAAAAGAAAACTCAAATGAAAACATGTTTTTCCAAAATATTTTTCCAGCAACCATTTTCTATAAGGTTGATTTTTTTTTTCAAAGAGTTTCAGAGATTTGGCATAAAAAACAACAAGCAGAATTTTCAGAAAAGTTTAAAAACTCAAGTTTATCTAAACTATCTTAAAACTAACCTAAAAACATAATTAACAAACGACTAAACATTTAAAGCAATAAAAACAGAAATAAGCACAAGCAAAAACAGAAACTAAGCATGCTAAAAACTAAAAAACAACAACTAACTATTCATAGAAACAGTTTAAATATTCACAAAAACTGTTGGGTTTTATGTCCTAAAACTTGTAGATAGTAAATGTAACATTTGACTTGCTTCAATGAAGTATTATTTGTATATATTTGTTTTGCCTAAATATAACCACAAATCCAATAAACTAAGAACCCATGGCTATATTATGTATACTTGAAGTTTATGTGTGACATAAGTATGGATCAAGTTCAAGTAAATAGTCTAAACGATCTATAGTATATAGTTAAGGTTGGGTACCTTAATCCTGGGGACACTATTGGCGCGGCTCGCTTTGTTCTTTAAAGACAGACGATGTGATCCTAATTGTTCATGTGTAAGACATGTGAGTGAGGGTGTCCTATGCAAAGAGTTTGCATAGAGATCGGACCAGGAGATAAGTCACTTTCACTTTACAACACCGTTTACTGTTGAAACCGAACATCTCATACATATAACCCAGGTAACTCGATCTTAATCCTGAGCTAACTATGAACTCCTGTTTATTTAGGATTATCCTTTGATTTGCATGGGTGAGAGTGGCCAAACATCGCTGACTCAATAAGCCTACCATTTTGGGGATAAGACTAAATGGATAGTTGGGGACATAGCTTTGCAAGACGGAATTCACTACTACCCGTTTTAGGGTTAGTAAAGGTCGTTCCCTTAAGTGTTGACTCTGAGTCTTGAACAAGGGGTCCCGCCCTCTCATAACCTTGAGACGGACTTAGTTAAGTGATTGTATCACGAACTAGTTGTTCATTAGAGGATCAGTGGAACTTAAGGAACAAGATGTAACTATAGGGGTAAAATGGACATTTGACCTAGCTCTAGTTACAAACACCCAGTGAAGGGTCGACTTACTAATCATGGTTATCTAAAGTGGACAAGAAATATATCTACAGTGAGAGGAGTGCAGCTACGGGTTATAATGGAGTGTCCCATAAGCTAACAAACGATGAATGACTAGGTTAATGAGATTAACCGATTATCACCATTTCGTTGGAGCCCAAGATCTATAGGTCCATTAGGTCCCTCTACTAGCTCAATAGGAATAAAACTTGGAACAATATGATAGGTTAATATTTGAAACGTTCAAATCCGGAAAAGGATACAAAAGTCGGTTATATACGATATTTAACGACATATTAGTTTAATTATGAATTAAACTTAAAATGAGAGTTATATATTTAAATAAGATTTAAATATTAAAACCATGAATAGGGATTCATGTTCGAGAAAATTTGTTGGGAGAAAGAAACCAAGATTGCACAAATGGTATTAATTTAATATGAGATATTAAATTAAATAAATGATATTTAAATTAAAATTAAAATAAAGAGAAAGTGAGATTATTCAGAATTTTATTTGCAAATTTTGAATTTAAAAGAAATTCAAAAGTTAGCAAATTTTGGAGGTGGTGCTTAATGACTAATCACTTGTAATTAGCCTTACTGCACCACCTAATCTTATGACTCAAAATGATCCCTATTTGTTGTCAATTTTTTGTGCAATTATTGTGCATGATTTTCCTCTATATATAGAGGATGAGCTGATGAAAATTAGTGGATTTTTTCAACCTAAAATTTTGCCAAAATTCTCCCAAGAATTTCCATGTTCATACTCTCAAGCTTGCAACCCATAAGCTTTCCTTTCCATTTCCTATCAATTGAGGATCCCACAATCCGTTCCAAGGCCTGAGGATAGTAGAGAAGACCCAAGTGGTTGTCCAAAATTCGTTCGTGTGAATTATAAAGCATCGGATTATACGAATTGGGAGCTCCAAGAGGTAGGTACCTTATTACTCTGTTTTTTGTTCTTATGAACAACATGACTTCAAGGATAAAATTGATGAAATTGTGTGCCTAAGATCCAAAATTGCTTCCGCACGTGTGATATTAACACCTACAAAAATAGCAGATAGAGGGGATCAGAAAACTCCCCTATTCCTCATCCGAGGAACTCTCTTCATCTCTTTCATCTTCATCTTCATCTTCAGATTCTTTCTCTTCTTGAGGCAGCAAGGATTGAGGGAAGTCAGGGAACACGGGGGCGATGATGGGGGGCGATAGAGAGGTAAAACTCTCTAATTGCTTCATCTCTTTCCTTCACATAGACCCAATAAGTTTTCAGCTTATCTTCAATCCGGTCTAGCTGTCGGAAGGCAAATGCAAGGGTCTCTGATGAAGGTGTAGGCCCTGAAACTGGAGTGTGTTGAGGAGGTGAAGCAAGATTCAGTCCTGGAGGTGGAGTAGCTTGGGAAGTGGAAACCTTGTCCTTCCTTTGAGCGTTGTTCTGTTGAAGCTTCCCTATCAGAGGTAAATCAATGGTGGGCCTGAAAACGTGGTGTTCCTCATCTTTTCCAGGAACTATCTTCACGCTTTGACACAATTGGGTTATAAGTGACCTAAAGAACAACTTCCCCGCTCTCTTCCTTCCACATGAAAGGATCTCTTCTCTGATGACTCTCCCTATATTTATCTCCAACCCCATTCATGATGCTGTAGAGAAACATAACTCTCTCTACTGAAATTGTGCTATCATGGGTTGTGGGCATCAATCTGTTCTTGATGAAGTGAAGCCACACTGTCGGTTCTGGCTTGAGATCACTGGGCACTATTGTCTTCACCTTTGTTTGAGATTCCTTCCACTTAACTCCCTTGTTGGCCACCATCTTCAATGTTTCTTTCAACTGTTTGGTCGAGGGGTTCTTGATGGCATCATTCCCTCTTGGATGCAAGGGTGCCTTGATCCGGAACACCCTGTTTGTTGGGTTTTATGCCCTAAAACTCATAGATAGTGAACGTAAACAAATTGTATACTTGTTTCAATAAAGTGTTATTGAGTTTCTACAATAAAGTGTTATTGTTAAACATTGCACAATTTGACCCAAATCCAATAAACTAAGATCCAAGGTTGTTTGTATATAACTTGAACTAGTATGTGGGGACATACGGGGATCGATGTTCAAGTAACAACCTAAAAGGTCTATAGTACAAGGATAAGGTTGGGTACCTGATAACTCTTAGTATAAGAGTTATTTACCATATCTTTTAGCTTGGATTCTTTAATATGTGAGTAGTTGGCTAGCATATTTTGGCATTTTCTTCTATAAATCTCATGCTTTGGTCTGAATCATCTTTGAGGAAATAGTTAATATTTTGCTACTGTTTTGAAGGTGAAATGCATTAAATTTTGTGTACTTATAGTGTAGATCCATAAAGTCATTTTGGTAGCAGACTAAAGGCAGCATGTGTAGAGTTGAAGTGATTGAGGAACTGGAGATGGAATTGCTGGATCAATTCTGGAGCAAAGTTCGCACGTGATTCACACGAGGGAAAAATCAATTCATTAAATGAGCTGGCACTTTTTATTACAATCAGCTCTTTCATCCAATGGGAGTCTGCCATCTTGCTGAAAAGAAGCTGATGTAGCCCTGAATTCAATGAAGAGAAGAGTATATTTTTTTAGGGCAACCACATTTTGTGAGGGGATATAAAAAAGAGAATAAACCAAAAGGGAGAGGAGAACACAGACATTAAGACAGTGTGGAGAAATCGAGGAGGGAAGAGAAGGAGATTCCATAGAAGAAGGAGAAGCTGACATTTGGAAGGAGCATCTTCAGCAACCTTTCCATTTCCGGCGACTTCTTCCCTTAGTTTTTCTTTCTTCTTCTCTTGAACTTTGAGTAGCTGTGTTTAGTTTTCTTTATGACTTTTTCTGGCTATTTTATTTTGTTTTCAGCTTGTAACATGAACTAATCACCTTAAGGTGAGGATTAGGATACTTTTGTATTAATCTAAACATTGGAGCTAAGCTCCTTGGCTTTCTTAATCTGGTTTTGAGGGTGTTTATTGCTTAAGCAAAGATTTCGTCCGGCCAACCATTTCTTTGCTCTGTCATCTTTAGTTTTGGGAAAAACAAGGGTGGCTGAATACTCAAAATCACATTAGCTCCTTGTTAGGGTTAGTAGCAAGCTAAGTGAAGGAGTTAGGGATAACACTTCACCTAATGCACATAATACAACATGTTTAAAATGAAGTGGGTTAATGGGAGTTAATCTGCTATTTTAGGAGATCTGGGAAGATTCCGTGAGAAATTGCTGTGTGGATTGAGATAGCAAAGTTCTTGCTCCAGCGTTCGATGTTTAGAGAGATACAAATAGTTCCTAATCTGAGCCTACTTTCTTAACCTTGTTGCAAGTTTCGTTTCATTGAGCATTCTGAATTTACTTGTTTATGTTTGTTTCTACAATTTATTTTATCAAAGCACCTTAGTTTAGACATTACTAAAATTGTATCGGTTACCATCTTGAATTTGCTAGAAATTAAATTTGAACATAGGAATTTTCTTGTTCTAATCCCTGTGGAGACGATATTAATATACTTATCACTTTCTGCTGGCCGTGTATACTTGCACGTGCATTGTGTGGAATTTCATTGAATATTTTAACCCCACCTTACAAGGCAACAAGTTTTTGGCGCCGTTGCCGGGGATTAGTTTGAACTTTACTGTGTTTGAGCTTATTTTTGGTAAATTGGAGCTGAAATTGCATTCTAACTTGGTTTTTTGTTACTTTTTCAGGGGTTGGTTTTGTAGTGGTGTATGAACGAGTTTCCTGATCTAGAATTTGAGCTTGACCGTGAGATTGAAAGGACATTTCATAAGAGAAGAAGAGAACAGAGGAATAGGAAAAACTGCATGGACCCACCTCCTCTTTTACCTCCAGCCCAACCGAGAAATCCTCAAGAGCAAGAGAACCCACAGCAGCCTAACCCTGAAATGGACCGACAAGCTAGAGTAGATAATCCGGCTGAAAACCCTGTCCTCCTAGCCAATGATAGGGGAAGAGCCATTAGAGCCTATGCACTCCCTATGTTTGATGAATTAAACCCCAGGATACTTAGGCCAGAAATAGAGGCACCTAATTTCGAAATGAAGCCTGTGATGTTCCAAATGTTACAAACCGTGGGGCAATTTCATGGATTACCTTTAGAAGATCCCCACCTTCATCTAAAATCCTTTTTGGGAGTGAGCGACTCATTTAGGATGCATGGAGTTTCTAAGGATGCACTTAGATTAACTCTTTTTCCTTATTCCTTGAGGGACGGAGCAAAAGCTTGGTTGAATAGTCTTGCTCCAGGATCCATCACTTCTTGGAATGAGTTGGCTGAGAAATTCCTTATCAAGTATTTTCCTCCCACTAGGAATGCTAAATTTAGAGCTGAAATAGTTTCCTTTAGGCAGTTTGAGGATGAATCTTTTAGTGAGGCATGAGATAGATTTAAAGAGTTGTTAAGAAAATGCCCTCACCATGGACTTCCCCATTGTATCCAAATGGAGACTTTCTACAATGGATTGAATCTAACTACACAGAACATGGTTGATGCTTCAGCAAATGGTGCTCTACTGTCTAAAACTTTTAATGAGGCATATGAAATATTGGAAAGGATTTCAACCAACAGCAGCCAATGGTCTGATGTGAGAAGTGTGACTGGAAAGAAAGGTAAGGGAATGATGGAGGTAGATACTGTTACTGCTTTCAATGCAAGGTTTGACACTATGGAGAATATGATGAAGAAACTGACCTTAGGATTTGAAAATTCGAATTTCATGACTCCTAGTGCAAACCAAAATGTAGCAGCAATCAAGATAAGTCAAAACACTTCAGACTCTTGTGTGTATTGTGGAGAGAAGCACACCTTTGAATTTTGCCCCAGCAACCCAGCTTCAGTGTGCTATATTGGGAATCAAAACAATCAGCAAAATAACCCTTATGCTAACACCTATAATCCAGGGTGGAGGAACCATCCTAACTTTTCTTGGAGTGGCCAAGGAATTAATTCGCAAGGCCTCCAAGGACAACAAAAGATGAATGGTCCACCTAGATTTGGGAAGCAAAATCAGCAGACTATGCCCCAACAAAAGAATTCTATCAATCAGTCCAGCCAAGGAACAAGCTCTCTCGAAAATATTTTTAAGGATTATATGGCAAGAAATGATGCTGCCATGAGAAACTTAGAGATACAAGTGGGACAATTGGCAAGTGAGATGAAGGCTAGACCCCAAGGAAAATTACCTGCTGATACTGAGGTTCCAAAGAGAGAAGGTAAGGAGCAAGTTCAGGCTATTGAATTGAGGAGTGGTAAACCTCTTGCTGAACCCAAAGTTTTGATCAAGAAAAAGCAAAAAAGTAAAGAGACTGCTGTACAAACAGAAGGTGAGAATATTGCTGAAAAAGATTCAGGAGTTAAAGAGGTTGAAGAGATCCCAAAGACAACACCCATAGAGCCACCTAAGCTAGTCCCGATCTCCATCCCTAAGTTTAAACCACCTCCACCACCTTTTCCCCAAAGATTGAAACAGAAAAATCAAGAAGTGCAATTCAAGAAATTTTTGGAAGTATTGAAGCAACTTCACATAAATATACCCTTGGTTGAGGCTTTGGAACAAATGCCTAATTATGTGAAGTTTCTTAAGGACATCCTAACCAAGAAGAAAAGGTTTGGGGAGTATGAGACTGTCTCTTTAACCGAGGAGTGTAGTGCTATATTGAAAAATAAACTCCCACCTAAGGTTAAAGATCCTGGTTCTTTTACTATTCCTGTTTATATAGGTGGTAAAGAGCTAGGGCGAGCTCTATGTGACCTCGGTGCTAGCATAAACCTTATGCCATTATCTATATTCAAGAAATTGGGCATAGGTGAAGCTAGACCCACAACGGTTACATTTCAACTTGCCGATAGGTCCATAACTTACCCAGAAGGAAAGATTGAAGACATCTTGGTTCAAGTGGATAAGTTCATATTCCCGGCTAATTTTATTATTTTGGATTATGAAGCGGACAAGGAGGTCCCTATAATTCTTTGAAGACCATTTTTAGCCACCGAGAGAACTTTAATAGATGTCAAAAATGGAGAACTAACTATGAGGGTAAATGACCAAGAGGTGAAATTTAGTGTTTTTGATGCACTGAAATACCCTCCTGATGTGGAAGAGTGTTCTGTTATTCAGATCTTGGATGAATTAGTTGAGGAAAAATTTGCTTTGGATTTGAGAGAGCAACATACCCAGGCATTTGGTAAAGTTACAGTAGAAGAGTTAGAGATTACTGGGTTGAAACAAGAGTCAGAAAGTGTTTGGGAAATGCAAAAGGTGAACAAAGTTTTTGAGTTGCTGGATTTAGCTGATAGGAAGCTCCCACCTATGTAGCCATCTATAAAAGAACCTCCCAAACTTGAGTTGAAACCTTTGCCCGTGCATCTGAAATATGCATATTTAGGAGAGAAGGAAACTCTTCCCATAATCATATCAACAAGTCTAACGCTTGAAAATGAAGGATTATTGCTTAATTTGCTGAAGCAATATAAGAAAGCAATAGGATGGACTTTAGCTGATATTCAAGGGATAAGTCCTTCGTTCTGTATGCATAAAATTAATTTGGAAGATGGAAATTTTAAGACAGTGGAGCAGCAGAGGAGACTTAACCCAACTATGAAGGAAGTAGTGAAAAAGGAAATAATCAAATGGTTAGATGCGGGAATCATCTACCCTATCTCGGATAGCAATTGGGTAAGTCCGGTCCAATGTGTACCCAAGAAAGGAGGTATGACAGTAGTGGTTAATGAAGCTAATGAACTGATTTCCACTAGAACAGTAACCGGTTGGAGGGTGTGCATGGATTACCGAAGGCTTAATAAAGCCACACGTAAAGACCATTTTCCTCTACCGTTTATTGATCAAATGTTGGATCGATTGGCGAGGCACGATTACTATTGCTTTTTAGATGGTTATTCAGGGTATAACCAAATAACTATAGCCCCACAAGACCAAGAAAAAACCACTTTTACATGCCCCTACGGTACATATGCTTTTAGGAGAATGCCATTTGGGCTCTACAATGCTCCAGCAACGTTTCAGAGGTGCATGTTGGCTATATTTTCAGATATGATAGAAACAATCATGGAAGTCTTTATGGACGACTTTTCAGTGTTCGGGGAATCCTTTCAGAATTGCTTGGAGAATCTGGGAAAGGTGTTGAAAAGATGCATAGAAACCAATTTGGTCCTAAATTGGGAAAAATGTCATTTCATGGTCAAAGAGGGCATTGTTTTAGGACACAAGGTTTCTAGGAAGGGAATAGAAGTGGATAAAGCTAAAATAGAGATCATCGAGAAATTGGATCCTCCAACTTCAGTAAAGGGTATTAGAAGTTTCTTAGGACATGCCGGCTTTTATAGGAGATTCATCAAGGATTTTTCTAAGATTTCCAAGCCCCTTTGTTTGTTGTTAGAGGCCAATCGACCATTTGAATTTGGAGAGGAGTGTTTGAAGGCATTCAACACCTTGAAGTCTGCATTAGTCACTACACCTATCGTCTCTAGTCCGAATTGGCAACTACCTTTTGAATTGATGTGCGATGCAAGTGACTATGCAGTGGGTGCAATGCTTGGGCAAAGGTATGGCAAGATTATTCATCCTATTTACTATGCTAGCAAAACCCTTAATGGAGCACAGTTGAATTATACCACCACTGAAAAAGAACTGTTGGCTATAGTATTTTCATTTGAAAAATTTCGGCCATATTTAGTGGGATCTAAAGTTACTGTATTCACAGATCATGCTGCCATTAAGTATTTGCTAGCTAAAAAGGATGCTAAACCAAGGCTGATAAGGTGGGTATTGCTACTACAAGAGTTCGATTTAGAAATTAAAGACAAAAAAGGAACTGAGAACTTAGTAGCAGACCACTTGTCAAGAATTGAGAGAGCAAATGTTATGCTTCCTTAAAATGAGATTAGAGATTCTTTCCCAGATGAGCAGCTTTTAACAGTAGCTCACATTAAGGATATGGAAGCACCTTGGTATGTTGATATTGCTAATTATCTTGTCTGTGGAATTTTGCCCTCTGATTTATCAAAACAACAATTGAAGAAATTTTTGCATGAAGTGTAGTTTTACTTTTGGGATGAGCCTTATGTGTATAGACAATGTGCAGATGGGTTAGTGAGAAGATGTGTATCTCAAGAGGAAGTTCCTGAAATTTTGGAGCACTGTCACACATCCCCTTATGGAGGGCATTTTGGTGGTCAAAGGACAGCAGCTAAGGTTTTTCAATCTGGATACTATTGGCCCTCGGTTTTTAAGGACTCTCATTGGTTTAGCAAAACTTGTGATAGTTGTCAGAGGAAAGGAATTATTGGCTTGAAGGAAGAGATGCCCTTTACCTATATTCTAGAGATAGAGCTCTTCGATGTATGGGGGATCGACTTTATGGGACCTTTCCCACCTTCATTTGGTAACATATACATTCTCTTAGCGGTTGATTACGTGTCTAAGTGGGTTGAAGCCATTGCTTGCCCCTTAAATGATGCTAAGACAGTTTTGAGATTCCTCCACAAGCACATTTTCACAAGATTTGGCACCCCTCGTGCATTGATAAGTGACGAGGGATCTCACTTTCAACCGGTTAATGAGTGGCATGTTGGCCAAATATAGCATTAAGCACAAAATTTCCACTCCCTACCACCCCCAAGCCAATGGCCAAGCCGAGATTTCCAATAAGGAGATAAAAGGAATTTTGGAAAGGGTAGTTAGTCCCAATAGAAAAGATTGGTCTCTTAAGCCCTAGGATGCTCTTTGGGCTTATAGGACAGCTTATAAAACTCCCTTAGGAATGTCTCCTTATAGGCTAGTCTTCGGTAAAGCTTGTCACTTACCTTTAGAATTAGAACACAAAGCTTTTTGGGCTCTTAAGAAATTAAATTTTGATCATGTGGCAGCTGGATCATTGAGGAAGTTGCAATTGGTGGAATTAGAGGAGTTCAGGCAGACTTCCTATGAAAATGCCAAGATGTATAAAGAAAAAACCAAGATAAGGGATGATAGGAAGATTTTGCCGAAGCAATTTGAAAAGGGTCAGAAAGTGCTTTTGTTTAACTCCAGACTTAAACTTTTTCCAGGAAAGCTTAAGTCTCGTTGGTCTGGTCCTTTCACAGTTTTGGAAGTATTTCCCTACGGAGCAATCATGTTGAAGGATGAAAAAGATGGTAGGGAATTCAAGGTTAATGGTCAGAGAATTAAGCATTATTGGGGAGAAGAAGTTCAAAGAAAGTTAGCTTCTCTCCAATTATCTGGGGATTGATGTAGTAAAAATTTTGAGGGAGCATTGTGGCTTTAACTGTGGGTTTTAATTGAGCTCCCGAAGATGGTTGTATTTCTTTGAGTTATTTATTGTTAGTATAGTTAAATTGTTTTTATTTGATTTCTTTTGATTTCTTTTAATTTCTTGTGTTTCTTGGTTGCAGCTTTTCTTTTTAGAAGGCAAGGGTTTTAATATTCATCATCATTTTGGAAAAGAAGTTGATATGATGGAATTGACTGATTTTTGGAAGAAAGTTGAAAAAGGAAAGAGGAAGTTATGGTGAGGTAAATCACGTGGCTCAAGGCTGACATGAAAGGCATGGGGAAGAGAAATTTGATAAGATGATTGAAGATTAGGGTTTCCAAAAGGAGAGGTCAAATCAGCAATTAAGGAGAAAAAAAAGATTTCATTTTAAAGCAAGATTCCCCCCCCCCCAAAAAAATCGTATGCGGTTTTTAAAGAGAGAAAAAAACTGATAGTGCCATCATCTTCTTCCTTTTAAAGCTCCCCATAAACCCTCAAGCTTCAGCATATTCCATAGCTAATACCTCCCTTCTTAGAGTGCTAACTCGCCACAATGATGCCAAAGACAAGAGGAAAAAAATCAGAGGCTCACCAAAGAGAAAGCAATATTCCAGAAGAAAGCCTCGACATTGAGCGGTCTGAGGTCGAAGCTCCAGCAAAAAAGAAGGGTAAGAAAAAGCGTGTTGTAGCCAAGGAGCCATCCGTTGTTCAGCATGAAAGCCGAGAGGAGCAGGAGCAAGAGCAGCCTGTGGGTAATGATCATATCCCATTAGTTGAGCAGTTGAAAAAGAAGAAGAAGAAGACCAAGCAAGCTGAATATTCCAGCAAGGGTAAGGAAGTCTTGGTTCCGCAAGTAGCGCCGGTGGATCGCTTCATCAACGAAGTTGCTAGAGCAAAGTATGAAGCTCTTCTAAGAAGAGGATTTCTTGCGGAGCGAGGGTTTCAAACTCCATTCAGTCAGCTTCCTAGTTTTCTTCAATCTGGGATTACAAATCTCGGTTGGGATGTTTTTTTGCAAAAAGCCAGAGCCTGCACGTATCCAAGTTGTTCGAGAATTCTATGCAAATATCGATGAAGAAGAGGGCTTTCAAACAATTGTCAGAGGAGTGCCTGTGGATTGGTCGCCTGAAGCAATCAATGATCTTTACCACCTTCCAGACTTCCCTAGAGCCATGTTCAATGAGATGGTAATTGCTCCATCAGAGGAGCAATTAAAAGCTGCTATATCAGAAGTAGGTATTGAGGGAGCTAGCTGGCAGATGTCCAAGAATCGTGCCAGAACATTCTTAGCCACTTACATGAAACCTGATGCAAATGTGTGGCTGGCGCTGATTCGAAATCGAATTCTCCCAACAACTCACGACTCTACCATATCAATGGAGCGAGTCCTTCTGACCTTCGCCATAATGAAAAATCTGAGCATAGATTTGGGGAAGATAATTTCTACTGAAATTTTTCTTTGTTCAGGAAGAAGGTTGGGCGACTATGTTTTCCAAGCACCATAACAATGCTATGTAAAAGAGTCGGAGTCCCTATCCAAAAAGAAGACGGCATCCTTTTTGACAAAAGAATCATTGATGCTGCAAATATGGATAGGCTTATGAGAGGAGAAGGCCAGCAGAGGCAAGGAGGGCTGATGTCGGGGGTCCATAAGGCTTTGGACCAATTGGACGTGATTTTAAAGAGACTTGAGCACATGGAAGGGCAGCAGCAAGCTTACTGGTTGTATGCCCAACGGAGAGATTCAATTTTGAAGAAGGCGATGCAAGCCAACTTCACTCGGCCGTATCCTCCATTCCCTCCATTTCCAAATGAAGTGCTCATGCCTTGGATCCCCCACCTTCCAGAAAATCAAGAAGAGAATGAAGAAGAGATCGATGCAGATCTCAATGTTTGATCAGGGATGTTGTTGAATCCCTTGCTACTTTCTTTTTTTTGTTATTTTGTGTTTGATAGTAGGTTGATGTCTGCTTCTTTAGTTTGTTTCCTTTTTATATTGTTTTGTGGCTGTTTGATTTAAGTTGTATGTGAAAAAGAAAATGAATTTAATGAAATCTGCTATTTTGGGCTGCATTGTTGTGTTTGTGCTTGTGCATGAGTTCTGATTTATAAAAAAAGAGAAGAGGTGAATGAGCCTGCTGTATAAAAAATCTATGAATGCATGGAATGAAAATCTGTTCACCTTTGCTGGATCAATGATGTCTTTTGCTAGGGCAAAGTAGTAAGCATTGTCTCAATTTGATTAGTTTGTGTTGCTGCTTTGAGTCCTTTGGTTTGCTTTAGATCATTCAGATGATATTGTTGTTTGTTGTGGCTGAAAATTTGTGCTGGATGAGTGTTCTGAATTGCCCATAGCTTAGAGTATCTTTGTAGCAATATCATCACTCTTTTGCACAATAAGTCCTTGTGTAGTCCATGATTTTAGAGCCTTACTTATCTCAGCTAGTGTTTTAGGAGAGCTGCCTTCGTTAATCAAGATCTAGCTTGTTCAACTCTCAAGCCTTAAATTCTAGCTTAGAAATAAGTTTGGGGGTCTCTCCTAGCTAATTTTCTCATTGGGGACAATGAGTAATTTAAGTTTGGGGGTGTGGTGATTCCCTTTGAAAAAGAAAAAAAAAAAAGCAGTAGAATAAACCCTTGTGAGAACACTCCTCTTTTCCTTAGAAGATGCACTCAATCCTTTCCAAATAAGAGAATCTATCTTTTTCTTAAGTAGTCGAGTAACCAGAGGCATTTATGATACCCATAGTTTTCCCTTGCGTCAAAAAGTGGCTTAGGAAAAAGAAGATTCCTCTTAAAAAAAAAAAAAAATCTAAGAGAAAGGATGAGTGTAGCCCTGCTAGTTGCATCCCTCCCAGGACTTAGGTGAGCTTCATCATAAAATGTCGCCATTCTGAGGAGCAAGGGGGAAGTAGCTAATAGGATATTTTTGTGGGAAAATGAGTGTTGATCCTTAAAAGGTGATGAACCTAGAAGCTAGGGTGCACTTCATCATAAAATGTTGTCATTCCTAGATTAAGGGTTGTGACCTTGGGGATTCTCTTAAGGTATATATATTTATTAAAAAAAAAAAAAAAAAAAAAAAAAAAAAAAAAAAAGAGGCTAGAATTAGGTAAAAGGGTTATGGAGGGTAGAGGTTGATTATCAGATTGCATGGTTGGCTTGAGGATTTGGATGCTAGTTGAGTTAGTTTTAGGAGCTAGAATCTGTGGATAAGCATCTTCGCATGTGCAAAAGAGTGGTGTGAATTTGGTGCAGTGTATAAGCTAAGTTAGGGGTAAAAAGTACAGGACGACATTTAAGTCTTCCAAGAGCCTTTTGTTTGAAGGAAGATTGTGTTGATCTTTTAGTGAGCTTTGGGAGTCAAAAGTGGCAGCGCAAATTTCTTGATTGAGATGATGATATATGTATGATTGGGTTATTGGCAAGGGGTGATGATTTAATCTAGGCTAGCATTACTCAAGGACGAGCAATGATTCAAGTTTGGGGGTTTGATAACTCTTAGTATAAAAGTTATTTACCTTATCTTTTAGCTTGGATTCTTTAATATGTGAGTAGTTGGCTAGCATATTTTGGCATTTTCTTCTATAAATCTCATGCTTTGGTCTGAATCATCTTTGAGGAAATAGTTAATATTTTGCTACTGTTTTGAAGGTGAAATGCATTAAATTTTGTGTACTCATAGTGCAGATCCATAAAGCCATTTTGGTAGCAAACTAAAGGCAGCATGTGTAGAGTTGAAGTGATTGAGGAGCTGGAGATGGAATTGTTGGATCAATTCTGGAGCAAAGTTCGCACGTGATTCACACGAGGGAAAAATCAATTCATTAAATGAGCTGACACTTTTTATTACAATCAGCTCTTTCATCCAATGGGAGTCTGCCATCTTGCTGAAAAGAAGCTGATGTAGCCCTGAATTCAATGAAGAGAGGAGTATATTTTTTTAGGGCAACCACATTTTGTGAGGGGATATAAAAAGGAGAATAAACCAAAAGGGAGAGGAAAACACAGACATTAAGACAGTGTGGAGAAATCGAGGAGGGAAGAGAAGGAGATTCCATAGAAGAAGGAGAAGCTGACATTTGGAAGGAGCATCTTCAGCAACCTTTCCATTTCCGGCGACTTCTTCCCTTAGTTTTTCTTTCTTCTTCTCTTGAACTTTGAGTAGTTGTGTTTAGTTTTCTTTATGACTTTTTCTGGCTATTTTATTTTGTTTTCAGCTTGTAACATGAACTAATCACCTTAAGGTGAGGATTAGGATACTTTTGTATTAATCTAAACATTGGAGCTAAGCTCCTTGGCTTTCTTAATCTGGTTTTGAGGGTGTTTATTGCTTAAGCAAAGATTTCGTCCGGCCAACCATTTCTTTGCTCTGTCATCTTTAGTTTTGGGAAAAACAAGGGTGGCTGAATACTCAAAATCACATTAGCTCCTTGTTAGGGTTAGTAGCTAGCTAAGTGAAGGAGTTAGGGATAACACTTCACCTAATGCACATAATACAACATGTTTAAAATGAAGTGGGTTAATGGGAGTTAATATGCTATTTTAGGAGATCTGGGAAGATTCCGTGAGAAATTGTTGTGTGGATTGAGAGAGCAAAGTTCTTGTTCCGGCGTTCGATGTTTAGAGAGATACAAATAGTTCCTAATCTGAGCCTACTTTCTTAACCTTGTTGCAAGTTTCGTTTCATTGAGCATTCTGCATTTACTTGTTTATGTTTGTTTCTACAATTTATTTTATCAAAGCACCTTAGTTTAGACATTACTAAAATTTTATCGGTTACCATCTTGAATTTGCTAGAAATTAAATTTGAACATAGGAATTTTCTTGTTCTAATCCCTGTGAAGACGATATTAATATACTTATCACTTGCTGCTGGCCGTGTATACTTGCACGTGCATTGTGTGGAATTTCATTGAATATTTTAACCCCACCTTACAAGGCAACAGTACCTTATCCTGGTAACACTATGAGATACGACCCACTTTGTATTTGATACAGACGTATTGATCCAAAACGTCCATGTAGTAGACATGCGAGCATAAACATGATGTTCATTAGGAGAAGTAGATGAGTGTTCCCTTAAGTGGTGACTCCGAGACTTGAACAAAGGGATCTCGCCCTCTCACTGACCCGAGAGAGACTTTTTGTTTATTGGTTGGACCATAAACATGATGTTCATTAGAGGAGCACTGGTACTTAAGGAGACAGATGTAACACAGGGGTAAAGCGATAATTTGACCCAACTGTGATTACGGACACTCGTGAATGATTGACTTACCGAATAGGTCTATATCCGTGGACACAGAAATGTTCTACAGTGAGAAGAGTTCAGTTGTGGGTCTTTAGTGGAATGACCCACAATTAATGAATATTGGTTAACCTGATTAATGAGTTTAATTGGTTAATCTCATATTATTGGAGCTTCTGATCTATAGGTCCATTAGGTCCCCTTGCTAGCTCGTAAAGAGTAATTAGGAACATTTATATCTTTAGAGAATTTGAATGGTTCAAATTCATATTGGGAATTAAGTTAATTGTATGAGATACAAATTAATAAATGTATAGTGATGCATTAAAATATAAAGTCTAATTTTAGATTAAACTTTATTAAATTGAGAGATTAATATATGTGAAAGAGTTCAAATATATGTCTAATTAAATATATGGTATTTAATTAGAAGATGAATTAATTAATTATTCAATTTAGTTTAAATTAAATGAGATTTGATTAAACTATAGTCTATGAGGGAATTATTAGAATATGATTCTAATGTGTAATTAATTAAATATGGGCGATATTTAATTAAATTAATTAATTGTTTAGTTTAATTGAATTAATTAAATGTGATTTAATTAAGTTTAATTAAACTATATATTATGTGATGGAATTAAATTTAAATAAGATTTAAATGTGCATGAGATTAATTAATTAACTTTTAATTAATTGATCTTGATCTAACGGTCAAGATAGTTTCCTAACCTCACATTGGGTTTCCTCTCTTATAAAAGGAAAGGTTATGAGTGTTGGGTTTAATGTCCTATAAACTCGTAGTTTGTAAATCATTAAACATATTCTATTTCCAATAAAGACGTTATTGAGGTTATTCAGTAAAAGATGTTATTGAATATGTAAATTGCAAATGATTAACCTAAATCCAATAAACTAAGATCCTTGGCTATAAAATGAATACTCGAACTATATGTAGGGACATATCGTAGGATCAAGTTCAAGTTTATAGTCAAAATAGTCTATAGTATAAGGATACGGTTGGGTGCCTTATCCTGGAGACACTATGGACGCGACCCACTTTGTATTAAGTACAAACGATGAGATCCTAAATCGTTCATGTGGTGACATGCGAGTGGGGGCATCCTATGCAATGAGTTTGCATAAGACTGGACCACGAAATAAGTCGCTATCTCTTTAGAACGTCGTTTACTGAAGAAACTTACTATTTCTCATAGATGACCTAGGTAACTCGTTCTTAATCCTGAGCTAACTATGAACTCCTGTTTATACGAGATTATCCTTTGATCTGCATGGGTGAGAGTGGCCAACATCGCCAACTCAACAAGCCTACCATTTTGGGGATAAGATCGAATAGATAGCTGGGGACATAGTTTCGCAAGACGGAATTCACTCCTACCCTTTTCAGGGATAGCAGAGAGGTTGTTCTCTTAAGTACTAACTCCGGGACTTGAACAAGGGGCCCCACCCTCTCGTTGGATCGAGAGGAACTTAGGTTTGATGGTTGGACCGCAAACCGATTGTTCATTAGAGGATTAGTGGAACTTAAGGAACAAGAAGTACTATAGGGGTGAAACGGTTATTTGACCTAACTATAGCTACGAACAACCTGTGAAGGAACGACTTACTAAACATGGTTAAATCAAGTGGACGGAAATATATCTATAGTGAGGGGAGTGCAACTATCGGGCTATAGTGGAGTGTCCCGATAGTTAACGAATGTTGGATAACTTTGATAATGAGATTAGTCGGTTAGCCTCGAATCATTGGAGCCCATGATCTATAGGTCCATTAGGTCCCCCTACTAGCTCATATCGGATTAAAGCCTAGAATATTTTGATAGGAATCTTTGAATCGTTCAAAAACGGGAAATGGGGTTTTATCGTAAAATGTGTTCGACACAATGATTTAATTATGAATTAAATTAGGAATTGAGAGATAAGGTATTTAAAAGTGTTTTAAATACAACATATATGTATTAGGAATCATATATAATTCATGGCATTAGGTGATAAAGATTGATTGGATTGATCACATCAAAATTACTTGGAAATGTCCCAATTAATTTCCTAGAAATCAATTTCAATTTTGAATTGAAATTGAAATGAATTGCAAGCTGAAAATTCACAATTAGGATTCAATTCATAGTGGATTTAGTGGCATTTCCACTCTTGCATGATGATGCAAAGTGGAAAACAACACAACCATGCACTAGATGCATGTGTTGTGTATTAAACACCTAGAATCCACTTTGAGTTGCATTTTCACCATGTGTCTAGTGTCATGAAGCTTGTCTTTGCATGGGAGAGGTCTATAAAAGGAGCTTGAATCAGATTCAAGTGGGTGAAAGCATTCATCTTAGTGTTATGCTGAAAACTTTCTTCCTCAATCACTCTCTCAACTCATTTCTTCCTAAAGCTTGTACCTTAAAAAATTCCCTTCCTATTTCTTACTTCTATAGACTCTCACAAGTCTTTCTAGGCCCAAGATAATAGTAGGGAAGTTTTTAAAGGTTGTTCAAGGAGCATAGGAGAGGCAAACACCACAAGGAGTTCCACATAAGTGAGCTACAAAGGTTGGTGTTCTCTAAATTCTCTATTCTGTCTTTTATAGAACATGCATGCTTTAGGAGCAAAATTGAATGTCTTAAGTGATTTCGATCTTCAATTGCTTCAACATGTGTTATATGAACACCTTCAATTGGTATCAGAGCACTATTAGAGCACTTAATTCGTTTTAATTTTGTTGTGGTGGGTACCATTTTGAAATTGAATTTTCTGTGTGCTAAAATGGAAATGTTCTGGTTTGGCAATTTTTTGAGCTTTCAAATCTTCATGAAATTGTAATTTCTCGGATATGTAAGAGCGTTAATGTGTGTACTAGAGTCTGTAATTTTTATAGAGTCATTAGAGTCCATATCGGCTGTAAAATCGAAGCAAAACCGGAGAAGACGCAGCAGAAAAAACAGCAGCAGTGGGTTGCTGTTGCAAGAGCGTCGGGACGCTCTTCAAGTAGCGTCCCGATGCTGAAGAACAAATTTCCAGAATCTGGAAAATTTCCAGTCCGGTTCGGTTCAACAGCTTGGTTCTTGGTCCGGTTCGGTCTGCTGCAGCTCGATTCAACCTTAATTCTTTCATTACAAGCCCGGTTCACTCCATGAAGGGTTGGTTCGGGTCGTTTCGTGAAGCTCGGGATTGATTCAAGTTTATTTATTAATTATTATTGTAATAATTAGTTAAGTTGCTTGTTTTAAAAGGCCAAACCATTCCATTTTAGTCTTGATTTAATTTCTTTTATGCATTGAGAATGTATGGTTTAATTGGATTATATGTATGTGCATTATGAGCATGTCATATAGTATAAAATCCCACCATAGGAAAGTATGATCATGCATTTTTATTTATAATAAGTGTTATTAATAATTCAAATGCATGAAGGAAATTTCATGATCAATTGATATAAATGTTATATTGATTTAGGGAGATTCATGCTTGAATGGTTAATTAAAAGATAAAATTAACTTAGCATGAAACATGAAATTTCCTTAGTGTTTGTTTATAAAGAGTTATATTCAAATGGGGAAGCATGTTATAGATTAGATTTATAAATGTTATAAATCACTTAGAAATCTAAAATCTATAACAAAGAAAAAAAGTGCATGCTCACTTAGGGTTAAATTGAATCCAACTCTCGATCGATTTCAATTAGATTCAAATAGGTCGATAAGCTTGTAAAACATATGTTACAAGAGAACTCACTCGACGAGATGTTGTCTAAAGCTGGAGGTATTTAAGTTGACGGTTTACGGAACACCTCCTACCTGGGCATCGAGTCGGTTCTTGAGTTAAAGTTAACCCAGTTTTATGAGCATGCACGTGTGTGATGTGAGGTTTTAATCGTTATCACCTAGACATCCTAAGATTAAATGAACTTAGACTTAGGGTTATTCAATTAGCCGAAATTCGTTTAAGTATAAGTATACCCAAAACCGTTTAAAATACTTAGTGGGAGGGGAGAGATATATCAAATCCATTTCCCTTTCACGCTGTCCCTTTTGTTCACAAGGTGAGATTTATGCTTGGCCTCGTGTTGATTATACCTCAATTGCTCCATTCGGAAGGTGTTTGCATAAATCAATAACAAGGTGAATGGAGAAAGTATTTATAGTAAGTGAGTGAAGGAAGTGTGTCAACACATCCTGCAGTCTCCTCCATTAGGTTGCACTGTGAGATTTCCATGTTGCGCCTGCTTGTATGCCCTGGAGCTACAAACCATTCGGAGGGTTGTAACATGGAGATCAGAACAACGCAAACTCCAGAGATGGATAGGATTACTTAGGACCATTTCCAACATTAGCTTTTCCATTCGGTAGCATTGTTGGGGTCGTTCTCTGTAATCTTAAAACGGCGGGTCACACTTATAAGGGTTACTAAGTGTTAGTAAATTCCTGACCAAACGTAACGATAACTAAACGACTATAGGAATAAGAGTTATTCTGGGATTAGTATTTAGTCAAGAACGTCTTGGTTTAGTGAAGGAGTAATTGACTGCCCCTCGGTAGCGGTTGCTCTAACTCACTAAAGTGTCGTTGCAAAATAATAATCCTGGGTACATTATTACTTTTGCTAAAACCTGATTGGATTTTGTCTAAAAATGGTTAATAAGCAATTACTAATAGCTTTGTTTAATTTTTCAGCATGTCTAGCTCACTAGTACAATTACTCGCTTCGGATAAGCTTAACGGGGATAACTATGGAACTTGGAAATCTAAGCTGAACACAATACTAGTAATCGAGGATCTTAGATTTGTCCTTACCGAAGAGTGTCCACCTAACCCTGGCTCATCAACAAACCGAATTGTTCGGGAAACATATGAGAAATGGACTCGAGCAAATGATAAAGCAAGAGTCTATATTTTAGCAAGCATCTCGGATGTCTTGTCTAAAAAGCACGAGAGGATGGTCACCGCAAGGGAGATCATGACTTCGTTACAGGGTATGTTTGGACAACCGTCCTCGCAAATCCGGCACGAAGCTCTCAAGAATGTTTACAATTCCCGAATGAAGGAAGGTGCTTCAGTTAGGGAACATGTTTTGAACATGATGGTTCAGTTTAACATTGCTGAAGTAAACAGTGCTACTTTTGACGAGGGTAGTCAAGTAAATTTTATAATGGAGTCTCTTCCGAAGAGCTTCATTCAGTCCAGGACAAATGCTGTCATGAACAAAATAGACTTTAACCTGACTACCTTGCTAAACGAGCTCCAGACCTACCAAAGTCTCACCAAGAGGGGACATGAAGGGGAAGCAAACGTTGCTACAACCAAGAGGTTCCAAAAAGGATCGTCCTCGGGAACCAAGTCTGGACCTTCCACTTCAAAGAATAAAAGTATTCAAATGAAGAAAAAGAAGGATAAAGGGAAAGGAAAAGCTTCAGTGGGAAGCAAGGCAAAAACTAAAGCTGCAGATAAAGGAAAATGTTTCCATTGTAATGTAGACGGACATTGGAAACGCAATTGTCCTAAGTACCTTGCGGAAAAGAAGGCTGAAAAAGAAAAACAAGGTAAATATGATTTGCTCGTTATCGAAACATGTTTAGTTGAGCAAGATAACTCTCCTTGGATATTAGATTCAGGAGCAACTAATCATGTATGTTCTTCTTTACAGGAAATTAGTTCCTGGCATATGCTGGCAGACAGCGAAGTGACTCTCAAAGTTGGAACTGAAGAGGTCGTCTCAGCCAGAGCTTCTGGAACTCTCAAGTTGGCTTTTGGAGATATATTTTTACTACTTGAAAATGTCTTGTACGTTCCCGATATAAAAATGAACTTAATCTCTATCTCTTGTTTGATTGAACATGAATACCAAGTATCTTTTGAGATTAATAAAGTGTTTGTTAACAAAAGAGGTATGCATATATGACAAACGATGAGATCCTAAATCGTTCATGTGGTGACATGCGAGTGGGGGCGTCCTATGCAATGAGTTTGCATAAGACTGGACCACGAAATAAGTCACTTTCTCTTTATAACGCCGTTTACTGAAGAAACTGACTATTTCTCATAGATGACCTAGGTAACTCGTTCTTAATCCTGAGCTAACTATGAACTCCTATTTATACGAGATTATCCTTTGATCTGCATGGGTGAGAGTGGCCAGCATCGCCGACTCAACAAGCCTACCATTTTGGGGATAAGACCGAATAGATAGCTGGGGACATAGTTTTGCAAGACGGAATTCACTCCTACCTTTTTCAGGGATAACAGAGAGGTTGTTCTCTTAAGTACTAACTCCGGGACTTAAACAAGGGGCCCCACCCTCTCGTTGGATCGAGAGGAACTTAGGTTTGATGGTTGGACCGCAAACCGATTGTTCATTAGAGGATTGGTGGAACTTAAGGAACAAGAAATACTATAGGGGTGAAACGGTTATTTGACCTAGCTATTGCTACGAACAACCTGTGAAGGAACGAATTAATAAACATGGTTAAATCAAGTGGACGAAAATATATCTATAGTGAGGGGAGTGCAACTATTGGGCTATAGTAGAGTGTCCCGGTAGTTAACAAATGTTGGATAACTTTGATAATGAGATTAGTCAGTTAGCCTCGAATCGTTGGAGCCCATGATCTATAGGTCCATTAGGTCCCCCTACTAGCTCATATCGGATTAAAGCCTAGAATATTTTGATAGGAATCTTTGAATCGTTCAAAAACGAGAAATAGGATTTTATCGTAAAACGTGTTCGACACAATTATTTAATTATGAATTAAATTAGAAATTGAGAGATAAGGTATTTAAAATTGTTTTAAATACCACATATATGTATTAGGAATCATATATAATTCATGGCATTAGGTGATAAAGATTGATTGGATTGATCACATCAAAATTACTTGGAAATGTCCCAATTAATTTCCTAGAAATCAATTTCAATTTTGAATTGAAATTGAAATGAATTGCAAGCTGAAAATTCACAATTAGGATTCAATTCATAGTGGATTTAGTGGCATTTCCACTCTTGCATGATGATGCATAGTGGAAATCAACACAACCATGCACTAGATGCATGTGTTGTGAATTAAACACCTAGAATCCACTTTGAGTTGCATTTTCACCATGTGTCTAGTGTCATGAAGCTTGTCCTTGCATGAAGGAGCTTGAATCAGATTCAAGTGGGTGAAAGCATTCATCTTAGTGTTATGCTGAAAACTTTCTTCCTCAATCACTCTCTCAACTCATTTCTTCCTAAAGCTTGTCCAAGGAGCATAGGAGAGGCAAACACCACAAGGAGTTCCACATAAGTGAGCTACAAAGGTTGGTGTTCTCTAAACTCTCTATTCTGTCTTTTATAGAACATGCATGCTTTAGGAGCAAAATTAAATGTCTTAAGTGCTTTTGATCTTCAATTGCTTCCACATGTGTTATATGAACACCTTTAATGAGAACCCTAACCCTAAGGTCTCATTCTCTCAACTCAAGAACTCTAGAGAGAATTTTTTTTCTCTCTAAGAATTTTTCCCATTCAAGATTAGGTAGTCCCACAACTACGTTCCTAATCTCAGAGTTATAGCGGAGAAGATCAAATGGTGGTGTTCTTCGTTGTTGCAGAGCAATCAAGAATCATTCTTTATTTTTAGAGACATCTACGAAGGTTTGCTTCTCTTTTCTTTATTATAGATTTAGATCTAAATTTTGTATGATTAGCCTTAAGTTTGTGTAGAATTTGTTCTTTGATTTTTACCAATGTAATGGTATTTTTGGATAAACAAAATTAACTATGAATCGGTCTCAATTACGTTTTCGCTTTATCAGAATTAGGGAATTGTTCATTAGAGGAGCACTGATATACTTAAGGAGACATATGTAACACAGAGGTAAAACGGTAATTTCACCAACTGTGATTACGGACACTCGTAAAGGATTGACTTACCGGTATAGGTCTATATCCGTGGACATAGAATTATGTCTGCAGTGAGAAGAGTGCAACTGTAGGTCTTTAGTGGAGTGAACCCACAGTTAACGAAAATTGATTAATTGGTTAATGAGTTTAATTGATTAAATCTCATATCGTTGAAGCTTTAGATCTGCAGGTCCATTAGGTCCCACTGGTAGCTCGAAAGAGACTTGAGGCAATTAAGTATAAATTGTAAATTGAAAGTGTTCAATTTATTTAGGGGAATCATATAATGTATGTCGATACACTATAGTATAAAGTTTATGAAACTTTATAATATAATTTTTTTGAATTAATTTTGAGAGAAAATATTTGAAAGAGTTCAAATAATTAATATGAATTGTATTCATATTAATAAAATAAATTTTTAATAAAATCCTTAAAATTAAATATATGATATTTAATTGGGTAATTAATTAATTATGGAATTAATTAATTATTTATTAAAATTAGATATGAATAAGATAATAGATCTTATTCATGACCTTTTCCTATAAGGAAAAGATTTTGGTATTTTCCTATAAATAGGACCCTTAGGGTGGGGTGAAAGGCATCACATTCATTCTCCTACTCTCAAAGAATTCTCCTGAAGGCTCCCACCAGTCTCCTGCCTCTAGTAGTCTTAGAGTCATACCAATGTAGCCATAGTGGTAGTGTTCGCAGTAGTTCGTGATTATTTCACAAGCAGTTGGTGAATTTAATCTGAGTCGTCAATGAGAGTAAGTAACTTGTTACTATATATAAATTAGATTTAGATCTAATATTTTTTTGTATGCTTAGCCTTAATATAAATCTAGAATATTTTTAAGTTTATTGCCAATGTATTAGTATTTTAGATTAAACAAAATTATCTACGAATCGGTCCCAATTACGCTTCCGCTTTACGAAATTACGGAATTCCAATACTTCATATACGGGTTCTCGTAAGCAGTTATCACTTCATAAAAACGGTAGCATGGAGAATAAAGATCCAAGTGCGACACATTACGGTATATGCAGGCTGTGATTGCATGGGAGCACGGAAGTTCGAAGCAATCAAATTCACGACAAGTACACGTCCTCGTGTGGATGTTGACTCGACGACCCAAGTGTCCATCGTCGACTTGAAATTCATACCGGTCAATTGGTCTAACCACGTGCCTTCTTGCATTCTTTTCCGCTTGTGTAACAATTTCCTCACCATATTTTGATATCGGTGCATCCCAATTCACTGCATTGGTACAAAGTTCGTAGTAATTTGCTTGCAGAGACCCCCTAATGTGATCAAGAAGGCCCGTTATTGGTAACTCTCTCACATCCTTCAATAAGGAGTTTACACATTTCACAATGTTCGTGGTCATCTGATTGTACCTCATTCCACACTGAAAAGCCTGAGACCACCGTTCAAGTCTGACTTCTTCCAAGTATGTTTGGGCACTTATTAGAACTTTTCCCCAATATATCCCAAAACTCTGTTTCGCGAAATGACTTTGCTGCTTTAAGGTAAAGTGGAATAAAGCCAACATCCTTGAACTTTGTTTTTCAGGTTCTCTTCTAGATGTTTCATGCAAAAGCAGTGGGCTGCATTAGGAAACCGATAAGGGTAAAAAATAAACCTAATTTACCCTTATATTTAGCTCATTTCCTTGTCAAAACTTGTATGTTTTAGATCAAAAACACTATTCCTGAGCCTAAAAAGTGCTAAAGTTGATAAGTTAGGATGTTGAGAGTCATGTATGTCAAATTATGCATATTTGTGCTTAAAATAACTCATTTTGGTAAGGATTTGACTTAGTTTTGGTGTTTTGCAGAAAGCAAAGGAATCTGGAAAATTTCCAGATATGCGACTGCATTTCTAGCAAGGCAAAAATGAAATGCGATCGCATTTCTGGGCAGAGGCAGACAGTTCCGAGTTCGTCGAGGGTCATTTTGAACGAGTGTTTTGCTCACTTAACCGGTTGTTTTGACTCCAAAACTGACTGGGCTACCTGCTAGCACCATTTTCGTGACTCCTCAACCACTCCCCATGCTATAAAAGGCCTCAAATTGAAGGAAAATTCAAGTAGAACTCACTGGGAAGAAGTGAGTGGTGACAGAACCCTAGTAGACGCCCATGAGTACGGATGCCCGAGGTCCTTGCTAGAAGACTAAATTCTAACCCTTAGTTAGACATCAAACTCGAGTGTTTGTAGAGATTTAACCCTATTCCCACTTGTAATAGGAGAGTAGAGTGTAGTGAGAACTCTAGAAGGTTTGGATAAAGTGAAAAAACCCTAGTTTTAGCTACTGCACTATATTTTCCAGCACTTGTTTCTTTTCATTATTTTTGTATTCTTTATTCATTATTTTAATGAAAATTTGTTCATTTGCATTATATTCCATCATGCGTGGCTAAATTCCATAGAGAGGTTCGGTATAGTGAATTCTCTTATGGTTTAAATGGCTTGAAAGTGTTTATTTGTCTAAGTTCTATTTATCGCATGTCATCCTTTATTGATTATCATTTTGAATCTTGTTGAGTTTAACTTGATCACTTAGACTTTGCATTCTATGTGAGTTTGATCCTGAAATGGACAAACAATATTGATTCTCATAAAGGTGATATAGAAGAAAGGGCTTGAAAGAGTGTATTCGGTGTTATAGGGGAAGGTCACCTTATAACAACTATAGGGTTATAGGTTGCATGCATGAACAATCTATGTCGGAGTCGAGTCACATAAATGTTCATAATGGTACTCGCTTAGCCTTCTAACGGTTCTTGGGAGCAAGGCCAAATAGGAGTTAAACTTGACCCAATGCATAAGTAGACTTAGGTTAAATAATTCATTATACAAGTTATTTTCTTTAGGGTTGAAGCTATATTGAATACCTCGCTTTAATATCATTGTTATTTCTTTACTTGTTTGTTTGTTTGTTTTACAAAACCCAACATCAACTATTTTCTTTTGGTTACCTTTCAAAAGCAATCTTAGAGTAGTTTTTTCTTCAAATATGTGTTTCCAACTTAGTCTCTGTGGGATCAATACCTTTGGAATATTTCCAGAGATTTTTATTACTACATGCGATAATATATACTTGCACTTGGTTGGCTGAAATTATTCTTATTCGTTATTTATCATCTTTTCTAACATCCACATTCAGTCCACCGCTCGCATCAGAAATACAGTTCGTACTGCCTTGCATATGCTCTTGTGTGTATCTAATACAATCACTAGAGGATTAAGTTGACCAATAGCACACTCCATTTGTCGGAAAAAGTAGGTCCACGATTCATCTATTTCTCCAGTCCCGATGCCAAACCCTACAGGGTATATTTGGTTGTTGTCATCGATGCCTACTGCAATTAGGAGCTTTCCATTGAACTTTCCCCTCATGTGGGTCCCATCTACTACCAAAACCGGGCAAATAGAGTTCAAGAACCCTCTGATCGAAGACCCAAGTGCCATGAACACATGATTGAAGTAACGACCCTCGTCCATTTCCAAGTCAAAAACTGAACCAGGATTTTCAATTTTCAACGCTTCTCCAAACCGCGGTAACAGTTTGTATGACTCTTCAAGTGACCCTCTAGCAAGAACCAGAACCAAGGCATGTTCTTGTTTGTTTGTCGATTACCGCAAGTGCGCGGATCGTCACAAGTAATATAAAACAGAAGAATTCCGAGTATCGAATCCACAGGGAGGCGAAGTGAAATTTAAGCAAGCGAAAGATTCTTGATCACTAAAAATACTTGGGCGAAATAATATTTAGGGACCCAAAATATGCAATTAAAGAGAATTTAAAAATCAATGCAATTAAAGAGAAAATTTGATCAATTGAGGAAAATAAAATATGGAGAAAGAGTTTTTAATGGGAAGTGGGGTCTTGAAAATCAATTATTAGCTAAACAAATGTTACAATTATCCTATCTCATTGCCCAACTAATTATAATCCTAGAATCTTCGCTAATCACATAGGTTCTATTGTCGGTCTCCCCTAATTGTAATTAATTCATTTTAATAACCTAAGTGTCCTTAGCGCTACTAAAATTCATTAATTATTACGCTCTTATTCATTTTATGAATCTAAGTTTAATCAACTAATCTCGTTGTCACGACGGGCAATTAAACTAGTTGCATGGATTATGATATATCCTAACTTCTCTCCGTCGAGTCTCCATTAAGAATCAGATCAATACACAATTGCCCATATTGCATACAACATTACGAGCATCCATACAAATAATTAGGAAACAGGGGCAAGAGATAGGCAATTATAACAACATTTAACTATAATTTCATTTCAAGACCCCAAATTTGGGTTTAGCTATACATAAATAAATAAGAGCACAATAAAAGGGAAGGAATTGACCGTCGAAGACCCCGTCGCTGGCGCTTGGAGTCCCTCTGATAACTTGAAAATATCAAGTTATTAAGCATCTAATATAAGCTTATTGTGAGCCTCAAGAGAGTGAAAATACCCAAGTTTTAACTAATTTATATGCTAAATTTTGTGTATTATTGATTTATTTGTATTAATGTGCTCATATTGATTATTATCTTTGAAATTCGTATAAAACTGCATTAATTCTAATTTATTGCTGCATCAGGAAAGCTTGTAGAATGGAAAGCCGGTAGCATGACAAGCTTGTTGTAGTAGCATGGAAAGCTTGTTGCTGTAGCATGGAAAGCTTGTAGCATGGAAAGCTTGTAGCATGGAAGCTTGTTGCTATAGCATGAAAAGCTTGTAGCATGGAAAGCCTGTAGCATGACAAGCTTGTTGTTGTAGCATGGAAAGCTTGTAGCATGGGAAGCTTGTTGTTGTAGCATGGGATGCTTGTTGATGCTACAACAAGTTTCTAAGCAACTTGCTTTGGCTCAAAGCAAGACATGCTTTGGCTCCAAGCAACATGCTTTGGCTCCAAGCAAAGAAAAGTCTATAAATAGAGGGGAGATGAAGAATCAAAGCATCCTAGAATCCAAGGATCCATAAGTCTTTCTTAGAGTGTTTTTTGTTTTATTGCATGCTGTAGCATGAACTAATTTAGAGTTTTATGTTTTATTGTATGTTGTAGCATGAATTAATTTCTTTTTATCAAGGCTTAGCCTAGGTGCCCATGAGGCATTAAGATTATTTTTGTATGCAATGCAATGAATCAGTGATATTGATGTTTTCTACTTAGATGTGATAATTCTTTCATTACTAATATCCGTCTGATCAACCGATAGAGGTAGTAGCATGATAAATCCCTGACAGGTAATGCATGTGAAAATATCTAAGTAGATCAAGATAATACATTACATGTAGTCTGGTTGTGTTAGGAATAACTCAACCGCTTAGGATATTTCATGAATGTGTTTGGGTTGCTTTAGAAATAATTCAACCACTTGCAAGCATATAGAGAATTGATTAAACGCATGAATTAAGCAATAGGAATATTCTTAGTTCATCGCATGTGTAATACCGGAAGGGAATCACATGTTTATTTCTCGCTTAGGCATCAATATCCTGTCGATTCGTTGTTATGTGCTACATTAATATCTTATCTGTCGCATGTGGTTGCTGCGGCGAAAGTCTTGATAGCTCATCACCCATTGTATCCTTTTATTGCATTATTATTGCTTTTCTTTATCGCATATTCAACCTGCCGCATCCATATTTTATTACTCCAGCACAACATCATTAGAATAGGATTTAATTTGAGATATTTTATCTACTCGCCCCTTCCCTGTGGATTCGACCCTGGAATACTCCAGGTATTACTTGGTGGTGCATACTTTATACTTGGATTGATGCACAACGACATATTCTTTAGTTAATTCAAGAAAATTAGAAGCGATTAAAAATTACCCTATCACCCTCCGAGCTCCCCTTTGAGCCTCCTAGAGTGCTCCCCAAAATTCCCCAAAATTTTCCCACTAAGAACTCTCATAAAGGTTAGAAAGCCTTGAGAGAGGCTCCAAAGGTGCCAAAGAAAGGAAGGAAAGAATGAAGGAAATGGTGATTGATGGTAAAAATTGGATCCAAGGGGCGCCTTTTATAGTCTCGGAAATGGGGCAGCGTCGCGATGCTATTGGCACAACGTTGCGATGCTGTGACGTCATCAACTTGTCGGCCAAGAAATGGACAGCGTCTCGACGCTAGGCGAATTCCAAAATTTTCTGGCGCGATTTTGGGCTTGAAATTGGGCATCTCATCATTTCTTTCGGGCCTCATCTCCATGGTTGACTTTCTTGGACTCCCCCTTGACCCATGTATGGAAATTGGGCTAAAATGGCTTTTTTTTTGCACTTTTTTCACCAAAATCCATAATTTTCTCCTAAAGACCAAATAACAAAATATATTAGATTTCTTCATTAAAAACGCAATTAAAGCGCTCAAAAGGACTAAAATAGCGACATTTATGCTCGCTATCAATTCTCTAGCCCTCCATGTCTTATCATAACTCAAATTCACACCAAACTCTGGTCGAATATCGCTTATGATGTCCTTCGGTCTATAGGAACGACCAACCTCCAAATATTTTATCTTCACAATCTCGCCAACAACCCAACTTTTGGCCTGTCTATGGTCGTGAGTTACCATTAAGTGTTTGCACGTGTGAATGTTAGAATACTTGGTAACTGTAAGGACATCGCAACCTTTCTGCTTCGTAGCTCGAACCCTCCACTTACATTCCTCCACAATAGACCGACTCCTTTCCACCTATGGAGATAGGAATAGTGAATGATCCCGGATCCTCAACCGTGGAAGGTAGCCCATTTTTAAGAATAGCACTACATTCCTCAGTATGAGACACAATTTCAAACTCTCCTAATCTCTTCTGTTTAGTCAGGATATCCTTAAGAAATTTTGCATAATTCGACATTTGTTCTAAAGCCTCCACTAGGGGTATGTTTATATGCAACTGCTTAAGAATCTCCAAAAACTTTTTAAATTGATCATATTGGTTCTTAGGTTTTTGCCTTTGTGGAAAAGGTAGGGGTGGGCTAAATGATGGGAGGGTTACTTCTGGAACAGATCCAGATGCTCCAGCAACTTTAATGTCGCCTCTATCATTTTTACCAGACTCCAACTCTTTCTCAACAACACTATTTTTATCGCTACTTTTCTCTACCTCCTGATGTTTATTAGGCTCTTTCCTCTCTTCTAGAGACTTACCACTCCTTAAAGTTACTGCCTGCACCTGCTCCTTACCTTCCCTTCTAGGGTGTTCAATATCTGAAGGAATGTTCTCGTAAGGTCATGCCTTCAGCTCATTAGCTAGCTGACCCACATGCAACTCTAGGGCTCTCAATGAAGCCTGTTGACTTTGGATTGTGACATCATTACAAGCCATATAATCCTTCATCAGTGACTCTAGAGAATTACTCGAATTCTGTTGGGTAACCTGCTTATTTTGTTGGGGCAATCCTTATTGGCTCTGCAAAACAAATCCTGTTTGATTTGCCACCTTTTGTAATGCATGGGGGGCTTGTGAATTACTTCCTTGCCCTCCCCACACAAAGTTGGGGTGGTTACGCCAACCTGGATTATAAAAATTCGAACCTTGGTTATTCCTTTGATTACCTACACTACAACAATTAAGGTCTTTCTCGACGCGCATATGCGTCGGGAAAGATCGGAATACGTGTCGGCAAAGGTTCTCCCGACGTGTATTTAGACGTCGAGAGAATAGTCGGGAAAAATGTGTCGGTAGAGACCGTATCTGCCGACGCAAAATGTGGGGAGCAATTATGGACGTTTTCTGCCAACGCGTTGACTATCGCGTCGGATTTCTGCCGACGCGGTGGTCCACGCATCGGCAGAAAGCGATTGACTCGATTTTCTACCTACGTGTTGACCGTGCGTCAGGAGAAATGGTCTCTCCCGAGGCGGAAGTCAACGCGTCGGCAGAAAGTTTTGCAGAGCAATTTCTACCGACGCGTTGACTTGCGCGTTGGCAGAAATGACAGAGCCTTTATTTATCTTTTTTATTTATTTATTTATTTTTCGTTTTGCTATTTTTTTCTGTTTTGAAAGTCTAAAAGAAATACATTCAAGATATTACACATATACATAAAATCAAAATGCATTCAATTAAATTCAAGATATTACACATATACATGAAAGTATAAAATCCTGCATTATAAATTGAAGTACAAAAAACTAAAAGTATAAAAAAAATACACGAAATTAAAAATATTGTTCGGTACACATAATTCTAATAACAAGTTAGAAGCGAAAGTCTTTAGTTGTAGGAAAAAACATCTAACAAGCTTGTGGCGGCCTCCAAATGCAAATGTGTCCTTCCATATCAAGATTGAGTTGAATCATCTACAAAAAATTAAAAGAAGAAAATCAATTAGATGCTAGAAGTGAGAGTCTTAACTTGAAACTAAGTTTTACACTAAGTTTTAAACTAATTTAAACCATCTAAATTATTAATTAGATGCTCCGAAAAAATCAGCAGCATAACGGCATAGATAAGAGTAACCCATATTTTTTTAGACTTGCTAAACAAGAGAAATGCACTTCAATATAGCTAGAAACACCCAACTACAGCCCTCATAACACCTGGGCAACACCACAATCTCCAAATACAAGCGAGTCAGATTTCGCATAACACAGTAATCCAAATCATAACTAATGAGGTTCAGATTTAACTAATGAAATTACAAAACTATACAAGCAAAACACCAAATTTAAGAAAAACAACCAAGTTGATCTAACTTTATTAAGTAAAACAAAATTACAAAACAGTAAGTAACTTTTCCTAAACCAAAAACACAACAATGTACATTTACCAAAAGTTTAACTTATATACATCTAATACTAATGAAGTATATATGTACCAACTAAATCATCTAACTTATAAAGAACTAAAAAAATCCAACCATGTCTTTAAATTATGAACTTCTTCGTACCTAAGTTTGTCCATATGTTGTGAGTCGATTAAATTATGTGATTCCACGAGATGTCGAACCATGTCTTTCAGGACATTTACTTCCTTTATCGTCTTCTGCGCAAACTGCTTGCTAGTCTGGAGCTCCTTCTGTATATTTTCGCACAAAGCCTTCAAGGTGTTAATCTCTGCTTGTTGTTCAAGTTCTCTCTACGTGAGTCCCGAACTGACTGATGTGTTGCCACTCATGTTTGAACGAGATGGCTTAGGTCCCCAACCCATGCCTTTAACGTGGTCGGGTCGTTTACCCAAAACTGTCTCACATATGAGAGGTTTACTGAGTGGTTGAGACCCTTCCGGAATAGGAGCATCCCGCAGATCTACCATCTTCCCCTACATTTATAAAATATACGATTAAGTTCTTTAAAACTACACAAAGCAACTAAAGTTTAGATTCTACATGTGCATCCCCCGCTGCCTCGATCACCCATTTTCCATTTTTCGAATGGGTCAGTTCAAACAGTTCAATCGGATCTATGTCTCGAACCTCCTTCTCTTTCTGCAATTCAAATACAAGTAAAATTTTAAGAAATCACTTATTGATAATCGTAGAGATAACTTAATTAGTTTATTCATATCTTACCATTTCATGTTGAATGTTTATAAATGATTTTGACCCTGCCTTGTGGTTGAATGCCAACATGGATCGACTCCTTGTATTCGATTCTGAAGATTTCTGCATAAGTTAACAAACATAAGGATCTAAACTTTGCAAAGCAAATCGAAACCAACAACAAGAATATACTCATATACCTTCCAATTCGGATCCTAGAACTTGTTGCAAAGATAATGCCAATCATCCAATGAATTTTTCAGTCGGTCAGGTGGATGCTCCCGTGTCTGTTCGTGAGTGTCGAAAGATTTGTAATGTTTAGATAATTCCCCTCTGTACTCCCTATATGCGTTCATCATTCTGTGATCTATAAAGCGCACAACTGCAGGTAAATTCAGGTCAAGTAGAAAATGGTCCTACAAAAAAACAATAGATATCTGAGTATGGAACTTTGATGTAGCACATAATGTAACAACACGAGAAGATGTTCTACTCACCCGTAGTCGAGACTTTACCAGCTTCTTAGCCTCTTCAGTTACGTCATCCCAAGTGTTGAATCGAACAGAAAAAGACTCCCGAATGGTCGTACCAATAGATATGCTAAATTGTGTCGCCCATTTCCCAACTGGTTTTTTCACCTCTAGATCGATTGTAATTGGAATTTTGCCATGTTTCGTGACGTAGTTGTTCAAGAGAAGATTCCGTCCATATCCACGCGTGTTCCTCCCAGTCATGGATGTACCATCTGAGGGCAAACAGGAAACCACTTGATCGTTTAAGTAACAAGAAAATTTGATGAAAATTGACCAAATACGATGTACCTGACGTATCCCCCATGGAAGATGGTAAGTTCGTGGGAGGGGGTGCCGGCACCTCGACATACTCTCCACCAGTCTCGTCGTGTATGCTTGATGATGACGTTGCCATCGTATACCTGAAAAAGAGAAAGAAAACGATGTTAAGTAAATCAAACATACTTATAATTAGTTCATACATGAAAATTATAGTTACGCGTGGTTCATGTCAGGCTTCTTGTTCTTAACTGGAAGTTGCAACCTCCAGTTCTACGTCATCTTCTTCGTCAGAGGGTACTTTTTCGTCATTTTTGAAATTATCATCATTGTTCTCAATAATTTGTCCTTCTATGATTGTGGGTTCAACTTCATCTCTGCACATTCTGTTATCTTCCTCAATCGATTCATCAACACCTATTCCACTAACAGCTTCTAGCGGTGCAAGTTGATCATCCTCCATATTTTCTACCTCCGGTACATCCCACAAGCGTTTATGTTGGACTATCTGAACTACTTTCCAAGGGTACCATATTTTGGGTCGTTGATATAGAAGACTTGTTGTGCTTGATTAGCAAGAATGAAAGGTTCATCAGCATACCAAAACCGAGATGTATTGATTGACTTGAACCCTAAATCCATGTGTGACATATTCTTGTTACTATCTGTGTTGAATCATGTACACTTGAACAGCATAACGCGTCTTCTATTAGCATATCGAAGGTCTAGAACTTCGTTCAATACACCGTAGAAATTACGTTCGTCACCTCCGCTCGTACTTTCTCCAGGGACCATAATTCCACTATTTTGTGTTGCCCGACGCGCATCACGATCGAACGTGTGAAATCAAACCCCGTTGACAATGCATTCACTATACGATCGCACACCAGACGCGGGTCCCATCGCTACTGAGTACAAATCATTGGACATATTGCCACTCTCCCGTAACGAAAGAACCTGTTAAAAATTAAATATAAGGTCAGCACCATTCATTTTTTGTACGTTTATTTGAAAAATGAAATTGTCACCTGTGCCTTAAACCATTCCGGAAATGTCTGCTTGTGTCGATTATATAAATCAGCTGCGCTCCAAGCTTGAGGTCGTTTTAGTCTCAGATGTTGCCTACGATAAGTTTATATCTCACGGCAGTTGTTTAGAATATACCAATGAGCATTCTGCATCTCATCATCTGTAAATGTTCTTAAATTTGAACACCCCAGCGGACGTGCACTCTGTCGAAACAAATCAAATTCGCAAAGAACTTGATCTTCTACAATGGTATCATCATTTCGTTCATCCCTGTTAAATCTCGTTTCGATCCCAGTTAGGTACAACGAACAAAACGTAAGTCATTCATTCATTATAAACGCTTCGGCAATCGACCCTTCAGGACGTGCTTTGTTTCGTACATATTGTTTTAATGTTCGAAGATTTCTTTCAATAGGATACATCCAACTGTAGCTGACCGGACCAACCACCTTCGTTTCATATGGCAGGTGAACAGCAAGGTGTATCATTACGTCAAAAAATGCTGGTGGAAATATTCTTTCCAACTTACACAGGATGAGTATGATGTCTGCTTGTAGCCGATCTAAATCACTTAAACGTATTGTTTTCGCACAAATATCTCAAAAAAATGTACACAGCTCAACAATAGCAGTGGACACGTCCTTTCGTAAATAACCTCGAACACCAATTGGTAGTAGTCTTTGAAGTAGGACATGAAAGTCGTGTCATAGTCTTCCATCCTTCTCATTCACACATCGGGAAATATTCGATGCAAAACCATCTGGAAATTTCACTGACTTCAAGTACTTACAGAAAGCGATCCTCTCCTTGGAAGTCAGTGTGTACGCAGCGTGCGGCTTCACTACTCTAGTCCCCACCTGTTGTAGGTGTAGTTTTTTTTCGTATTTTTAAATCCTTAAGATCTAACCGAGCTTTCGTTGTGTCTTTTTTTCCCTCGATGTTTAACAACGTACCGACCAAGTTGTCACATATGTTTTTCTCGATATGCATGACATCCAATTTATGTCGTAACAGCAACTTCGACCAGTACGGGAGTTGGAAAAATATACTATTTTTTTCTAATTCAAACTACGCTTTCTTTTCTTGTCTTGCTTGGTTGGATGTTTACTGAGCACGGGAAAATCTATATGGCTAACTTGACGAAGGATCTCCTCCCCACCCATAATCACTGGTGGAGGCCTATCTTCAACTCTCCAATCGTGTTGTTTACTTTTCGCCAACGGTGGTCTCGCGGAAGATAACGTCGATGTTCCATGTACGATATCTTTCCTCTAATCCTGAATGATGATGTATCCTCCTTACAAATGAGACATGCTTGATAACCCTTCGTACTCCATCCGGACAAGTCACCATGTGCAGGAAAGTCATTGATAGTCCACAACAAACTTGCGTGCAATTGAAAATACTCACCCTTAGCACAATCGTAGGTGCGCACACCATTATTCCATAACTCTTTCAACTCTTCTATTAGAGGTTGCAAGTAAACATCGATATCTTTACCTGGAGATTTCGGCCCGGGTATGAGTAATGACATGAAGAAGCTTGTCTCTTTCATGCATTTCCAAGGGGGAAAGTTATAAGGAACTAGCACGACAGGCCACATGCTGTACGATGTACTCATATTCCCAAACGGATTAAAACCATCTGAAGCTAGGCCCAAACGAACATTTCATGGATCTGAGGCAAATTGAGGAAACTCACGATCAAAATGCTTCCACCCTTTAGCATCAGTTGGATGACGTAACACACCTTCCATCTCAACACGTTTATCTTTATGTCATATCATTTCAGAAGCAACATGTTTCGTTGCGAACAATCGTTTCAACCTCGGTATCAGTGGAAAGTGACGTAACACTTTATGTGGAACTTTCTTGCCTTTTCCATCATTAACCTTATATCGAGCCTCTCCACATACGGGACATTCTTGACAATTGGAAAATTCCTTCCAATATAACACACAATGATATTTGCAAGCATGGATGGACTCATAACCTAACCCTAAGTCACACAATTTTCTCTTAGCCTCATAAAATGAACTGGGTATGTTTGTGTCGTTTGGAAATGCTTGCTTTAGTAGTTCCAATAACATGTCAAAGGACTTGTTACTCCACCCGTTGATAACTTTAGTATGCAACAACTTGACAATAAAGTGCAATGAAGAAAACCTTGTACAACCAGGATATCATGGATTGCAGGCCTCAGACATTAAGTCCTCAAATAGACTCGATGTCTCATTCACATGGGAATTAGTGGACCTCTCATTCTCGACGTGTTGCCCATCGACGTCTGCATCAAAAATTTGGGGTTGTAGATAATCTAAGAGGTCGAACATATCGGCTTCCTCGCTTACACCACTTGGCTCAGCAGTACTCCTATTCTGATCAGTTCGTACTGGACTAGTTCTCTGAACCTCAAATACTCTAGATAAGTCAACTGGTTCACCATGATACACCCATTGACTATAAGAGGGAGATATTCCAAACGTGAGTAGATGTCGTTCCACCCCGTCTAATGACTGCCATATTGCATTCATACATTTCTTGCATGGGCACCGTGTTTTTCCTAGATCAGTAATGTGTAGCTTTGCCACCTCTAGGAACTGAGCAACCCCAGCCTTATACTCCGTTGAAAGTTTATCTCGAATTTTAATCCACTCCTTATTCATTATTGAGAATCTACACTCCTATTCAACCTAAGTCTTTAAAAGTTAGCAATGATATGTATATATCGAACTTAAGACTTGGAAACATTTTACTAAATTTCTTATATATCTACAAGAATTACGTGCAACTTGGCATTTCATAGGTTTAACAAGCCCTTAAATAAGAAAAGGAATGAGGAATAATAGAAATAGTCATATTATCTATTAACTATTTTGTTAATAGTTAATTATCTATTTACTCAATGTTTCTTCACTTCGCTTTATTTGTTTGGTGTGAGTATGACAATTACGGATAATAGTAATTATCCTATTATCCCTAATCATACATCACATTTGAAGCCTTTTGTTTTCAGTAGGTATTGTTTTTTGAGTATGACAATTAGGGATAGTAATTGTCCCTAATTTTCTATACCTTTCGAACACGTGATTAGCCCATTTTCTCTAATTTTACAAACAAAATACATGCAAGGTGCTACCATAACTGCAGGATAGCAACAAACCAACCAACAGAAGAACTTCAAAAGAAAAATGAATGAAAGTGAAGAAAGTAAAAATTTATAAGAGTACAACATGCCTTTAGGATTAAATAACAACAAACCAACACCAAACACGAGTTAATGAGTTAATGAGTTCAACACTTATGTTTTGCTAATCTAATGATTATAAAAATTTATAAGAGTATAGTGAGTAATTCAAGAAAAGAAGTCTAGTGAATAAAAAAACAACTTTCGTTATCAAAGTACACACCAAAATCATAAAGAACTTAACATTAACAAGTATTGAGTTCAGGAATGTATAAAGCATACAAAAGAAACATAAAAGCAACTCAAACCATGGGGAGTAATCGGCAAGAAAAGATTTCAATAGGAGAGGGAACTCACAGTAAATGGACAATGATCGACGAGTAAGAGAGTGTTTTGAGAATTTGAGGCTTGCCCACAAGAAGTTGCCTTCTGCTTTCAAAAGTTCTTAGTAAAGATAGACACTAATAAGCAAGTAGCAAAAAAGAAATCTCAATCTTATGAAGTGAATTAAACTACTTCATACCTTGTTTTGTTGAAATGAAGATCGATCAATAAAAGAACTCTCAATCTTATGCAAAAAAGCAAAAAATAGAGAGTTAAAACACTATCAACAAATATATTTTAGCAATTGTACAATAGAGTCTCTTGGTAATCCAATTTTTCCATGGTTGCAAACTAAAAGTAGTCAATTTAACAAATCAAATAAACCTTTTGAAAAATGAACTCTGATCCTAAACTTTCATTCTAAAAAAGAATACTCCTATTAATCCGTCAAACCTTTGGGAGTCTCTAAAACCAAACTTGAGCATAAACCACACTTCGATTTTAGATATTAGATTTTGGATTCTCAAAAAAAGAAGTGGTTAAAATGAATGGGACTTCTAACTATAGTCTAAAAGAAATGCAAGTACCTATAGATTATAATTTCTTTTTAACCATGATCTAAAACCTAACTATAAATGATCAAAAACTCGATTAGACTATAGCTAGCATTAACCGCAACCTATAGTATAAATCATCACACATCAATAGTAATCTTTTTAGTACAGATCCTGGAGGATTACACCACGTTCAAGTGTCTAGTGCAAAATAGCAGACCACAGACGTGAGGATTGTGGTTAAAAGCTAGAGCTATTATCATTTCAAATCTAAAACAAACCAGAGGCTATCCAAATGCAATCCCTATGAAACTCTAACCCCACTTCCCCATCCTAGTGGGAACTAAATTTCTCAAATAAATAGTACCTTCTGGTACCGACACTTGGACACTTCTTATTTTCCTTTTTTTTTTAATTCCATACCATAACAGGAAATTTAAAAACAAAGGAAGAAATTCCTTTATTTAAAAAATTACAGAGGGTTCAATGAGGGAGGAACAATAAGGACATGCAGTGATTTTAATTTTATTATTTAAGGTAATAAATGGAAAAAAAAGAGGAAGGTTAAAAAGAGGGTAAGATTCTGATTGGTACTAAGAAAAGAAAACAACAAATAATAGAGCAGATATTGATGAAAGAAGAAGCAGACATGCAGCAGCAGTAGTATCAGATAAGATACATTCCACATGGAGAAATATCAATATTTCTTTATTTATTGAAATTAAAATATAGAGAGAAGTAAAACAGCAAAATTAGATATAGATTTGAAATACTTCCTAATAACCATTGGATAAAGATTTTAAAATCTTTATATATCTTCTACAGATAGAAAAAAAATCTAGAGGGAGAGAACTTATGCAATAGTTTGAGATAGGAAGAATGTATAAAGTCTAAGAAAAAAGAAACACTCTGTACCAAATCTATGTGCTTAAGACTTAAGAAAGAGAGGAGGAATTTCAAGCTAAGTAACAAGACATGCTTTGAATTTCAAACCAAACTAAAAGTTTAGTCTCATGGGATATTTTCTTCTAATGAAAAATATATATATATATCTATACGAGGTTAAATTTTTCAAGGATTTCGACAGATTCGTGCATATGATACTAGAAATCGGCCTACTCTGAGCCCTTACTACTCAATGATCATATAAATCTCTCGACGGAAGCTTCAGAGATCTTGCAGAGAGAGGAATATAAATAAACCCACGAGACATACTCAAATTTCAGAAAATACAAAGACGACAAAGAAAATTCAGTAATCATAGTTTTTTTTAAAAAAAAAAATAAAAGATCCAATGCCTTTTACGGATGATCCACAAGAAAGGAAATAGCGAAATACTTGCAACTTATATAGAAAACAAAAATAGTATCTCCCAACTCCCAAGCTATTCAAACAAGAAGAGAATAAAACAGAAAAAAACTCACAGTAACGTTCAATCGTAATTCGAATGGAAGAAATGGTCAAAAATTAAAACTTCAAAATACGGCAACAGAGAAGAAAATCAAAGAGGTTGAAGATTTTAAAAGGAGTTCTCACCAGTAAGGCGAAACGAATCATGCGGTGAATCGGAAAAACTCCCTGGCGATTCAGTTTCGAACTAAGAACGACGCTAATCAAATAACTAAGGAAAAACCCACATTTAGAGATATATTTACTAAATACACAAAGAGAGAGGCGGCGACAGCGAAGATCAGAACGAGCGGCGGCGAAAGGTGGAACGAGCAGCGGCGAACATGGCTGTCGAACGAAATTTCACCGGGGGGGGGGGGGGGGGGGTTCGGCCGAAAATCGCAGCAGAGGGAGCGTGAGTTTAGAAATTAAAAGAGGGAATAGGGTTTTAGAATGGGTCACTCCCGACACCGTTACTAACAGCGTAGGCAGTAACCATCTCTCTCGACGCCGTTACTAACGACGTCGAGAGAGACGTACCACCCTTCCCCTCTCTCGACGCCGAAAATAACGACGTCGAGAGAAGTGCTTTCTGCCGACGCCATCATTTACGGCGTCGGCAGAAACTTGATGAATTTTTTTCCCCGACATCGTCATTTCGGCGTCGGTAGACACCACTTCTCCCGATGCGTTTTACGGCGTCGGGAGAAAGAGCGTCGAGAAAGACCTTAATTCTTGTAGTGCCTACAAAAAACACAGAAGCTAGATTGTTGGGGCAAAACTCATGATTATGCTTTTCACCACAATAAACACAAGATTCGGCTGCCACTTGGTTTACAACTACAGCAGGCTCCACCACTGGCGGCTGCTGAACATTGCTTACTGTTGGGCTTCCAGAGTGAGTAAAAATGAGATATAAAAAAAGACTCTAGAACTTTGTGCAAGTATACACAGTCCGCAACAAGTAATAAGTGTTTATCGAATCCAAGGTCTTAATAAGCTTTCACTTTATCTATTTTGTTTAGTTTTTCAATGGTTTCAAAAGTGGGTAAAATGATTGGTTTTTATAGAATGCTGAAGCAAAAGAAATGACAGAACATAAAGTAAACAAATAGGCAGACAGATTAGAAACAGGCGCTGGTCAGGATTTAGTAATTGTTTTAGAAGATGCTCTAGCAATATTATTGATCAGACAAACTCTCGCAGACTTATTAGCAGATTCCTCCCGGAACTCCAGATTTTTTAGAATGTGTTTCAACTCCAATGAAGCACTACCGATCAAGCACTAGGCAACTGGCTATCCCTAGCTCAGTCGCTGGCGTTCACCAATACACAATGATCTAGTGTGATTAAATGTCACACACTCCCTAAATCATCCCTGAAACTAGAAAGTGGTATTCATACCGGCTAGTCAGGCTGGCACAAAATAGAAATGAACACAACAATTAATCAAGATGCATCAAAACAATATTTATTGCATAGAGGTTAAGCACGGCAATCACATGTTCCCTAACCAATGCCTAAAGTTACTTAGTTCATAAAGTGCATAGAGACACATGTTACAATCTGAGTAAGCATATCCATAATTACAAAATAATGCAAGAAAATATTAATTCCCTTGATCAGCTTGCAATTGATGGTCTTCTTGTAGGTCTCCAATCTCTCTCCTCTATTCGGCTCCCAAAGGTGGAAGTAAACTTTCCAAGAGTGGAATGTTCCTCCCAAGGATGGAATGAATTTGACTTGGGCGACTATCTCCTTTTATAGAGTAATAGGAGGCTTGAATTAGGTTGACCTAGATACGTGGATGGCTCTCCTTGCTCCTTTATCCCGAGAATAGCTTAACAGAATTCAGTTCATTAAGTTGGCTAACGAGCTGTGACGTGGCAGTTATGCTCCCAGCTTTGCTGCAGCACAGAATTTGCTCCCTCCAGCCGCTCAGCAATACATTTTGCACAAAATAACTTCCAAAGCATCCATTCTTCCAAATGGATTAAAACATATAATATATAACTAAAAGCAACCCTATTTAGCACAAAAGACACACAAATCCCCATAGAAATAAGGCCTAAGTAACTCCCTTTTGGAGAGTTATCACTTACCACAGTTATGTTTTTAAGAGTGTTAGCTAATGCTACGATATCGACCCTAATGGTAGACACACCATCAACTTCTATCACACTCTTAACTTTCTTACTAGATCCTCTAACATCTGATCATTGACAATTGTAGGTTGATATTCTCTCTAAAATCTCATAAGCTTCATTAAAGGTTTTTGCCAAAAGAGTCTCTCCCGTAGAAGCATCAATCATACCCTGGGTTGTTAAGTTTAACCCATTGTCAAATATTTTCATTAGAATACAATGTGGTAAACAGTGGTAGGGACACTTTCGCAAAAGCTTCTTAAACCTCTCCCAAGCCTCACTAAGAGTTTCTTCCTCATTTTGCCTAAATCTCACTATCTCACTCCTCAACTTGGCACTCCTAGTTGGTGGAAAATACTTACTAAGAAATTTCTCTGCTAACTCGTTCCACGTACTAATTGATCCTGGAGCAAAAGAATTCAACCACGCCTTTTCTCCATCTCTAAGAGAATAAGGAAATAGGGTTAATTTAAGGGCATCTCTCGATACTCCCTGGATAACAAATGAATCATTAACTCCTAGAAAAGACTTAAGATGTAAATGGGGGTCCTCAGATGGTAAACCATGGAATTGGCCAACCATCTGTAACATGTGAAACATGACACGTTTCATTTCAAAGTTTGTTGCCTCAATAACTGGACGTATTATCACTGGATTCAACTCGTCAAATATTGGAAAAGCATACCCTCGAATGGCTCTACCCCTATCATTCGCTATAAGGATAGGATTCTCAGCCTGATTATTTTGCTGCCCATTTTGCTCTCTCGGCGTATTTTGCTGCAAAGCACGATTCCTCTTCGAGATTCATTGGAACTTCTTGAAAATCTAATCCCAAGGGGATCGCTCATACACCAAAGTCACACCTACAAAACAAAAAGAAACAATCAAAAAGTTCACGCACCAAATCACCAAAAATACACAAAAAAAAAAAATCAATCAAATAAAACAATTTCAAGTCCTCGGCAACGGCGCCAAAAACTTATTGGAATTCTGAAGTGGTTAAAATTATAGATAGTATTCACCTCAAAATACTGTGCAAGTATACACAATCTAGCAGTAATTTATCGTATCCACAAGGTCTTGAATTGCCTACCTCTATTGACTTAATTTGCCTTTTTAGTGATTTCAAAAGGTTGGTTAAATTGATTGGGTTTTTAGAATGTTGAAACAAAATAAATAAGAAAGCAGTAAATGATTACGACTAGAGAAAACAGAATAGAAACAGAGACAGGTTAAGACTTTTGTAATTGTTTATAAAGATGATCCATCAATTCTTTTGATCAGTCAATCTCATGCAGTCTTATCAGCGGGATCCTCCCGGAACTCTAGATATTTTTGGAATATGTTTCAACTCCAATGAAGTTCTATCGATCAAGCGTTAGGCAATTGACTATCCCTAGTTCAACTGCTGGCGTCCACCAAATCATAATGGTCTAATGTGAATTATCGCCACACAACTCCTAAACCATCCCTGAAATGAGGAGAAACTATACATACCTGCTAGCTAGGCGAGCACATAATGAAATTGAAGAACAATAATAACTCAAGATGACATAATCAAATAGAATTTCCAGATTTTATAAATATAACAATCACATAATTCTTAACTCATGCCTAGAAAGCAATTAGTTCATGATTGAAAACATAAAACACGTTACAATCTTAAAAAGCACATCCTTAATGTGAAATACACAAGAAATACTAATCATTTTCTGCAAATGGAGATGAAACGACTATCCCAAACCACCAAGAACATGGAAGAACTTCGTCTTCTTGAGAGGAGTCACACTTGGTCTTCTTAGATCTCCATTCTGCCGTCAATTCGGCCTCCAGCCGATTGATTTGGTCTCCCAATCGTGAATGAATTTATCTTTAACGACTCCTCCTTTTATAAGATGAGGTTTAACCTAATTAGGTTAATTTAGACATGTGGAGTGACTTCCTAGATGGATTAGTCTGAGATCTATGCTTAAAACGTCACCTCATTTAATGAAGCACGTGCAACTCACGTGGCCCGTTTTTGCAGATATTTTGCTGGATCATCAACTTCGCTCTCTTAAACTGGTCAACATTCATTTTTCTGCAAAAGAAACTCCAAAGCATCAATTCTCATAATTAGGCTAAATAATAATAAATCCATCTAATAACACATCCAAATGGCACAAATAACATATAAACCAATCAATAAAGGACTATAAATAACTCCCTTTTGGAGAGTTATTAGTTTGCATAAGATCGGTCCGCGAAATAGTAACCACTAGTTATAACACCGTTAACTAGTTAGGTTTCTATTTCACTAGGACGACCTAGACAACTTAGTCTTAATCCTTTGTTGATTATGGACTCCTACTCATGAGGGATTTGTTGGGATTTATGCCCTAAAACTCGTAGAAAGTGAATGTAAACAAATTGTATACTTGTTTCAATAAAGTGTTATTGAGTTTCTACAATAAAGTGTTATTGTTAAATATTGCACAATTTGACCCAAATCCAATAAACTAAGATCCAAGGTTGTTTGTATGTAACTTGAATTAGTATGTGGGGACATACGGGGATTGATGTTCGAGTAACAACCTAAAAGGTCTATAGTACAAGGATAAGGTTAGGTACCTTATTCTGGTAACACTATGTGATACGACCCGCTTTGTATTTGATACAGACGTATTGATCCAAAGCGTCCGTGTAGTAGACATTCAAGCGGGGGTATCCTATGCAATGAGTTTACATAAGACCGGTGATAAGTCCAATTTATTATACACTTAGAATCTCCCAATTTGCTTATCTTAGTTGAATTCCTTGCGAAAAAGGCTTTAAAATGAGTATAATATGTCTATTGGTCCTCACCGGAGCTTTGTAAGCCATTCGGGGCTTAAACGAGCGAAACCGGAGCGTAAAATGACAATTCTGCCCTTGAAGCCTCATCAGCGTCGAGACGCTCGTCATACAGCGTCGAGACGCTTGCTCAACAGTGTCGCGACGCTAGGGCAATCCGAGAAATATTTTCCAAAATTGAAGGGACAGCGTCGAGACACTTGCTGCACAGCATCGCGACGCTAGGCAGTTTTCCAGAATTGAAATTTTCCAAATTTGGCTGAATTTTTCCATATTTGAAGACCCAATTCAGCACCAATTTACCACGAATTGAAGGCCAAGAATCCCTATAAATAGAGGCCTTTGGTGTAGGTTTAGAATCATCCCTCAATACACAATTCACTACAACATTGTAGTCCATCTCTCTCCCCCTTTCCACCATTCTTCTTAGTTTTTCTTGCTTTTCTTTATGTATCAAGCTTGTTCTTGCTCCATAAGAGGCTAGATTCTTCATTCATGTAATCGGGGTGTCAAGAGTAAGTTCATATTCTATTAATGAAATTTCTTGTTTGAATTATCAAAGCATGTTTATGTGATTTTAGTTCTTTTTCTATAAATTTAGTTTGTGGTAGGAAAGATTGACAACCTTGACCGCGCCCTCTCTAAATTTACTTGCTAATTCTTAGTAGCATGTAGGTTAACATTATGTCCATACGCATGCGTCCTTAGAACTAAATGATTTAATCAATTGTAATTGTGGTTTGTTGCTCGTTGCATGTGAATTAATTCGGCTAGATCCCAATGTGGTTTAGATTAGTTAATTGGATAATTAATTAGTTTAAATTAGAATCAAACTTAGCGTTTGCATGTTTGTGATAGTGGATCATGATTCTCGGTTTGTTGTTGGAATACGTCGGGCTTAAACTTGTTTTGACTTATTAGTGAAATTGATGATTTAATTGAATTGAACTTACCATGAATATCTCGGTTGCATGACTTTTGAGGTATTGTTATTTCTTCTTTCTTTAATTCTCTTACTTTCCTTTTACAACATTTTCCATAATTAGTTTTCTTTCCTTGTTTACTTTCTTTTCCAAATATAAAATTCCCCCATTAGTCCGGTCATCAAAATAAATCTAAGATAAACAAGTTATAATCGTGCTCCTTGTGTTCAACCCCGGCCACTACTGCTACAAGTTAGCTTTAGAGGTTGTGGATTAAAAATTTATTTGATAAGAGACCTCGACAATCTCTTCCGCCAAATTGTCGCCGTTGTCGGGGAGTCAAGTTTAATTTGTTTATAATAGGTTTATTGTGATATCTTCTTTTAATTTTTTCTTATTTGTTTTTTTTAATTGAGTCGATTTTTTATGGCATATCCTTTGAGGAGGGAAAGAGAAGCTCAATTAGTGAAGGAGGTAGGATTGCTCGACAATAAACTATCAATGCTAACTTCTTTATGCGAGCAATTAGTGCATGGATATCAAATCAAACAGCCACATCAGCACTATCGACCTTCCAATTCAGGTAAATCTCTTGAGGATCAAATTTATGAGCTTGCTAATAATACTCTTCAGTTTCAGGAAAGTACTCGAGCTAAGTTGAAGGACATGTGACAATAATAGAAACATATGTGACAAAACTGGAGAAGCATGTAGAGCAACAAGCACAACTGACCCAAGAGACAATCCTTACAACAGAAGTTCCCTTCGCTACAAAGGTTGATGATGAAGAAATTGGATGTCAATTGCCATCTCTCGATCGATCATGTGAGGTTAAAAAAGAGTCTGAACCAGATTACAAGGAAATTCAGGTGGTAGAGTTTCAGGGTGACGAGTCTGAATTTGATAAGTCCAATTTATTATACACTTAGAATCTCCCAATTTTCTTATCTTAGTTTAATTCCTTGCGAAAAATGCTTTAAAATGAGTATAATATGTCTATAGGTCCTCACCGGAGCTTTGGAAGCAATTCGGGGCTTAAACGAGCGAAACTGGAGCATAAAATGACAATTCTGCCCTTGGAGCCTCATCAGCGTTGAGACGCTCATCATACAGCGTTGAGACGCTTGCTCAACAGTGTCGCGACGCTAGGGCAATCCGAGAAATATTTTCCAAAATTGAAGGGACAGCGTCGAGATGCTTGTTGCACAGCATCGCGACGCTAGGCAGTTTTCCAGAATTGAAATTTTTAAACTTTGGCTGAAATTTTCCATGTTTGAAGACCCAATTCAACACCAATTTACCACAATTGAAGGCCAAGAATCCCTATAAATAGAGGCCTTTGGTGTAGGTTTAGAATCATCCCTCAATACACAATTCACTACAACATTGTAGTCCATCTCTCTCCCCCTTTCCACCATTCTTCTTAGTTTTTCTTGCTTTTCTTTATGTATCAAGCTTGTTCTTGCTCCATAAGAGGCTAGATTCTTCGTTCATGTAACCAGGGTGTCAAGAGTAAGTTCATATTCTATTAATGAAATTTCTTGTTTGAATTATCAAAGCATGTTTATGTGATTTTAGTTCTTTTTCTATAAATTTAGTTTGTGGTAGGAAAGATTGACAACCTTGATCGCGCCCTCTCTAAATTTACTTGTTAATTATTAGTAGCATGTAGGTTAACGTTATGTCCATACGCATGCGTCCCTAGAACTAAATGATTTAATCAATTGTAATTGTGGTTTGTTGCCCGTTGCATGTGAATTAATTTGGCTAGATCCCAATGCGGTTTAGATTAGTTAATTGGATAATTAATTAGTTTAAATTAGAATCAAACTTAGTGTTTGCATGTTTGTGATAGTGGATCATGATTCTCGGTTTGTTGCCGGAATACGCCGGGCTTAAACTTGTTTTGACTTATTAGTTAAATTGATGATTTAATTGAATTGAACTTACCATGACTATCCCGGTTGCATGACTTTTGAGGTATTGTTATTTCTTCTTTCTTTAATTATCTTACTTTCCTTTTACAACATTTTCCATAATTAGTTTTCTTTCCTTGTTTACTTTCTTTTCCAAATATAAAAACCCCCCATTAGTCCGGTCATCACAATAAATCTAAGATAAACAAGTTATAATCGTGCTCCATGTGTTCGACCCCGGCCACTACTTCTACAAGTTACCTTTAGAGGTTGTGGATTATAAATTTATTTGATAAGAGACCTCGACAATCTCTTTCGTCAACCGGACCATGGAATAGTAAACCACTAGATATAACACCGTTAACTAGTTAGGTTACTGTTTCAATATGATGACCTAGGTAACTCAGTCTTAATCCTGAGTGTGTCATGAACTCCTTCTCATGAGGGATTGTCCTTTGATTAGCATGGGTGAGAGTGGCCAATACGCCGACTCAATATGTCTTCCTTTTTTGGGACAAGACCGAGTGGGAGACTGGGGACATGACAACGCAAGAAGAAATCCACTCCTTTCCACTTCTAGGAGAAGTAGATAGTGCTCCCTTAAGTGGTGACTCCGGGACTTGAACAAAGGGATCCCGCTCTCACAATGGCCCGAGAGGGACTTTCTGTTTATTGGTTGGACCATAAACAAGTTGTTCATTAGAGGATCACTGGTACTTAAGGAGACATATGTAATATAGGGATAAAACGGTAATTTGACCCAACTGTGGTTACGGGCACTCGTGAAGGATTGACTTATCGGTATAGGTCTATATCCATGGACACAGAAATGTTCTACAGTGAGAAGAGTTCAGTTGTGGGTCTTTAGTGGAATGACCCACGGTTAATGAAATTGGTTAACCTGACTAATGAGTTTAATCGGTTAACCTCATATCATTGGAGCTTCTGATCGGTAGGTCCATTATATCCCCCTGCTAGCTCAGAAAGAGTAATTAGGAACAAATATATCTTGAGAGAATTTGAATAGTTCAAATTCATATTGGGAATTAAGTTAATTGTATGAGATACAAATTAATCTAATGTATAGTGATGCATTAAAATATAAAGTCTAATTTGAGATTAAACTTTATTATATTGAGAGATTGATATATTTGAAAGAGTTCAAATATATGTCTAATTAAATATATGGTATTTAATTAGAAGATGAATTAATTAACTATGAATTAACTAATTATTCAGTTTAGTTTAAATTAAATGAGATTTAATTAGAAATAAATATTTGAAGAAATTCAAATATTATATGAATTTGATTCATATTAGATTTATAGGATATAAGAGAATTTGATGGAGTTCAAATTTTAATATGAATTTGATTCATATTATAGAATTATGTGATATTTAATTGGGTAACTAATTAATTAACTAACTAATTAAATGATTAATTAATTAAAGAATTAATTAATTGGAAATTAATCATTTATGAAAATGATTTAATCACTTATGGAAGTGATCGATCATTTATGAAAAAGATTAATCAATTATGGAATTGATTGGTTATAGAATTGATTAATTATGGAAAATATTAAATCAGTTATGGAAATAATTGATTTTAAATGAATATTTTATTCATGGTCTTTCTCCTATAAATAGAACACTAAACCTAGGGTTTAGGTAATACAACATAAGGCCACAAGAATGCACTCTTACATTCTCTCTAGTCTCCCTCTCATATTCTCTTAACCCAAGAACTCAAGGGAGAATTTTCTCTCTAGAGTTTTTCCCATTCAAGATTAGGTAGTCCCACAACTACGTTCCTAATCTCAGAGTCATAGCGGGGAAGATCAATTGGTGGTGTCCCAATTGTTGATGCAAATCAAGAAAGACGTTCTTGATATTTCAGAGACGACAATGACGGTATGTTTGTTTCTCCCTATTAGATTTAGATCTAAAATTTTTGTATGTTTAGCCATAAGTTTCTATAGAATTTGTTCTATGAAGTTTTTCCAATGTAATGGTATTTTTGGATAAACAAAATTAACTACGAATTGGTCCCAATTATGCTTATGCTTTACGGAATTAGGGAATTCCGATCCTTCAGGATTATCCTTTGATTTGTATGGGTGAGAGTGGCCAATACGCCGACTCAATAAGCCTACCATTTTGGGACAAGACCGAGTGCAGAGCTGGGAACATAATCACACAAGATGAAATTCACTCATTCCCGACTTTAGGGAAGCAGACGAGTGTTCCCTTAAGTGGTGACTCCGAGTCTTGAACAAAAGGCCCTACCCTTTCAATGACACGAGAGAGTTTTCTGTTTGATGATTGGACCACAAACAGGTTGTTCATTAGAGGAAAACTGATACTTAAGGAAATAGAAGTAACCCAGGGGTAAAAACGGTAATTTTACCCAGCTAGTGTTACGGACACTCGTGAAAGACTAACTAGTCGTTATTGGTCTATATGCGTGGACACAAAAAATATGTCTGCAGTGAGAAGAGTGCAACTGTGAGTCTATAGTGGAATGTACACACAGTTAACGAATATTGATTAATTTGGTTAATGAGTTTGACCAATTAATCTCACATCATTGGAGCTTCTGATCTGCAGGTCCATTAGGTCCCACTGGTAGCTCATAAAGTAATTTGAGACAACTAAGTAATAAGTGTAAATTGAAAGTGTTCAATTTACTAAGGGAAACAATATAATATAGATTGATATATTAGGAGAGAAATAAATATTTGAAGAAATTCAAATATTACATAAATTTGATTCATATTAAATTTATAGGATTTGAAGGAGTTCAAATATGAATTAATTAATTAATTTAAGTTCTAAAATCAAATTGGGCAAAATTAATTAATTCAAGGTCGGAAATTAAATATGTGATATTTAATTGGTGATTAATTAATTAAAGAATTAATTAATTGGAAATTAATCAATTATGGAAATGATTAATCACTTATGGAAGTAATTAATCATTTATGGAAATGATTTAATCACTTATGGAAGTGATCAATCAATTATGGAAAAAATTAATCAATTATGGAACTTGAAGTGATTGATTTTAAATGAATATTTTATTCATGATCTTTCTCCTCTAAATAGAACACTAGACCTAATGGTTTAGGTGCCATCTTGCTCTTAGACTCACAAGACAAGACTCTTGCATTCTCTCTAGCCTCCCTCTTAGAGAAAGACTCCCACCGGTCCATTGCCTCCTAGACTTAGAGACATACCGGCGTAACCTCATTGATAGTGTGTTTTGGAGAAGAAAATTCCAACGACGATCTTCAAAGAGGCTGCTGCGTTTTCAACAATTAGGGCGACGTTGGCGAGAATCGATCAAGACTACAACGAAGGTTTGTATCGATTCTTTCTCTCTCTTTTGAAAAGCATGAAAATAAAATTAGTTTTATTTTTCCAACATGTTTATAATATCGTTACAATAGCTTTAAAGTGTGATTAAAGTTGATTTTGCCTTTTCGTATTGGTATTTTAATGTTAATTAATATACGGCGTGAGATCCCATCGATGCGCTTCCACTGCGTCGGGCTTTCATTTCCTTCAGTTACATCATCTTCGTACAAATCTTCCTCCTCACTCTCATGTGCTCCATCTTTATATGTGCTTGACTTCTCTTCTCCGTATTCTCCCCAATCATGGAAATCACTGTCTGGGTTAACATCGTCTCTATACTCTCTCCAATCATGGAAATCATTCTGCCGGGTAACGTAGTCAACATCATCCCCAAGGTTATATGCCCCCTCGTTGTCACAAAATGGACTCAGTGATGTTGGCTCGTTATAAATGGGTGTAAATGGCATGTGTGTGGAAACGGAGGGGATGTGTTGCTCTTCTTTGTACAGGAAGGATGTGGAGGTCGAGGGATTGTGATGATCTTCATTGTGTGGAAAGGGTGTGGCTCTGAATGGTATTTCTTGACTCGTGATATGTGGGATATATGGTGGGACAGATGTGTAATGGTATGGTTGATGATGTGGATCCATATATGAAAAGTATTGCACTCCCATATATGGGGTATTTGGTACAGTATATGGAATGGGATATGGACGAAACCCTTGGTTACTGGACTGGGACGGTTTAGGCACAGTGGATACATAAAGGGGTATTACTGACACTTCCTCCCATGTAAAAAAACTATGTAGGTCTACATCGTTTCTAATCACAAAAGCGGGAGCTTTAGACCTTAGTTGAAGTAAACACCTCAATAAAATGTCATTCTAATTTGGATTTATACTACTTAATTCATACACCCGACCTAAGAACTCGTTATACGAAATTTCAACATCCACGTCTAAGCCCCTCAACGCTCCACCATCGTACTTCTTTTCACTCACCTTCCACACACCACCAAAATAGACCCAAACAGGAGGCATCTGCACAAATACAAAAAAAATATATAAATAAATGTATGCAACCATGGGAAATTCATACACATTTTAAAAAAAAAAAAAAATTGGCAATCTCGGTCCAATCCCGATCTTGGCTTGGTCGGGAAAAATCTGGTTCGGCCGGTCTTCAATAGGGAGGGATCCCGACCGGGAAAATTGACTGTTCGGCCGGGATTTCGAAGCATTCCGGCCGAGATTGGACTGGGATCGACGCAGATTAGACAAAAAAAACATTTATCCACATTCTATTTGATTTTTTGAAACAAAGACGATATAATAATAACAGGCAAACGTACCTTGTTAAAAAATGTAGACTTGTTGTGGATTTCGAGTTGGGGATGGTAGGAACATTAAAATGTTTCACGACCCATGGATTCCTAAAGAATCAACGTGTAAACCTATTTGTTTAGATAGATTTTGATAAATGCCACAGTATCAGATTTTATTAGTCCCTCTGGTAATTGGGATCTAGATAGGCTTAAGGGGTCTGTTATGGATTTTGATTTGGAATCAATTAAAAGTATCCCTCTTAATTTGAATATTGACGATAAATTAGTGTGGCATTATGACAAAACGGGTAGATATTCAGATAAGAGTGGTTACAATTTGTTCCAGAAAATCAAAATGGATGGGATCTCTGCTAGCAACTCTCATATGGGTAGGATTTGGAAAAATGTGTGGAAACTTAAAATCCCCTCTAAGATCAAGCTATTTTGTTGGAAAGCCTTAAAAAGATCTCTCCCAAATAATCTTAATCTCCAAAATAGAGGTGTTCGACTATCAAATTTATGTCCTATTTGTGATTCCCAAATTGAAAATACAAATCACTGCCTTTTCACATGTAACAGAGCACAAGAAGTATGGAATCTAACCTTTCAAAATGTTTTTCTGGAGGTGGATTTTTGCGGGAGTTTTGTTGATCGATGGATTAAACTGGATTCACCTCTAACCTTGGAAGAGCTCGAGTTGGTGGTTGTGGCTTGCTGGGCGATTTGGAGCGACCAAAATAAGCTAGTCCATGGCGATAGCATCTCCCCTGCATCTGCCAAAAGCAATTGGATCAGAAGCTATCTCGATTCTTTCAGGAAAGCGAACCCTAGACGGAAGACTAACCAATTGGCCCATCGTATTCGCGCTTCTGATGAGAATCGACCTTCCCGCTGGTTGCCGCCTCCTTCGGATTATTGGAAGCTTAATGTTGATGCTGCATGTCTTCAATACGCTTCTTTGTCGAGGTTAGGGACAGTTTGCAGAAACAAGGATGGTGATTTAGTTCGCTTCCTCCCATTTTGTTGATTTTTGGATGGATCCTTTGAGGGCTGAAGTGAGAGCTATTTGGGAGGGTTTGAAGAATGCCTTAACGATGGGTTGCCTTAGGCTGAGAGTGGAATCTATAGTGGAATTAAATAGTTTGCTGGCGATCAATTTCATTAATAAGAATTATGTGGTTTGGGAGGACATGGAAGCTGATGTGGCCAGAGTGTGGGAGTTGACTTCTCAATTTTTGGACATTGACTTCTCCTTTATTCCAAGATATTGTAACGAGTTAGCAGACTTAGGGGGTGTTTGGGGCACTGAATAGGTTATAATAACCCCCCTTATTATAACCTATTCAATGTTTGGGGCACCAACAAAAATAATTGGTGAGGTGGGTTATTTTAACCCCCGATTATTTTATCCATTTTCTACAGTAACCATTATTCAACCCACTACAGTAACTATCTCCTCACTTCTTCCATGCGACTCCTTGACTTTTCCGACGACCGCCGGCCGCCGTCAGCCGGCGAATTTTCCGACGACCGCCGACGACTTTTCCGGCGATCGCCGATGACTTTTCCGGCCACAATTTTTTTTCCATATTTCTTCTCAATTTCATTTTGAAAAATATAAAAAATAGGGAAAAATACACTTTTGGTCCCTGAGGTTTGGGTTAAGCGACACTTAGGTCCCTGAGTTTTCAAACTCAACAAAAATACCCCTGAGTTTTGAGATAAGTAGCACTTTGGTCCCTGCCGTCCATTTTGCCGTTAAACCCTAACGGTAAGCTGACGTGGCATTATTATTTTAATTAAAAAAATGAATTTTTGATTTTTTTAAATAAAAATATATAAATATATTAAAAATATTATTATTTTTTAAATTTTCTCTTTTTTTTCTTCATCTTCTTCCTTCTCATCTTCTTCCTTCCCTCTCCCAATTCTTCCTTCCCCCTCCCATCTTCAGTTCCGGTGGCCGGCCGCCGCCGGTTGTCGGCGAGCGGCGGCGGCGGCGACGGTCGCCGAATTTTTTTTTTTTTTTTTTTCTTCTTCTCTTTTTCTCTTCTTCCCTTCTTCTTCTTTCTCTTACTTTTTCTGTTTTTTTTTTTAAAAAAGAGATTTTGGGTGAGGGAGGAGGGCCTCCCTCCCTTTCCGGCGCCGGCGACGGGGGGGGGGAGGAGGGGCCTCCCCCCCCCCGTTTCCGGCGCGCGACAGGAGGAGGGAGGACCCTCCTCCCTCACGGTTTCAGATCTGAAACCGTGAGGGAGGAGGGTCCTCCCTCCTCCCGTTTTGCGCCGGCGACGGGAGGAGGGAGGGCCCTCCTCCCTCACGGCTTCAGATCTGAAGCCGTGAGGGAGGAGGGGAGGGTCCTCCCTCCTCCCGTTTCCGGCGCGCGACAGGAGGAGGGAGGACCCTCCTCCCGTTTTGCGCCGGCGACGGGAGGAGGGAGGGCCCTCCTCCCTCACGGCTTCAGAGGCGCCGGAAAGGGAGGGAGGCCCTCCTCCCTCACCCAAAATCCCTTTTTAAAAAAAAAAAAACAGAAAAAGTAAGAGAAAGAAGAAGAAGGGAAGAAGAGAAAAAGAGGAGAAGAAAAAAAAAAAAAAAAAAAAAACTCCGGCGACCGCCGCCGCCGCCGCCGCTCGCCGACAACCGGCGGCGGCCGGCCACCGGAACTGAAGATGGGAGGGGGAAGGAAGAATTGGGAGAGGGAAGGAAGAAGATGAGAAGGAAGAAGATGAAGAAGAAAAAGAGAAAATTTAAAAAATAATAATAAAATAATAATATTTTTAATATATTTATATATTTTTATTTAAAAAATCAAAAATTCATTTTTTTTAATTAAAATAATAATGCCACGTCAGCTTACCGTTAGGGTTTAACGGCAAAATGGACGGCAGGGACCAAAATGCTACTTATCTCAAAACTCAGGGGTATTTTTGTTGAGTTTGAAAACTCAGGGACCTAAGTGTCGCTTAACCCAAACCTCAGGGACCAAAAGTGTATTTTTCCCTAAAAAATAAAAATAAAGAAAAAAAACATCAAAGGTTGCCGGAAAAGTCGTTGACAACATCGAAGGTTAATCAACTTAAAAAAAAAAAACATTCAAACGAAATTATATTTACCACACTCAAGTTTATTTCAAATTATTTTATTGATAAAAAAAAAGAAAAAACTAATATGATTTTTGAACTAAACATTTACAAATTTTATTTTGGCAATACTAAAAGTTAACTAATATGATTTTTCTATACCAAAACCTAAACTTTTTTGCTTTGTAACAAAAAAAAAAAAGCATAACCCTAAATCAAATCAAAGTGTTGTATATCATAAAAAATAAAACTAGAAAAAGAAAACAGTCAGTTTGAACCTTTGATTCAGAACCTCATGTTAAAACAGATCAACACTCCAAACACAGATTATTTTATCCTAGATTAAAATAATCTGCACCTCAAACACAGATTATTTTATCCCAGACTATAATAATCTGCACCCCAAACACAGATTATTATAACCCCCAGATTATAATAATTGTCAGATTATTATAACCACCAGATATTATAACCAATTCAGCGCCCCAAACAGCCCCTTAGTGGCTAAATATACCCGATCATCGGGTGTTACCACGGTTTGGGTGGGTAGTTACCCAAATTGGTTAGGTAAAGAGGTCCAATCGGACTATTTGTCTTCTGCCCATGTGGCATGAATAAAATCGTATTCTTTTTCCAAAAAAAAAAATGTAGACTTGTTGTGGATCAAATGAACTTTTAGTGAGAACTTTGTTGTGGATTCAAGAGAGAAGATGAGGGGTTGCATGACTTGTAGGATGCTTTTTTTTTTTTTTGAAATTGTGTTTAGTGGATGATTAGAAGTAATGAAGTAATTATTATTGAGGAGGTTGGTGAATAGTGGGTAAAAAAATTAATTTTATTGGTTTTTAATGCATTGGGTATAAAAGTAATTTCAAGTGCATGTTTACATTATCTTTTATCATCGACGGGTCGAAAAAAAACTAGAGAGGTTTTTTTTTTTGGGAAATTGTCAAAAATAGGACAAAATGATGGGGGATAAAGAGATTTAGGATGATTTTCATCTTTATAGAGTAGTATGACTTTTGAGGGTATGAAATTACCATGTTGCCCTTCTTAGAAAAATCTCTAACTTCACCTTTTTTTTTAGCCTCTCACGTAATTTTCTCTTCCTTGATGCACATTTCTCCTTCACCCACCATCACTCCAAGTGATTGAAGCTCCACATCAACCTTGAAATCTTCCTCTTTGGGTAGGCTTGAGAAACTTTCTTCACAATTTTATACTTTTTATTGATGAAAAATTTTGCTTATTCACTTTTACTTTATTGCTTGAGGAACAAAATGTAAGTAGGTTTTTTTTTTTTTAGTATTTGATTATGAATATTTGGTTGTTATTTTGTTTGTCTTAGAAGGGAAAAAAAATGGAATGCAAAGTTTGACTCAAGTTCGTGTTTTAGTTCGTTTTGGTGATTGTTGTTTTTTTTCTCGCAATATCATGTTGCGAGAATTTTTTTTTTCTCGCAAACTCTCTGCGAGAATTTTTGTTTCTCGCAATCTCGCTGGGAGAATTTTTTTTCTCGCAAACTCGCTGGGAGAATATTTGAGAATTTTTTTTCTCGCAAACTCGCTGGGAGAATTTTTTAATTTTTTTTTCTCACCATTTAATATAAAAATAACAGTTATTTAAGTTTCATAAACATCTCGACATTTAGGAATAATCCCCTGTAATTTTATTCCTCATCACTAATTATTTCTTTAAAAAAAACACGACTTAAAATGACTTGTTGCCTTGTTTCTTGCAATTGCACTCGCAAGACACAAAAAATATCTCGACATTTAATGTAACATATATAAAATGACTTGATGTTTTTTTTTCTCACAATTTCTCCCTATGAGAAATTTTGTTTCAAACAAGAAAAAAAAAAAACACTGAATGCAATCCCCTGTAATTTTTTTTTTCATGTCACATCCCTGTAGAGTAAGCATCATCACAAATATCTCGACATTCTATATAACATATATTTACTTGAATTACAATCTAGTCTCTTAATACATCGGGGTATTAGTCCATAATTGGAATGCCAATTGCTTTCTAAAATATGACATGTTATTTTGACACAAGGTAGCTAAATGAGATCCAGTTACAATATATTCAAAGTAACACGTGAACTAGTTTCATATTGCTCTCTTTTCTCGCAGTTTCTCGCACTTACTAATAACCAATGCAATAATTAACATAAGCAAAGTAAAAATCATGAATTCTAGTTCACGTGTTGATATGTAGTTATCACATCTTCCACAAAAGCTTTTTCAACAAAATTTGAGAGTCGACGCTACACAAGTTAGTGGAAACAAAGTTAGATTATAAAATAAATCACATAGGACATGAAAACTTTGTTGTGGAACTGAACTCACAAACAATACATCCAAAATCTCAATTGAAGCAAGCATACCATTTGACAGACAAATGATCTTGTTCTTTTTAGTTCAAAAACATATAGGGGTGAGGGGTTTCAAACCTTTGATCTTTTGGACGAGGGTATATGTCTTAACCAAATGAGTTATGTTCAAGTTGGCACTAATGATCTCATTCTTAAAAGCAACAATAAGTTCAATTATGCTAAATGCTACCATTCTAATTCTACACTACATTGCACTTTTTTTTAAGTAGATTTCACCATAAAAATCTCCATCTGTAAGCATACATGATGGAAGCTACAGTATTGGGCTAAAATAATAACTGACAACAAGGACTATGGAAAACTAATGAATTAAACAGTGGGCTTTTCACCAAAGGGACAGACCAACAAAGCCATATGATTAAGAAATATAATGAATCTTAGAAATGAGACACACACTCAAGGCTTAAGTAGTGTAGACAAACTCTATTTTGTAGATCTTTATGCTTAACATAATCTTTTGCCTCTAAAGATAGACATGGCCACCGTAGGTTATCAAAATTATATAAAGTATATTGATAAACTTTCAAGACATTAGACCCCAATTGAGCTAAAAGTTAATTGTTGCCATATCAAAGAATTTAATGTATGCAATTTCACTCAAGTTATAGACATATGCTTCATTACTGTCTGATATATATTTATTAAGCCCATTAGTAAACATAGTAAGTATAGAAAAAAGATATCTCTTTGAACCTTTCAGGTTTAAAAGGTCATTACTGTACAATAACTATTCAAATTTGTTTAGACCAATTAAAAAAACTGCAGTATAAAACTAAAATAACTAGGAACCTGGTTTCACAAAACCTAACAATCCACTTTAATCCATTTTGCTAACAAGCTGCCTCTTTCTTTTCCTTGGTTTCTCATTTTCTTCCATTACTTGATATGAACCAAACAGAACCACAATGTATTACGATATAAAAGATAAAGGAACTACACAATAAACCAAGTATTACCTACCTCTTTTGAGATCACTCAAGTCCTAAATCAATTTTTAATCTTCCCCTTTCCCGCTCAACCCAATACTCTAAGAAACTTCCTAACCAATCGTTAATATACCCTTACTAATATTCCTAGTTCGACCTTACTTACATTCTCATCATTACCATAGGGAAAGGTTTCATTCCATGTCTATGAGATGTAAAAATATTCTTTATAACCTGGTGTCATGCTGAAAAAACACTTTTCAAGGTTAGATAAAAATGCAATTAAAGTTCTCAAAGAATGACCAAAGAGAAACTTATATCAGCACCTTCAATAAATATATGCATACACACAAAAAGAACAAAATATCTTCAAGATTTAGCAGGAAACCAAGAGAAAACAATGGCACAAATCCTTTACAACAGTGACAACAAACACGAATTATATAGAAAGGCCAATGAGAGGTAAAACTTTTACCACATCATACACAATATTTTAGATACTAAATGGATTGAAGAATAAGAATGAGATGTCAATCAATATGGACATGTTTGTAAGGTTAGGACCAATAAGAAAAATCTTGACAAGTTTAGTTTTGGACCAAAAATTTTGATAAAACTAGGGGGTTCATAACTTTCAAACAAATAATTCAAGGCTTTAATGTAGTTAAACTCAATAATAAAAGATTCAGTTTTAACAAAAAAAATATTAGATTGTTAAAGAGTTCTAGCCGATCTTAATTGCATTTCAAACTTCAATTTTCGTAACTCAAAATCAAGTGCTTTTCTTCCCTGGAATCATGGTTTGGAGTACATTTCAAATTAGGGGCAACAAGAAAAATGGCTATAAATAAATAGGTGGCTTGAAAAATGGCTACGAACGTTTATAAATTAAATAGATGGTTAAACAATTTACTGATTAATAAATCTCTATTTGTACAAGACAAAAATGCCCTCCCAACAAACTTCCTAACGTGTTCCTAACGTTTAAAACCAAAATCAGGGATTAAAAAAGATAAAATACACCCGTAAAAAATAAGTTGGAGACATTTTAGGAGGTTTGAAATTAAAAAATCCAAGAACACAAAATTATTTTGAAAATCAGACGATGTACTACAGGAAAGAGTTGTTCCCCGTAAAAATGAGTAATTACCTTTATTGGGGAAGGAGTACAAAGTTCAACCCCCTTCAGTAGAGAGAAACACCTTCGAACTCCATTAATGGGAAACAACAGTCCTGTCAATAGGAAGATTAACCTGCAACTAAGAATACCTGAAAATTTTTAAAAACAAATAAGAACGCAGTAATTATGATACCTTAGCTGCTGCAATTATGAGTTGTCATAACACCGCCCACCCTCCCACCAGAATCGCCTTCATGCACCAGCCCGTCCGTCCATCTTCATCTTCCACAACCCTCCCTTCCCACCATTTCCCCCCTTGAAAGACTTAATCCTCCATTTCCCACCATTTTCCACCCCAACACAAAGTGTATCCCAATCCCTACCTCTCGCATCGCGCCGACGACCCACATCCGCCGTGCCGACGACCTTCTTCCGTCGTGCCGTCGAGACTCTTGCTTGCCCCACATCCTCCATCGATTCTCCTTCTGCGCGAGGACTGTACAATTTCTCAGAAATTCAAACCAAGGTAACAGCTTCATTCCCATTCCCTTATATTAGCAACAAACTGATACATTCCCCCAAGATTTTAGGGATTTCGTTATTACATTCCCCCGAGTGGTATGTCCTGATAAATACCATTTCTATTATACATGAACAACTTCATTCCCATTCCCTTATATTAGCAACAAACTGATACATTCCCCCGAGATTTTAGGATTTCGTTATTACATTCTCCCGAGTGGTATGTACTGATAAATACCATTTTATCGTTATTACAACTTCTCTGGAAAAAGTGTGTTTGTGGTATACTCATATGTATGTGTGCGTACACATTGACATGTCTAATAGAAAAAAATGCTTTGATTTGTCTGTACTATTATATACATTCATGGAATGGTCTAATGTGTCTACTTGTGTGTGTATACACTTAATCCCCCCTGTATTTGAGTTAATCACCCCCTGTATCGTGTATGTCTGGAATGCCCAATAAAAATACACTTTGTCTTTGTTTGTGTTGCTATATGCAACCATAATAACCCCCCGTACCATGTTCACCTGAATGCAAATACCTGATGAAATGCCATAACTGATATCTGTCTATAGTATTACATACATACGTGTTTCGCATGCATCCTGTGTGTATGCATACTTACCCCAGTCCCACCCCCCATATGAGTTATATATACGCTGTAGTTTATATGTACTGTCATCTGTCTGTATGTACTGCTACTTACGACTTTTATTGTTGTTCTTTTGTAACATGGATAATGAGGGGCAAAATGTGAGGGATAAAATCTTTTTTTACCGTTGGAAAAGCTGAACCTAAGCCTAAAAAATAGGTAGATCTTTTTATACACTTGAACACAAACCGCCAACTGAACTCCCTATAAATCGGGATTCATCCATCCCGAAAAAAGGGGGAGAAACTGAATGGAAAAAAAAAATCTGTTAACGGCGTTTGTCTATAGTCGTATATACTAGGGGTAAAAATGTCAAAAAAAATCTAGAAAACAGTTCCTGAAAATGCGGTGGCCACCCCTGCAAATTCTGAACATTTGTAGCAAAAAAACAAGAAGACTTTTTTTTTTTCTAGCTATTTAGCACAATTCCCCTTCAAATTAAGCCTATAGACTGCAAAAAAATTTAACTCAAAGATGAATCTTTGATATGCTGCCTGTGAAATTTATTTTATGCTGTGAAATTCATCCTAGCTAAAAAAATATTCTGTCAAATATCTCAAAAAAGAAAGAAAAAAAAAACACCAAACAATTCATATTTTGTTTCTCAAGTAACAATATAATGGAAAAAAAACTATTTTAGTAACAAAAAAAAAGTACAAAAGAAAGTTTCTAAAACTTATCCAATGAGTCGATCAATATACTGCTATCTCCTTCGTTGTAGTTGCTATTACCATCACTTGGTTGGCGTCAGCTCGTCGTTCCAGCCGTGAATGTGCTGCTTCTCCTTCGTTGTGGTTGTTGTCGTCGTCGTTTGTTCGTTGTCAATTTCATCGTCTTCTTCGTCGCCTGCTCGTCGCCTCTTGGTCGCCGTCGTCGTGTCTTGGTTGACGCCTTCTTCGTTCCTTGTCTGCTTGCGTGAAGGGAGGGAGAAGAGTGAGAAGCGTGAGATGCGTGAAGGGATGGAGAAGAGTGAGAAGCGTGAGATGTAAAAGTGAAAGTTAGGGTAAATCTTGGGAAATTGTCAAAAATAGGACAAAATTATGGGGGTTAAAGAGATTTAGGATGATTTTTATTTTTATAGATTAGTAGGACTTTTGAGGGTATGAAATTACCATGTTGTCCTTCTTAGAAAAATCCTAACTTCACCTTTTTTTTAGCCTCTCATGCAACTTTCTCTTCCTTCATGCACATTTCTCCTTCACTCACCATCACTCTAAGTGATTGAAGCTCCACATCAACCTTGAAATCTTCCTCTTTGGGTAAGCTTGAAAAACTTTCTTCACAATTTTATACTTTTTGTTGATGAAAAAATTTGCTTCTTCACTTTTACTTTGTTGCTTGAAGAACAAAATGTAAGTAGTTTGTTTTTTTTTTTTTTTAGGTATTTGTTTATGAATATTTGGTTGTTATTTTGTTTGTCTTAGAAGGAAAAAAAAAAAAAAACGGAATGCAAAGTTTGACTCAAGTTCGTGTTTTAGTTTGTTTCAATGATTGCTGTTTTTTTCTCGCAATATCACGTTGCGAGAATTGTTTTTCTCGCAATCTCGTTGGGAATTTTTTTTTTCTCGCAATCTCGCTGGGAGAATTGTTATTATTATATTAAATGGTGAGAAAAAAATTAAAAAATTCTCCCAGCGAGATTGCGAGAAAAAAAATTCTCTCAGCGAGATTGCGAGAAAACATTCTCCCAGCGAGATTGCGAGAAAAAATTCTCCCAACGAGATTGCGAGAAAAAAAAATCTCGCAGCGAGACTGTGAGAAAAAAAAAATTCGCGCAACATGATATTGCGAGAAAAAAAACAACAATCACCAAAACAAACTAAAACACGAACTTGAGTAAAACTTTGCATTCCGTTTTTTCCCTGGTAAGACAAACAAAATAACAACCAAATATTCATAATCAAATACCTAAAAAAAACAAACTACTTACATTTTGTTCCTCAAGCAACAAAGTAAAAGTGAAGAAGCAAATTTTTTCATCAACAAAAAAATATAAAATTGTGAAGAAAGTTTCTCAAGACTAACCCAAAGATGAAGATTTCAAGGTTGATGTGGAGCTTCAATCAGATGGTGGGTGAAGGAGAAATGTGCATGAAGGAAGAGAAAGTTGTGTGAGAGGCTAAAAAATGTGAAGTTAGGGATTTTTCTAAGAAGGGCAACATGCTAATTTCATACCTTTAAAGTCTACTACTCTATAAAAATAAAAATCATCCTAAATCTCTTTAACCCCCATCATTTTGTCCTATTTTTGACAATTTCCCGTAAATCTTTTGGGGATTTTAGTAAGGATAATTTTGTAATTTCAATGTCCAGAAAATCCTATTAATGTTTCATTTTAAAACCAGTATCTCTTTTCTTTTTTGTCCTATTTTTGTCAATTACCCGTTTTTTTTAGAGTGGGATCTTTTTTTTCCAAACATAAACTTGAGAGGGTCATTTCTGTCGATTTTCCCGCAAAACCCTAAATAGCGGCGTAAACCCTGTGTTGGTTTCGGTTTGTTGGGCGTGACTGGAGAGTGCAGAAATGAGATCGGTGGCTTCACCTTCTTCAGTCGAAGCTTTGAGGAATGGAGGTGATGGAATCGCCTCCGCTCTATCTTCTTCCGATCAGTCTCGTTTGTTGCTTGCCACCAGACCTCCCAGGTACTTCCTCCTCTCTCTCTTCCTTCTCTCCTTTCACTGTCTTTGATTTTGTCCTCACTTCTAAAATTGGAATATTGAGGACACTCTTCACATTTCGGACAACAGTGATTCTTCTCTGTGATCTGTGAATTGTATTGGATTACTCTCCCCTGTTACAATGTGTTAGGTTGGGGCACACCGTTCAAAACTTTTTCTTAATCGTTAGGATTCTTTTTCTCTTTTCTTCTTTAATGGTTCACTTCCATTTTCATTTTATTCAGTATTACAAGGTGGTCGGGTCCTTTGTGCTATTATTTAGAACATATAATTAGAGAGGAATTTGAGGTATTGATATATGATTAAATTTACGGTAATCCATCTAACTTTAGCTTTTGGGTTGATATATTTCATTTCGGATAACCACCATTCCTTAGCTTAATAGTCACTAGGACAAGTGAAAATGTTGAACTCTATGGTGATTAGTTACGAGTTCCACGCCCCGTTTAAGAACATTAAAGAAAAGCTTCATTATAGAACGTTCCCTAGAACTTTTTTTTGTAACTATCCTTTATTTTCAATTCTTTAACACCTATATTGTTGTGTTTGTTTTGAGGGCTCTAACCATTTTTTATCTTTTTGAGGATGCTACTCTCTCTTCTGTTTAGCTTAATAAAGTCAGTCTTTCCTCAAAAGAAAAAGAAGGATTGAGAGAATTTATGTGCTAGATTGAATTTCATTTCTTTTAAGTTTTGAGGACTTTTGTGATTGTTTCTTTTCATCTGGACCGAATAGAAACTATAGAAGTTCAGTCTTCCTCATTTGTTCTAATACGATCAATGTGACTGGTACGAGAGCAGGAAAGTAGTATCAATGTTGACTTGTTCGAAGCTATGCACTATTTGCTTTGTTGCCGGGGTGGTTGTTGGTTACTCGTTAAAGCGATGTGTCAATCGATGGGTTTCCAAACTGTTGAGGAGATTGAAAGATGATTGATATGTCCATCCCCTTACTCTGGTATGCCAGTTTCATTGATTGTAATTGATAGAAATGAATTGCTGATTTCTTGCTCAATTAGGAAAGATAGCTCAATGTGTACTCCTTTTTATTTTAATAAGGAAAAAAAAAAAAACATTGAGAGCCCTGGAAATATAAAGTTTGAAACCAACCATTTTTTCTTTATTTTTTCTAGCAGATTGACCAATTTCTATGAGCATTGTCGCTTCAGCAGGAAAGTCACCAATGTCTAGTGCAATTTTGCATTTCTTTGTCGTTTGTTTTATTATCTCCATATCTTTTTTTTCCTCCTCTTTTGCATAGTCTAGTACTAGTACATAGTTGTTTCTAGGAATTGTAATTAGGTTTCTAATAAGTATTAAAATTATTGTATAACTATTTGTAAGTCAGTAAGTTTCAAGAATTTGATTGTTTTAGAGAAGTTTCTAGGAACAAACTAAGAAAAACTAAAATTTAAGGCCCCATCGGGTAACGATTTCGTTTTTAGTCTTCCATTTTTTTTTGGGATGAAAAACCAACGTTCATTGAGAAAAAGAATGAAAGAATACAAGGACATACAAAGAACCAAGCCCACAAAAGGGAGCCCTCCCAAAGGAAGGGTCTCTAGTCAAGCATAATGAGACCTAACAAATAATTACAAAAAAGATTTGTGACCGAAGCCCACAAGGAAACATGGTATCTAATGATGGACCACACTTTTCTGGGCTTCTAACTAACCCCCTCAAAATCCTATTGTTTCTTTGCCCCCACAAGTTCCATAAAAACGCCAACATGCCGGCTTGCCACACAAATCCTCCTTTGCCTCTGTAAATCGGATGGAGAAGGAACTCTTTGATCATCGCCCTCACGTCCTGAAAGACCATTGGATGTCTCCCAAAAGAGACGAAAAAGAGCTCTCAAACTAAATGAGCAAAAGCACATCTCAATAAAATATGTTCCAAGTTTTCCTCCATCTTCCGACACAGAATACAACAAAACGGGCCAAACAGAGGATAGTTCCTTCTCACGAGCCTGTCAAAAGTATTAACTCTACCATGGAGAACTTGCCAAATAAAGAACCTCACCTTATTCGGAACTTTCACCTTCCATAACAGAGATAAAATGGACTCATTATGAGGAAGAGGATTTAGTATTGAACAAAAGTATGATTTACACGAAAATCCCTCGAAGGGACTAGGACTCCATAAATGACGATCTTTACTCCCTAGCTTGAACTCAAACTCCTCAAACAAAGAAAGAAGAGTCGTGACATCTGTCGCTTCCTTATTGGACAAAGCACGACGGAAGTCGAAAGAATACGAGGGGGAGCTCCCTAAATGAAAAAGAACTTCCGCCACCGATTGGTTTTTTGCTAATGACAACGGGAAGAGACGAGGAAAGGTAAGATAGAGGGGTCTATCCCTCACCCATCTATCCTCCCAAAAATATGTATCTTTCCCATCCATCACCACATTATAAACAAGGTCAGAAAAAGATGGGAGCTCCCTAACAATGTCTTTCCAAGGGTTTCTAGACGTGCCTTTCGCCCCACCTGTCAACCACTCAAAAGGATGAGACCCATATTTACTCACAATAATCTTATACCACAAGGAAGAGGATTCAATGGGGAAACACCATAACCATTTTGCTAATAGTGCTCTGTTACGCAATTTAAGGTTTCCAATCTCCAGATCTCCAAGGTGGACAAGTTTTCCCACCACCTCCCAACTTACGAGGTGCGCCCCTTTACCCTCCTTCCCTATCCCACAAAAAGTTCCTCATCAACTTCTCAAGACTCATACAAACCTTCCCTGAGACCCTAAACAACGAGAAATAATAAAGTAGAATCCCACTCAGCACCGAGCGAATGAGGGTCAATCGACCTCCTTTAGAGAAAAAGTTTATCTTCTAGGATGCTAAACGACTTCTAACCTTATCTATCACCGAGCACCAAAAAGACAAACTTCTAGGATTATGGCCTAGGGGAAGACCATCTTTCCACCTTAGAAAGCTCACAATTTATCATTTGTGTCCATGAAAAATTGCACAACTCTTTGGGGAGCTCCCCATCCTTCTTGTTTGGTTTTTGTTGTTCGTTATTTGTTGTTCGTTATTTGATAGAGAAACAACAAACATCTCTTAGCTCGCTTAACCTTGGTAGGAGGGGTTGGTCTTAAACTAGAGAGAAGAGATGTTTGTTTTTGGAATCCAAACCCTTCTTGGGGTTTTTCTTGTAGCTCGTTCTTTTAGTGTTTGTTAAATCCTTTTTAGTCTATGAGTCAGTTCTTTTGGTGTTTGTGGAAGGTGAAAGTTCCAAAGAAGATTCATTTCTTCATTTGACAGGTCATTTGGAAGGGTTTACACTTTTGATCGACTATCAAGAATGATGTTTCCTTTGGTTGGTCATTTTTATTGTATTTTTTGTCTAAAGGCAGAGGAAGATCTTAATCACTTGCTTTAGGGATGTAATTTTGTTGGTTCCATTTGGAGTCTCTTCTTTGATGTGTTTGGCTTTTAGTTTGCTAAGCATTGAGGGTCGAGAGATTGTCTTGTGTTGTTTGGTCCAATGTTAGGTTCTATGTTTCGCTTTGGGCACTAGTGTCTAAAGTTTTTTGTAATTATCTGTTAGGTCTCATGTTGATTTTAGCTCCTTTCTGTAGTTGGGTTCTTTTTTTGGGCTTGATTTTTGGATGCCCTTGTATTCTTTCATTTTTTCTTAATAAAAGTTCGGTTTTTATAAATGATTTCGTGTTTACCCTTCTATTTTTGAAAATTGTCCTTATCTTATTACATTTTCATTATATGGTTTTCACATCCTTATAGATTGCCACAATTTAAGCTCTTCTTTCAAAATTATGGTTCAAGAACATCTTCTTTGGTTTAATCGTTTCAAATCTTCAAGATTATAAGTTTCTTCATGGTGTTCTCTTTACAAGTTTGTTGCTGTTTTTCCATTGTAAGTTATATGTTTGAATTATGTTGCTTATATATTTCTTCTATTTTTTTTTATTTTTTATTTTTTTTATTTTTATTTTTATTTTTTTTTCCGGTTTTCTCTTGCTCTCTTGTGGAGTTTGTATCTTTTGAACATTAGTCTCTTTTCATTTGTTCAATGAAAAATTTTGTTTCTTGTTCAAGAAAAGTTTGGTTTTCAAGAACAAAAAACCAAATGATTATCAAATGTTGCCTACATCTTTTTATACGGATGGACAACACGACCTCGACAAGCATAACCCAGGACAATTAGCATGCACATGGAGCTTCTTACTTGCACATTTAACCTTGGTGCTTGAGCTTGAATTGGCCTTTGTGGTGTTAATGATTCATTTAATATAAGTTTTCATAGGATTCATAAAATTATCTCCATTCCAAGCAATACTACCACTAGGAAAAAGGAGGTTGCCTTGTTGTCAATAGTGGTGGTGCATTTGGTATTCATGGAAGCTTGATTGGCCAGACTAGTATCTCATATGACTAAGCCCACCGCACACTTTTGACTTTAGAAGGCATCATAGATGAATATTGACTTGAAAAATACTAAAAAGCTCGAAACGAGATAAGTGACATAAGCTCCCAAGACTTTGTTTTTAATTTCACCCAAAATGCCTCGTACCAAAGGAGATGTTGTTTCTCACTTATATATCCACTATCTTCTCAATTTCTAGCCAAATTTGGGACTTTGGTTGTATTCCCAACCAGTCTCCTCTCAAACCAAGCACCATTGAACATTCCCTAAAATAGTCATTTATTCGACCAATTTTTTGGTTTCACCAAGAGTTTTCTCTTATCCAAGTCAACTCTATAGATGGGATTTGAGGAGAGGCTCGTTGATATTTTTTTTTCCAAGGGAGGATTGTTAGGGATACGACCAAAGTCTTACATTAGCTAGGAAGGAGAAAAAATCATTGATGGTTAGGCAACATCTCCATCGACATGAGGTCTTTTAGGTGAAGACAAAAGTAAAGTCATGGATTTATGTCAAAATTGAAAATATCATATCATAGTAAAGATATGTGGATATGCCACACGACCTACTCGACCTTGACCCTCCTAGCGAAAGTCATGTGCCTTGAGGTCGGGGTTGTAACAAACGAATAATTACCTTTGGACATCTCCTCCACCTGTTATCCAAATACCGCCAACTTGTTACAGGCTAGTGTTGGGTTGAGGTTAATTCGTAAGAAACATACGTTAGTTGCTTTATAAAAACATTTTAGTGGACTTTGTTTGCAGTTGCACTTCAATTATTTCATCAAATTGCTTTTCAATCATGGGATTACTCGATTAATGAGATTTTGACTCGGGGCTTTTAAAATTTTAAATTAAATTTTTCCGTAGCTGTGTCTCGTTCTTTTATATATTTAATCTTAATCTTGAAATTCTATGATGATAATGTTATTATTGTATTATTTGAAGCCATTGTTAACATGTTTCGATACGATTTAGGATGTCCTTTTTCATTTTCTAACATCCTTAGTTGTGTTTGAATAAACCTGTCCGTTTCCAACAGCTGTTCTTTTGAGAATGCCAAATCAATTTCCAGATTTGATGCTTTGAACCTTCTCTCTTTTGCAATCATTTCACAGCTGTTGTGGACGAACCACCTTTCTGTTTTTGTCGATGTTGTTAATATATAATCATGGTTACAAGGTCTACAAACCGAACGCTTTTATCTCCCTAAAAAATTAAGGTCTCGTTTGATAACCATTTCGTTTTTGGTTTTTGGTTTTTGGTTTTTGAAAATTGTATTTGTTTTCTCTCAATCTTCTTACAATGGTTTTCATTTTTGTTTAGGAGACATTTGAGTTCCTTGCCAAATTCCAAAAACAAAAACAAGTTTTTGATACCTACTTTTTGTTTTTTTTTTGTTTTCAAAATTTGGCTTGGTTTTTGAAAACATGAGAAACGATGTAGATAAAAAACAAAGAAGCTTGTGGATAAAAATAGTGTTTATAGACTTAATTTTCAAAAATAAAAAACAAAATGGTTATCAAATGGGGCCTAAACAACCAAATTCTTGACAAATGTTCTTGGCTCATAGTTTGATCAATAAAGCATTGGGTTGAGAAATCAAATTCTAATTCATCCTTGATTACACAGGACTACATTTTATAAACTCAGGACAAAATGATGTAGGGTAAAGTTGATGAGATTAATAAACTCGGATTATTAACATAAGTTTGAGTTTGAATTTACTTGCTTTTATAAACTCTTGGAAGTGAAAATTAGAACTTTCAACCAAATAGCCATTCTCTACCATCATTAGACTCATAGATCTAATAATATTAATTTAATTACACATAGTCAAAAGAATTGCATAGTATTTTCATTCATTGATTTGATATTGCTATATTGTTAAAAAAATATAAGTTGGGTATATCAATGAGGTATAATATATGGTAATTGAATGTACATCTACCTATAACTACATAACCTCTCCAATTTGCTTTCCCTTCCTCAGTAGTTTAGTTTAGTTTATTAACAAATTAACAAATATATCAGAAATATTCCTTGTGGAACTCAAATCTAGTTGCAGTCTTGCGAGTAAATTCAAGTGATAGCCTCTTGAGCTCTTTGGCCAGCATCGGCATCCCACAGTAGAAAACTCCCACAGTCTTGTAAGCATGCTTCGACGCTATTCGCCCGAACACCTCCTTCCACTCCGGCCTCGCAAAGTGTGTCCTTGCCTGCCAATCACATTTATCGTCATCGACTCATCGTGTTATATTGTCACTAAATTTAAAAGCTTAAATCAACAAGTTATTGTAAATTTAATCTTTTATTCATATTATTAGCTCTCTTCCTTAACCTTTGATCCATGTGCCCAATTCATTTGTGTCTCATTTCTTCCCTCGTTATTAATAGCCAAATCCAACTTTTAGGGTTCTGGCTATTGATAAGCTTAATAAAATAGTAAAAAAAATAGCGTAGGTAAGGTGTACTTACTCGAGTGCCGGAGAGAATGTCGACACCATGTTTGGCATGGTTTAGAGCTTGAACCATTGTGATCAACGTGCTCCTTGCATCACTTTCTTCGTACACACTCGTCAAGTAGTTGTGGAGTTCAATTTGGCCCTGATTCATTCATTCATTCATTTCACTACTTGAATTGCATTGCTTTTCATTCTTGATCTTAAAGCATTCATGGATTTAATGCCTCTACTTTTACCAATACTTTTACTTACCTTTCTGTCGTTCTCTGCTACTTCATCCATCACCCCTTTGAACCACTCCAATGAACCAGCCTCCCTCGTCACCCAGTAAAAGTAAGCCTGCACCTGCCCCGTCTTGCTCTGCAACTTCTTCTCGCCCGGTGTCACGTTTAATGATCCAAAGCTGTTCAAGCTGTCCTCCGATCTGCTCGTTTCTGTTGTCGATTCCTATGTCATTGTACAACATAATAAGCAAAGTAGAAACATAGGCAGAGTCGGAAATTTTCATAGGGAGGAGCAAAATTTTGTGTATCAACTTTTTGTATACATAATCTTTCAATTTTGAAAATTCATATGACGAATTAGTTGGAAAGCGTGAAAATTTTGAACTACCTTATATTATTTTCTTAATATAAAACAAACCAAGAGGGGTGTAGGACCCTTCCTTCCTCCACTCTACTTGTAAGTAGTAGCGGAATGGAAAAGGAAGGAGGGAGTTTTTAGTTTGAAAGATTACATACATACGTACATATATACATATAGCTCAAATTCGCATGTGTTTCTCTTGCAAATAAGTTTTGAATATACCGTTGGCGTATGTTGTTCCATGGTTCGGGAGTTGTTGAGAAGATCCTTGAGGATACTAACGAAAGGGGTGGCTCCAATTCCAAGTCCAACCAGGAGAAGCACGTCATAGTTTTGGTAGTCTTGCGCGGGTGCTCCATACGGGCCATCCACCAGCAATCTCGGCTGGCTGAACCATTACACACGCTTAAAAATACAAGAACTAAACCGACACAAACTTGAACATTTGGTCGCTAAAAGATATTACCTCTTTCGTTCCATGTTGACCAAGTGGCCCAATTTGGCTCTGGCAAGGACAGGTTTGGAGTTGACATGGTCGGTGAAGACACGTTTGAGTTCTCTGGTCCAGTCGCCCACTGTCCTAATGTGGACACTCAGGTACTCATCTCCTGGTGCTGAAGTGATAGAAAATGGGTGCCTGAGCAGGTTTGCTTTCAATGTTATGTTGTTTTTTTCTTTCTTTCTTTCTTTTGTTGAAGAAAATTGATTTGGAGTTTCAAACTTAATTACCATTCGAATTGGGAAATTGAAGGACATTGAAGGAATATGTACTGTCCACTTCTGTACTTGAACCCACGAGGCTTCAACATCACCAAGCTGAACACATTCCCTGGTAGTACTGAAACCTGCTCAGTTCAATCACACCACCAACAAAAACTCAATTCAACACCAGTGTTTCGAAACCCGATTTAGTTTTTGAAAATTAAGTTTATAAACACTACTTTCATTCCTGTTTTGTTATCTACCTTCTCCCTGTGTTTTCAAAACTAAAACAAGTATAGTTTTCAAAAAGTAATTTTTGTTTTTGGAATTTGGTTAAGAATTCAAATGTTTCATTAACAAAGATGAAAACTATTGCCAGGAAATTGGAGGAAACAAGCATAATTTTCAAAAACTAAATGATTATCCAACAAATCTAAGTTTTTAGTTTTTTAATTTAAAAAACTTATAATAGTTCCTAAACATTTAGTCTCTATGAGTTTTCAACTTAGGAGTAGATGCTTCCATTATTGAGTTATGTTTAAATTTATAATTTTATATCTAAAAGGTCTATATCAACAATTCATTCAACAAAACACTTTTTTTTTTTAGTTTTAATTCAATAATTGTAAAGGTAGCGGACTTTATCCAAAAAAAAAAAAAAAAGGTAAAAGTGCGGATTGAACGATGGACCCTTCGAATAGTAATAACTACTTTATCCTTCAAACTATGCTCGAATTGCTCATCAAACTAATATCCTAACCTAACATGTATTATTTAAGGAGGATAGGAATCCATAAATAATAGCATTAATAGCACATCCAAGTATGTGTTAGTTCATCAACATGAGCATAGCTCAATTGACATAAAGTTTCCTCCATCCCACATATTGTATAAAAAAATAAAAAATAAAAAAATAAAAAAAAAAGTATGTGGTAGTTGAAACTAAATGCAGAGAAATGAAAGATAGTAAAATGGATTACCTTCAATATCTCAACAGAGTAATACTCTGATCTGCAGGCTCTGAGGCTCCTCTCCCCAAGATAAAGCAGCAAAGGAAAAGAGATATACACCCAAGTCTACCACAAAAAATTCAACAAACCAAAGAACAAAACTTGAATGCATACTTCAGGGATCTGTCTACATATCCCATTAAAATCTTGACAACCAAGAAAGAGGAAGGGAGAAAATGAAAAAGTTTTTTTTATCTCTTCTAGTTGTGAAAACGAAAGCAAAAACACATGTTAGCTTACCGTTTTCTGAGTCCAGTTATGAGCAAGAAACAAGAAAGTGCCATGAACAAGAAGCAAAAGATAGACAAATCCCATGAGATGATGAGAGTACCAAAAGGCATTGAAGCCTGCCAATCTGTTGAGCAACCAAGGCAGCCTCACCACATTCCTCCTAAATCCATGAGTTGCAAGTGTAAACGAAATCCCCATCAGCACCACCATCACAATCCCCGTTACCCCTTCCACACTCATCACAAGCTCCTTGTAACTCGGCTTCTTCTCATCGAAATCCCTCGATATCGCTTCGAACGCCTCCGCCGACGACTTCGCCAGCCGGGGAAAGTCGCACCCCAGATGAACCCCCCCGTGGACCACGATCCCCACTGCTATGAACCACGCAATTAGCTTGTGGAAGTTGATGTTGTCGTCGAAAGGGACAACCGATCTCGCTGCTGTCGATCGCAGCCAAGTGAGAGTGTTGCGGCAGACGGGGAGGAGGATTAAGGCCATGTTCAGTTTCAGAGTCTCCGCCGCACCTTTCGCCGTTGGAAGGCAGTACCCCATTATGCCAAATGCTGCTTTGTTTCTGTATTGAACGAATTTCCATGTGAACAGAGTTCCCATTGTTGAGCCCCAAAGGCAAAGAATCCAAATTCTTTGCCAGTTTTGGAGGATCAAAGACTGGAATGTTGTGCTTGCTCTTTTGATGAAGGTTTTGGGGTTCAAAGAGCTTAGATTTTGGCTCCACCCCACACTTGTTGTTGTGCTTAACGGTCTGCTGTAGTTCATGTATGTGTCTCTTTGTAAAAGCAGAGTCTCCAGCTGCCATAGCTGAATCAATCCATATCCATTTCATAACTCGTAAGACTTTCAAACTCCTGCTCTGATATCGTGTTAAATTACTCAAAAGCAAGTTTACCTCGATGTATCCGAGGTTTTCGGGGTCGAGTTCTTCCATGATCAAGGAAGCGTACTCCTCGGCTCGCTCTTTGAGTTTTGCGAGGTTGTTTGCCGAAGCGCTTAGCAAGATCAGCTCCTGCACTTCCTCCCTTGTGATTCTGCCATCTTCATTGCTGTCTGCCCTGTTCATTGTCATCATAATGTCTTCACATTACAAACTTCATAAGAGAATGTGAGAAATGTATAAAAATGAGAATCATTCTTACATGTCGAAGAAGATTTGAAGGCGGGCGTCGAAGCTTTGGTCTGAAATCTTCAGCCAAAATTCATGGAGCTCCTCCACGTTGATTTTCGAGATCTTCAATCCTTTTCTTCTTGCTAAGGCATCAAATATTCTCAGCGCGAACTCCTTCGAATCCACCATCCCTGTCCGAAATTCAGATATAACCGTTACAGTCCAGTTTTTAAAAAGTATAAAATTGCCAGTCACATTGTTTCAGTTCTCACCGATACATTCGGCGAAATCTTCTCTGGCAAGCAATCCTGCTTGAGCCAGAGAATGGAATCTGGACTGGACTCTTTGCCAGAGCTGATTGGCGTCGGAGGCACCGGTGGTCTTGCTGATGAATCGGAGGCCTCGGAGGGCAGCCTGCGCGCTGGATCGGGTGCGTTGCAGCTGCGCATTGAGCCGGCGGGCGTCGCGGGCAGACATGGCTGCCATCACCGTGTCGTCCCTGTCGAGAGAGGAGGCGGTGGAGGCACGGGAGGAGGCGGAGCGGAGCCAGGGGAATTTGTTGCGAATTCTGGTGGTGATGGAGAGAACGGCGTCGTCTTGCGACTCCGACGCGGCGGGCGGAGCAATGCTGCGGACCAATACAGAATCATCTTCAACCTCCAATGTGACCTCCACAAACTCGTGGTGATGAACAAGGTCATTGAGGAACACCGGGAGCATTCCTTGTCCAGCATCAGAGCGACCGCAATCCCCGTCCTCGTCCCCGTCTGCGTCGCCGAGTCGGCGGGTGTAGCTGGAGCGGCGGGAGTTGGAGTTAGGTATTGCAAAAGAGGACCAAGACCTTGTCATTGAAGATGGAAAAGGTGAGGTTACATAATAGAAGAGTGTTGTTGTTGAGAGTTGTAGAGAGGTTGGTTTGGTGGTGATGAAGGGAGAAATGAAGGGAAAAAAAAAACACACCTCTCAACCAATTCCCACACACACCATTTCAACGCCTTTCTCTCAACTTGATGTCTTATAATATATATAATAATGATTTTTCCTAATTAATCACAAAATTTTTCTAAATAAAAAAAAAAAAAAAAAAAGACAAGAAAAGGGCAACAAACAAATTGAATAATTGAATAATTGAATAATTGAATAATTGAATAATTGGGGGTTGGAGAAATCAGAGCAGTAACAGTAACGACAACAAAGTTTTCTTTGAAATTAATGAATTTATTTATATATAAAAGAAACAGAAAGACAGAGCAAAGAAGAGAGCAGCTCAGATATAATGTTGAAATGGCGAGTAAAGAGGAAGACAACGGAAGAGAAGATTCGAGGGAATTTATGTATTATTATGTTGTGCTGTCGGATTGGATCATGCCTTCCAATTTCCTTCATCTTCCATAACATTTTTGTTTCTGCTATTTTATATATATATTTTTATTTTAATTTAATAAAATATTTAAAAAAAGAAAAAAAAAAGAAAAAAAATGACATTGTAAGATAGATGATTATCTGTGTTGAGTTAGTGGTTTGTAAATATGAATAATGATGCATATGTGATGGATGGGTGATGATGGTGTTTGGTGCATATTACTCTCAATTGTGTGAATTTTAAGCTTTTTTATTCTTTCATTATAAGAAATATTCATTTCATCACACTATATTACTCCATCATTTTCATTTTGCCCACGCTTTTTTTTTTTCTTTTTCTTTTTTACTCCTTATTACTCATTTGATTGGCGAACCCCTGCTAATTAACTGACATAACGTTGATTAATTTACCAAAGTTTCAACTGTATGAAATTCAATAACAACTTTACTTTTTGGGCCTAATAATGTCTACTTAAACATGTTATTAAAGCAGAGAATTATTATTATCTTTTCGTTCGATATCACAAGAAAACGGTAAAAACACAAGAACGAAATCGAAATTAGCTTATTTTAACAAATTTAACGATACAATCATATAATGGTATGTTTGGTTCACCTGTTTAGAATGTTTGGATTTATAAATCTTTGTATCTAAATATAAGCAAATGAAATGTGTTTCAAAATGTATTTAGTTTGTGAGAGTTTGAAGTTCACAAAATCAAAGTTACAATCTAATATACTACGGTGAATTGCAAAAGTTTTACTTTGTGATATAAAAACTCACCTACTAAGATTATGTTTGAGAGTGTAGTTTTGATAGGACAAAATCATTCTGTGTTATGACAGAAATCGTAAACCAACGAATAAGAATGAAAGGGCGACAGAAACAACACACAAATTTACGTGGTTCACTAACGGTGTGTTAGCTACATCCACGGACAGAGGGAGAGAACAATCTTATAGTGAGGAGAATTCGTATGCAAATTACAAAAATTAAGGGCAAATTAAGTTAAAGAAGGTTTATATATGACACAACTCTTAACCAGAACATAATAGACTCAAAATAAAAGTCCAAAACCGAAAAAACATATCTAATATCTATACATAATTCAACTTAGGAGACGTTGCTCCTAAACTCCAACCAAACGCTTTGTATCAGATTCAAGACACATTAAAAACGTGCCTACACCAAGGATAACATAAAAGCACTTTAGAAAAAAGTAAAAGCATTTGTGAAGTACATTTTAATTCTTTGTCTAAGTAGTTGATTTAAAAGCACTTCAAAGGGATTTTGAATACTAAATTAAAAGTGGTTTGTTATTGAAATACATATCATTTATTTATATTTATTTTAAGAGAAGTGGTTACTAAATGAAAGGGAGTGGTAAAGATTTTAATTTTTTATTTTTCTCAAAAAAAAGCTCACCATACCATATCCTTATTGACACCCAATGAACTCTCCAGTAATTTTTAAAAATATATATAAAAAAAATATATATATATATATATATATATATGGACGTAATTTGCAACAAAATTACATTTTACGCAAAAATCCAGTAGGACAAAATGATTGATGGTCCGTCAAAATCTGAATGCACTACACATCTAGAAACTTCATTCATTCATAAATAAATCGAAAAAAGTACATTTTTCTCAAAAAAGAAAAAAAAAAGTACACCACATTAATTATTATTCATCTCCTTAACTCCATGGATGTTACCATATCTTCAACCCTAAATAATTCACTGCATGCGCCCATTCATTCTCCCTCAATCTTTGACTTTTTTTTTTTCTTTTAGATTTTTGTTTTTTAAATAATTAGATGGGTTAATAAGCATTTTCTCAATAATCAATTTAGAAGTGATTATAAAAAAAAATACGAAAATAATTCTTCCTCAATTACTTTAGAATCATTCAAACAAACTCTTCCAATTAAAAAGTTTTTAAAATCCACAAAAACTAATCACTTTGCGTAATCAAACAATGTTGTGATTAAGTAAATACATGCCAACAAGAGTATAACTCAACTGGCATAAAGTTGTATCGATAGCTACAAGGTCTGTGGTTCAAATCACCCACCCTCATATTGTAAATAAATAAATAAATAAATAAACACATAAATCTTTGAATTAATTAAAACCACTTTAATGAAAAAGAATTTTAAGAAAAGACATTTCTTTCTGACCATCTTTAAACATATGTAAAAAGCAGGACTCACTTTGAATCAATTTCCAAATTTTATTTATTACAATGCACTGATGTCCTCATTTTTATTTATTTATTTTTTAAAAAAACAGAATAATTAACTAAAAATAAAAATAATTATGATATATAGTTAGATAACCCTTTATTGGTGGATAACTTACCAAACTAATTTCCTTTCCATGAAATAACATGAACAATAAAGTTTTTTTTTTTTTTTTTTTTTAATGTATATATATTAAAAAAATCATTATCAAACCAACCATAAAATACTAATTTTGTGTAAGAGACTATAGGCTGGTCAACTATATATAGGAATGTACTACTAAAAACCATCATGTGCAATCATCCCTTGATTTTGTCCCAACTATACTACATATATCTCTAGACAATATGATGAAGGACAAAAATAATAAATTTGAAATTTTATTTCAATAAATTATATGAATAATTAATTTATCAGTAGAGATTGAAGAATATTTTAAATAGCATATTAATGGTGTAAGCTAATTATTTCAACAAATTGAAGTTGATTTTTTTAAAACCATATACCTACTACATGAAATTGACTTAAATTGATAAAAATTTAATTGAAATCATTTTAAATTTTAAACTTTATGAAACCAAACTAACTTATATTTATTGATTAAATCAATTCAACTTACTCTAGTTTATTAATTTTATCAGTTTTATTTCTTTTTTAAAAAAATATCAGTCTTATTAAGTTTGATGTGTAGATATTCAAGCCTAGAAATAATATTAATGCATTAAACATGAGAAGAACTTAAAATATAATATATATAAAATATAGGTAGTTCCAAATCCAATATTTTTTTTTTTTTGAAAATAGAAACTTCATTAAACGAAACTTAACTACCACACCAAACAACAGCTTCCTCATTTATAACAGAGGCCAGCCAAGGAGGGGTACAGGAACACCCACAAAAAATTAACTCATCTTCCATGGAGGAACAAAGGTTCTGTACACAAAAAGAATGGCACACAGGCCTGGACTGAAATCCGATCGAAAGAGATGGAGTCGACCTGGATTTTGCGGTGTTAGACGCCAGAGAATGCGCTGCCCTATTGCACGATCTTTGCTCCTGCACATAAAACAGAGAGCGTTAGTATCAAGGCCTTTAGTCATAATATTGACTTTAGAGGGAATAATGTTGCTGAGGATCCTCCAAACTGAAATTTTGATTCTAGGCATCAGCTTGAGGCTCCATAGATTCCTCCAAAGACTGGCAGAAAGGGAGGGATTAGAGCTTGAAGCATCCTTAGCATCACCTAGGTTCACCGCAAGATGATAGGCTGATTTAATACTAAAGATGCCTTTTGGATTTTCAACCCAAATAATCTCATTAGGGGAGCTCAGGGAACCTAGAGGGATATTAAGGATGTCCAACGCATCATGATGCACGAAGCACTCCTTAATAATGGTTTCATTCCAGTGACCATCAGTGCTAATAAGGCTACAAAATTTTTTGTTTATGTCTTTGTAGTTTCCTTTTTGCTCAGAATAGTGTTCTTTTTCAAGTTATCCTCTTTCGACAAGCTTGTTTTCCTAAGGATTGGACTTTGGGCCTGATTCTGGTATAATTTTTCCACGTTTTTGGGGCCCACATCTGTCACAGCCCATTTGCCTTTCTCGAGATCCCTGTTTCTCTAACTTGTTCCTGACCTGTTCCCAGACTCATCTCTTTTTTTGTTCTTTTCTGTCATTATCAACTTCTGACGACAACCTGCAACTTCAACGACTATTTTTGGCGTACCTACTATGGAAATATTATTTTTTAATGGGATTTCCGTCGAACAGATTCCGGCCACCGTTTCCCCCACCGGCGGTGATCTCAAGTCTTCTTCCCGCTACTCCTGTTGGTCCACACTATCCTTCATCAAGAGCTGGTTCTTCCTCTCAATCGGTTCCTCTTCTTGAGTTTTTCCTTCTTCCTTTTGATTGTCGCTGGATTCCCCCGAGTCTTCTTCCTTGTTTTTCCCCAAGGCTTTTTTCTGTTTAGCGCCCTGTCCATGGCTTCTTGTAGCTCTCATCCAGACCCCATATTGAGGTTCCTCCTCCGTCTCTCCGCTTTTGTCATCACATTCCTTTCAGGACGTGTCCGAGCTTCCCACACCTGTAACAAAAGTCTGGCAACTTCTCTGTAGTGATGAGAATCCATTTTTCCTTCTCTGATGTGTCTATGATGAGATAAGTTCCTCTTTGTAGGGGATTGTTGCTATCAACTCTAACCTTAACCCTCAAAGTTTTCCCCTATTGGGTTTTATGCCCTAAAACTCGTAGATAGTGAATGTAACCGTTGACCGGATATTAATGAAATAATATTGATATATTTTTCCATTAATTTTTATTAGTTATTTTATATTTGTCTTTGCCTAATAATAACCCTAATCCAATAAACTAGACATCCAAGGTTGTAATATGAGTCTTGAACCATATGTAGCGACATATGGGATCATTGTTCAAGAAACAACCTAAAGGGTCTATAGTATAGGGATAAGACTGGGTGCCTTATCCTGGTGACACTATGGATACGGTCCACTTTGTATTTGATACAAACGCTGCGATCCAACGCGTTCGTGTAGGAGACATGCGAGTGGGGGTATCCTATGCAATGAGTTTGCATAAGACCGGATCGCGAAATAGTAACCACTGGTTATAACACCGTTAACTAGTTGGTTTTCTATTTCACTAGGACGACCTAGACAACTTAGTCTTAATCCTGAGTTGATTATGGACTCCTGCTCATGAGAGATTGCCCTTTGATTTGTATGGGTGAGAGTGGCCAATACGCCGACTCAATAAGCCTACCACTTTGGGGACAAGACCGAATGGGGAGTTGGGAACATAATCGTACAAGATGGAATTCACTCCTTCCCGACTTTAGGGAAGCAGATGAGTGTTCCCTTAAGTGGTCACTCCGAGTCTTGAACAAAGGGCCCTACCCTCTCAATGGCACGAAAGGGTTTTCTGTTTGATGGTTGGACCACAAACAGGTTGTTCATTAGAGGAGAATTGGTACTTAAGGAAATAGAGGTAACCTAGGGGTAAAACGGTAATTTGACCCAGCTGGTGTTACGGACACTCGTGAAGGACTAACTAGTCGATATTGGTCTAGATCCGTGGACACAGAAAATATGTCTGCAGTGAGAAGAGTGCAACTGTGAGTCTATAGTGGAATGTACACACAGTTAACGAATATTGATTAATGTGGTTAATGAGTTTGACCAATTAATCTCACATCGTTGGAGCTTCTGATCTGCAGGTCCATTAGGTCCCACTGGTAGCTCGTAAAGTAATTTGAGGCAACTAAGTAATAAAAGTAAATTAAAAATGTTCAATTTATTAAGGGAAACAAATATAATATATATTGATATATTATTATGAGAGAAATTAATATTTGAAGAAATTCAAATATAAATTTATGGAAGTTTGAAAGAGTTCAAATAATGAATTAATTAATTTAAGGCCTAAAATGTGTTTGGGCAAATTAATTAATTCTAGGCCGAAAATTAAATATGTGATATTTAATTGGTGGTTAATTAATTAAAGAATTCATTAACCGAGAATTAATCAATTATGGAAATAATTAATCGCTTAAGGAAGTGATTAATCATTTATGGAAATGATCTAATCACTTATGGAAGTAATTAGTCATTTGTGGAAAAGATTAATCAATTTTGGAATTGATTGATCATGATTGATTAATTAAGGAATAAGATTGAATCAATTTTGGAAAAGATTGATTTAATTGAATATTTTATTCATGACCTCTCTTCTATAAATAGAACACTAGACCTAATTGGTCCAAGACACTTGAAACTTTGCTCTTGCTCTTAGACTCTCAAAGACAAGACCTAAAATTCTCTCAAGCCTCTCTCTAAGAGAAAGACTCCCACAAGTCTTTTGCCTCCTAGACTTAGAGACATACCGGTGTAACCTCTGTGGTTATTGTGTCATTCAAAGAAGGAATTTCCAGTGAAGAAAATCAAAGGCGGTTGCTGCGTTTTCGTTCGTGGAGCATCGTTGGCGAAGAACGGTCAAGTCTACAACGGAGGTCTGTAACGGTTCTTCCTCTTTTCTTTAGAAAAGCATAAAAATAAATTTAGATTTATTTTTAGCACATTTAAACCAATTTTTCCAGCAGCTTTAAAGTGTGTTTAAAGTTAGTTTGAGTTTTCGTAACGGTATTTTAATGTTAATTAATATACGGCGTAAGGTCCAATCGATGCCTTCCGCTGCGTGGGGACTTTTATTCCCTTCAATCGGCATCAGAGCCATCGCTGTCCCTATTAATTAATATTAAAAGTTGTGATAGGCTCTAATAGGTGGGATTTATGCATAATGTATGTTCGGTTTGCGTTGAACTGTTTAGGTTAATTTTATGGCCATAGATTTTATTTTTATGTGATTTTGATCATGTAAGGCCCGGTATTTCGGGTATATTAAGTAAAATCGAGTCCTATGTAAGTCCGGGTCTAGAATAGGTTTTTATGAGATGAAAATCGACTAAATCGCCGCTGAAATCGGAAGAAAAATCGAAGAATCGACGCTCTTTTTGTCCAGATTCTTCCTCTAGACGCAACAGCGTCGAGACACTACCTCAACAGCGTCGAGACGCTGCCTCGATTCCGCAGGCGCCAGATAAGGAATGCGCACAGTGTCGAGACGCTATTAACACAACGTCGAGACGCTGTCACGATGGCGGTGCACGCTAGGGCTTCAACAGGCGCGGTTCAGGCTGGTGGCCGGTCTGGTTCGGACCGGTTCGGCTGGGCTGGGACCTATTTGGTCCGGTTCAGCCAATTTTTGGCATGGTTCGTGATTTTCGAAGCCGATTCGAGGTGGTTCGGGGCGGTTCGTGCTGTCTAGACCAATTCCGGAGCCGTACAAGGATTTTTTAGGATAGAATTTAGCTAAATTAATGTAATTTAATGCTTTATTTTATCCTAGGAGCCAAAATTAACCGGTTCAATTGCTATTTATATGCTTTATGGATGTCATATAGAATATTTAATCCCACCTTAGGTTATAAACATGCTCATGCATTTTATATATTATAAAATGTTATAATGTATGTTTAAATGCATGGATTTGTTTTCATATTTTTTAATATAAGTGTATATTAATTATATGAAAAATTGGAAAGCATGAAGCATGTCATTACTTAAATTAAATATAAATAGTTATGTTTAATGTAATGAATGAAGCATGCTTGATTGATTTTCTTGATTGGCTTATAATTGTTATAATAAAAGAAAATCAAAATTGCATGAAGCATGAAACATCCATAGTTAATAATATAATTGTTATATTATTCATGCAATTAATGTGGTTTAATTATTTAATTTGAATGACATTGTTGAATGAATTAAACCCTAGATTCTTGATTATAGGATTAATCATTAAAATTTGAAATAGTTCTTGAATGTTAATGATTAGAAACCGTCAATCTATAATCAAGATTTGCATGCAAACATAAGATCATAGGATAAATTGGATTAATTTTAAATTGTTTAAAATTAATTAGACCTAGATCGTTTTCTAATAGGATTAGAATCTTTTCTTACTTAGAATTAAAAATAGTTTTAATTGACTAAGTAGGAAAAACATTGCTATGATTATAAGGGAACTCCATCGGTAATGTTCTGTCTAAGGCTGGGGGTATTTAAGTTGACGGTTTACGGAACACCTCCTACTTGGGAACTGACCTGGAATACCAGAGTTGAATTAATCATAGTTAAATGTTAGCATGCAATGTCACTAGGTTTATTAAAAGTGTTTAATGCACCTAGATCTTTAGAGTAAAGACCATACATTACTGAGGTTATAAGGGAACTCTCTCGGTAAAGTTCTGTCTAAGGCTGGGGGTATTTAAGTTGACGGTTTACGGAACACCTCCTACCTGGGAACTGACCCGAACATTGAGTTGAATTAACCATAGTAATGTTGACTTGCAATGTTGGGTTTATTAAAAGAAGTTTAATTCACCCAAAAGATTGCAGTTGAATCCTTTCCATAATTGTTATAATAGGATCAGACTTAGATAGATTGACTTAGCCGAATTCTATCTAAGTTAAAAAAAAACCCTATATTAACCTTAGGACATTTTCAGTGGGAGGAAAATTTCAAAACGAGATTTAAATCAAAGTTTTGCTCCTACGTCCATATATTCACAACGTGAGATTCATGCTCGGCTTCGAGTCGCCTTAGGAGCGGCTTCCCTTCGGAAAGTGTTTGCATGAATCAATATCAAGGTGAAAGGGAAAAATGTCTAAAGTAAGTGGGAGCGGGACACGTGTCAACGTATCCTTCGGTCTCCGCCCATAGTTCACACCGTGAGAGTCCTATGATCCGCCTGCAGGTTGTCCTGGCGCAACCATCCCTTCGGAGGGCCTGGTCATAGAATTCGAAACATCGTGAACTCCTGAAAAGGATAGGAGCTCTTAGGCTAATCACCAACAGTTGTCTTTCCCTTCGGTAGCCTGTTGGTGCGTGCCTCTGAGTTCTGAAAGTGGGAGGGTTACACTTACGAGGATGAGTTAAAAGTGTTGACAAATCCTTGACCGAACAACGGTGGCTAATGTCTATAGGAATATGAGTTATTCTGGAATTAGAATTAGCTGAGAGGTGTCTCATTTCAGAGGAGGAGTGCCTGATCACCTTCGGTGGCTGATATTCTAAACCTTTGAAACATCGTTGCAAAACTAAATCGATAGTTTTAGGGTTCTGTGATTGTTTGTTTTGCTAAATTGATTGGATTGTGTGCAATTGATTGCTTGTATGATGGGTTAAGGCAAAGATAACTAATACGGTCATTGTTTGTTTAAATTTCAGCAATGTCTTCCTCAATTGTCTCTCTGCTTAAAATGAGAAATTAACCGGCGAAAATTATGCTACGTGAAAGTCGAACCTGAATACGATTCTTGTTGTCGATGATTTGCGGTTCGTCTTAACGGAGGATTGTCCTCCAGCCCCTGCTCGTAATGCATCACAAGCAGTTAAGGATGCTTATGACCACTGGACAAAGGCCAATGATAAGACTCGCGTCTATATCCTAGCCAGCTTATCTGAAGTTTTGGCTAAAAGGCATGAGGGCATGGTAACAGCGAGGGAGATTATGAACTCTCTCCAGGAGATGTTTGGACAACCGTCCTACCAACTCCACCATGACGCTCTCAAATACGTTTATATCTGTCGCATGAAAGAGGGCACGTCTGTTCGGGAGCATGTCTTGGATATGATGGTCCAATTCAACGTGGCATAGGCAAACGGGGCGGTCATAGATGAGCGTAGTCAGGTTGCATTCATCTTAGAATCTCTTCCGAAGAGTTTTCTACAGTTTCGAAGCAATGCAATGATGAATAAAATAACATTCAACCTGACTAGCCTCCTGAATGAGCTACAACTCTATCAGTCTCTTCTTAAGAACAAGGGACAGATAGAAGGAGAGGCAAACGTTGTTCACTCTAAAAGAAAGTTCGAGAAGGGTTCATCCTCTGGAACTAAATCTGTAGCCACTTCTTCAAAGAAAACTCAGAAGAAGAAAGGAAACAAGGGGAAAGCTCCCAGTACTACTGCTAAAAGCAAGGGAAAAGCCAAAGCTATAGCATATAAGGGCAAGTGTTTCCACTGCAATGTAGATGGACATTGGAAGAGAAACTGCCCAAAGTACCTTGCTGAGAAAAATAAGGAAAAGGAAGGTAAATTTGATTTACTTGTTTTAGAAACGTGCCTGGTAGAACATAATGAGTTAACCTGGATACTTGATTCAGGAGCAACTAATCATGTTTGCTCTTCTTTTCAGGAAAATAGTTCCTTTCGGCAGTTGAACGATGGGGAAATGACACTCAGGGTCGGAACTGGAGAAGTCATTTCAGCTAAAGCAGTGGGAGCTGCGAAGTTATTTTTTAGAAATAGATTCTTACTTTTAGAAAGTTTGTTAATCGTTCCCAAGATTAAGAGGAACTTAATTTCTATTTCATGTTTGATTGAACAATCGCATACAGTTACTTTTGATATGAATGAAGCGTTCATTTATAAAAATGGTGTACTTATTTGTTCAGCCAAATTGGAAAATAACTTGTATGTTTTAAGACCAACCGAAAACAAAGTACTTTTAAATCACGAATTATTTAAAACTGCTGAAACTCAAAGTAAAAGGCAAAAGATTTCTCCATCAAGTAACAATACTCATGTTTGGCATCTCAGACTTGGTCATATAAACATCGATAGGATCGATCGTTTGGTAAAGAATGGACTTCTAAGGAAGTTAGAAAATGATTCACTATCACCTTGTGAATCTTGTCTCGAGGGAAAAATGACCAAGAGACCCTTTACTGGAAAAGGTTACAAAGCCAAAGAACCCTTAGAGTTAATACATTCGGATCTATGTGGTCCAATGAATGTAAAAGCTCGAGGAGGGTACGAATATTTCATCTCATTTATAGATGATTATTCAAAAAATGGTTACTTGTACCTAATGGGACATAAGTCTGAAGCCCTTAAAAAGTTTAAGGAGTTTAAGGCTGAAGTTGAAAACCTATTAGGTAAATCTATTAAAGTACTTCGATCTGATCGAGGAGGGGAGTATATGGATCAAAGATTCCAAGATTATATGATAGAACATGGAATCCAATCTCAACTCTCAGCCCCTGGTACACCTCAGCAGAATGGTGTGTCAGAAAGGAGAAATAGAACTTTGTTAGACATGGTTCGATCAATGATGAGCTATGTTCAATTGCCTAGCTCGTTTTGGGAGTATGCAGTAGAGATTGCAGTATACATCTTGAACAATGTTCCCTCGAAAAGTGTTTCTGAAACACCTTTCGAATTATGGAAGGGGCGTAAACCTAGTTTGCATCACTTTCGCATCTGGGGTTGTCCAGCACACGTGCTTGTGACAAATCCTAAGAAACTAGAACCTCGTTCAAAACTGTGTCAATTTGTTGGTTACCCTAAAGAAACGAGAGGTGGTTATTTCTACGACCCACAAGAAAATAAGGTGATTGTATCGACAAACGTCATTTTCTTAGAGGAAGACCACATGAGAGATCATAAACCACGCATCAAAATAATATTAGGAGAAGCTACTGAAGAATCATCAAGAGTTGTTGATGAAGTTGGACCTTCAACAAGGGTTGATGAAGGAACTAGTTCTTCAGATCCATCCCGTCCATCTCAAACGTTGGGAATGCCTCGACGTAGTGGGAGGATTGTATTACAACCTGAACGCTACTTGGGTTTAACTGAAACTCAGGTTTTCATACCTAATGATGACATTGAGGATCCATTGTCCTATCGACAGACAATGAATGACGAAGATAAGGATGAATGGGTCAAAGCCATGAACCTGGAAATGGAGTCAATGTACTCCAATTCTGTATGGGAACTTACAGATCTACCAAATGGGGTAAAACCCATAGGATGCAAAAGGATCTATAAGAGAAAAAGAGATGCAGCTGGAAAGGTACAGACCTTCAAAGTTAGACTAGTGGCAAAGGGTTATACCCAAAAGGAAGGGGTTGACTATGAGGAAACCTTTTCTCCTGTAGCCATGTTAAAGTCCACAAGAACTCTCTTATCCATAGCCACATATTATGATTATGAAATATGGCAAATGGACGTCAAGACTGCCTTTCTGAATGGTAATCTTGAAGAGAATATCTTCATGTCTCAACCCGAAGGGTTCATAGCCCAAGGTCAGGAACAAAAGGTTTGTAAGCTCAATCGATCCATTTATGGATTGAAACAAGCATCCAGATCATGGAACATTAGATTTGACACTGCAATCAAATCTTTTGACTTTGACCAAAACGTTGATGAGCCTTGTGTGTACAAGAAAGTCAACAAAAGGAAAGTAGCTTTTCTAATACTTTATGTAGACGATATCCTACTCATTGGGAATGATGTAGGATACCTCACTGACATTAAGAAATGGCTAGCAGCCCAATTCCAAATGAAAGATCTGGGAGAGGCTCAATACGTTCTGGGAATCCAAATCATTAGGGATCGTAAGAACAAAACGCTAGCTCTGTCTCAAGCAACGTATATTGACAAAATGTTGTCTCGATATTCGATGCAAAACTCCAAGAAGGGACTACTACCCTTCAGACATGGGGTACACCTGTCTAAGAAACAGTCTCCTAAGACACCTCAAGAAATTGAGAACATGAGACACATTCCCTACGCCTCAGCTGTGGGCAGCTTAATGTATGCTATGCTCTGCACTAGGCCTGACATATGTTATGCAGTGGGAGTAGTCAGTAGGTATCAGTCTAATCCAGGGTTGGACCACTAGGGAGCGGTTAAGAACATCCTCAAGTATCTTCGGAGAACGAGGGACTACATGCTTGTGTATGGAGCTAAGGATTTGATTCTTATTGGATACACTGACTCTGACTTTCAAGCTGATAAGGATTCAAGGAAATCCACATCAGGGTCAGTATTCACCCTCAATGGAGGAGCAATAGTGTGGAGAAGCATCAAACAAGGATGCATAGCAGACTCAACCATGGAGGCTGAGTATATAGCAGCTTGCGAAGCAGCTAAGGAGGCAGTATGGCTTAGAAAGTTCTTGACTGATTTGGAAGTGGTTCCGAATATGAACGTGCCCATAACACTATACTGTGACAACAGTGGGACTGTAGCCAACTCAAAAGAACCTCGAAGCCACAAACGGGGTAAACACATAGAGAGGAAGTATCACCTGATACGGGAGATTGTGCAACGAGGAGATGTGATCGTCACTAAGATCGCCTCGGAGCACAACATCGCTGATCCATTTACGAAGGCTCTCACGGCTAAAGTGTTTGAGGGTCATCTAGAGGGTCTAGGTCTACGAGATATGTATGCCACCTAATCTAGGGCAAGTGGGAGAAATGTATGATGGGTATAAGGATGCCCTAGTTCATTGTATTATATACATGACATTTCCAGCTTTAGATTATTGCATTTACTTCCCACTGACTAGTGTTTTAGTTCAAGTGGGAGTTTGTTGGGTTTTGTGCCCTAAAACTCGTAGACAGTGAATGTAACCGTTGACCGGATATTAATGAAATAATATTGATATATTTTTCCATTAATTGTTGTTAGTTATTTTATATTTGTCTTTGCCTAATAATAACCCTAATCCAATAAACTAGACATCCAAGGTTGTAATATGAGTCTTGAACTATATGTAGCGACATATGGGATCATTGTTCAAGAAACAGCCTAAAGGGTCTATAGTATAGGGATAAAACTGGGTGCCTTATCCTGGTGACACTATGGATACTACAAACGCTGCGATCCAACGCGTTCGTGTAGGAGACATGCGAGTGGGGGTATCCTATGCAATGAGTTTGCATAGGACCAGACACGAAATAGTAACCACTGGTTATAACACCGTTAACTAGTTGGTTTTCTATTTCACTAGGACGACCTAGACAACTTAGTCTTAATCCTGAGTTGATCATGGACTCCTGCTCATGAGAGATTGTCCTTTGATTTGTATGGGTGAGAGTGGCCAATAAGCCGACTCAATAAGCCTACCACTTTGGGGACAAGACCGAATGGGGAGTTGGGAACATAATCGTACAAGATGGAATTCCCTCCTTCTCGACTTTAGGGAAGCAGATGAGTGTTCCCTTAAGTGGTTACTCCGAGTCTTGAACAAAGGGTCCTACCCTCTCAATGGCACGAGAGGGTTTTCTGTTTGATGGTTGGACCACAAACATGTTGTTCATTAGAGGAGAATTGGTACTTAAGGAAATAGAGGTAACCCAGGGGTAAAACGGTAATTTGACCCAGCTGGTGTTACGGACACTCGTGAAGGACTAACTAGTCGATATTGGTCTAGATCTGTGGACACAGAAAATATGTCTGCAGTGAGAAGAGTGCAACTGTGAGTCTATAGTGGAATGTACACATAGTTAACGAATATTGATTAATGTGGTTAATGAGTTTGACCAATTAATCTCACATCGTTGGAGCTTCAGATCTGTAGGTCGATTAGGTCCCACTGGTAGCTCGTAAAGTAATTTGAGGCAACTAAGTAATAAAAGTAAATTGAAAATGTTCAATTTATTAAGGGAAACAAATATAATATATATTGATATATTATTATGAGAGAAATTAATATTTGAAGAAATTCAAATATAAATTTATGGAAGTTTGAAAGAGTTCAAATAATGAATTAATTAATTTAAGGCCTAAAATGTGTTTGGGCAAATTAATTAATTCTAGGCCGAAAATTAAATATGTGATATTTAATTGGTGGTTAATTAATTAAAGAATTCATTAACCGGGAATTAATCAATTATGGAAATAATTAATCGCTTAAGGAAGTGATTAATCATTTATGGAAATGATCTAATCACTTATGGAAGTAATTAGTCATTTGTGGAAAAGATTAATCAATTTTGGAATTGATTGATCATGATTGATTAATTAAGGAATAAGATTGAATCAATTTTGGAAAAGATTGATTTAATTGAATATTTTATTCATGGCCTCTCTTCTATAAATAGAACACTAGACCTAATTGGTCCAAGACACTTGAAACTTTGCTCTTGCTCTTAGACTCTCAAAGACAAGACCTAAAATTCTCTCAAGCCTCCCTCTTAGAGAAAGACTCCCACAAGTCTTTTGCCTCCTAGACTTAGAGACATACCGGTGTAACCTCTGTGGTTATTGTGTCATTCAAAGAAGGAATTTCCAGTGAAGAAAATCAAAGGCGGTTGCTGCGTTTTCATTCGTGGAGCATCGTTGGTGAAGAACGGTCAAGTTGATAGCGACATTGATAGCGAGCAGAAATGTCGTTATTTTAGTCTCAATTTATTAAGCTTTTTGGTGCTTTAATCGTGTTTTTTATGAATATATTTAATGAATTTTATTATTTGGTCATTAGGAGCAAAGTTGGTGATTTTGGGAGAAAAAGTGCCAAAATTGAAGCCATTGAAGCCCAAATCCAAGCTTGAAGCAATTGGAGGCCCAAAGAAGACAACCATGAAGAAATGACCAAAAGAAATGAAGAAGGCCCAAAAATCAGCCCAAAAGGAAGCTAAAAATCTGGAATTTTGGGGCAGCGTCGAGACGCTATGTAGACAGTGTCGCGACGCTACCATTTCGTGTTGCCCAAGCCGTGTGCGCAGCAGGGTCGAGACGCTGTGCAAGGTAGCGTCGCGACGCTACCCCTATTCCAGGCCTATAAAAGGCGCCCCAAGGTGCCTCATTTATCATCAATCACCATTCCAACAAGGAATTTCTTTCTTTCTCTCTTCCTTAGGCTCCTTTGGAGCCCCTCTCAAGGCTTTCAAGCCTTTTTGAGAGGATTCTTTTAGTGGGAAAAATTTTGGGAATTTTGGGGAGCATCTTAGAGGCTCAAGGAGTAGTCAGCGGGACTCCAAGCGTCAGCGAGGGGTTTTTCGACGGTCAATTCCTTTCCTTTTATGCTCTTTATTATGCTTTCCTTTGTAATTATTGTGGATATTTTAGCCATGTGTAGCTAAAACCCCAAATTGGGGTCTTGAAATGAAATGATAGTTCAAACTTTGTTATAATTTCTTGTCTCTTGCCCATGTCCTAATTATTTGTATGGATGTGCTTAATGCTTTACTCAATCTGGCCAATTGTGTAATGATTCGATTCTTAATGGAAACTCGACGGAGAGAAATTAGGATAGATCATAATCCATGCAACTAGTTTAATTGTCCGTTGTGACACCGGGATTAGTTGATTAAACTTAGATTCCTAAAATGAATCAGAGCGTAATAATTAATGATTTTTAATAGCGCTAAGGACACTTAGGTTGTTAAAATGAATTAATTACAATTAGGGGAAACCGACAGGAGAACCTATGTGATTAACGGAGATTCTAGGATTATAATTAGTTGGGCAATGAGATAGGATAATTATAGCAACTTTTTAGCTAATCATTGATTTTCAAGACCCCTCTTCCCATTTAAAGAAAACTCTTTCTCCATATTTTATTTTCGATTGATCAATTTATTTTCGTTAATCGTCTTGAATTTTAATCCTTTTTATTGCATGAAGTAGTCCCTAAATATTATTTCGCCTAAGTATTTTTAGTGCTCAAGAGATTTTAATTATTTGCTTAAGTTTCGCTTCGCCTCCCTGTGGATTCGATACTCGGTATTATTACCGTTTTATATTACTTGTGACGACCCGTGCGCTTGCGGAAAAATCGTTCATCGAAGTCGAACAACACAAGTCTACAACGGAAGGTTTGTAACGGTTCTTCCTCTTTTCTTTAGAAAAGCATAAAAATAAATTTAGATTTATTTTTAGCATGTTTAAACCAATTTTTCCAGCAGCTTTAAAGTGTGTTTAAAGTTAGTTTGAGTTTTCGTAACGGTATTTTAATGTTAATTAATATACGGTGTAAGGTCCAATCGATGCGCTTCCGTTGCGTAGGGACTTTTATTCCCTTCACCCCCAATGGTGACCTTCCTCTCGGTTTCTACTTCCTCGAACTTTCCAACTGAAATAGCGAGAGCAATCGCGTACTTCCTGTTGGAACAAGCATAGGGGATGTTATGAAAATGAAACCAGAATTTGGCGTACCGGAATTCCAGATCCGTGGTGTTGTTTTCCCCGTTCATTTCGTCGAAAACGACTAGTGCCTTGTCATAAATCCATGGCCCTCCCTCAGTCACTCTATTCTTTTCTCTCTTGTTCCTGAACTTGCAAACGAAGGTATTTCTACCGGCCTTTTCAATCTTTACATTGTCTTGCAGCCCCCATATTTTGGGCATCGTGGTTTTGAAGAAGTCGACTATTATAACCTTTGTAGTCATGATTTTACATGCCACCATGTTCTGGGTTTCAAAGACCACCTTTTCCAAATCGCTCTTTGGAACTCTAACTCTTCCTTGCTTCTCTTCCTCCGTTATTTTCATTTTCTGAAACTGATTGTACACTTGTTCACTGTCCATCTTTGCTAAAAGCGCCCACACTCCAAGCCACCACCTCAAGATCACTAACGGATCCCTTAAGCAAACGAAAGCGTTGCCCTTCTGCTCATTAAGCTCTCAGAGAGAACTCAGAGCCCTGCAGACACGATTCTGTTCCAAATCCAATATAATTAAACAAAGAAGAAAGCTTTAATTCTCATTTCTCACAATTAATTAGTAAACATAACTAAATGTCACTATTTTTAGTTGAAATGTAAGTTGGAGCGAAGAAAGACGATATTTATTTATTCTTTTAAACATCTGGAACATATGAAAACTGATTGGAAAATGTAACGACCCGACTTCTTAAATAGTCTTTTTGGGATCGTTACGACAATGCATGCTTTGGAGGCATTTTTAAATAAAAATATTTTAAAACATAAACACTAATTTAAGTAAAAACTTTAAAACAAAACTTTTATTCGGGATCTCTAATTTTAAAAGTTTTAAATATTCTTAAATAATTTCTAAAATATAAATGTACGTGGCCTCTACAAAATTTCTCAAACAAATTTACATATCAAATAAAGTAAAATAGAGTTCTTAAAGCGGAAGAAAAATAAAATATGAAATTCAAGTCCTCTCATGGCTGCCTAACGGATGCTCATCAATCGCCTTTCACCTGCCCTTGCTTTTATCTAAAAAAAATATTCTTGAAAAGAATGAGTATTTTAAAATACTCGGTAAGTGACCCTACTATTGAGGTTGGGTCACGCTTTAAACACGTTTTGAAAATCAACAACAAATATCTTTTTGGTGGCTCTAAACTTTATTTTAACTTATAAATGAGAGGATATACATCAATTTCATGCATATCCTAGACACATAAATTTCATGTATCTCCTACGGAGGTCGTCAATTTCACGAGCCTCGACTTAGGTACATCAATTTCATGTCTCTAAGTCCTGTGTATGCATCTCTTTATGTACATCAATTTCATGTACACTTTCAAATATTTAAGAAAACTCATAAATAATTTAAACCCATACATAATAATAAAATTTTGAGAAACCACCAACTCAAATATTTCAATCATCAATAAATGCAAGCAATAATAATAAAATCTCATGCTTTCAACAATTTTTTTTCTCTTTCAACACATCCCAAGAACTTGGCTAGATTTTTGTATCGAAACTTCAAGATGACTTTTGTTTTGTTCTTGAAATTCTACATGTGCTTGACTTCATTTGTTGGTAGTCTTTTCAATATTATTTCTTCACCAACTATTACCCATTAGCTTTCTCTATATTCATTTTATGAAAAATAAATGAAACTATTGTTGTATATGGGTTCTAACAATTCTTAAATATTTATAAGAACAAAATCATATATAAAACTTTTGATTAATTAATCTTATAAATTGGACCAAACCCACAATGTTACAAACAATTATTCTTATCACTAACATACACAAACAGAGAGAAAAAAAATGAAATAATATATATACATTTATATGTTGTTTTCTCACACTTATATTCCTTACGCTTTTAAGAAGAGAAAACTCGATTTCAAAGTATGTTTTTATATGGTATTGTGTTGCACACAACCTTTATAAGCAAGGTTTTACATTAATTTCAATGGAGAAAGAATTTATGGTGAGAGGAGGAAAAAAGAAGAAACATTTTTCAACAAGGGTATTTTTGAAACTAAAACTTTAACAGTTTTCATCCAAAATGAACGGCAAGGGTATTTTTGAAACATTTTTTAAAGTTTAAGAGTGTTTTTGAAACTTTTCAAAGTTCAGAGACATTTTTGAAACAAACCCCAAGTTCAGGGGTAATTTTTTTTATATATAATTTAGTCTTCTGTTTAATTCAAATATTTTTTTTCTCATTTTTTTTTTTAAAAAAAAACACTCAAAGATCTTTTTTTTTTTTTTTCTTAGACGACTTTTAATTTAAAGATTAGATTGGATTGACATGAAACCAAACCGAACCCGTAGGAACAATAATAAAAAAAATAATAATAAAATAAAACAGAATATTTGGAAGCACGTAGCTTAATGTAATACTTTGATGATTATAAATAAACTCCTTCGCACCACACCTACCCCCAACATTTTATTTGACTTTTTTTTTTCATTATCAAATTATAGAGCTTTGAATATAATTCCCTTTCTTTTTGTTTCACTTCCACTCTCTTCTTTCTACATTTTATAGTATCCTCGCTCTTATTAATTCTACAAAAACATCTTTTAAATTTCATGTCTTGAAGCAACCCAACAAATATGAAATATGAATTTAATTTACACGAAGGATAAATAAATTTGATAGATCATTCTGTTTCAAAAAAAAAAAAAAAAAAAAAATTGATAGATCATTCAATGATATTTCAACATCATGACTAAACAGGCCAACAAGAGTTTAGCTCGACTGACATAATTACCTTGTACTAATAACCACAAGGTGAAAATACGAATATTAGGTTGGTTACTATGTACAAGGAATAAACTTAGAAGAATTGGATAGTAATAGTAGGTAGAAAATATGTTTTGAAAAATTCATATATAAAAAGAATATCTAATTATTTCAAATAATTGAATTGCTCATTATATGTAATTATTTGGATTAAGAAAAGTTGAAATTACTTGATTGAACTGACTCTCCATATGAAAAGAAAACAAATAGAAATGGTCAAATGTTTTTAGATTTGTTGTCATTTGAATAAATTTGCACAAATAGTCCTTTTTAGCCGCTACATTTAGAATTTTCTTTTATTTGTGTTATAAAAACAATTAAACAATGATTTCTTTTTAAATAAAAAATAAATTGATTAATGTTCTGTAGTCACTTATACAAATCCAAAAATACGTTGTTTTTTTTTTCTTTTCTGAAGATAATAGTAGAATTTAGACTAATTTTGTAATTTTTTTTTGGTTAACTTTAAACTATTTTCAAATAAAAAAGAAAAGGGCGGGTTTGGATTTAATTTTTTTGCATTTATTTTTACATAAAATATGAATTTAATGTTTTTTTTGTCACTTATACAAATCCAAAAAAGAAAAAAAAAGGAAAAAATCAATTTTGACCCCTGAACTTTGCAGGTTGTAGCAATTTTAACCTTAAACTTTCAATTTTAGCAAATTGAACCCCAAACTTAACAAATTGTATCAATTTGAACCTCCAACTTGCATAAAAGTTGCAATGTAGACCTTTTGTCAACTGTTCATTTGAATTACTATTAAAATATGTAATTGACAATTTCCTTTATTTTTTTTTTAATTCACATTGCACCTGAGTTAGTGTTTTGTAAGAAATTTGTTGGAAAAACTCTTCAAGAAATCAAATATCTCAGACAATTCTTCTCATTATTAAAAAAAAAGTCACAGAATTATTGACAACAAGAAAAATCTAGCAAATATGAGAAATAAAAAACTCGAAATTTCATTATTTCTGTTTCCTAGATTTGTACATTCTTCTAATTAGCAAGAAAAAAAACATTAAAAGAAGGAAAAAAAATCCCATAAAGTTATTATCAACAAGAAAAGACCAGCGAATATTTGAAGATAAAAAACCTCCAAAATTTCTTTGCTTTCGTAATCTTAAATAGCAGCAAAAAAACTCTCATAAAATCCTCAACAACGAGAAAAAGTCATCTAAAACAAAGTTTCTTCAATATTTTATTTATAAGAAACCAATTCAGATGCAATATGAATTAAGAAAAAAAAAAAATCAATTACGTACGGTGGTTCAGAAAAAAAAAGTTAACCAAAGATATACATTGTAACACTTATGCAAGTTTAGAGTTAAAATCGATACGATTTGATAAGTTTGAGGTTCAATTTGATGAAATTGAAAGTTTAGGGTTAAAATTGATACAACTTGTTAAGTTTAGGGTTCAATTTGATGAAATTGAAAGTTCAGGGTTAAAATTGATACAACCCCTAAAGTTTAGGGTTAAAAAGGAAATTTTCCCAAAAAAAAAAAATGGAGGTAATTAGTAGAATTTAGACTAATATTCTTTTAAAATATTTTAAAATCCAGAAAAGAAAAGGATGGATATATATATATATATATACACACACACGACTAAAAGGGCCGATTTGGATTTAGTTGTTTGTGGATTTATAACATAATATTTTAATATTTTAACAGAATTTATGCCAAATAGGTTATTTTCAATATCCTATTTGTTTTTTTAAAATTTTACCTATTTAGATTTGCTCGATTTTTTCTATATTTTCTTACCATTTTACCCTCACTTATATTTATCTCTCCTCAATTATTAAATTGATTCATTTTAATTTATTTTATACTACACTTGAATCTTATATGGTAAGAAATATTTATACTTAATAGGAATGTAATATTTCAAAATTTTATTTTCATTTGAATTTGTAATATATGTAAATAATGGTAAAATTTGACAAAATTGAAAATATGATATATTATGGAATCTATTTATGTAGGGAAATGGAGATGCAGGGTATTGAATCCTGTACCTCTCACATGCAAAGCGAGCGCTTTACCATTTGAGCTACATCCCCAATTTGAAAAGGTGAAACTCAGCTTGTAATTTTCTTTCAAATTATATGCGTATTATTTTGTAAATAGGAAAAAATGTAACCCCAAATGTTTTGGGCAAACTGCGGAAATTGTTGGGGAATTACCAATAACAGTGTAACGACCCGACTTCTTACAAGAATCTTTACGGGACCGTTACAACATACATGCTTTAGAGGCCTTTTTAAATAAAAAAATTTTAAGACATAAACACTAATTTATGTAAAAACCACAAAATAAAACTTTTATTCGAGATCCCTGATTTTGAAGGTTTTAAATATTCTTAAATAATTTTCAAACTATAAATATACATGGCCTCTAGAAGATTTATCAAACAAGTTTACAAATCAAATAAAGTAAACCAGAGTTCTTAAAGCGGAAGAAAAATAAAATATGAAATCCATGGTTCCCTCATGGCTGCCTAACGGATTCTTATCAGTCGCCTTACACCTGTCCTTGCCTTTACCTGAAAAAAATATTTTTGAAAAGAATGAGTATTTAAAATACTCAGTGACCCTACTGTTGAGGTTGTGTCACGCTTAAACACATTCTTAAAATCAACAACAAATATGTTTTTAATGGCTCTAAACTTTATCTTAAACTTATTAACTATGGGATATACATCAATTTCATGCATTTCCTAGACACATCAATTTCATGTGTCACCTACGGAGGTAGTCAATTTCACGAACCTTGACTTAGGTACATCAATTTCATGTCCCTAAGTCCTGTGTAGGCATCTCTTTAAATACATCAATTTCATGTACACTTTTAAAATTTAAGTAAACTTATAATTCATTTAAAACTCAAACATATTATGGAATTTTTGAGAGACTACCCACTCAAGGATTTCAAACTCAACATTTGCAAACATAAATAATAAATTTCATGCTTTCAATATTTTTCGTAAACGTAAACATAATCAAACAATTCACAGAGACACAAGAATTTTGGAAAATCAAACACACGCTTCCAACTAAAAGAGTTCAACAATAAATCCATTTACCTCGGCTTAAATATTCTAAACAAAACTAAATTAATTCTTTAACTCCAAGGCTTTCAACCACACAAAACAAAAAGATGCTTGTTGGTCGGGGTCTCAAATCCACTAATTGAATCACCAATAGCTATCGGCCTTGAAACCATGAAGCAAAAACGATGGGTATTTAATTAAACCTTAAAATCCATCCTAATAAACTTGAATCTCAATTAGCCACTCAAGATTTTGCTGGAATATAAGCGGAGCACTTGACGAACGAACTAAACAATGGATGGGTATTAACTAAAAACTAAAATCAAGCAAAACAACCTTCAATCTAACTTACCCAATGCTGGAATCGCTCAAAATCTCGCTTAAAACGTCACCTACAACTGTTGGTCGGGTAACAAAGTTAGTCCAATTCCGTTAGTTCGACTCCAACTGTAACGCTCCGCGTTTCGAAATCAAACCCTTCTGGGATTAATTGAGCATGTTTATTCTAATTTAATAATTGGAATTTAAGTTTAGCCTTGGGTCGTTAAATTAAATTTCTATAATTTAGGGAAAAAAGATTTTTAATTAAATCTTTAATTTTCTAAAGTTTGGAAGTTTAATATTCGATATTTATTTTAAATATCAAAAGACCCAAATCCTTAATCGACAGGGTTATTTTTGTTTCCAAATCTTCGGAAGCTAAGTTTGGGATTTTTAAATTAAATCCTAGATAAAAGCCAATTCTTATTTAAATTGGGTTATTCTTTTTTTTAGGTGTTTTTTAAAAGAAAAGAATTAAGAAAAAGAAAATCAAAGTAAACCCTAAGACTCTTCCCTCTCTTTCACGTGAGCAGCCACCTCAACCCCCCTCCCTTGTGATTTTCGTTCTTCCAGCCCCATATGAAGTTTTCTTCTTCTTCCCTCGCGTGTAGCTTTGCCAGCCCTTTCCTCGTGTGTGAGGCCGCTGATAGCGAGCATAACTAGCTATTTTTCTCTGATTAATTAAGCTAGTCTTTTACAGTTATTTGGCCAAATTTATGCATTTATATGTTTTATTTGTAGGAAGTATGTGTTTGAAGCTTAATTGAGAGATTGGATTGAAATGGAGTTCGCGCGCGCAAAAAAAAAAAAAAAAAGCATCGCGACGCTCTCGGTTGCAACTTCCAGAATCCGTTGCGACGCTACGACCAATTTTTGCCTTATTTAAAGATTGTGATTAGGGCTGATTGGGGGACTTTTTTTTGTGACTTCGGGGTCGTAAAACAGAGAGAAAAGGCTGTTGTGAAGGCTGAAGCAAGTAGAGAAAAGTGGATGTCAAAGCTTTGTTCATGGAGATCGTGACGAGGACGTTCGGTCTCGGCCTACTTAGCGTTTACTTCTCTTTTCCCTTTTCTTTATTAGTTTTTATGGCTTATTTAGACTTAGTTTATATTGTAACGCGGATTTTGTGTAGCTAAGTTTATTTCTTAGGGATTGATGTAGCTGTTGGGCACTTTATGGATTGAATTTATGGATTGTTGTTATTGATTCATTTATGCATATTGTATGTTTAATGCTTTCAATTTACCGGCCATGAATTGAATGTTGATTGTGATTAAATCTAACTCGGGAGAGAGGATTTAGCTTAGAACTCATTATGCATAACTAGGATTTAGCTAGAAATCGGGAGATAATAGTTAATTCTAGAAATTGTTAAAAAGGATAACCTTAATGCCTTACATGTGTAATGAATTTGGATAGGGATATCGGGTTCATTGCATGTGGGAGAATCATGTATGCTAGGGAGAGATATGTGTGATTTTAGTATTCTAAGATTTATGAATCATAGTATGTCATTAATCCATAATCCCAATTGGTGAAATCAATTCCCTAAGACCGTTGTCATCAATTGTTTGTCACTATTTTATTGTTTTGTGTTAGATTTCCATTATTTTTCACTTTGTTTGGTTCCCTAAATAAAATTGGACAAGATTATTTTCGGTAATTAAATTTGATTAAAAATTCAATCCACAGGACGACACTCGATTTCAAAAATCACTTTACTATTACTTGACTCATGCGCTTGCGGTAGGAAAATTCCACATCAAGTTTTTGGCGCCGTTGCCGGGGATTGACATATTTAATCAATTTTAATATCGTAGAAAAATTGTCCGGTCTCAATTTAGAGTGTATTTTATTTTTTTTTTGTTATTTTTGTTATTGTTATTTGTAGGTAGATTGCAGTTTTCTTTTGTTGTTTTGTTTTCCATATTTAGATTTTTCCATATTTGTTTGAATTTTCCATAGATAGATTTTTTCTTTTTAGTTTTTTTTTTCCCTTTTTAGATTAGTTTTTCCTTATTTGCTAGTTTGCTTATTTGTTTTTGCCATATTTGTTTTTGCATTCCTTATTTGTTTATCTTTTCCTTTTTTAGATTATATTTTCCTTATTTAGATTTGTCATTTCCTTTTCTAGTTTCTTTCCTAATTTATTTTCTTTCATTTTCTTTTATTTTCCTTTTTTAGGTTAGTTTTGTTGGTGTATGCGAAAGGTTAGGGAGATTGCTACTAGAGTGTTCGAGATTGACAACGTAAGTGCACTTTAGGCCCAGATGTCTTCCATTGCTAATGCATTTTTAAAGTTTTCAAGTACAAGGAGTGCTCAATCGATTGAGTCTGCAGCTGCCCTTGCATCCCAGACTCAAGAGGAAAATCTCGAGCAGGTTCAGTATGTCTCTAATTTTAATTCTAGGGGGTACAATAATAATTCTTCACCTACACATTATCACCCTAGTAATAGGAATCATGAGAATTTTTCATATGCAAATAATAAGAATGTTCTGAATCCTCCTGGCTTTACCCCTCAAAGTCAAGAAAGTAAAATATCTCTAGAGGATCTCGCTGGAGCTTTTATTGCATAATCAAGTAATAAATCAAATAAGCTTGAGGAAACCGTGATTTCCATAAACACCATTGTCAATGGTCATTCTGCAGCCATCAAGAACATAGAGACTCAGTTGGGACAACTGGTAAGTGTTGTCAACACCATGAATAAAGGTAAAGCCCCAGCTGAACAGGAGAAATCTTCATTGGAATACTACAAGGCCGTCTCTGTGCAACACGAGGAGGAGACTCAAGTAGCTGAGGAGGAGGAGACTACTGAAACTGAGGAACTCACTAGAGAAGTTGAGGAGGGCACCACCTCAAACGAAGTTGAAAAGCTTATACCTGAACTCTCTATCCCTTCTCCTATTGTTTTAGTTCCTAAGTCAAAGAATAAGAAAAAGAAAAATTCTAAGGCTCAGTTTAATAAGTTTCTTGATGCTTTTACAAGTGTGAATGTTAATATTCCTTTTGCAGATGCACTGGAGCAAATGCCTCATTACAAGAAGTTCATGAAGGAATGGCTCATCAAGAAGAAAAAGGAAAAACAGATGGAAACTGTATACTTAGCATCGACATGCAGTGCTCGTGTCCAACAGAAAGTACCAGAAAAATTGACTGATCCAGGGAGTTTTACTATTCCTTGTAATTTTGGTACTTATTCTTGTAGAGCACTATGTGATCTAGGGGCTAGCATAAATATCATTCCATTATCATTGTGCAAAAAGTTAAATATAGGAGAGATAAAATCTACTACTATTAGGTTTCAGTTGGCTGACCAGTCTGTGGTTAGTCCTTATGGAATTGTGGAAAATGTTCTGATTAAAGTAGGTAGATTTTTCCTTTCTGTTGATTTCTTTGTCTTAGATATTAAAGAGAATCCTGCCATGCCTATTATATTAGGGAGACCATTCCTTGCTACAGGGAGGGTTATAATTGATATTGAGCGTAGGGAGCTAATCATTAGAGTCCAACATGAGAAGGAGATCCTAAAGGCTTTTGAGGACCCTAAGAACACATCAGAGACCATGTTGGTGGGATATAGGAAAGGTGCTAGGAAGAGCACAGTTGATGGAAAACCTGACATTAGACCACCTTGATGCCTATCCGGTCAACACGTCGAGCTATAGGTTTGGATTTGAATGCTTAGGAGCGAATTATTAGGTTCATATGCTTGTTGTCACCTCGATAGGTATAGGGAAGAGATAAAGAGTTAATTTTTTGCAAATTAGCATGTTCGATCTTGCTCATAAAGAAAAATCATTCTTGTTGTTACAATTTGAAAGAAAAAAAAAGGAAAGTCATGACTTATGCGCGCAATGGAATGCTTAATAAAGTTTTGGCAAAAAGAGCTACCCCTGTTGTGATCAATTAGGCCAACCAAAGGGTAAAACTCGGGTTAAGGATCCCTGCAATAGGTGTGTGAAAGCTAGTGCCACATAAAAATGCATGTTGTAATTTTCAATTATAAGCACCTAAGTATGGAGGAAAACAAACTAATTTATTCCATTTACTCGTTAGTGAATCCTTAGTGCCAGTGTAGAGGGAAGATGAGTTGAGAGTTTAGTAATCCAATCCCGGGCTAGTAGAGTCTGATCTCGTTAAGTTAGATCTCGCTTGTGCAAGTTAATTTTGGAAAACTTTTGATTTGTCTCCCTCATTGGTCCTTATGTGCATGTCTCTTGATTGCTTGATTATTGACTTTTGAGCCTTGAGGATTGAGTCATGTTTGTTGCATCCATTCTTCCATTGTATGCTTGATTTTTAGTTTGCTCGAGGACTAACAAAAGCTTAAGTTTGGGGGTGTTTGATAGCGAGCATAGCTAGCTATTTTTCTCTGATTAATTAAGTTAGTCTTTTACAATTATTTGGCCAAATTTATGCATTTTTATGTTTTATTTGTAGGAAGTATGTATTTGAAGCTTAATTGAGAAATTGGAGTCAAATAGAGTTCGCGAGCATGCGCAAAAAAAAAAAAAAAAAAATCATAGCGTCGCGACGCTCTGACCAGCGTCGCAACGCTCTCGGTTGCAACTTCCAGAATCAGTGATTCCGTGGTAGCGTCGCGAAGCTACCCCCACAGCGTCGCGACGCTACGACCAATTTTTGCCTTATTTAAAGATTGCGATTAGGGCTGATTGGGGGACTTTTTTTTGGTGACTTTGGGGGCGTAAAACAGAGAGAAAAGGTTGTTGTGAAGGCTGAAGCAAGTGGAGAAAAGTGGATTTCAAAGCTTTGATCATGGAGATCATGACGGGGATGTTCGGTCTCGGCCTACTTAGCGTTTACTTCTCTTTTCCCTTTTCTTTAGTAGTTTTTATGGCTCATTTAGACTTAGTTTTATCGTTGCGCGGATTATGTGTAGCTAAGTTTATTTCTTAGGGATTGATGTAGCCGTTGCGCCGATCTCCATCGTCACCCACGCGTCACCATCTGTTCAGCCTCGTGCACCGTTGCTCCTTTCTCATCGGTAGTTTTCTTCTCCTACGCACAAGCAGACCTGCGAAGCCTGTCAGTATTGCTCGCTCTCTTCCATGGTTCTCGGACATCTCTCTCTATCTCTCTCTCTGCACGCCATCGACTAGTTGTGAGAAGACCCGCGACGCCGCTTCTTCGCATTGCAAGCAGTCGGGTGTTTTGTTTTTATCTCTTCCTCTCGCGCGTGTAGACTTGCGTCACTATCACCATCGTTAGCGAAGGATTGCAGCGTTGGTGGTTTAGGCGCGAGATCTTTGTTAGCCACGACCTCCAGCACTGTTTGGCGTTTGAAGCAACCTCCATTGAGTGTAGTAGCATCGATACTCTCTCTATCAGGCTCAAATTCGCGATTCTGGCCCTTACGGTGTCATTTGGACGTTTTGGTAAGTGTTCACTTGTGCCCACACTCTTTAGAGTTCAAAATTGAGTTACCCTTAACTCAAATGACCTTGTTATGAGTTATCCATTCGTTATCGACTTCAAAATTGCAGGAATAAGCTTTGTTCGGTCGCTATCCAATTGTAAATTAGACCCAAAGCGGGCTTTGGGCGATTACCCACAATCCGTGCGACCTTGAATTGAAGCACTCTTGGTCCAACGACTTTAGATTGTCGTTTCTGGAGCCTCTTGATCATTGGGCAACAAACTTCAAGGTCATTTAGGTACTGTTCGGTAAGTTCCCTCGCCTTTGGACCTTTGTAATTCAATGATGTTGGCTTTTGAAATGCCTATAACTCGTGGGTGTTATCTTAAGTTGCAGTTGGGCCCAATTCAAGTCTCGGGCAGTGCATATTCAAGGAGAATTTGTGCTGGTCGGCCATTTTCATCAAGCATCTCATCCTGTAGCGTAGTTTGATAAGTGTTAGAGTTTGTTAACCTTGTTCGAAGTTTGGTTAAGCTCTACTAATTGATCCCTAATGCTTGGAAGTTTCCTGTTTGTAGGTTCAGACTCATTCGATCGCTTCTAGCTTGGATCGAAGTCCTTTTTGGTAAGGATCGGTTAAGAGAGCTTAGTTTAAACCCTTGCAAGCTAGTCTTGTGTGCTGTGGATTAGTTTCTATCCCTTGGAAACTTTGCTTATAGTTTGGGTTTGCTTTCAGATTGTTCAAATCCTGACTTAAGCCTCTTGCTGGGTAAGAACATCTCTTCTAAGCCCTTTTCGTCTTAGTTTATGGATTAGCAAGTGAAGCTCAACCTTGAAACCTTTCATTTCTTATTGCAGGAGCTTGTTAGGTTCGTTTAGGAGCGTTTTAGCAATTTGTAAGTAGTTTCTATCTGTTGAGTCTGTTTGATTGCATGATGCACGCTGTATGTTTACTTGCTTTATAACTATTTTCCATGCTTTTACTTCTATGCTTATATATATATACATGTAAAGTGCTTCTTGCTTCTATGTTATGTATATATGAAATCTCTGAATAGTGTGGGATGTTGTTGTGATGTTTGGTTGTACAGCATGCTGGATTATTGTGAGTTCATGAGTCGTGCATGAAGTGAGTTTATGTTATAGTATGTATGCTTGGTGGGCATAGAACATAAGTCTAGAAGCATGATGCAGGGCATATGTATTCTAGGTAGCTTGATGTGATATGTATATGCTTGGTGGGCATAGTACATGAGTCTAGAAGCATGTTGCAAGGCATGTGCATTCTAGATAGTTGTAAGAAAGAGGTCAGGGACCTAAATGTGAAAGAAAGATAAGTTGGGAGAATGTTAGTGCACCTCGGGTACAAATGGTCGAGGGGTATGTTGGGCTCCCAGAGTGAGTAAAAATAAGGTGAAAATAGACTCTAGAACTCTGTGCAAGTATACACAATCCACAACAAGTAATAAGTATTTATCGAATCCAAGGTCTGAATTAGCTCCCACTTTATCTATTTTGTATAACTTTTCAATGGTTTCAAAAGTGGTTAAAATGATTGATTTTTATAGAATGATGAAGCAAAAGAAATGACATAACAGAAAGTAAACAAATAAAGCAGACATATTAGAAATAGACATTGGTCAGGATTTAGTAATTGTTTTTAAAATATGCTCTAACAATTTATTGATTAGGCAAAACTCTTGCAGTCTTTTTAGCAGGATCCTCCCGGAACTCTGGATTTTTTTAGAATATGTTTCAACTCTAATGACGTACTACCGATCAAGCACTAGGCAACTGGCTATCCCTAGCTCAGTCACTGGCATTCACCAATACACAATGATCTAGTGTGATTAAATGCCACACACTTCCCAAATCATCCCTGAAACTAGGAAGTGATATTCATACCGGCTGGCCAAGCGGACACAAAATATAAATGAGCACAACAAATAATCAAGATGCATCAAATCAACATATATTGCATAGAGAATTAAACATGACAATTACATAACTCCTAACCAACACCTAAGAGATTTAGTTCATAACACTCATGATAACACACACTACAATTTGAGTATGTGCATCCATAATTACAAAATAATACAAGAAAATACTAATTCTCCTGATCAACTTCGTAATTGATGGCCTTCTTGTAGTCCCCAATCTTCCTCCTCTATTCGGCTCGCAATGATGGAAATGAGAAACGATCTCTTCCCCAAAAGTGGAATGAGTTTGACTTGAACGACTCTTCCCTTTTATAGAATGAAGACAAGCTTGAATTAGGTTGACCTAGACACGTGGATGGCTCTCCTTGCTTCTAAAATCCGAGAATAACTTAACTAACTTCAATTCATTAAAATGGCTAACGAGCTGTGACGTGGCAGTTTTGCTCCCTGCTTTGCTGCCGCAGATTTTGCTCCCTCAAGTCGCTCAACAATATATTATGCACAAAATAACTTCCAAAGCATCCATTCTTCCAAATGGGTTAAAACATATAATATACATCTAAAAGCAACCCTATTTAGCACAAAAGACACACAAATCACTATAGAAATAAGGCCTAAATAACTCCATTTTGGAGAGTTATCATACCCCCAAACTTGAACTATTGCGCGTCCGGAGCAATACTAACCAACCTTTCCTTAAGAATTCAAAACTTTAGACAGAGCATAGCTTAATCAAAACAGATAATCCAACACTACCTTCCACCTCTACCTGAGCATTCTGCAAAACCAAACTCTGCTGCAGCAAAATAATTCTTCTGGCATGGACAAATAATCACTACCTTTTAACTCAATCCTAGGAACTTGCCACAGCCTAGCTCTATTATCAGATAGTTTAAAACACATTTTTAAGAGGTTTGTATTTTTGCTTTTCAGGCTTAACGCAACCCTACAGTCATGAGCTCTTAAGCATGGGATGACCCACTTTATGGTGTAGTATACCCTTGCCTCAAACTCATCACCAACTAGGCTAAATACTCATTGCTAAGCTCAAGAAATCCTTAGTTATTCTATCCATTGCTCCTCAGAATGGCGACATTTTATGATGAAGCTCACCTAAGTCCTGGGAGACAGAAAAACTGCTGGATTACCATTCATCCTTCAAAACTTTTGCTCTATGAATTTTCTCAACAAAAGTTTCAACAATTTTTCAGCAAATAATATTTTTTTTTCACATTTCCTAGGTTATCTTTTGACGCAAAGACAAACTTTGGGGTATCACAAATGTCTCTGGTTACTCAATAACCTAGCAATTTATCTAATGAAGGAGAGGAATGCTCGAGCAAAACAATTGTAGTAGCAAAAAGTCCCCCAAACTTGAATTATTCATTGTCCCCAATGAATCATTAATATTACGAATTATACCCCCAAACTTAAAATTTTCTATCTGAATTTTAAACTAAGCATGGGAATAGAACTAAGCTTAAAGTGGATCAAATAAATCAACACTACCTCAAAATCTTCTTGCTGCAGCAATGACCAGGCTAGAAGAAATGCTCAAGCAAAAGGTTTCTGGAGATCAAAATACCTTGATCTAATTAAGCTTAACCAGTCCAAGCTTCAAAAATTTCGAAGAAAATTAGTAAAGTTAGGATTGCACAGTGCCATAAAATAGAAATAACTTCAGAAATTTCATTGAAAAATAAAATAAAGAAATTACATTAGCAGATATATATTTTTTTTCAGCGACCCAGAAGCAGAAAAAATTAAAAAGAAGCAACAACAAGTAAAAGCAGAAAAAGATGCTGTCAGAAATGCACAAGCAACAAAAATATTTATGCACAAGCAACAAAAATATTTAAGCAAAAGATATGCACGCCCAATTCGTCCTTCTTCAATCCTCCTGACCAGGATCTTCTTCTTCATCTCCTTCTCTCTCGCCAGGCGGTGGCAGAATCCAAGGGTTCCGCCAGCAATCATAGATTTCACTAGAAATTATTTTGCCCACACCAATGCTCATGGAACGAAGAATAGCAAACACAAGAAGTACCCTATCTCGATACACCGTTCAATCGTGAGTTGTCGGCAGGAAGCACAACTTGATGAAGCCCATCCATGTATTGGCTTCGCTCTTTAGATAAGCAACTTGGAATGTACGTTTTTCTGTCTTCGACAGTCTCCACTGAGCCCCTTCGATGCCAACCTCCCTGACAGCCGCATATAACTGATCATTCGATGGTGCTACCACCATCTCATTGAAACCCGCGTGCGGAAAGTCTTAGAGGTCGAATAGAGAATTGATAGCTTCTGGGCTCCAATCAACAGGCACCCCTCGGGCAATATCCTGAAATCCTTCTTGATCATCGATGTTTGCATAGAACTCTCGAACAATGTTGGAATTGACTGGCTCCGACTTTGCACAGAACTGACTCTAGCCATGGTTCGCTATTCCAATCCTCAAGAACCGTGGCAGATCATCGCCAAATCCTCATTCAAACAAAAAATCTCTTCTTAGCATCTCTACATACTTTGCTCGGGCAAGATTGTTGATGAAGCGGTTATACGGTAACCATGACTCCTCTGTTTCACTATCTTCAGGTTCCGGCAATGCTTCAGCAATACCTTTGCCCTTGTCTTCCCTTTGTTTGAGCAAAATTTATTCATCTGCCCTTTTCTCTGCTTCCTCTCTTACTTTGTCTTCGGCCTCCTTTTTCTCCCGTTCTTCTGGTTCCATATTTTCTTTATCAGAACCAGTTGTCGGCGGCAAGGGAGTATCAGTCGGGACCACCTTGACTCGACCGACTTTCTGCTTCCGACGACGACGACGGGGTACCTCCAGCATAATCACCTCGACTTGAGCCTCTTGCTCTTGCACCTCCTGCTCATTGCCTCCCTCTTGCATAACCTCTGTCTGTTCTTCTTGCGCATCCTCTGCCTGTTTTTCTTGAACCTCTTGCGTATCTTCGACTAAGGTTCAGTCTGTTCAGGGTTTTGTTCCACAGGTTCCTTCGGATTTCCTTCCTCAACCACAATATCAACAATGTCCTCAACTACCTTCAGTACTACTTCTTCAACCACAGCTCTCTGTTGCCTTCTTTGCCTCTTGGCTTTTCTCTCCTCTAGTGTTTTCTTTTTCTTTGCTTTCGTTTTCGGTACCTCAAGAGTAACTAGTACCTCTTCCTCCTCATTATCCTTTTCCTTACTTCCTCTCGTTTTTGCCATTGCGGACTCAAAGGAATTTACAGTAAACAGAAGCAAAAGGAAAAACAAAAATGGCAAGGGATGAAAGCAAGAAGATGAAGTGAATAAGAACTTACTGATGACTGTGAATAAATAGGGCTTCAACAAGTAGAATCCTAACCGAAAGATTTTGCTCTTCATTAAATAAATTACCGTTTTAAATCGCATGCAATCAATATAATTAAAACCATCAAACGGTAAAATTTGAAGTTTAAACGGCTCATGGTAAATGATGACGCGTTGTCCAACGACTAAACCCTTGGATTTCCCCTGCTCGACCTGTGGCAGCATTAGACCCTTCATGCAATTTACCTGCCCACGAAAAATTCAAAATCAAACGGTAAAAATAATAAATCCACAACAAAAACCCCTTCTTTATTCGGGCGAGATATTTGATTCCGCCATAAAATTGCCGTAGCAAACTTATGAGCAAAGATTTTCTTCTAGTCGAATCTTGAATATAGAAGATTTCAAATTTAAATAAAAATCAAATCAGAAAAATCAAATTAGGAAATTTAAATTAACCTCTTAAATAAAGTCTCTTTTATTTTTATTCGAAGTCGAATAAATCAGGAAAAACTTTATTAAAATCTAAACCTAAACAGAAATTTAAATAACTAAAAATACAAATTGGAATAAAATCTAACTAAACTAATCGGACAAAATAAATAAAAACTAAACTGGCAAAAATAATAAAATAAAAAAATACTCCAAAAATAAAATCTACGGAATTAAAAATAACAACAAATTAAAATAATTTTTTTTATTAATTATTTGACCAGAAAATCATATCACACATTAATTTTTCGGTTATAAATATCAACAAGGGACGAAAAAGAAAATAAAAAGATTATTTTCCTTATCTTTCATTCATCAGTCACAGTGGCAAGCAAGATGAGGAAAATTACCAACATCAATTGGGAAATTCCATCGCACATTTTTTAGATAATTTTCTCTAAACTTGCGATCGTCAATTTACCAAATTGTAGACTCGTATGTAAAGCTTGGAATGATCTGATCTTAACTTGTAAGTTTCTTCCAATTTCAAGCTTTTCCTTTGCCCATATTTATCCATACGACAACCTCCATTGTGTCGATCTCGATCCCAAACATTGGAAAGACACTAGGGTTGTCGCCTCGTTTACCTTCCATAAATCGTCAGTTCTTTCAATGGACTCCTTTGTCTGTCCACATCTCACACGAGACATGTTCACATATTGAATCCCATGACAAATGAATCCATTGACCTCCCACCTCTCGCACCCTATCTTTTAAATATATGTTACATCACTAAATACATTAACGAATTTGGTTTCAATCCCAAGTCAAAGCAGTACAAAATAGTATGAATTTCGATGCCATTTAACACGATGGTAGAGGAAGTGGAGATTTTCGCATTCGGCCCGAGTTCGAACGAAGGGAAGAGTGTTCCCTCCTCGTTGCGTCTCGAGATCAACGACGATGGTGTTCACTTGAACTGGGCCCTTTTCTGGATTGGATGTTATAATGTAGAACTGGAATTCAGTTATAAGAACTGAAGGATTTGGAATTCCCCAATTCCCATAAAGTGGATGCATAATTGGGACCGACTCGTAGTTAATTTTGTTTATCCAAAAATACTATTACATTGGCAAAAAACATAGAACAAATTCTATACAAACTTAAGGCTAAACATTCAAAAATTATTAGATCTAAATCTAAAGGGGAGAAGCAAACATATCGTCGTTGTCGTCTCTGAAATATCAAGAACGCCTTTCTTGATTTCATAGGGACCAAACGTCAACAATTGAGACACCACCAATTGATCTTCCCCGCTATGACTCTGAGATTAGGAACGTAGTTGTGGGACTACCTAATCTTGAATGGGAAAAACTCTAGAGAGAAAATTTTCCCTAGAGTTCTTGGGTTGAGAGAATATGAGAGCGAGGCTAGAGAGAATGCAAGAGTGCATTCTTGTGGCCTTATGTTGTAGTACCTAAACCCTAGGGTTAGTGTTCTATTTATAGGAGAAAGACAATGAATAAAATATTCATTTAAAATCAATTATTTCCATAACTGATTTAATCTTTTCCATAATTAATCAATTCCATAACCAATCAATTCCATAATTGATTAATCTTTTCCATAAATGATTGATCACTTCCATAAGTGATTAAATCATTTCCATAAATGATTAATTACTTCCATAAGTGATTAATCATTTCCATAATTGATTAATTTCCAATTAATTAATTCTTTAAATTAATTAATCACCAATTAAATATCATATATTTAATTTCAGACCTTCTATTAGTTAATTAATTAATTACCCAATTAAATATCATATATTGAATTTCAGGTCTTCAATTAATTAATTCTATAATATGAATCAAATTCATATTAAAATTGGAACTCCTCCCAATTCTCTTATATCCTATAAATTTAATATGAATCAAATTCCTATTAATATTTGAACTTCTTCAAATATTTATTTCTCTCATAATAATAAAGTTTAATTTCAAATTAGACTTTACATTTTAATGTATCATTATACATTATATCAATTTGTATCTCATACAATTAACTTAATTCCCAATATGAATTTGAACTATTCAAATTCTCTCAAGATATAATTGTTCCTAATTACTCTTTACGAGCTAGCAGGGGGACCTAATGGACCTACAGATCAAAAGCTCCAATGATATGAGATTAACTGATTAAACTCATTAATAAGGTTAACCAATATTCATTAACTGTGGGTCATTCCACTAAAGACCCACAGTTGAACTCTTCTCACTGTAGAACATTTCTGTGTCCACGAATATAGACCTATACCGGTAAGTCAATCCTTCACGAGTGTCCGTAACTACAGCTGGGTCAAATTACCGTTTTACCCCTGTGTTACATCTGTCTCCTTAAGTACCAGTGCTCCTCTAATGAACAACCTGTTTATGGTCCAACTAATAAACAAAAAGTCCCTCTCGGGCCAGTGAGAGGGCGGGATCCCTTTGTTCAAGTCCCAGAGCCACCACTTAAGGGAACACTCATCTACTTCTCCTGGAAGTGGGAAGGAGTGAATTCCTTCTTGTGTTGTCATGTCCCCAGCCTCCCACTCGATCTTGTCCCCAAAAAGGAAGGCATATTGAGTCGGTGCATTGGCCACTCTCACCCATGCTAATCAAAAGACAATCCCTCATGAGAAGGAGTTCATGACACAGTCAGGATGAAGACTGAATTACCTACGTCATCCTATTGAAACAGTAACCGAACTAGTTAACGGTGTTATATCTAGTGGTTTACCATTTCATGGTCCGGTCTTATGCAAACTCATTGCATAGTATACCCCCGCTCGCATGTCTACTACATGGACGCTTTGGATCAATACGTCTGTATCAAATACAAAGCGGGACGTATCACATAGTGTTACAAGGATAAGGTATCCAACTTTATCCTTGTACTATAGACCTTTTAGGTTGTTACTTGAACACCGATCCCTGTATGCCCCTACATATAAGTTCAAGTCACATGTATACAACCTTGAATCTTAGTTTATTGGATTTGGGTCAAATTGTGCAATATTTAATAATAACACTTTATTGTAGAAACTCAATAACACTTTATTGAAACAAGTATACAATTTGTTTACATTCACTATCTACGAGTTTTAGGGCATAAAACCCAACAAACTCCCACTCATTTGTCTAAGGAACAGTGTCCTGAGACACCTCAAGAAATTGAGGATATGTGACGGATCCTTTATGCTTCAGTTGTGGGCAGTCTTATGTACGCCATGTTGGGTACTAGGCCTGACATTTGCTATGCTGTTGGGACAGTTAGCAGGTACCAGTCCAATCCAGGGTTAGACCACTGGACTGCAGTTAAAAACATCCTCAAGTATCTTCGGAGAACGAGGGACTATCAGCTTGTGTATGGCTCTAAGGATTTGATCCTTACAGGATACATAGACTCTGACTTTCAGAATGATAAGGATTCTCAGAAATTGATAACTCTTAGTAAAAGAGTTATTTATCTCATCTTTTAGCTTGGATTCTTTAATATGTGAGTAATTGGCTAGCATATTTTGGTGTTGTTCCTCTATAAATCTCATGCTTTGGTCTGAATCATCTTTGAGGAAATAGTTAATATTTTGCTACTGTTTTGAAGGTGAAATGCATTAAATTTGGTGTACTTATAGTGCAGATCCATTAAGCCATTGTGGTAGCAGACTAAAGGCAGCATGTGTAGAGTTGAAGTGATTGAGGAGCTGGAGATGGAATTGCTGGATCAATTCTGGAGCAAAGTTCGCACGTGATTCACACGAGGGAAAAATCAATTCATTAAATGAGCTGGCACTTTTTAGTACAATCAACTCTTTCATCCAATGGGAGGCTGCCATCTTGCTGAAAAGAAGCTGATGTAGCCCTGAAATCAATGAAGAGAAGAGTATATTTTTAGGGCAACCACATTTTGTGAGGAGATATAAAAAGGAGAAGAAGAAACCAAAAGGGGGGACACATATACAGACATCAAGACAGCAGTGTGGAAAAATCGAGAAGGGAAGAGAAGGAGATTCCATAGAAGAAGGAGAAGCTGACATTTGGAAGGAGCATCTTCAGCAACCTTTCCATTTCCGGCTACTTCTTCCTTTATTTTTCTTTCTTCTTCTCTTGAACTTTGTGTAGCTGTGTTTTAGTTTTCTTCATGGCTTTTTCTGGTTGTTTTATTTTGTTCTCAGCTTGTAACATGAACTAATCACCTTAAGGTGAGGATTAGGATACTTTTGTATTAATCTAAACATTGGAGCTGAGCTCCTTGGCTTTCTTAATCTGGTTTTGAGGGTGTTTATTGCTTAAGCAAGGATTTCGTCCGGCCAACCATTTCTTTGCTCTGTCATCTTTAGTTTTGGGAAAAACAAGGGTGGCTGAATACTCAAAATCACATTAGCTCCTTGTTAGGGTTAGTAGCTAGCTAAGTGAAGGAGTTAGGGATAACACTTCACCTAATGCACATAATACAGCATGTTTAAAATGAAGTGGGTTAATGGGAGTTAATCTGCTATTTTCGGAGATCTGGGAAGATTCTGTGAGAACCTGCTGTGTGGATTGAGAGAGCAAAGTTCTTGCTCCAGCATTCAATGTTTAGAGAGATACAAATAGTTCCTAATCCGAGCCTGCTTTATTAACCTTGTTGCAAGTTTCGTTTCATTGAGCATTCTGCATTTACTTGTTTATGTTTGTTTCTGCAATTTATTTTATCAAAGCACCTTAGTTTAGACATTACTAAAATTTATCGGTTACCATCTTGAATTTGCTAGAAATTAAGTTTGAACATAGGAATTTTCTTGTTCTAATCCCTGTGGAGACGATATTAATATACTTATCACTTGCTGCTGGCCGTGTATACTTGCACGTGCATTGTGTGGATTTCATTGAATATTTTAACCCCACCTTACAAGGCAACAGAAATCCACATCAAGGTCAGTATTTATCCTCAATGGGGGAGCTGTAGTCTGGCGTAGCATCAAGCAAGGATGCATTGCAGACTCCACCATGGAGGCAGAATATGTCGCTGGTTGTGAAGCAGCTAAGGAGGCTGTATGGCTACAGAAGTTCGTGATGGATTTGGAAGTTGTTCCAAATATGAACTTGCCAATCACCCTTTACTGTGATAATAGTGGTGTGCAGTCACAAAAGAGGCAAGCACATAGAGCGCAAATATCATCTCATCAGAGAGATCGTGCAACGAGAGGACGTGATCGTCACGAAGGTAGCCTCTGCGCACAATATTGCTGATCCATTTATGAAGGCTCTCACGACTAAAGTGTTTGAGGGTAATCTAAAGGGTCTAGGTCTGCGAGATATGTACATAGAATAATCTAGGGAAAGTGGGAGAAGTGTAATGGGTATTGTGAATGCCCTAGTTTATTGTATTTATCTGTATTTGTACTTTTCATGTATTATACAGTATTAATACAAACTACTATTCCTACTTCAATGATTATTCCTTCAATTTTGATTGTTGATGTACATTGCCCACTAGAGTTTTAGTTCAAGTGGGAGTTGTTGGGTTTTATGCCCTAAAACTCGTAGATAGTAAATGAAACAAATTAATCGATCTCAATAAAGCGTTATTTGAGTAATTCAGTAATTTGGTTATTAAATAATCGAGTTTGCATTAATAAACCCTAAATCCAATAAACTAAGATCCAAGGTTGTTTAAATAAAACTTGGACTAGTATGTGGGGACATACGGGGATCGGTGTCCAAGTAACAACCTAAAAGGTCTATAGTATAGGGATACGGCTGGGTACCTTATCCTGGTGACACTATGTGATACGACCTACCTTGTATTCGATACAGATGCAATGATCCAAAGCATCCATGTAGGAGACATGCAGGTGGGGGTATCCTATGCAATGAGTTTGTATAAGACCGAACCACAAAATAGTAACCACTAGATGTAACGCCGTTAACTAGTCTAGGTTTCTATTTCAATAGGATGACCTAGGTAACTCAATCTCAATTCTGAGTCTGTTATGAACCCCTTTCAGGAGGGATTGTCCTTAGATTTGTATGGATGAGAGTGGCTAATTCGCCGACTCAATAAGCCTACCATTTCAGAGGCAAGACTGAATGGGGGCTGGGAACATAACTGTATAAGATGGAATTCACTCCTTCCCCTATTGGGGTAAGTAGATGTGTGTTCCCTTAAGGGCTGATTCTGGGGCTTGAACAAAGGCGGGTCTTCCTCTCCTAGCCCGAGAGGAACTCCTGTTTAGTGGTTGGACCCTAAACAACTTGTTCATTAGAGGAATCAGTGGTACTTAAGGAACTAGAGGTAACCTAGGGGTAAAACGGTAATTTGACCCAGC